>JAPQRP010000017.1:18689557-18704925 GCA_037367295.1 Apogon hyalosoma
TTTGACAGATAAACAGTACCACAGTGCTTCAGTTTGAACATTTGACAGATAAACAGTACCACAGTGTTTCAGTTTCACACGCACAGTTTGTCATGTCTGTTATGGATTGTGACTGTCAACGCACCATATATATATATATTTTTTTTTTAAATCAATTACTCAAAATTTCAGGTGACCTCATTTGAATTCCATTCCCGACCCCAAGGTTGAAAAACACTGCTATACTGTATATAATAGTCTACTTCAGTTATATTTACTAATATCTTGTAATTTTGTCTGTGTAAGTAATTCATTTGTCAGACAGGGGAAGTTGTTTGTTTATCTGCTTGGCTAGTTTTATCTACTTCCTGTAGCCTATAAGACAAGTCACAGCAACGTTGTGTGACGCTTCTGATAAAGGCTACAGCAAGTGGTTGAAACTAGTCAAGCAGGTAAACAAACAACTGCCCCTGTCTGACAAATGAATTACTTACACAGTTACACTTGGAAGACAGTATAAACCTTTACCAGAAATCCTGTAATTTTACCATTTTTATAGTTATTTTATAAACAGTGTTGCTACTTTTACTGACTAAAGGATCTGACAGCTCCACTCACCCTTAACAAGGGCTGTATTTTGCACTTTATTTCTTACGGTATTTTTATAAACTGCATATTCACATGGACCAAGGGATCAGAAGTTCAAAAACCACATGTAGATTTATGATGTAAAACATAGTAAAGCAGATCATTGAGTTTTCCAATTATCTTTTTCTCCATTTATAGTGACTCCTGTATAATATCTTATCTAATATCCCTTCTGAGGGGGAAATATGTCACACTTCAGGGGCTATGCGTCTTTAGGAGATGTTACAATTAGACTGGTGCTGCCAACTTGGTTTTCAGATTCACCAGGAAATCCTCACGATTCATCAAATGTGATAGAACATATTGCATTTCTCCAATGGAGCTGAATGATCATGTCTCTTATCTTTGTGAAAAATGCCTTCTTGTGAGATAATACCAGTGCTAATTAATCATCATCTGGAGTGTGTGTGCGAGTGTGTTTGGGAGGAGGGGGGTTTTCATTCATCAAAGGCCAAAAACACTGAGCGCTC
Organism: Apogon hyalosoma; assembly: GCA_037367295.1. Taxonomy (NCBI): domain Eukaryota; kingdom Metazoa; phylum Chordata; class Actinopteri; order Kurtiformes; family Apogonidae; genus Apogon; species Apogon hyalosoma. The sequence continues at coordinate 18,690,655 of JAPQRP010000017.1, forward strand.
ACTGGTTCTTCTGCTGAGTGTTTCCACATCCGAGATGAGATGGTCTGGAAGCATGATGTGAGGGTTAGTGTGTGATGTGAGGAAAACTAACAAAAACATCATGGCTCCAGATAAGTGGAAAATGTGAACGACTAAGGAAACCCAAGGATGGAAATGACCCCGGAATGTTACTACAATAATAGAAGTTAAACTAAACTTACAGTACAGACATACAGTGCGCCTTCTTTCTCAGACTTCATTAGTTCCTCTCACTTGTCCTACCTACTGAATTAAACTTTTCAAGCCTTGTCCAATGAATATTTGATGATGATTTCCTGCATTTTTAAATTAAAAATTAACCGGTATGTGAAGGGGCAGGTCCTTTCAGAATAACACATCAAATCAGGATCGCTCTTACGATAACAAGGCTGCTCACATTGACCCATTTTGGCGTCCGACTGGTATCCTCCTGGTGTATCCCTGTAACAGAACTGTAGTGTGCTGTAACATATCTTTTGCTTCACTGCTCTTGGGTCTCCTTCACACGGTTCACTTGAAATGGACTCTTTGGAGAATATGTGATAATGTGCAGCTTTTTGCAATTAGTGAGATCATGGAAGGTTTGATACATAGATACACACACTGATGTAACTACTATAAGGGTACTTGAATTTATAGTCACTTCAATGTCTTAAAGTCATTGTCAGTTCTTGCAAGTGACCAAAATACACCATAACAGTTAAAGTTGAGCTTGATGATCCCTATGGAAAACAGCCAAGGGTGTGATTTGTGTATTATTCGGATTTACACAGATATTTTTTATGGAAAGAGGCCGCATACTCTAAATAATGCATCATTTTATTTCATTTCCACCATGCTGAAGAAATTTCAAGAGACAGAAATCTCAAAGCACAGACAAATAAGAGGTGCCAGGCCCAACAAACCCCACCCGTTGCAGGTACTGTAGCTTATTTTGTCATCGATCCAGCTGATGTCATCATGTCTACGTGTGTGGTGATGTCAGTGTATCAATCAGTAAATGGAAGGAAAAAAAGATTTTAAAAATTCATAAGAAATTGAAAGTTTCACCTACTTTTCCCAAAGTGTAATGATATCTATTCTGAGTCACGAGCAAACTATAAACCAAATTTGGGGTGAATTCAACCAGTAGTTTTGCTGCTACAGACATGTGAAATTTTGCTCATTATAAGAAAATGGGAAAAAAAAAAGATTAAAAAAATTCACCAAAAAATTGGAACTTTGACCGACTGTTCCCAAAATGTAATCAGATCTATTCTGGGTCACTGGCAATCTATAACCCCAATTTGGTATGAAGTGAACCAGTAGTTTTGCTGCTAGTGTTAAACAAAGAAACAAACCAAACCAAAAACAATACCCCTTGCCTCCCCTGCTGGGGGCGGGGTAATAAAACCAACACTACCTGCAGAGACACGCATAGCATCTTAAAAAAGAGTCTTTCCACAGAGCAAAGTTTTTAATCATAAAATCAATCATAACTCGAACTACAATAAAGTTGGAAAATGGAAAAGGTTGAAGTTGAACTCAGATAAAACATTCAAGGAAAACTAAATTATCTCAATTTAAGTAAAAGACATACTTTTAGTGACCTCTTTCATTGGGGGATAAAAACGTCTCAGTTTATCCATTGAGGGAGGGTCACTTAAGTACTTGGCCCCTCCCCCTTACCCCTACCCCTCCGTTTTGTGTGTTCACATGAAGGGGTAGTGTTGTCCCGATTCTCATTTAGACGGAGGGGAGGGGCTAAGGCAGACGGCTGTATAGCCCTCGAAACAGAGATTTTCCAGGACCACGGCTCGACTTGACTCGGGTACCAGGTCCTATTCCTGTAGACCGTTTAAATTACAGGATCCCACTGACTTTACAGAACCTGTTCGTCATAGTGGTGCAGTGTGTTACTTCCATGTCGTCTGCTCAGAGTTGCTGATAAACTCGCTCATTGCGTGTTGTCTTGTCTGAATTTTCACATCAGCCACCAAGAACTGAACCTCCTCGACCGACCATGGCGCAGTTTTGGGCTGTCATCGTGTGGATTAACCTACCGCTAAATTTACTGTCAACTTCCGCATCTGTTTTTTGTAAAACGGCAGGTCACAGAGACAACTGATGACGTAACAGGTCTGGAAGGGTTGTCCCATTTCAGAGGGGAATGGTTCAACCCCTACCCCTTACAGCTCCGTTTCAAGGGGTAGGGGTAAGGGGGACGGCTAAGGGGTGAATTGGGATTGGACCTTACTCAGTGCAAATATGAGGTGGTTGAACTCTACTTGAGTGTTTCCTTTGTATGCCACAGTAGTGCCTGGTGCCTAGAGTACGAGCCTGTGGTGGCAGTGCTATGGTCTGCGGTTGATTCAGTTGGTCTGGTCTAGGTTTAGCAATGTAATTTGTCCAAAAAAAAATTAGGTCATTTGACTACCTGAGTGACTAGGATTGAACATTAGTGATTTTTTTTTTTTTTTTGTTGATGAAACAAAGATATTCCAAGATATCAATCCCAGAATTCATCAGACTCAGATTACAAGAGACATCATTTTCACACATGCATTGGCCACCAGAGTCCAAAGCAGAATCCCATTGAGAATCTGGGAATGTGATGGAGAAGATTTAACACAGTGGTCCAACTCCCATCATCAATAAAAGATCTGGACAAAAACTGCTGCAATTACGGACAGAAATAAATGTTGTGACATTGAATAGCACAAAAGATGTCACTACAAATCCATCCCATAATCAAAATTTAAGGATGGTTAAATGTCCACGTGATCATATCCAACTAATTCTGTAAGCCCTGTGAGGCAACCTTGTGATATAGGGCTCGACAAATAAATTGAATTAAATCAGTCGGAATGTTTGTTTGAACCCTTTTAGGTTGAGAAAAATCTAAATTAACTCTATTAAACTCTAGAATATAAAACACTCTTGGATTATCTGGAAAATGTATCAGCATGAAGGTGAAAATGAGGTTGTTTTTTGGGCTCATGAAAGGCTTACAGGACAGCGACGCTATAAACATATGATGAGTTTATAGATTTTTTTACTAACATGAACTAATGAGCAACTAAGTCCTAGAAACAGCTTGTCAAACCTTTGGACAGAGCAGGTAGGCAAATGTTTTTACTTCATGCAATAAAGTATGAAATCCACAAAGTTCATGGCTGTTTGTTGGAACTGAATGCACAAATCTAACACATAACCATAAGATGTTATCAAGTCTGACTGAACAACCACATTCTGCACTGAAAAAGGACAGAAGTCAGTTATTGGTAACAAGAACAACATCCACATTTTGGGAAGGTGTAGAGCAGGGGTGTCAACCTCATTTTAGTTCAGGCTCCACATTCAGCCTGATATGATGTCAAGTGGGCCGGACTAGTAAAATAATGACCGTGAAAAAAGTAAAACTACATTACAAAAGTGTTTACATCTACAAAGTTTCCTTCAAAATGTTAACATGAACAACCTGAAATTTCTGAAGAAAAAAGTGCAATTAAATTATTTTTTTTAATTACATAATAAAAATATCTACACTTACAACTATGCTTTCACACATAAAAAAAAAAAGTAAATAACCTGAAAATCTATGATCAATCTAAGGGCAATTTTAACAATATTAAGCCTCAGTTTATCCTTTACACATGTGCACTACAACTTACAGATCACAGTGGATGTACAAATACACAAAATATTTAGTAACAGACAAAATATTGGTAAAATTGCATTTACTTCTTTTAAGACATTTCACATTTTTGGTAAAAAGATAGTTTGTAAATGCAAATATTTTCATGTAATTTTACCATTTTTTTACACTAAAACAACAGTTGTCATTATTTATAAGTTATTATAGTAGTATTTTACTGATTTGACTGATCCACTTTAGATCCAATTGGTCTGTACGTGGAACCTGAACTAAAATGATTTTGACATCCTTGATTGTTAATATTGTCAGTGTAACTTTTGCATTTCACAAATTCATCCCACGGGCCAGATTGGACCCTTTAGTGGGCCGGTTCTGGCCCGCAGGCCATATGTTTGGCCCTTTTGGTGGAGACAGTTCAGTGTTGTAAACCTCTACAGTTCAACAGGAGTTCAAATCATAGTCTAAGCATCCTGTGTTTTGCTATTTACAGGCACGTCCTCTCAAATACTGATCAGGCTGGATGACCGACTATAATCAAAGCCAACATTTCTTCATTCCCACAGAGAAAAGCACCAGCATCCTCACCGCTATTTTGTCATTTCCAAGCACTATCTATCTAATCAAAAACAGCCCAAGGGATCCTAGAGAAGCATCTAGAACAAGTGATTCACCTCTAAGATTACAGGTGCACCAACATGTGGAGACTCTAAATTTAGAAGGTTTCATGAGGAAGAGGCAAACTGCATTTTTTATTAAATCAACACACACACACACACACACAGCCCAAGAAATAAAACTTGATTTGATCTTCTAATCCTGTCACAAATTACATGATTGCTGTGCTTTGTCATTCAGATCTGGTTGGTGGATTAGAGGCGATCGTTACTTCATGGCAGCTCTGACATGCACGTAACCCTCCGAGCAACATCCAGATTTGTGCAACCTGTGCATGAAAAGATAATCCTCGTGAGCTGTTATTTGTGTTCCATAAATTCCTGCGCCTGAGAAACATTGGGTATTAAGGTAACTCAAAAACCACAACCATAAAAAATTTGATTACAGAAAATGTATCCCAGGACATTTTCATATAAGCCTCTGTACTTGAAGAATATTCATTACATCCCGTTTCATAAATCAAACACGATACTCTATACATCATTTGTCAGTCACCCAAATATAATTTACGTGTGTTGATTTGGAGACACTGCGGCAAACAGCAAAACTCATGTTCTTTTTGTTTGTAGGTCTAAAAAAAAAAAACAACAAAGGTAATACTATTTCCATTATAAACGTGATAAATCTACCGCATAGCAAAGTAATAACTGTCAGCGAAAGAGATTACTGTCGAGCTCTATAAAGCCTGAGGAAAGGCTGGACTGTTGTGCTATTTGTTCTCTTATACTTTCAAAGAGTAAATCAATGCAATGTTGTTGTAAACAAAGACTTGCTACATGTAAAGCTTTTGTCTAAAAGAAACGAAAGTAACAGCTCAAAAGCACATAATTTATTAAAACATGGATATCATATAATGATACACGTTTCCTTTCCTGCCTTTTGTGTGCAAGGGATGATGCAACAGTGCATTGACACGCCACCTGCTGGTTAATTTACAAACTGCTGCAGAAAACAGCACTTGAGTTCTTCATGCTTCTGTTGGTAAAATGGTGAGAACTTGTGTTTCAAGTTTTGACATTTCTATTGTACATTTTTGACCACAAGTGGAAGTTAATGTGTGAGAACTAAGAAAACACCCCAAACACAAAGTCCAGCACAAGCCAAAGCCAAACAAGTTGAGCCTTCAAGTTCCAGGACCTGGCATAATTGGGTCTCAGTGGCAGCTTTGTACCAGACTCAGTCCAGTCTTTTCTGTTTTTGTCTGTCATGCTGCAGTGTGTGCAGTCTGGTGTCCTTAGGCCTCAGTCCTGTTTGTTCTTCCTGCTGCGCTGCTGATCCTGGTAGTCCCTGGAGTCCTCCCAGGGCCGAGGACCACGGATGTTCTTCCAGTCATCCAAACTCACCTCCTTCAACTTCTGCAGTGGATAAAAAAACAAAACAACCCCCCCCCAAAAAAAAAAAAAAAACAACAAAAAAAACAATAGAGGGCACACTTCAGATGCAGGTCGTTATATTTCACATATATTTAGTACGGCCAGGACTCATAGATTAACTATGACAGTATAACATGATATTTAGCGATACTTGATAAACAACAAATATCTACAGTGCATCACTATGTTCAAGAAAATAAAAATAGCCTTAAAATGGGAAAAAGCAGAAATTATATATTTATTCACTTCACTGTTGTGTTAGTTTCACAAAATTAAAAGAAAAAAAAACAATGAATGTACAAACAGATGTACAGAGTGTTAGCTTGGTGCCTCTTTAATACATATATTCCAAGCAGTAGTGACTCTAGTAATGTTTTAATAACAATGTTAATATTCTCTGCTGGTTTGTAGATATATTGACTGTACCAGTATATTTCTGTGCTGATATGTTTTCTCAAAAACACAGTATGTCTACTATTTTGTGGTAGTATGGCTTGTGCAAAAAGTTGGAAAAGCATGAAAAATGCTCAACTTCATGTCAGTTTAATTAAGCAAATTTCGCTAATAACTTGTCTGATTCAGTTTGAATTGACCAGATGTAGAAAATTCTGACCATCTGGTATGTAATGCAAGTAAAAGAAGAGGATATAATTCAACTGAGACAGCTTTCTGAGGCTCATATTAATACTTGGTTAGACTGGGGTTCTGTTAATAGCTCAGTCAGTAATCTACTACCCACCCCAGTTTGTTTAATTTCATATTAGATTCAGTGTTTTGAGTCATTTTCAATCTATAAAACATGAGAAATCTCCAGCTTTTCTATGTTTGTTGTGATGGAAACATTTACATCTAAGTGAGAATAGTTTATGCATAACTAATATAGTGACATCCTCATTTACTGAAGAACACTTTAGCACTGAACTTTATCCATTCCACCTTAAATACTTTACAAACACCTTTTTGCCAACTTTGGTTTAAAAACCTTAAGACTAAAACTTGCAAAATCTACACCTTCATGTCTACACCCACGCTTTTACATCTCTGACCTGTCTGAGCAGATAATTCAAGTTTAAAAAAAAAAAAATGCAGTGTAACATTTTGCTCTTCTAAAGTCCGGAGCTCATTTTAATCTGCCCTCTCCCCTCAGGGTTCCCAACCTGTCTCTCCTTACCTCATACTCCTCCTCCAGTATGTTTGGCTGCCTCTGGATGTTCACTTTGGCCTCCAGTGCAGGATCCAGCTGTGAGACAGTAAAGAAAAGAAGCTCCCAAGTTTACATCAACAAAGAAAATGAAAGCAGACAGGAAAAGAGAGAAGTAAAAACCCAACATTTACAGCAGCCTCTTCTATGAATAATGAATTTAAGGTGGTGTAAAGCGTTACAGAAGCATTTAGGCTTAACTTATTTTTTTAAGCATTATTTCTTTAATGCATAAGAAATGACATCTGCATTTGGTTGAGGTTCTTATCTGGCCCATAACCTTGTGTGAAGAACATTGAAATATTTTTTTTCTCATGAGTACTGGCATCACGTCTCCTAACCTAGAGGGTGGATCCAATTTGCTCTGTAAATTATTCTGCTTGATTTTCGAAAACAAACAAACAAACAAAAAAAAAAAACATCATCAATTTAATTAAAAAAAAAAAAAAAAAAAAAGAAGAAAAAAGGTGTCAGAGGGTTTTAAGAGTCAACTTGAAACCAGTGGCGTTATCTGTGTTTTGCGATTCAAATTGATTTTGCCCACGAATAGGACTGAAATAAATCCCATTCTGAATCATTGCTTTTAATGAGTTCTAATATTTTATGGCAATAATGCTGCAGTTACTTGGGTGACTGATGAGTTTCATAATACCATGATTGATTTTTAATTAGGCCTACATTATGACAGCTAATAAATTATTTATATAATATTTTGCAGCCTTCACACCAGGGAATTAATAGCCCGAGTAATTAGTATCACACCTACTATAGAGGTGCTATAAAAGCTACTTCTACCGCTTCTAGTATGAGACTCATAAGCAAACTGGGCGGTTAGAAAAACTCACAAAATCTGGACAGGGAGAAGTTTCTGTGTGCCTGCTGGCTGACTTAAAGCTTCAAAGTAAAATCGCAGTTCTCAGACGGTGGTTTTAATGATTTAAGTGGGCAAATATCTGTGAAAACAAAATAATGGAGCTGGCTGATAACAGTTCAAAGTAGAACTGGAAGAGCAGTTTTAATCATGTTTAGATATTTCATGCAATAAATTAGATGTGCACACACATGCTAGTGAGCAGGGTTGAATCTTTACTCTAAAGGGTCTGAGATGAGAGGACAAGAAGTTCAACCGGCTTCAGGCCCTGTCGGAAGAGAGGAGCAGTATGGAGGCAGCTGTACAGGCATGGTGCCAGCGGCATCAAGCCCCCTCCACCACCATCATCATCATCCAGTCTAGTGCTGCCTTACATGGACAGTAATAAGGAAAGATGCCTTGCCATCTGGCTTCCACCCAAATGACATGCATTGGAGTTTGTCACAGTAAAATAGAACAAAACTGCTACTTCCCCTCGCAGCCAGCTCATCAGATTGTAATGGTTTCTAATAAAAGGTCGGTGTTCTGTCATGTTAATGAATTGAGTTTGTCATTTAATGAGTTATTAGAGCTTACTCTCACTGCTTGGTTTTGCACTGACTTATTCTAAATGTCAGTGCGTTTAATTCTCATATTCTTGCAAAAGGAGTAAAGCCAAAAAGAAATGCGAACAGTCCAAGCAGACGTTGAGACAGTTCTCCCAGTATATGCATTCACTTGAGACCTCATTCTCTGGTGCAATTATAGTTATAACCACTGGGGGGAGTGTTTTCACAGCCTGTAAAGACTTGTTTACTAGTGCCAGTACATGGAAGCCGTAATTGTCATTGACATGTAATATAAATGTGTTAATGTCTGTGCAAAGGATAGACTGTCATGGGAGGAGGATCCTCATAGTGTGGCTCTTCCTGAATTTCCTCCAACTTTGCCTTATGAAGGATTTTTATCAGAGGATTTATTCTTATTTCAAGTGAAGTTGAAGGTGTACATAGTACAACTGTACAATCACAATTGTGTGATTGGTGGTATTGGGATACATAACTAAAATAAAACTGTTTTAACCCCCCCCCCAAAAAAAAAAAAGTGTTGTGTGTTCTTTTTCATACCAGTTTTAATTTTAAACTTGATTTCCCATCACAGACTAGTTAGATGTGTCTAATGCAAACAAAATGTGTTATTTACAAACCTTTTTTTTGATCCTCTGGGCATCATAGCGAATTTGTGTAAACTCTCGTAGGCCAAAGGAACCTCCAACAACCAGCAACTGAAACAACATTCCAATGATTAGTTAGGTACGGTTACTAATATTACGGCACTACAGAATAAAAGTTGGACAGAAAGTCATCTGCAGCAAGTTAACTTTACCACAATCTACAGGAAACTCACAACAGTTACTTCTACACAATATGCAAGACATAGTCTGGAGATTGTTCAGGTCCTCAGACTGTGTCTAATTTTACCAAGAAATAATACATGGACTGTCCACTTTTATCTAGCTTTTGAGCCTCATCAGTTTACAGAACTAGTTACCATTCTTATGACCTTTAAATTTAATGCTATTACAGGTTACGGCGTTATTGTATATAGCTGATGAGAAGATTTGTAAGTTTTCCCACAACAGGTAAAATTATGAAAAAAGTCAGGGAAGATGTTCTGCTGCACAAAACACATTTTATTTATTTTGCCTGAAAATTGGCACCTAGAGTATATTCAAAAGCATTGGGGTTCCAGTCTGGAAACAGGTGCACAAAGGTAGATTAATTCTGTAAAGAAACCATTACTGCAGTTTAACGTAATCTTAAAAACATGTCCTGTTATTTAAATCAATCCAGACATTGCTGCCTTGAAATCCAAACATAAATGGTCTTAAAACATCACTTATGAGCAGCTTAAGAAAATATCTACATATGTGACATCAAATTAAAGTCCTGACTCTTTACTTAATTTAGCAACACTATAACTGCTTAAATGATTTCATTTAATCTTCTCAAGTCTCTCCACTCACACAGCTATGAGCTTGCTAGCTGATGTTAGGTAACAGTCTTGTGTGACCATAAAAATGCGCTAAAACATAATATAAAATAAACTTACAAGCATCGGGACCCCATATTTGATAGTTTTGTTTTTCTGCAATGTCCTCAGGTTAAACATGACTCTTCTTTCAGCTATTTATCCATCGAACAGGTTGTGAAGTGAGCAGGTCACAGCTGGGACGCATTTCCTGAATGAGTCCGACGCACTAAATTGTCCGGAGCGTCGCGGGGATCCACGGTGATAGTTCCGCGGTTCGTCGAAAAACTACGCACGTTCTTTCTTTTATGTTGCTGTTAACATGTGAAAAATTACAAAAACAAACTTATTCCCCAAGTATCTTCTGTTGATAAGAATTGAACCTCGTATCATCCCGTTTAATTTTTTATTATTTTTATTAGCGAGGCTGGCTGGATTTCATTATTTTTGCCAAAAAGAAAACAAAACTAGTGCTATGGGTTAATGGTTTTTGAAAAAAAAAAAAAGAAAAAAAAAAAAAAAAAGACTAATTTTCAGCTGTTTTGTAGGATCCCTGTCAGCCATGGGCTTTAGAATCATCACTTCTCTCCCCTTTTAATAATGTGCATTTAGATTTCATGTGAGCTTTTGACTACATGTATTCAGTAATTTCATGAGTTTTGTTACAATACTCCAACATCTAACACCAAACAATTTATTTTAAGAAGGTGGTACCAGGCTGTAAACCCATCCCACCACCTCAAGAAGTGCATTGGATTTAGTTTTGCTATATAAGTAGCTACTTAGTACTTAGGTATTTATATTTTGAACATTTTACAACTACTGAGTTAAATTGTCTTCATTTATTAGTTGTTTTGCAAATTACAAAGGAAAAAAAGAAGCTATGTACTGATTTTTAATCCTTGTTAAACTGAGGGATGATGTGTTGTAGTTATACAAAGTGTTCCCGCTTCTTAAATAAATCTTAGATTAGCTGTAAAATGTGTTATCTCACAGATCTGAGCTGATGAAAACTTTTTAGAAATGTGCATTTCTCATTGCAAATATACCATGATCTTACGTAAGACAAGTTGGATTGTAGATTTAACAAAGATTATATAGTAAAAATGCATTGAACTTTAAGCAGTAACACACAATATACCTATTAATGCTGGAGTAAACATTTTTACAGTATAGAAGTAGGTATAATTTACTTATTTTCTTTTACTTTAGTGCATTAGCACATTTTCTGGTAATACTAACATAAATTTACTCAAGGCTTTGAATATGGAACATATACTTATAGTGAAGTATTTTCAGTGTGTACTAGTGCGTTTACTTAAATAAAAGATCTGCATATTTATTGCACCAGTGGCTGGATTCGCCACAAACACATCTTATACACATTACATGGACACAGTCAGTATTGGCCCACAGCTCAGTTTTGGCCACCTGGTTGATTAATCTATCCAATAATATATTTTGGCTATTGGTTATTGGGAACCTGTTATGTCCATCTGTCTATTAAAACTGTAGACAATCCCTGCAGCAAACAGAATAAGAAGAGGAAGTACAGCAATTTGTCTTTATTACAATCGTCTCTTATTTTCAATCAGGTGAAGAAAAATACCTTTTTGTTCAGTATAATAAAATATGTTAACTTTATTCATTTTATGAAGAAAAAACAATGACAACAAGAAAATAAAAACAAGACAAACATTTTTTTCTCTCCCTCTTTGTAAACCTGGAGAGCAGCTGCATTGCGTGGGAAGCAAATACAACGGAGACAGAGTGTGAGGGAGCGGTGAGGAGACTGGAAGGAGTAGGAGGGGAACAGGAGACAGAGGATAATGACAAAAAGATAAGGCCAGAGACATACAAAAAATGAGCGTAGTAGGACAGGAGTGTGGTGGTGGGGTAGTCTGAGGATGTGGCGGTGGTCAGAGCAGGTAGGCTGGTGGTCCCAGGTCAGGACGACTGACAGAGTGTTCAGAGGTCACTCTCTCCGTACAGAGCAGTAGAGAATGACATGTAGTCGAGGGCTCCGGGGACGCCGTCGGGGCCGGTGTAGGGGGCCATGCGGGCAATGCAATAGTCCGCCTGGTCTGGAGGCAGCTCCCGGCGCAGCTCATCGGCTAATATGTAATTCTGTTGACAGTCAAAAACAAAGTGACTTATTGTTTTATTGGTAATATAGAGTTGGTTAGTAGTAAGAGGATGTTCTCTAAAATGATCACACTGTGGTGGAAAAACGTTATGGACATCCCATGTATATGTGATATAGTGCATTAAGAATCACTCTTAAAACATTGAACTCTGACGAGTATTGTTCCATTCTCCAAACACACATGCTCCCTTCTGCACGTGCTCTGTACCGTCGATGTCAAAACTAGATGATTCAGCAAAATAATGAAACACACCCGAGGTACGACATGTCGAAACTATCAAGAATTAAGTTTTGTTATTTTTTTTGTTGTTATCAGTAAACCATCATCAATCATTTGCATTTCATCACAATATTTGAGACTGAGCAAAATTTTATGAGTGTTCAAAAACATTTTTCCACTGGCTTGTAATGTGAAATCGTGTTGCATTTAATCCCCGTCAACATCAGTCAATGTAACCTGTTTGGTTTGTTGATTTGTCTGACTGAGCCAGTTCCAGACACGACGAAAGCAAAAGTAAAACAAACTTGTAGAACAGACAGTGGCAAGAAAGAAAAATCCCCCAGTTGGATACCGTCCTTTGGAGCGGAATTTCATAATAAATATATATTCTAAGCCTCATCAGTTACTTATTTGGTGTTGAAATTTGTGCTGAGCATCCAATAAACCACATTTCCTGAAGCCACTGAAAGAAAAGGCTCAATAGGTGTCACAAGGAAATAAAAACCTTAAAGTTAACACAATAAAGATACTTATCCAGATGCTAATATTACATCTCATCAAAACTAAGAGAAAGCTTTTACAAAACTTATATATCTTTTATGAATATCAACACTTCCCCATGAAAAAAAAAAAACATTTAAGGAAAATCAAATACCCCTTTTTTGGAATACTGAAATATCATAAAAAATGTGACACTTTCTACTCTGAAGTGATATCAAGTCAGATTTAAAAATCTTCATTTACATCCAAAATATCAAAATTACCCAGAGAATTTCTTTGATTTGCATCCAAGTACTTGTCGAGGCTTAAAATACAAATAATGATGACGTGTAGGTCTGCGGATCAAGCTTAAAAGACTCAGAACTCAGAAATGTTTTTTTTTCTTTCATCCATGAGGGTGAGATGGTGTTGAATGGAATGACCCAAACACTGTCTGTGTGGCTGTGTTCTGCCCCCTAGTGGTCCACAATAGTTTATTTAGTATCTTGTCTTTGCTCTCCTTAATATTCCAGTTTCTATCTGCTTTTGTTCTGCAGATATTTAAGCACAACACACTACCTTATCTCCTGCCAAGACTTTGAAGGAAGCCATGACTTGGTCGGCAGTGTCCGTGTCGGCCGTCTCGCGGGACATGAAGTCGATGAAGGCCTGGAAGGTGACGATGCCCATGCGGTTGGGATCCACTATGCTCATGATGCGGGAAAACTCGTTCTCACCCTGAAGGCAACAAAAATGATCTGTGAAACTGGGTTGCCGTGGTGATTTCTCCACAGCAACACACAGAAAACATCCATAGATACAGCCTTTTCTAGATAATTTGGTTAATTAAATAACAATAATTGATTTTTGTGAACAGCATTATTATATAGTAACACCTTGCTTCAAAGTTAACCCTAAAATGAACCATATTTTTACAAAACAAACATAATTTTTTTTTTCTTTTAACTACAAAACTGTTTCCTTCTATTCATTACCAGTTCCAGCTGATTTCCCTTTACTTTGCTCAGAAACATTTACACACCATAAATGTGCATACTTGAAGTGTGCTCAAAGCTTTACCAGGTTGTAACCCATGGAGATAAGGCAGGTTTTGAAGTCTTCAGCATCCATGATTCCTGTTCTCTTCTACAAGGTAGGCGATGGGGAAATGAAACCACGAGGAGAGGAGTGATAAAGAGAAGTGGCAAGGATAGGGAGGGGAAATCATTGAAATGAGAAAGCATGAACAAAGAGCAGAATTTAGAAAGAGAGTTGCAACAATCCACGAGGTAGACGTTGCCAGATAGAAATTACAAGAGATATTTTCCAAGAGGAAGAGAAAAGAGCAGAAACAGAGGGAGAATTGGGGGAGGGAGGATAGTACAAAGAGGGAAAGGTGCAAAAGAAAAAAAAAAGAAACAGGTTAAAATTCTCACCACGGGGGTGTGGCCGCTATGAAATACCTGTGCATCGTTGGCGATATCGAAGCCCAGACTGATCAGGCAGGCCTTGAACTCTTCTGCGCCCAAAGTGCCCGAGTGGTCCTGGGGTGTGGGAGGCCAGTGCCAGATGAGGCGTCGGGGCCACAGGCCATGCAGCAACACATACAGCGGTGTCAGTGACGGTGAGGAGGGTGGGGG
>JAPQRP010000017.1:18705025-18717372 GCA_037367295.1 Apogon hyalosoma
GATGGTGGGAGGAAGCCGGAGAACCCGGAGAGAACCCACGCAGACACAGGGAGAACATGCAAACTCCACACAGAAAGATCCCACCCCCATCAAAAATATAAATATTAAATATTTATATTGCGCCAAATCATAACAAAAGTTATCTCATGACACTTTACATACAGAGCCGGTCGAAAATCAGACTCCGAAGCCAATTTACAGAAACCCAACGGAATCCTCCAGGAACAAACACCTGACTGGAGACAGCGGAAGGAGAAACTACCTTTTAACCTGGAGCAGACCCTGAGTCCGGGAGGATGGACGTCTGACAGGACCAGTTAGGGTAAAAGAGAGAGGGTAAAGGAGGAGAAAAAAAGAGAGAGAGAGACTGAGGGAGAGGGGGAGAGACACGACACAGTGACAAGGAAGAGATTCTGATTCTGATATGGGCAAACACATGTGGGGCCACCATGGAAACCGCAGACAAACCCCCGTGGGACCCTTCTGGGGCCCACATGGACAGGCTGGCTGGGAAGGAGCACAGGCCGTGATGAGGGTCAGTACCAGAGCCCTGCACGAGTGCCACGACCCGGCCCGTGATTGAACCCACTGTCTACGCTGTAACTCCCCTTTAAGGGCTTTAGTTCTGGCTCAAACTCACACCGTCAGTGTTCGTCAGGTATGTGCTGCTCAGTGACGTCATCGGTCGGATGTAAACAGAGGTGAAGCTCACTTCAAAGTAAAACACACCCGCTGCGGCTCGACCACGGTCAGATTAGATGAACATCATCATTAAATGCCCTGACAGTTATTTTCATCCACGAATCTTCATTTATTTTTTCTCTTTCTTGCCCGTTACCTGCCTGCGTATCGTTTAATTTTACCCGTGAAACTTCTTAGATTTTTTTTTTTTTTTAACTCATCCCTGCGTGTTTTTGCGGGTTACCTGTCCTACACTTTTCTGGTCTTGGATTGTATTTTTGTTGAGAATTATGTATTGTTGTTTTATTGTTTGTAACCTGCCAAGGGACTAAAGATGCAATTTAGCAGTTATGCAAACTGGCATATTTACACTGGTATTACACTGCAAAAAAGGGGCGTCTAAAAACAAGATAAAAACACTAAATCTAAGGAAAAAGGTACTCAAAACAAGTGAAATTATCTGTCCATGCAGCAAGATAATTTCACTTGACAAGATTTCTTGAATTAAGTTTGTTAAATCTATAAATGAGCATGTCTACAGATGTATGAACATTTAAAATAAGAAATTAACTCTTAAAACAAAATAAATTATCAAACACTTCTAAATCTAAGTTTTTTTTTTTGTTTTGTTTTGTTTTTTTTTTTATCTTGGTAAGACCCAAATAATTTGCAGTGTGTTATTACTCCACCCGTCCAAAGGGGAGGCAAGGGGAATTGTTTTTGGTTCGGTTTGTTTGTTTGTTTGTTTGTTTGTTAACACTCTAGCAGCAAAACTATAGATTGAATTCATACCAAATTGGGTTTATAGATTGCCAGGGACGCAGAATAGATATGGTTACATTTTGGGAACAGTAGGTCAAAGTTCAAATTATTCATGAATTTTTTTAATCTTTTTTTTTCTCCCATTTTCTTATAATGGGCAAAATGTCAAATGTCTATAAAAACATACATATTTTTTCAATTTAGACCATAAATGTAGACATATTTCCCCCCAGGATGGACCTAATGATGACCTCAGATAAATGCAAAACAAAATTATACTCTTTCTCTGAGCCATCCCATAATTAATGAATTTTTAATAAAATATTAGGTCCAAAAATAGGACCCAAATATGGACAGTTAAATCTCCCTAGGTGTCAGTGCATTAGATCTAAAAACATGGCTGTAAATGGTCTTATATAGACTATAAATAAAGACACTGTGTTAAATTTGTCGATCCTAGTGGTTTTTCTAATTCAGACATGTGGGTTTTTCATGAATTTCAGTCTCATTTCAGGTTTCGTGTGTAACCCATTGCGTCCACTTGCATTACATGCAGAACCTGCTCATTTAAACACATATAAATCGAATGAGTTTGCAACAGCTGCCATTTTTCCGAAACACTCTGTCTTGAATGATTAGCTCAATTCCAAAAATGTACCTGTGAGAGAATAAAGAGATATTAAAAAAAAATAGTAGTGGGCTATTTTTGTGTCCTTTTAACTGTGTTACATGCGGATTTTTGTACTAAATGCAATGCAAAACAACATAAAAATGCGTTTTATCTGAAAAATAGTTTCTCTTTTATCTCAGTCAGTATTTATTTTTCAAACAGACCAGAAGTGCTTCCAAACTGGCTCCATAACATTAGTCTACAGCTGGTTTGAGTTTTTAGCCCCAGGACCAGTTTCACAGAAGCACCCACAGACATGATGACATCAGCTGGATCGACGCCAAAATAAGCTACAATACCTGCGAGGGGCGGGGCTTGTTGTGCCTGGCACCGCTTGTTTAACTTAAAAAGCCACATTCATACGAAGCTGCTCTGCCTTTATAAACCGCCTTTATCACAAATGGCCGATGGATTTCAGCGACTCCTATTTTAGCAGGTACTTGAAGTGCTGCTGCCTCGTAGCCAGAGGGGTTTTTTTTTTTGTTTTTCTTCCATTTTCTGTGTGTTCGCAGCCCGCAGAGTTGTGCTGCTGGCTTCACGTACGAGCCTTACAAACAAACACCAGGACGCCTTCGCTCTCCCCAGCCTCCCGCCGACAGAAAACGGTCATTGTTTCGGAGACGGTCTGAGCCAAAAAGACCGGGAGAGGAAGAAAAAGAGCGAGTGGTGGTGTGTGAGTGTGTGTGTGAGGGGGGGGGTTCTTAATGCCAGAGGCTGGTGTTTGGACTCTGGGCAGCTGTCTGGGACCTGAGAGAGTGGATGAGGGGGGGTGGGAGTGTATGTGGACATAGAGATAAGGTGGCACTGTGGAAAAGGCTTGTGAGAAGCATCTGTGATGTTGAGACAGGAGCAGGATGACGCACAAATGCACACAATCGGCAGTAAAACAGGTGCAGGGAGGGGGTGGTGGTGGTGATGGTGGTGGGGGGGACTATAATACAAGCCGGTCCACCATGAGGGGCCTGATTATGGCAGCGTGGGGCAACGAGGGAGCACAGAAACAGAAGAGAGGAGTTACAAACAGAAGGAGAGACAATAATGGAGATATAATGGTGAGCATTAGAGCGGTGGGGATGAGAGAGCAGGATGACAGAAAGAAAGGAAGGCAACCCGGAGGGAGGCAAAACAGACAACCTTGAGATAATCTGTGGGACGGGCAGAGGGAGAAAAATAACCTTATCAGGGCAGGAAAACAGAGGGGCATGGCGAGCCGGAGAGAGGATATGAAAACAGCGGCGGGAGGGGAACCCGACCGACACCACGACGAATTAAAGAAGGAAAAGACGAGAGTAGAAAGAACTCACCGAAGCCGATGAGGCCCAGGGTTTCTCCACGGATGCGGGCGGCGCCGGACGCCACCTCGCGGATCTGCTCCACGCTCTGGACCCGCGTGCCCTCCCGGAGAGCCTGGTACAGCCAGGTGTTCCGCCGGTACAGGTTGAGGACGTGGCACAAGGTGGAGTCGGCCGTCTCCTCCACGGCCGCCGAGGGAATGTTGCACACAGCGATGCCTGCGGAGAGGGCAGCGCAAACACGCAGCGGTTCAAAACCACCCGTCGGAAATAGGCCCGAGATGGGAGTTATTACGACATTAGCGCTGACGGCGCAATGCAACGCAGACGGAAACCAAACCAAATTGCGGGTGGAATTAATCTGGTTTTCCTTCCCCCCCTGCGTTAAAAGGGTCAGAGAGCAAGAAACAATGGGTTTTCACAACATGGTGCCTTTATTAAACAACAGTCATGTGAATGATATTCTTTCATTCCACCTTTTTCAGCTTCGACCTTTCAACCCTTCCCTCGTATTACCTGGAAAACTAAAATCAACTAAGACTATTTATGCACTTTTGAAACTAAGCCACCCACCGGCGCCTCAGACACTGTTCATCAACACAAACCTTTAGCATCTATTTATTTGTATTTGCTGAATTTCTTATCATTTAAGTCTATAAATGGGTAGATTTTTACCCCGAAAGGGAGGCAAGGTTTGTTTGTTAACACTGCAGCAGCAAAACTATTGGTTGAATTCATACTAAATTTGGTTTATAGATTGTCAGTAACCCAGAATAGATCTAACTCAATTTTGGGAACAGTAGGTGAAAGTTCAAATTTTTAATGAATTTTTCAAATATTTTTTCCCCATTTACTTATAATGGGTGAAAAGTGTCTATGCTGTTTTGGGTTTGTATGATAAAGGTTTTGCACCAGTACATGTGATCTACTGCAGGTCGTACACCGATTTAAACATATATAACCTATAGTAGATGTTTCAGATGCATGTCCTTTAAATAAAACTAGAATATGAATACTTGAACTGGGGTGTGATACCATTACTTCCTTATTTCATCATTTTTCTTGTGTTTTTCTCGCAGTTGGAGGACAAATAATTTTGCACAATATCCATATTACTGCATGTCGTCGTTCTTCTTTTGGGATTTAATGAATTAGCTCCTCCAGGTCTTTATCTCGATACACTAGACTCCTCGTATTTGACTGACCACGTCTCCATGTGCATCTATTAACTCACAAAGACCCAAACATCCACCATTTACCAAGATCATCTACTGATATAAACTGTTTAATCCCTGTTGATCCACTAATCCACGTAAATAACTGGTGTAAAATGCAGTTCTTCATCTTTTCACGGTCATCAGATGTGACCCATTTGGACATTCAGAGGCTCTGTAGTTACCATGGAAACACCGTCATCATCTACAACATTGATTCACCAGTAAAACCCACGGAGTTGGATCGATGACAGTGGATGGAAACACTTGTTTTAACGTTCAATTAATGATAGATTTTACTGAATAAGTCACTTTTTCTGCAGCTTTTTCTGTTTTTGATATAACTCAACTTTACTCTGGTGCTTTAATGAACATCTACATGATCAGTGAATTAAATACAGGAAAATACATGATTCTCACTGAAAAAAAAAAAAAATCCAAAATAAAGAGGATAATATTGTAATAAATGGTGATAAATCATTTAATTTTTAAATCTAGAGGAAAAAAATCATTCAGGAACTGCCGCAAAATTACCACTGGGTCTTTATGGGTTAAAGGTTGAGTGTTAAATTCTACTTTTTTAATGACAACAACATGTAATGACAACAGACAGTCTTTACTTTACATCACGGATGGACACACTGGGTTAATGTTCAGTTAATGATAGATTTTGCTGAAAAAGTCACTTTTTCTCAACTTTACTCTGAGCTTTTATGAACGTCGACATGATTAGTTGATTAAATGTTGGAAAACACCAGATTTTCATAGAAAAAAAACACAAAATACAGAAGATAATATCACAATAAATGGCGATAAACCGTTTAAGGAGAGTGAAATATCCAGAAAAATTCGTCTTGGAACTGCCACAAACGTCACACGGGTCCTTATGGGTTAATTAATCATCTAGTACAAGTACGAGATGGTGTCAGTGATTGGAGTGTGTGTTCGTGGAGGCTTTCAGGGCCTTTCGCTTGTTTTAGTTTTGCAGCTGGAGCTGTTTTGGTTCCCCCTCGCCGCTTGGAGCCACCTTGCTTCCAGCTGTGGAAAGCAGCTGTTTTCAATGAAGAAACCCTTTTAACACCCCACTGTGAACTACCTGCATGGCATCAGAGTCGTAAGCAGCAAACTGACGGGGAGGAGGGGGCGGGGGGGGGAGGACGAGGAGGTGGGGGGGGTGGGGTGCACCATGCACAGGGGTGAAGGAGGTGAGGGGGTGAAGGGAGGGTCATGCACAAGAGATAGAAAACAGAGAACACAGTGCATATTCATTAGGATCTGGCAGGTGAACATAGGGTGGCAGCACCGCTGCCATGCTGGGCGAGGGCATTCAAAGGCGTTAATGTGCAGAGTGGCAGGCAGACTACAGGGCCTTGTGGTGAGGTTATTCATATCGTCAATTGCACAAGTACTTGACAACACAAAATATGCTCTCCTGAGATGCAAAAGTATGTCTTTACCTTTTTAGTACAGGCAAACAAGAAAGACTTCAGCCAGGGTTGAGCTGCAACTACTGGTTCCTTTTGATCACTGATCAATCTGTTGGCTTTTAGTTGATTAACCCCTTCGCCAAACTAACATGTTGTATTCTAGTGTATTCAAAAATTCTGCAAATCACACATAGGTACGTTTGTGAACCAAAATATGCATCTGTATACTAGTACCTTTACCACTTTTCAGTAAGGTTTAATAAAGTGGATTTTGCAAAACAAACACTTTTTTAGCAGTGTGACATCTTATTGACTATTTGGTTATTTGATGACCAAACAATCACCAGAATAAAATGATGCTACTGGACAAACTCCTTATACTGCATGTATAATGTCATTATTTGTGAACCAAGATACTTTCACATCCCATAACATTATTCAACCATGTTATGTTTAAGTTTAGGTCCTGACAGCACTTGGTTTGGGTTACGAAAAGATATTGGCAAACGTGATAACTGTAACATTTAACTCAAACCATGATCTTTTTTTCCAGTGATAGGATGCAGACTCTGCTCTCTGGTAGCAAAGTCCTGGAATTTGTAAATCCATCATCCACCTCAGCCACCTCCTGCCGACTGTGTAAGGAAAAGTAGCAAAGGGGTTAAAACACCATAACTGTATATGAAACACAGTATTTTGGTTCACAAATGTAAGCGTTATACATCTGTACTTTGGAGAGATGTATGTCAGCATTTTGTCCTGATTTGGTCAATAAAATGTCCAAGGTGACTGCTTAAAAGTCCTAGATATAAAACCCATGCCATGAAACCCAAATACAGTCATTTATAATAAGAATAAAACAGAGAAATGCAGCAAACCGCGCTTTAAAAGATCAACCCAGAAATGTAATATCATTTCTGATTAGTGGTTAATCTATCAAATTTAATGAGAGTGAATTTTCTTTTGATCTTGTACTCAACTAATCAGCTAATTATTTCTGCTCTGGCAAAAACTGAAACGCTCTTTGACAACCTTTCCACTTTACTTTTTTCCTAAACTAACTTACATCACATTGATCACGGATTCATTTCTGATTTCTTGGATCCATCTGCTGTTTTTGCTTAGTTTTTTCCCCCTACACGTCCACAAAGAAATGCCACAGTGCCTTGTAGTGGCAGAGGCTTAATCCTCATGAAATGTGAAACAAAGGCACCAACAGGTTCAGGTTTACACTTGGCCTCCTGTGGATGCAACTGTCAACCTTGAGTATTGATTAACAATAGGTCAGCTCTGGAAAAATGCATGAGGTAATGGTGGAGACTGTGGGGCGTTGGAGGGAGAGCTAAATAAAAACTCATCCATAATTGGTGTTGTTCCTGACACACTGAGGGCTGGAGTATAAAGACTGTTCTAGAGGCAGGAGGGGGTTGGGATTATAGAAACAGCTATCAATGGAAAGACATTTTACAGCTCCATATATAACTTTGCTATAAACTACACTGCTCGGTTTTTATTAAACGCAGTTATTCTTCTATTTCCTACCAAAAAAGATCTATTTGATACGTAAGGCTGGTTCTGGCTGCCATCTTCCTTTATGTGACTGAGAGCCCGTGAGCTTTGGAAGATAAATGTTGTGCCACTGAACTGTAGCTCCCTTTTGAACCAAGCGTTAAGGTCACTAGACAGTCCACACAAACCGTACGCTCTGCACGCACAATGTTGTCTGGTTAAAGGATTGCCGTTCGCCGTGCCTCAGGCAGCATGACAGGACGCAAACTGCCTTAAATAGTCTCACCTCCGCTTCTTAGCTTTGTCGACGCAGTCTGAATGTATAAAAGACAAACTTGTGACTCCGCAGGTTAGAAATACTGTAATTAAACCCATCTTCAATTACATGAAACCTTCTGTTCTAGTTTCATTTGACAACATGTTAATTCGCTATTAACCAGGGGTAGCCATAACTACACACATCTGATGCATTTTTTCACATTTTCATTGTTGTAGGTATAAAGTCATTCTTATATGATTCAACTGTAAGAATGTTTAGCCGATACAACTAAATACAAGAAATTTGATTTATTAATTATTATAACAGTCAGGATCACAAGTATTTGGACAGTGACACACATTTTATAATTCTGCCTCTGTAGTCAGTTGTCCAATTACTTTTGAGAATAGAAAAACTGCATTTAAAGCAGTTCTAATTCTTAAATGGTAATAGAATATTTGTATTAAACTCCTTGCATTAAAGCTCTAAGTCCATACTTCGATGGCATCCTGGTTGTTTCATTTCAGATCCTCTGTGGTAGTGTTCAGAGGCAGAATTACTACATTGTGTCACTGTCAGTTACTTACAGACCTGACTGTATGGATTATTTATTTAATTAATTATTTTTACTTTATGTCTGGGCTTATTAACCCCACAAACATAATAACTCCCACAAACACAATACAAATTTGCAGCTTTTAATGTAATAATCCCACAAATGTAATAACTCTCCCACAAATATAAGAACAGTCGCCTAACACAAACGTAATACCTCATCTTCCCACAGTGTGCTCCTACCGTCTCCACTGTTATCACAATCATATCCAGACATTTTATTTACATGGTTCAAACATAGGCTTCTATTATAATTAATGAGAATAAATAACATCCAGTTCATACTGAAGCTTTTACAATAAAAACTTTACCACATTTTTGCCCATTCTGTTTTGTTCCTCCACTTGTATTTGTAATTAAACACCTATTAATCTGGAATCAGTACCATGTGGTGGAACTGCAACATTTGATCATTCTAAAAAGGGCAAGTATCTAAAGGATGAGAAAAAATGGGAAGAAAAAGAAAGATGAATGAATATTCATGCATGCATTAATTAAATGTATATAATGTACTAATTTATTACATTTCTGGGAAGTTATTATTTCGGAAACTGAAACATAATAAAGCCCCACAAAAGTAATAATTATTACGTTTGTAATAATTATTACGTTTATGGAAAATGAGGTATTGTGTCTGTGGTAGGCAGCTGTTATTATGTTTGTGGGAAAGTTATACATTTGTGGGATTATTATGTTCAAAGCTGCAACATTTTTTATTATGAATGTGGTTTATTACATTTGTGGGGTTAACAGGACTATTCATGTCATTTCCACAGATAAGTGAATTAAGCAGTTTTGTTTTTGTTCCCCCATGACCAACTCAGATTTAATTTAATTGTTTTCTTTACTGCAGTTTCAAAAATGCAGCAGAAAATCTAATTAATCAACAAATATAAGGGAAAAGTAAAGTTATAGTGTGCCATAGAGTAGCCGTCTTATGGTAAAACAAACTTATTCGTAATACTGATGTTGGCTAATTTAAAGCAAACAATCTCTGATATTTAACTTTAAAGGGCTCAGATATTTTTCAGTGACTCGGGACAGATATTTTATTTGCTTTCTGGGCAAAAATGTGTCTGTAGATACTAAAGGTTGCCAACCCCTGCCATCAGATCCACAGAGCTGACTATACTGCCCCCCTGCTGCTCTCTGTGACTCACTGTGAGTACTGACCCTGTCGAAGTGGTTGAAGGAAGCCCGGAACTCATTCAGCTGATCCTGGCTGATGCCCTTGGCGTCTCGCGTCAAGATCTGGTTCTCGATTTCATTGATGGTGCGGGCGATGGTGGTGAGTAGCTGCTCCCAGCCCACGCGGATATGCTGCAGAGGAAAGAGGCCGAGTTTCAGTGAGGACAACTTACAGTCAAATGTAATAAGAGTCTGAGTTTTTTGGGCTCTAGGCTTTGTGTGAACTTGGTTTTACCCTGTGTGGACAAGATGACTAGTACAGTATGTCTCAGATGACGACATGTTATGTTTGAAATAAGGCTGTGTTTTGGCATGTAAGCAGTAATATGACACAATGTATTATGATACAGGGGTTTCATATATCCAGTGTGTTCACATATTTTTATGCAATCCAAAGAGTGGGATCTGTATTTACATTAATCTAATAACCGGGGGTTTAAAGATAGCATAAAATTAACTGTTCCCTGCCACAATTCTTTGCACAGACATTTTTTACTTTAAATCTACACTGGAAAAAATCTAAATCTGACCAAGTGTATTTTTTCACTTGTTCCATTGGCAGATTTTTTTGTTTGAATGAAACAAAAAATATTGAATCAAGCAAAAAAAAAAAATAAATCTGCCAATGGAACAAGTGAACATTATCTTGGTAAGATTTCTTAAAATAAGATTTTCCAGATCTATTGTCTATAAATCAGTTCTTATATCTCACTGAAAAGTTCCTCTTTAGGTGATTCTGTCTTATTTTAAGTGTGATGAGATATGGACTAGAAATGAGAAAAATACACTTGGTAAGATTTAGATTTTTGCAGTGTATACAGTGTTTTTGAGAATTCGTACAGTATCACAAAACCTAACATCATAATTCTCCAATTTTTGGGGGGTATTTTTACAACCCTATCGCAAATTTGGTGTTAAAAGTTATAATGCTCTCAACAACATTCCTAGAAACATTTATAACATTTAAGTTGGAATGTTATAGACAGCCTTACATTAGGTTATAGTATTTTTTGCTTGCTATTATCACATGTACACTGCTCTCCATCCTCATTACTCTCACTCACTGCCATACACCCTATGAGAAACAGTTCAGAGCAAAAATAATAGTAGTTTATTAATTGGCCCCACTCCTAACTGCCTGCCATTTACATAAAAGACATACTACTGTTTGTCTTCTGTTTTAATAGCAACCATGACTAATCTTAGACACAGAGAACACAAAGCCATGTAAAAGAATGAATATACTACAGCACATTTGCATAATTTACAAAAAAAATGACAAGAAATTAGACTTTTTACCTGAGGCCTCAGACATTTCAACAGCTTTAGAAATGGGTCGGCTGTTGTGCCATATTTCTCTGACAAATTCTGAAATACTTTTTGGTGATGTAGTTAAGCTTTCTCTTGACAGGCTGTGTTTTCAAGTTTTGTCATTTTTACACAGTGGAGACTGGAAGGTGAATTACCTTGTCAGGAAAGTTTAATATTAAATACTTCCCTGTAGTTTTATAAACTTGCTGTCACACTTTGTTTTGTTTTATGGTAACATAAAAATGACCAAACAGCTCCCCACATACAATAAAGCATGAAATGCCATTAAACAGACCAATATTTCACCTTTACACTGTGAGTGCTAACAGTTAGGGCTGTTGTATGTTGCCTGTTGTACATGGATTTATTTAATGTTACAGTCTGGTTTTACCTCCATGGTGTAGTTGGTGTGCTTGTTGTCAAAGATGAGAGCTTCCTGAATGAGCTGGTGGTCTCCCTCCAGCTGGTCGATCTTTGGCTTGTAGTTTACGATGCTCTTCTCGTACTGGCGTAGGTGTGTCAGCTGATCCTCCAGTGTGCCGTGCATCTCAATTGAGATGCGGCCGATTTCCTGCAAAGACACAAATATGGATGAAATGTTATTATAAGATTCAAAAATAGCAAAGCATCAAAATCTTAAGCTCAACATGGAGCTAAACGTGTTGCCAATTTTGAGTTTTTTAATTTGACAACCTGGTCATGCATGCAAGTGTGAGGGTGTTTAGTTTTTTTAATATTCAGTTTTGGTATCGAGATTTCAAAAAGCTGTCTGTTTCATTCAGTTATGTTGCTTGTTGTAATATATTCGACTTTGGTGCCTAAAGGGTTAATATTATATTATATTTTCTCTCAGAGTTTCAGCAAATTCAATTTAAGACTTTTTAATGACCTTTAGGTATGTTAAGATCTGTTTCACATCAAACCTCAGGCTGAATGACCCCTTTTTGAGAAAATAGTAAAAAATAAAATCCTGTAATGCAAGAAATGTCCTTTTAACACTTAAATGTTTGACAAATATCACCAGTGTCTTCAGTCCTTTTAAAATGACTGATGTTTAGATACTGTGTGTAGATCCAAACACTGCAGAGGTCTTTTAGTCTCTTAGGCTACGTTCACACAGCAGGCCTTAATGCATACTTCAGATTTTTTGGTGAAATCCAATTTTTTTGTGTGCTCGTTCATATTACACATTAAATACAACTTTATCAGTTTTGAGTATGAACTGAATGTGACCCTGAAGCGACCCGCATACGCAAAAGAGGTCCTGATGTAATACGTGACCACGTAGGCACGCATTGTGTTTATGGAAGTAAATATATTTTTCCCATCGCTCCTCCACCTTGGACGCAGAATTGTGACGTTTGTTGCATTTCAGTGATGTAAAGGTCGGATAAATGCGACCTGGCCGTTCAGACTGAA
>JAPQRP010000017.1:18717653-18731337 GCA_037367295.1 Apogon hyalosoma
GCTGTTCAAACTGTCTTTAACAGATCAGATACAGGTCACATATGGGCAAAAAATCAGATTTGGGCCACATTTGCCTGCAGTCGGAACATAGCCTTTGAGTTAAATTTAGTGTAACTTTATAAAAATATAATATCCTTTATCATCTAATACGTTCATAAGACCTGTCAAAATCATATTCAAGACATTTTAAGGCCTAAAACATTTTAGATTTTAGTGTTTAAGTGCACACACATCCCGCATGCCCAAACTAAATTATACACAAGTAGTCCAGACTGAGTGCAGCCGTGCACTCGTCATCACACTGGCCTCATTCTGAACTTGTAATTTAGTGATCTGAATGTCGGCTGAGCTCACACTGACCTCCATCTTGTTCTGGATCCAGGGCCCAATGACGTTGGCCTGGTTGGCAAACTGTCGGCGCAGACGCTCGTTGTTCTGCTGCCGGGCGTGTTCCTCAATCAGAGCCTGGTCGCGCTGAGGCACCAGCTGTCTGACCTACAGCAGCACAAGGGTAATGGAAAAGACATGTGTTAATGACAGCACTAATCTATTAATGTGACAATGAAAACTTAGAATGAAGGCACAACTTTATTTGATTTGCAAACTTTTCTTCATGGAATAAATCACTCTGCAGTTCAGCAACACTATATCATTTCAATATTTCTTGTAATGAGGAACTGAAGTGGTGAAGTACAAAATCTGATACTTCATACAAAACGTTTTCTTTTCCAGTCATGTAACTCTTGATGTTAGCTCTGACCGATGGTTAATGGAAGACCAAAAGCCACTTAAATTCACTGACAGGGTCATAACCATCAGCATGAGGAAAAGTTTCATATCTTTGTCTCCTTGAAGGAAGAAACAAAATACAATATTTCTAAAAGCAGCCATGCAATGACAAATGAAACAGAGGGTTTTGTCTGTATTATGCAGAATGTGAGATTTTTTTAAAATATATACTTTATTTTTATTTGTTTTATCAACAGACAATACAACACAGAAACTAGGGGTCTCTAGCTGAACAAAAAAATATTTAAACGACATACAGTAGTAACTATGCCTTGTTTTGTTTATAGTCCAGCCATTTTCTCCAGCGCTTTATGAAGATACGTTCCTTGAGCCGTAGGTAATAAGTCAATCCATAGAATAGATTTCCTCTATTATAGCTAGCGACTGATCCTCACAGGGTGCATCAGTTTTGAACCAGTTCCTTGTAATGGCCTTTCTGGAAACAATTATAAGAATTTTAAAGAAGTATTTCTCTTCTTTCTCTAATACATCAACTAGAATGTGAGATTTGAGCAATCTAATAAGTTGACTGCCAGCCATACTGCGTTACATAGATCTAACAAATTTCAGCACAACATCCAGTTTAATGTTGACTAGGAATGGGAGGAATGGGAAGATTCATTGATTTGAATCAGTAAACTGTCAAAAAAAACCAGCCTTGAGTAAATAGTGACGTAAAAGAGTGCATGGGATACAATATGGGATGAAAGCCATACGAATTATTTTTTAACATCTTTGCCTCAGTAAAGTCTAATTTATTTCTTATAACTATTAACATTTGCTATGCCTTTGATATTTAGAAACATTAAATCCAATCACATTAAATCAGAAAGTGTTGTACCAAATTTGATCAAAATGTACCATATAGCGTCATATGTATATTAATATATCAAAACACTGGCCAGTGAATCAGAGGTTACGATACAGGTTAATACTCTGCTGTTCAAGAGGCACAAAATGACGCTAAGCAAGATATGAGCCTGTGCAATAGCAGAATTTGTGTGTATGGGGAAAACACTCATGAGGAGGAGCATGTGGACCAAAGTATTTCTCTGTACTCTTAGGGCACATGTTTACAGACATACTGGTTCACTTGAATGGCCTCCTGGATCAACTTAACCCTTTATAGGGCACTCATTGAAATACTCTGAAATTCAAAATTTCAACCTTAGTGTGTTTTTGGACATTGTCATCTACCTCCTCTTGCCATAAAACATCTGAGCAGCACTTGCTAAAAAGTAAACACATGCAATAAAACAACTGTTATAAGGTCATAAACTGACAAAAATCACACATATTCACGATTTACAGCTTCAAAATGTCTATAAAATCTCTCTGAATCACTTTACAATGTTAGAAAAACCAGCATGCTTCTGGACCTCACTGAGGCGTGACATTGGCCCCATATTTAATGTTTGAGGAAATGACCAAAAATAGTCACTTGCAGGATAAAGGGTTAATGGAATGGAGTCATTGTTAACGTTATCCATGTCACTTGAACAAGTGTCTGCTGTGAGAAAATCCCTTTGCTTGGACATAGGCTGTGGCTGCAGTCACACTGTAACTCCAGCTGTGGAGCCGCCACCACAAATATACGCACATTTCTTTCAAATTGTTCATTGTTCGAGTGGGACAGTAACTGATTCCCTCCCATGGTAGAAAACACATGAAATCATGTAAGGCAACATTTCCTTGTGTGTTGCTGATTCATTACCTTATCCCATTTGGCATTAATCTCTTGTGGGTTGATGGTGGTGTAAGGGTTGGTGCCAGCCATGTTCACATGATAGGTCTGCACAATCTTGGCAATCTCGTTGTGGATGCCCAGAATGGCCTGGCGCTCCTTGTCCGCCTCTGGCAGTGTGGCTTTGAATTGCTCGTGGGCTGTACTTAATCCCTGACACACAAAACACAAATACATCACCCTAAAATATACACCAAAACAACAACATTAACAAGGCTATTTTTATTTTGATATTTAAGGAAAACTGGCTTCCTTCCTCTTCTTCATTTACATGTAATGATGCTTTGTGAAAACAGTAAATAAAGAAAACAACGAGAGCCTGTGGTCTCCTCTCAGACTGTAAACTAATGTCTTATTATCGCACAATAATGACAATAATAATACAAACAAAACATACAATATATAGCAGTGACACTCAGTCAATAATCAGGTCTTTCCCTATATCTTTATCCACACAAAGACATTATCAGGATTAATATATGCTGTTATTTTTTGCATTGTCTGGTCTTTTCCTATTGTTTTATATCTTAAAAACGCTGTTGTTTCAGGAAGTAAAAGTATTTCAGTGACACTGACATCTGTATAACACTATAGATAAAAAAAATATAAACCTTAAAGAAGTAACATCTGTAGAAAAGTTTTACACAAAAGTAAATAATTCACTTTTTCAGCTATACATCTAATTTATATTCTTATGTACATGAGCCCACAAGTGTTCATAGTAAATGCATAAAAGTACACGGCAGGGTAAAAGCAAGTTGAGGAAAATTCATTAAATCCAGTAACAAGAGCTAGAGTAAATTAGAGTTTTAGTAACTTAAATTATCATGTGCAGTTTCTGTTCATTTTTATCTGTCGTGTACTTGTTACCAAACATACCTTATATAGTCTAATACAGATATAAGTCTACATGGATGTGTGTGTCAGATAAAGTTCTCACCTGGATTTCTTCAATGGTGTGGACAATAAAAGTATCCTGCAGGTCCTCCATGGCGCCCTCCATCCAGTTGTTGAATGGAGCCGCTCTTTTGGCAAACTCAAGGTACAGTTGGTCGATGGTTTCAAGCAGCTTTTCAGTTCTCTGTTAGGCACAAAAAAACACAGGTCAATAAGTTAAATTAAACTTCTTAAAGGCCACCGAGTTCTTGAGGGAGTTCAAAGAGATTTTCCACAGAGCTGAAGCATACAGCTGGATTTGGGTGATAATATTTTTACAAATAAATAAGAAAAAATAAAATCTGTTTAAGATTTTAAAGCCAGCGAGAGCCTGGAAAAGCAAGTAGTCTCTTCACAAGCTCAGACTGTGTGGGAGCTCGCTTTCATCTCTAAATGTATAATTATTTCTGCTCCAACCAGCACCATGAAGGAGGGAGGGATTAAAACAGATAAGAAAATCAACAGCAACAAAAGTCTTCTATAAAGTTAGTCCAGGGCCTGTTTTTTAACCAGGTCTCACCTGCAAAGCCTCGCTGCGTTTCTGGGTCAGAGCTCCCAGTGCGTCCCACTGGTCACAGATCCGCTGGCAGCGAGCGTTTACACTGGGGGAGTCATAGTAGTCCAGCTCACTGGAGCACAGAAAGAACACAGATTAGTCATCAACATCTTTCTTAGATGCACTTTGCATCCTGCTGTGACTTTGTCAACCTGGTTTCATGCTTTTCAGGTGTGAAACATTCACAGTCTTTCAGGGTTTCGCTGAGTCATCTCTAAGATATAATTCTTTTCACTCTTCCTTTCATTCATCACCTGCAATTTAGTCTACACTCAAAACTTTTTTTAAAAATGAACTGCTAAACAAAAAATTGCAATGTCGTGGAAATCTATTCACAGACCAAGCAAGCGAATCTGGGTTGAGGGGCTATTGCAGTGCCTTGCCCTAGAGAGACTTACATTTATCATTAAAGTGAAATACAATACTTTAGTAAAGATTTGGGGCTCATTTATGGAGTTTCTGGAGGGGGAAGATTTCATAACAGCTTTGTAGTCTACTGTGTTTTTTGTTTGTTTTCTTTTTTTAAGATCACTGACTACAACACAGGTGCATTCTATGTGGGGTACAAACTGTGTCCACCTGTGCATGTACATGCCTGCCACATGTTTGTAATTCTTTTTCTTTCTTCATAAACCATGATGAGAAACAATCATTTTCCAAACTAGTCAAATATACCAATAATACCTACATATTATGAATTTCTTCAAGTCCCCTTTTGTACTTATTGATGTGCCTCTTGTTATGTCTTGTTTTGTTTTTGTATAATATAACTGTAATAGACAATAAAAAACACTTGTAAAAAAAACAAACAAACTGGAGAGCACAAGAAATAACAAGACATTTGGAGACCACCTACAACAACACAAACAAAAGGTGATCCATACAACTATGGAAAAACAGAGTCACTAAAAAGGAGACAGTCATAAATCAACACATTTATCTCAATCAACTACATGTCCTGGATTTAGAGCCAACTGTGGTCGTGTGTAGCCAGAGCTATCCCCACCCTTCATTGGATATATAGATAGGTCTGGCACGGTCCTCTATTACTGTGGAATTGGGGTCGAGGTTATCCAGGGTCTTCAGCTACACAGTTTTTAGGTGGTGCTGAGTACAGGGAGCTGCACATCTGCATGAGGGAGTATGTCATGGTAATAAAATGACTGAATCCCTAAAAGAAAAGGCATATAAAAAGCCATATGTCTGTGTCAATTTGTCATTTTCAGGGTGTATCTGTGGCTCAGAGGTTGTTGTTTCCTGTAGGGTGGGGGGCAGCAAAGCAATAATGGACAGATAAAAGAATGAAAAAGAAAACCTAATCCTGCCACAGCACAACAGAAACATTCACCCTTAATCCTTCCTTATTCCGAGTACATCCTCTAACTGTACAAACACCATGTTTCCACTCTTGCCTTTAGTATATTCGACTCTATTTTAGACTTTATTGATTTATCATCTAAAACACATATCTCCACTGTCTGCTCTTGTTTATCGTCTCTTACTTTAACTCCTGTGCGATCGCTGCGATCTGCTCCACACGGTCCTGATGTGCAGCCAGATCGCTCTCAAAGGCCTCGTGTTTCTTCAGCAGGGCCTTGATCTCTGACAGAGAGGCCGTCTCATAGTCCCGCTTCTGCAGCATGTCCTCCTTACCTACAGGGAGAGAAAACTCAAGCTAAAAACCATTCACAAGTTCACAGTCATATCTGTCTTCATACAGAGTTCTAGTTTGGCCTTTTACCTGCTCTCCATGATGGTCTTTTTTACAGGCTTCTAAGAGGATTTTCATCAAATATCAGCCTATTCTCAACTCAATTTCACCATTCGTTACCAAGATAGTTCTATGCATCACACAAATAAACTGACAGTCAATAAAAAGGCATCACCTTCCAAATTTGAAAACATTTTACTACATCGCTTCTGATGTAAACATAAGACACAGCATCTTGACACGAGCCCATTGTGGATGTTACTTATCATCCACAGATGGCCTGACAGTGCTGGACAAATCTGACAATTGTAGATTTACTGCAACACAACTGGTGCTACAGTTCTCTGGGATGCACCAGCCTCAGTCGTACTAAGTGCATGATGATGTTCTTTGTGTTTTAAGAAAAATATATGTACACATTGCAACTTTCTTTACACTGTATTTTAGCTTCAGCTTCTACACTGCAAAAATTATTTGGTTCTTACTTAACCCCCCCTCCCCCCTAGAAGGGGACTCAAGAGTCAAGGGGTATTGTTTTTGGTTCATTTTGTTTGTTTCTTTGTTAACACTCTAGCAGCAAAACTACTGGTTGAATTCATACCAAATTGGGTTTATAGATTGCCAGTGACCCAGAATAGATCTGATTACATTTTGGGAAAAGTTGGTGAAAGTTCAAATTCTTTCTGAATTTTAAAAAAAATTTTTTTCCCCATTTACTTATAATGGGTGAAATTTCACATGCGTATAAAAACATACATTTTCTTTCAACTTAGTTCAAACTTGGCACATATATGGAAGCAACTGATAAGATGACATCAGCACACACATAGACAAGATGACATCACCTGGATCGATGCCAAAATAAGCTACAATATGTGCGAGGGGCAGGGTTTGTTGTGCCTGGAACCACTTGTTTATCTTGTGAGTTAATTTCTTATTTTAAGTGTTCATACATCTGTAGACATGCTTATTCTAGATTTCACAATCTTGATTCAAGAAATCTTGTCAAGTGGAATTATCTTGCTGCATGGAAAGATATTTCACTTACTTTGAGTATCTTTTTCCTCAGGTTTAGTGTTTTTATCTTGCTTTTGGACACCCTTTTTTGCAGTGTAGGATTAGTTTTATATACACTTAGGGCCAAAACTTTTGGTACTGACACAAATTTAGTTTTTGCAAGATTCCTGGGTCAATTTTGTTTCTGTGTGTTTTTGAAGTACAATGAAGAACTATAAGCATTTTATGCATGCCAAAGGATATTATTGATAGGCAGTCAATGAATAAGAGTCATTGCATGTTACTTCCAGAACCTTTAGCCACAACTGCACAGAACATTTGTAAAGAGTTGTAAATAGTTATTTTTAAACCAATAACAAATCTTAACAAAGGCATATTTTGACTTTTGATAAAAACAGAATCAGTGAAGTGTAAAACTGGTTTGAGCACTCATAATACTGTATCTACAGTTAATAAACACAATTAACCACATCAGACATCACAAAATGCCTGTCACTTACAAAAAATACAAATCAGGATGATGCATTTTCATTGCCTGTCAGTATATAGTTTTATTAATAACCATAACACTTCCCCGAACTGTACAATACTGGGGCAAAGCCAACAGACATAACACTGCTCTACAGTTACTGATCCACTTTGTTACCAAAATAGTGCTACAATTTTGGATGGAATAAGTAATTAAATTTTGGTGTGAAACAAACAAACCAAAAGCATGCTGGATGCCTTTACTCAGACACTGAGCAGCTTCTTCCACACACTCCCTACCTTCAGTCCAGGCTTCATGGATGGCTGCTTTTTGGCGGAATTTCTCTGCCAGGTGGTCGAGTCTTTCCAGCCTGCGAATCTCATTGAGGAGCCACTCCTCATAGCCTTTCTCTGCTCCCTCTAGATTTCCCCAAGCATTGTTAATATCCTGAATAAGGTGAATGTAAATACTTTAGAAATCACAACCATAAGCTTATGGCTCAAAATAGTTAAAACATGTTGGTTTTATATGTGAAATGATTAAACAGTAAGCTATTATTTAGCAAAACAAGCAACAAAGAAGCAACCAGTTAAAAACATTGGTTCAAATGTTCTATGGCAACAGGATTAAAGTGAGCTGAGGTAAGTCCCTGGCTCCCGTTTTCCATCACAGTTGCACAAAAACTTTCCTTGTCTTGAGGTTTGGATAGTCCCAGGGTTGTCACATTCAATCTGTTAAAATGTTTGTGTGGGGGTTTGTTCTTTCACAAGTGACTGAAACTTACTGAGACCATCTTTCCTTCTGATGGCATGAAGGCAGGCCTGTTGCTGAGCCTCAGCTTGGTCTGAAGGGTGTTGAAGTTGATCTCCAGCTGGCATTTCTCCTGCACTTTGGGCGGCTTGTGGAGGCGGCGGTAATCTCTGAAGTCCTCCAACTTCTGCTGCATCGCCTGCATGGTGTTTTCAGGCATGCGGTTCTCCAGCCAGGGGATGGTGCGACGGATCCACTCCAACAGCTGCAGTGGTGTGTGTGTGTGCGTGTGTGTGTGTGTTGTAATGAAGGATGAGAATGAGAGGAAGCGATGGAGGATAAACACCAACATGGATAGGCATAGGAGAATCATGCAAATAAGAGAAAAAAAGAGAGGGAAATAATGAGGTATTGTGGTGTAATTAATGTTAGAAATTGTGTCAGAAAAAGAAGAATAGAGGTTGAAATAATTGGTTAGTTAACTGCTTTATTTTTCATTTCTTCCGACAAATGTAGCTCATTAAATCTTCTGAAACTTCACAAGTTTGGCATATTTCCTACTAAATGTGTGCAGTTTTAAGTTTTGCTGTCGTTGTAAAAGCCTATAAATTTGAGGACTAACAGCTCCTTTAAGAAAATTACTAAGTGGCACTGCTAAGGGACATTTATCATTACTTCCCTCAGTTAAAGTTTTAGTTTTAGTAAATTTAAGGCTTGAAACTTATAGGTGCTGATGACACCTGCAGAAACTGGAATCTGAGCTGCTTCACTATACAATAATCAAGTGTTTTCATTGTATTTTACGCCTTTAATGTTCAGTTAGAACATTAAAATGTGACACTACTGAGTTAATTTCAAGTCTTTGTGAGTCATGAACTGAAACCAAAGCTACCCAGGTCACAAATAACTGAAATACAGATGAAAGAGGTTGTAAAAGCTACTGAAAGTAATACATT
Organism: Apogon hyalosoma; assembly: GCA_037367295.1. Classification (NCBI taxonomy): domain Eukaryota; kingdom Metazoa; phylum Chordata; class Actinopteri; order Kurtiformes; family Apogonidae; genus Apogon; species Apogon hyalosoma. The sequence continues at coordinate 18,726,582 of JAPQRP010000017.1, forward strand.
ACTGTAATTCTACTGTTTGTAGCTGTAATTAGTAATGCACTTATGTCCTTTTTTGTTAAATAACACCATTATCATTACAGAAATGTAAATGGATCATAACTTGTTGCTTTTGTTGTGCATGAAAATAGTGGGAAACTGCGGGGGACAAACACAGCTCATTCCCCTAATCGCCTGTTCATGATCCAACATCGATGGAACTTAGAAAGAGTGATTCAGAAATCAATCAGCATTAGACTGGCACACACAGTGGTTCAGGCAATGTGAGCTTTTGGAACTGGAAATATGGAAATAATTTTTCCCTTCTAAAGGTCAGAGAAAAAGAAAATCTTCTTTTGCTTTGCCATGTCAATGTAGCCTGGTAAACTACATTCACCATCCACTTTAAGTACACTATATATACACTAAGTTGGAATAATATTGTTTTCAGACTCTTTATTCCTTTTTTACACATCAGTATTAACCTTTGACCAGACCCAATGATTACATGCTGAGTCCCAGTTACACATTATCTATCAAGAATAAATAACATGGTTACAGTCATTTCATGAGAACAAGTCAAAACTATTTTATTCCAACTTTATCTGCAAAAGTGTACGTGTACTGACTAAGCCAATCACATGGCAAAAATGTAATGCATTTTGATGACTGTTCAGAACAAGCTTCAGAATAGGGAGGAAAGGTATTTCAAATGATTTTTAATGTAGCTTGGTTGTTGATGCCAAACAGGCTGGCCTGAGTATTTCATAAATTGTGAATCTAACTGGGGATTTTTTTTGGTGCGCAACCTTCACTTGGCTTTAAAAAGATAATGGTCCAAAATATCCAGTGAATCGCAGCTTTGTTGATGCTGAACATCAGAGGAGAATGGCTACACTGGTTCAAGATTATAAAAAGACAAAAGTAACTCAAACAACCTCTGGTCACAAATGAGGTACGCCGAAGAGCATCACTGAGCGCACTACAAAAGAGCATATGCACTCATCGGCCATTTTATTAGGTACACTTGGTACAAAGTGGAAATAAAGTGGACGGTGAGTGAATAGTAATAGGAACTATTGGAACATATTTGCTGTATTTTATTGTACCACAAATTACTTTTCGCTGCGGTAATATGGGTACAATAATAATGATGTGTGTGCGCTGAGAAGAAAGAATAAGAGTAAGGGAATAGTAAAGAAAATGTTATTTCTATGAGGCAGTGCATGATGCTGATAACCAGTAACTGTAATTAATTACTAATTTTCAGTAAATTGCAGAACACTGGCTGATAAATGAGCAAATCCTGACTCATAGTTGCAGAAAAAGCCAAGTAAGACACTGAATGTACACTATGTGAGTCTGAGGGCTGGTTTATCTCTACCGTCTCTCTACACCTGTATGAGCACAAACACCCCTGGGACGTGGAGGTAAGGGAGACGACGGGGGAGAGAGAGAGTGAGGGGTAGAGGAAGTGCAGGAGAATCAGAGGAAAGATGGGGTGAGCTCACATCACTGGCCAGCTTCTCATAGTCCTCCATCAGCTGCTCATTCTCTTGGTTGACAGCCAGCACCTTGCAGATCCTGTTGGCCGCTGTCTCCGCCTGGACGACGAAGGCAAGCACAGGGAAAAACAGATGAGATGCAGACTGGAGTGGAAATAGCATCTGTAGCTATTGACTCTGACCTTAGGAAGCTGAGTTCAAGCTCCACCAACAGTTCACAACTTTTTTAATGAAATCAGATAAGCTTATGTACCGTTTACTAGTCTGCAACACATACTAGATCTTCAACATTAAAGTATCTACTCTTCATACAAATCAATTCTTATCATTAGCCTTTTATTTAGCCTGCCCATCTCATGTCACCTGTAAATTTAGCTATTTTATATTTGTCAACTTACACTTTAATCCACTTTTTAACATTTATCTGTTACATTTAGCTTGTTATATCATCACCTTTCTAAAATAGTCATTTTTGGCAGATTTTTTTTTTTTTTTTGCTTGAATTAAACAAAAAATCTTAAATCAAGCAAAAAAAAAAAATCTGCCAATGGAACAAGTGAAAATGATCTTTGTAAGATTTCTTGAAATAAGATTTTTCACATCTATTGTCTATAAATCAGTTCTTATATCTCCCTGAAAAGTTACTCTTTAGGTGATTCTGTCTTATAATAGGTGTGATGAGATATTTGGACTAGAAATGAGAAAAAATACACTTAGTAAGATTTAGATTTTTGCTGTGTATTCTTTGTGTGAAGCACTTGGATATGTTTTTGTTTCTTCCATGTATGTTAACTTTAACTAGACAGCTATTCACAAAACTGTGGGGAGACAGCTTGTTTTTGTTTCAGGGTTGTTTTAACCTGAAGTGCTGCTTGCTTTACACCTTTTCAGTCTATATTATCCTTCAGATTCAGATTTTTGCAGTGTAGGCAATTTTACCAGAGGTGGCCAGCGTCATGAGGCGATGATTTAGGAAACAAAGTAATTTTTGTCAAAAAATTATGATTTTAATTTAGAAACATAAGAACATTAAATGAGGATAAGTGTCTGTTTCATGTGCTCCAAATTACTAGATGTAGTGTTAAAGAGACTATGAAAAACAACTGACATTCGCTAAACACACCATGAGTTTGTAATCCTGTTTGCAAGTACATTTATATTTTTAGAAAATCCTGTCAACTGTAGAGGTACCCCCTGTTGGGAATCATTGATCTACATTATGTAAATTATGGCTAGTTGGTGTATATTTTTGATTTACGTCCAACATTTAACTGCAGGCAATTATCTCCATTGCCTACATAAGCACTTCAAAATCTCCCTAATGTGTCATTTTGGAGATGAAGTAATACATCAGCAACAATATTTCAAGCATGTGGCTTGCTTCTGTAAGGTATGATGTTATCACTGTAACCCTGTCAGGGCTTGTGTGTCACTGTGAAATGTCACCAAAATGTACTAAGATTAATAATTTAATGTCTGTTTCTGGGAGGGACTCAAGAGAGCAACAGAGACAACTTGCAGAGCTTATTCTTAACAAGGACATTTCAGGGTGTACCTGTTGACAGGTGTGTTTCCCAGGGGCACCGTTCTCCCTGCACCACTGTCTTTTTATAGAACAGCAGTGTACAGACTGTTTCTAAGCTCTCAACCTACATACAGAAAGCTCCCATGATGTTGAAAATGGCCTAAACTGGAAGAAGATCCATGACATAATTGTTTAATGTGGTCTGTCCATCTTCACTACTGCACTGGTAATGCATGATTGACAGTGTTTCCATGACAACACACCAGTCAATCAAAGCAGTAACAAAAGAAGTAGCAATAAATCATGTTGTGATGTAACATGAGCTCATGAAAGCCAATGTAAACCTGTCTGATAAGAACAGGGTTTACAGATGAAGTAACATGTTAACATTTAACTCATGTTCATCCCATTCTAGTTAAATAACTACAGGTAATGAGAATATCAATGTGAGCCACTGACCGAATATGAACATTATTGCAATCATTCCATAACTATGAGACCGTGATTATAATGCGGAAATAGTAAATATGTAGGAAAGCAGAGGATACAGTATGTAGAGAAAATATAAGTAGAAAAGGAAGCAACATGCACAAAACTGCAGTATGCAATAGCTGTAGCTGACAAATGCACTCTAATCACAACTAAAATGTTCATTTGGGTTATATAATATCAAAAGCAACTTAGTCAACCTGATTGTAGTGAACCAACCCAAACTGCACCACTTTTAGTTTCTCAAATGTGCTAGAAAAGGAAATTAAAAGCTACAGAATGAAGAGTGTAGTGGCTTTCACAGCAGTGTCCTTACTAAGACAGACTTGAATCTCCCTCCCACCACATTTCATAGCAGAGAGACTGGCATCCCACACATAGCACTCCTTCCAGCCTCTTTTGTCAAAAGATCACGGGGGAAACTTGGCTCGGTCAGAGACATGCTCTGGAGGCTCCAGGAGCAGCCGGCGAGCTGCCTTAAAAGGAGAGTCAGGATGTGCAGGTCTTGCTTCTTTGAGCAAATGTTTGCAGACTGAGCCTGTTTACTGACAGCCCTGACAGCCAGGACCTCTTTTATGAATTGCTTTGTCCTGACATCAGAGTTAGCAGAGAGAAGACACTGGAAGGGTTGACTAAAAAAACTGCTTAGAGGGTTTGTATGAAACCAGTGCTGACCAAGATCCCTTTGCGTTTTTGAAGTATTAGTAAGCATCTGTTTCGGTCCTAAAAATGGAAACATCTCTTTAAAGATGCAAATGTTGTTTAGTAGCATTTACTGCAGTCTTCTGATACTTTGTAAAATAAATAATAAATCTCAGCTTTGTCAGGAAGAAATTGGAAGAATTAGTCATCCATAACTGGGGCAGGGTTTTGATAATATTCTTCTTATTACACATACTCCCAAGAAAACGTATTTATTATAATTCTGAATAGAAGACATTTTATTGCTTTGCACAAGAAAACACAATGAAACTTGTATGGCGGTAATCTTCCTCACACAGCAGCATAAAAATGTAAGTACATGTTTGTAATATATATTAAATTATAATAAATATTCAAATGTACTGTGTGAGTATATATTTAACTTCATGTTGAAATTTCTCTCCCTACTTCTTGACACTGTTATGAAGGTTAACTTGACGCATGATTTCATTATTCTTGACTTATTGCCTGTGATTTACACAGCTTGAAAATAGATTAAACTGAATTTAAACAGATTTTTTTTTTTTACTTTAATTACTAGAAGAATGTTTAAAGTTGT
>JAPQRP010000017.1:18735583-18760288 GCA_037367295.1 Apogon hyalosoma
AGCTATTTTTGTTGGTATCATTATATTTGTCCAAACAAATGGACCTTTAGTTGAACCAGGCAGTAAAATGAACAAGAAATTGAAGAAAACAAGGGGTGGTCTAATAATTTTTTCTGCGACTGTAAGTGCAGAATATGTGTAATAGCACTTCCTCACATTCCAACACAGTGTCCACAAACCTTGAATGTTCAGAATGACGTCCAAAGGCTTCAGTTTATTTGTAAAGACTGGACTGCATGTTCACATTAAAACATGTGTACCTCCCTCTGTGTGCACAGCTGCGACCAAAAATACACTCTCTCACAGTACTGGGATGTATCACGTTGTATATCCTTTTTTTTTAATGTTTCAAAATGACGTTTTTTTTGTTTTTTGTTTTTTTTTTTATCATATTGGTCAAAGTATGTTGTTGCACCAGGAGGGAAAAAAGAGAATCTGTAATTCACTTCAAAGTGACTCTGGGCTGTCATTCAGGAACTTGATGCCAATTTTTGTTGCAATCTCTATTCTGTAATCACGTCATGTTTATGGCATCAGATACAGAGGGAACTCTTGTATTTCAGCGGTGAACACTGGAGTGAGCAGGAATGTGACAAATATGGATAAAAACTATTGAAGAGAAAATGTGGAGGGGGCTCTGCCCATTTTCACACCTCTGAACACCTGGTGAATCACAGCAAAAAGCAGGTGCGGATGTCAAATTGTTGGTTATGAAACAAAAACCACAGAAGACAGCTTTTCATTACTTCATCACAGAACCATTTCTTAGACTGAGTAGATTGGTCTGCTCCCCTTATTATCATCATCTTCAACATCATCATCATCTTCCCGTTCTTTTCCCTGCATCCTCACCTTCTGCGTCCAACATTTTGGGGATGTCCAGGTATTTCTCTGCCACGTCGAAGGCTGTGTTCAAGTTGGTCATCGGGTCATCCTGACAAAAACACATGGTCAACATGTCAGAACTGCAGCTCAGATGGTCAAACAGTTCCACAAACATCTCTCCACATGATTTTTTAACATACAGTGTGCAGTTGTAGTGGTGAAATAATCACATATGACTGATATAAACAAGTACAAAGTAAACCATGTTTCTAAGCTTTAACTAAAAGACTTCTGCCGGCTACATTTGTAAGTATTCTAGACTATGGAGACATTATTTACATGGATTCTGCTTCTTTGTACACTGTACACTCTGGACTTTGAAACTGGTCCTAAAAACAGGACATGGGGGCTAAAAATTCAAACCAGATGTAGACTAATGTTATGAAGGAAGTTTGGAAGCACTCTGGGTCTATTTAAAAAAATAAATACTTACTGAGATAAAAGAGAAACAATTTTTCAGATAAAACGCATTTTTATATTATTTTTATACAAAAATCTACATGTAACACGGTCAAAAGGACACGGAAATTATGTGTTACTATTTTTTTTTTTTTTTAATCTCTTTATTCTCACAGGTACATTTTGGGAATTGAACTAATTATGTAAGGCAGAGTGTTTCACAAAAATGACCGTTGTTGCAAAAACATTTGGGATTTATATGTGTTTAAATGGGCGGGTTCTGCATGTAACACAAGTAGACACGATGGGTTACATACAAAACCTGGAATGAGACTGAGATTCATGAAAAACCTGCATGTCTGGGTTAGAAAAACCACTAGGATCCTCAAATTTAACACAGAGTCTTTATTTATAGTGGTATATAAGACCATTTACAGCCATGTTTTCAGATCAAATGCACTGACACCTATAGGTAGTTTTTATGTCCCAATTTTGGTCCTATTTTTAGCCCCAATATTTGATTAGAAGTTCATTAATTTTGGGATGGCTCAGAGCAATAGTATAATTTTTTTTTGCATTTATCTGAGGTCATCATTAGGTACATTCTGGAGGGAAATATGTCTAAATGTCTCTTTTATTACTGGGTCTAAAAAGCTGGAAAAATGCCAGGTACCAAAACTAACCCAGTTTCATAGAAGTACCCATATATGTACATCATCCATTACCCATCACTCTGTAGTCCATATGTTATTTCCTGGCCTTCATTCAGCTTGAGGAGACAACATCAGTGGTATGTTTTTACTCACAAAGCTCTACTTGGTAAACTGTCTTTCTTGTGTAATTTAATTAATCACTTGTCAATAACTGTTATAACTTTATTTTTTCCAGATGACTTCTGCATACAGTTTCTGGGATTTATAAAGAACATGATAGGGCATTTTGGCCTTGGAAAAACCTTCAGAATATGCTACACCTTAATGATCTGAAGTGAGTAACTGCTATTCCTCAGCTGTATTTGGTCTGAAGTACCTTTCCTCCTCCTTTTCATTGTTTACCAGTTGTTTTTATCTGTTTGCCTGTCATCTCTGTTGGGCTGCGTCTCCCTCAAAGCAGAGATTCTATTCCAAATAGACATCATGGTTAAGTAAATTAATTAAGTTGGTTTCATAAATTGTTTTACTCTTTTCCGTTAACAACCCCGTCTTATCCTGCTCATGAACTGATTGACCCCCTCCCCTCAAGCAGGTTAAAGAACAGCTTCTTTCCCGAGGCCATGAGACGATCTACTAAACGCTGCTACCTGTTCTACTGCTGGGATCAGACATATTCTTTTATCTGTTTTTATATGGCTGGGCATGTTCAATCTCTGACACTTATTTCATTTTATGTAAACCTTTAGACTTTGTTAGGAGTGTTTTTATGGATTCTACTAATTCTATTTCTTAGCTGAGCACTGATGTTTTACTGGGAAATCAGTAACTCATTTCTTTGCGCTCCTCTTCACTCCTATCCTACAATGCTCTTGCTTGGATTGACAATAGAACCTCAGTGAATCCTTGAACTGATACTTGCTCAGGTAACCAGGGTAGGGTTTATGATGTGCATTCTTATTTCTTGGCTCATTTCATACCAACTCACCTCTACTTCGCAGCTTGTGCCTGAAAAAAAATCATGTGAAAACGTGCCCTACTTCTATGCACAATCTTAACGCTCTGCTCCTATTCATCATCTGTGTATTCTATGCCTCCAGCTGCTTATTTTTCACTGAACTGAACGTTTAACAAGTGGTTCCAGGCACAACAAACCCCGCCCCTTAAATGTATCGTAGCTTATTTTGGCATTGATCCAGCTGATGTCATCATGTCTATGCATATGCTGATGTCATTGTATCAATTGCCTCTATATATGTGCCAAGTCTGAAGTAAATTAAAACAAAATTGATGTTTTTATAGACATTTGAAATTTTGCCCATTATGAGTAAATGGGAGATTTTTTATTTTTTTTAATTCAGAAAAAATGTGAACTTTGACCTACTTTTCGCAAAATGTAACCACATCTATTCTGGGTCACTGGCAATCTATAAACCAAATTTCATATGAATTCAACCAATGGTTTTGCTGCTAGAGTGTTAACAAACAAACAAACAAGCCGAACCAAAAACAATAGCCCTTGCCTCCCCTTCGGGGGGGCGGGGTAATTAACTCCAAGGGTCATTTGCAATCAAGTTAATAAAAATAAACTTATTACCAAAATGACAAATCATTAATTTTCAGAACTTCCTATCCATATTCATGCATCCACATTGTGATTTTGAGTCGTACTAATATAGCTCTGTTATCTAGCAGTTACTTGGTCTTGCATATACACATACATTTTTCCTGGTTTTGCATAAAAATAACCCACGCCATCAGCATTTCCACTTCACGTTCTTGCCACCTAATGCATTTGTCTGTTTAGCTTGCATCAGACAACATACTCACCTTGCGCAGTTTTCCATAGTCGATGAGCTCAGGACGGTGTCGATGAATGAGCGCGCAGAAACCCAAACCATCTTTCCAGCTGAGACAGAAACACAGAGGGAGAAAATGTTGTGATCAGGGTGAAAGTGAGGTGAAACCTAATAAGATGAATAAAAGCCAAAAGGAATTTGACTCGAATCTTTGATCCAGAACATTCCTCTTCATCTGTCTGGATAATTAGCTTCATGTAACACACCCACATCCTCCCACCAGCACATGTGTTACTGTAACACGTCTGAAACTCTGCCACTATCAGACTGAATGGGGGTGATGTGTTTTTCAATGGTCCATATGGTCCAAGTCGCCTTCAAACATGTTTCTGATGCTTCATATCATGACTTCAAAGACTTAAGTCCACACATATTACAATAGAAACTTATCTATATCATATAAACGCCAAATGATGCTGTAAATGAACAGAAATAAGATTTTAAACTAAATTAATCTGACGGTAAATAGGCTGAAACATACACAGTGATTATTTGCCATTTTTGAAGAAGAAAAAGTGGAAAATGAGTCATTGCATTATTTTCGAGAACTAAAACAAAATTGGTATTCACAGTTAGCTTTGAGGGACAGATCCTGGAACATGTTTAGAGAGGGGGTAAAAAAACCTCTTTGGATGCATTTATACACAGAGCAGACATGGCACTAGGGTACTGTTTTACTTCCAGAGTAATTTTCTTGGCAAGTAATCTCAGTGTGACTTACAGGCTTACAGATGTGGTCTCGTTTTTACAGAAAGCTGCAGCCTTGTGGCTTCATTTACTTATAATCCAAGAAGTCTGCATCACAGGAATGAATGAAAAGTTTTACTGCTATTTTTTCATTTACAGTACATCATAAAACTTTTGTAGATTTAAAACTGTATATGTTTTTAATACTGAATATCATCAGTGCCTTGGTGAGGGTACTTTGCAAACCTGTGATGATTTAAGTTTTGGTTTTCATATTTTGGGGGCATTTTGAATCCGTATTTGATAGTAGACAGTAAATAAATGATGATCAAGGAGAAAAGAAAAGGGGAGTGATGTTTGGCAAGCACATACGCCTCACTGTGGGTAAACACTGTCTGTATTTTTTACAGCTTTGTCAAAATATACTGTTAAAATGAAAGTTTCCAAATAGACCAGCTAGTATTGTCCATTTTTTTTCTTTCTAGAGAAGTGATGCGTCAATAAATACTTGAACGTCCTACGCAAATTTGTATATAACAGATAAAAAGCTGCTAAATTTAAAGCCCAGTAGGATGTTCTTATATATTTTTAACTTGTGTTCAATAGATAAGTGTACTTTCTAAATGCAGTGAGTCCACCTCTCCACCTGCCAGGAAACAACTATATCATTTAAAAATATTACCCGCTATAAAATCCCCATGTAATAAAAAAAAAAAAAAAAGAGAGAGAGAGAGATTTTCCAAGGATACTCATGTACCTGAAGCAGTGGTGTTTGAGTGACTCAGAAAAAACACAGCACTCCAGTGGCTCTCATCTCTCAACTATCATCTCTCACAGAAAAACCACATCAAAGACTTGGCCCCTGCTCTGCCGGGCTGGGATCATCAGACCTCTCCTTTTACCTTCTCCTGAAATGACCTCACCTCCACCTTTCTTCTTGCCACAGCTTTCATCCACCTCCGAGGATCACAGTGGTCTACCTTCAATTATTCAACATACGCGGAGTCCATCTGTGATGTGGATTCAACCCTGCTAAACCCACTCCGGGCAGCGAGGATGGTGGGATGAACAAGACGTGCCGTTTATGCACAACAAGCACATAACTAGACATCTAAGAGTCTATTACTGCTGCCTTTTCTCCTTCTCTGATGTTCTAATTTGTAAAAACATATCAGTCTTAAACCTGTTGGCTCAGGACAGCACCAGGACTCTGCTGTCATCTGTGCTGAATCAGGAGCTCCTACTGAAATTCTACATTTATATAATGCCGGTGGCCTCAAAATGTAACTTCTTAAATTAAACCAGAAAAGCTGACAGTTATTTTGAATATAAAGCAGTGGCTCTAAAAATAACAGTAGAAGTGTTAGTAATTCATTTGCCATAGCTGTGCCTTAGTTTTAGCTTCTATTGGCAACATTTAGCTTAAGTGTGCTATAGTATTTTTAATTTAAACAAGTGGTTCCAGGCACAACAAACCCCGCCCCTTGAACGTGTTGTAGCTTAGTTTGGCATCGATCCAGCTGATGTCATCATGTTTATGCGTGTGGTGATGTCAGCATATCAGTTGCCACAATATATGTGCCAAGTTTGAAGTAAATTTATACAAAATTCATGTTTTCATAGACATGAAATTTCAGCCATTATAAGTAAATGGGGGGAAAAAGAATATTTTAAAAATTCATAAAAAATTTTGAACTTTGACCTACTGTTCCCATAATGTAACCACATCTATTCTGGGTCACTGGTAATCTATAAACCCAATTTGGCATGAATTCAACCAATAGTTTTGCAGCTACAGCATTTGAAATTTCACCCATTACAAGTAGATGGGAAAAAAAAAAAGATTTTAAAAATTCATAAAACATTTGAACTTTCACCTACTGTTCCCAAAATGTAATCAGATCTATTTTGGGTCACTGGCAATCTAATTGGGGGTGGGGTAAATATTCAAACCTGATGCAAAAGTGTCATTTGTGTCTTTAGAGTAAGGAATAATGTTAAATAAAATGATAAATGATAATTTACTCACAGTCATGGAGTGTTGTGTTACTGTGAATGTATGTAACCACTAGAGGGAGTAGCGAGTCAGTTCACCGGTCTCCCCTGATGATGAAAACTAACACCAAGGTTAGGATGTGGATATTTTTAGAGTCAACAAAAGTGATAAAATGATAAAAAAAAAAAAAAACAAAACAAAACAGAGGCATTGTTTTCACCACTGGACACAGTTCTAAATTATTAAATATTCAACTAACTCTGTAAATCCCTGTGAGACAATCTTGTTGTGATATAGGGCTCTACAAATAAAATTGAATTGAATTAAATTAAAAGAATTGACTATGATTCTAAAATCGTGGTGTTTCTTCTACAAGTTTGATAATGAGGCCTATGATGGTATAAGTTACTATATTATATTGTTATATTTGCTGGGGTCTGTTGGTCCATGGTTCAGACTAAACTGTGACCCTTCTGACCATGTTGGGATGATTCCAAACAGATCTTTAGTGCAGCTACTGACAATAAAAACTACAGAAAACAGCTAACCCTAACAGCTTTATGGGTTTATTGTGGCTGTTTTCTGTCTAAAAACAGAGCTAAGCTAATACAGCTATAATGTAAACTATCAGCTAATGCTGCACATAAAAATTATATCCAGCGTTATTTGGACTTTTTGTTTGATGGGTAAAACTTGATAAAACAATACAGAAGTGCAAAGACAATGTGCTACACAGTTTATTTAGTGACATAAGTGTTTATTTTCATTTGTTGGTGGGTGTGGGTGCATTCTCACGACTTCTCCCTGCTATTGATAGAACTGGAATTAAAATACTGCACAGAACCCCTTCAAAGCTTAGTTAATTCATGTAGAAATGATTACTTTCATTCAGTTTTTATGGAGTAAAAGTAAATGCATGTGAACTGAGGTGATAATGAGTCATGTAGTTAATCTAATTTTTGTAATTTGGTCCACTGAAACTACAAATTATAAACTGGGACCATAAAAAAGAACTTCACGTCATAGGTTCACTCATGCTGTGTTTCCATTACATGGTACCGGCTCGAATCAACTCTGCATTTTTGCATTTCCATTACATAAAAGAACTCGGAATCTGGTACCCGGTACTAGTTTTTTGCTCGGCCAAGGTTCCAAAATGGGTGAAGAGACACTAAAACATGACGTGTAAACACTGCAGACACTGGTCGGTCAGAGAGTTGTCTCTGCCTCCTTGCGTCATCAATGTCTGACCCACCATTTGTTTTAAATCTGATTTTGAAGTTTACAGTAAATATGCTGGTAGGCTAATCCATGATGGCAGCCTGCAAAACTACACTGTGGTCAGTCGAGGAGGTTCAGAAATTTCTGTCCTTGGTGGCCAACGAAAAAATTCAGTGTGTGCTTGACGGGTCAACACGCAATGAGCGAGTTTATCAGCAACTGTCTGAGTGGACGTCACAGAGGTTATGCGCTGCGTCGCTCTGACATCCAGGTACTCTGAAGTCAGTAGTGTCCTGTAATGGAAATGGTCTCCAGGAATAGTACCTGGTACCTGAGCCGAGTCAAGTCGAGTCGAGCCTGTTCCACGTAGCGGAAACGCAGCATTAGGATTTTATAATTTTTTACAAAGTACAACTACTTTTTCAAAGTTGCTTTATTTCCCCTATTTCCCCCTTGGTCCTGTAGTACAGCTTCCAGTGTTTGTATAATTTGCAAAGCTATACTTTCAAAGTATTTTCTCTAGTATTGTGAGTAGCTGCAATGTGTCAGGATTGGGAATATGTATGAAGAAACACAATCATGTTAAATAGTTGAAGAATCTCAGCTTTTGAAAACAGAATAACAAAAAAAGTGAGAGTTGACCACAGTCTGAACTGTTTCTCATATTCGCCAGTTTCCTTACACTGACTCCAGCGTGAATACTGAGTCTGTTTTGTACAGCTTAAGTTACAAGAGGATTTGTTTTGAAGCTCCATGTAACAAAACCTCTGAGCTGACAAGAAACTACAAACTTTGGACTGTTTACTTGTGTCTGGAACCCCCGAAGCCAGTTTCACAAAAGTGTTTAGACAATAGTCTGTAGAGACAAACCACTTAGACAATGTGAGTAAGAAAACTTCACAAGACAGGTTTATTTCATGTCTGTGTAACTGGAGTTTTAACATCACACAAAGATTATCCATTATTCAGCACTAATGCAAATGTTATAATTCAAGAAATCACCAAATATATAAAATTAAAATTTAAAATACTACAAATAAACAGTGTTCTCTGCTTTCACACATTGGGGTGTATCTGATAAAAGCTCTGAAACCAGTCACTCTCAAATGCAACACCACCATGACTTGAAAAAAGAATGCTCCATCTAGCAGCTTTATTAGACTTTCATGCTTGAGCCACTCGAGCTACAACCACCATGAATGATGATAAAATGCATTGATGTATGTTTCATGCATGACGGTGATCCATCCAGGTAATCGACATTATTAGCCCATAAAGACCCAGTGTTACTTTTGTGTCAGTTCCCAAATGAAATTTCCCCTCTCAAGTGATTTATCATCATTTATTATAATATTGTCTTTTGTATTTTGCATTTTATCAGTATAAATCAGGCATTTTCCTGTATTAAATTTACTAACCATGTAGATGTTCATAAAAGCTCAGACTAAAGTTGAAGGTTATTATATCAAAACCAGAGAAAACTGCAGAAAAGTGACTTTTTCAGTAAAATCTATCATTAACAGAACATAAAACAAATGTCTACAACTGCTGTTGTAGACGGTGTTTCCACGTTCACTACGGAGCCTTTGAACGTCCAAATGGGTCATATCTGAGGACCATGAAAAGATGACACACTGCATTTTACACCAATTATTTAGGGTTAGTGGATCAACAGTTATTAAACAGTTCAGATCAGTAGATGGTTTTGGTCAGTGATGTTTGGGTCTTTATGGGTTAAACCAGTATGACTCCTATTATTACTATCACCACTGATGGAAAGAATATCAGTAGCAAAGTATCCCAAATACTGCTCACTGTTAGTCAAAGGTCAGAGCCATCGGACACTCATGATGCTCAGTGATTGATCTATGATTTATTGAACAGGACGAGATAAATCTGTTCCTTTCTAACATAGTTTTATTTTCTACTGTCACAGATCTGACACACTCAACCTTATTTTTTCTTTTTTGATTGACCAGGAGTACTACTGATGCTAATGAGCTCTATTTTTTAATAACCTTATAGTATTATGGGAGAATTCATGCTAATCATGCCTCCAGTGCGACACTGCGCCGTGATTTCTGACCTGCCAAAACAAACCTGAATGATTCAGCACTTTTTTAACAACTTTCTACTCCTATAATGTGGTTCGAAATAGAAATGAATTTTGTTTCAACAGAATTTGATGCCAAAAAAATTTTGCACCCTAACCCCGGGGCTAACGAAGACTGCCGTTTCCATGGTAACAGTCAGGCACACCTGCAAACCGGTGGCACTGACTGACAAACTGGAAGAAAAGCCTGAGCCTTAATTGGTGATTTCTTTGTGGTTTGATGATACTGCAGAGCCACAGATGAGAAAAGGTTGGAGAAACCACAGTAACTGCAGAAGCTGGAAATACACGACACAGAGGCTGTCAATCATTTTTGTTTGTCCAAAGTTATTCCCCTGAGTCTGATGGAGTTTTCAGAAGCTTTAAGCCTCGCCACATAAACACATTAAGTAGGTTTTACAATGTTTTCTGATTGAGTAAACAGAGTTAAAAGGCTTGAAACTGTCACACTATCAATCATATTTTTCTTAAGAGTAAAAAAAAATCTTAATTGTCCCATAATTAATGGAAAATGAGACCTCAGGGTTAGAACTACTTGGATGACAGGTGGAAGTTTTCATGAGTCCCTTAAATAAGTCACTGGCTCCTCTGAAAATGGGATTTGTGGGTATTCTTGCCATGGCTTTCTGTATCTTCATAATGTATCTGAGTAAAATTAGACTATTATCAATGTGCGATTCTTGCATAAGGATGATTCATCACTAATTCACTTTAGTAAACAGACTGGCGTGCTATTTTTACCACCACAATTGAAACTGGGCAAAATAACAAATTTCACTGAGGCGATATTAACTCAGATCAGAAAAAAAAATCAGACTTTCTTTTCACCATAAAAATGCAGGGGCAGAACATTTTTAAAAAGAAGCAAAAAAAGAAGTTTTTCCTGCTCAGAGATGGTACATAAAGGTTAATAAATTACTTGATTTTCCTCCTTGGCTTTGCAGAACAGACAACAAAATTAAGTGTTTTGTACCACCAATAAAGTACTTTAAATGCTACTTAAATAACATCTTTCAGAGAGACAGTCAGCAGACAGTGGTGGCAAATGTTCTTTTCTTTCACACTGTTATTGTGCATTATTATATTAACAGGAATGAAAAAGTAAAATGCTAAATTACTCTATAAATATCTGCTGTTTCTGGCAAAAGAAGTTTAGTGAAAATTCAGTCAGAAAGTTGTTTTTTTGTTTTTTTTTCACTCAGCTCTGTTGTCTGCTCCTATAAAACCCATACAGTTAAACTCTCTAAACCATCACCTCCTCACCTCCATCCATCTTCATCACACCCACACTGGTGGTGTCTAGGCTCTGGGGGAGTCTTCTCTACTGAATACATAATTGTATCTTCCTGATCTATACCATACCAGGGATTAAACACATAAATCTACTCCTTATTTGGGTCCGATCAAGCAAAAGTGAAAGTCAACATAAAAAGTAAATTTGCACACATCATTTATCAAGTGGGCTCATTTTAAGCTAAATATCTCTATTTTATGGAACTGTTATCCCTTTTAAAATACCCCTTGTAGAAAAAAAAGTTACAAACAATCGTGCTTTTTACACCACAGCCATGCCTCAGACATAAAAATATAGCTCGAATTTGACACTAAAAATTCTATCTAAAAAAATTGAAAATGTATTCAGTCTGTTCATTATATAGATGATTAAGTTTCAAGTATTAGACTTTCATTATTTTGTAAATATTATTAATATTGATGAGTTTGAACATTTGTGAGTTGCTTAAAAGACCCTGTCCATGTGTTACCACAAAAATACCAATTTCTAATTTTCAAGTTCCTTATAATTCAGATATTTGAGTGAAACTTCCAGACAGTAATAATCTTTTGATTCATTTTGGGTGATGCATACAATGGTAAAGAGTCGTACACGTATTACCACATTCTCATGTTAATAAAACAGAGACTTTTCAATATTTTACTCACTTACTACAGCATAGTTGAACATAATAACTCAAAGGTTTTGTCCTACTTGATATCAATTTGTCAAGAACCGCATGTTTTGAATGTTTGCATAAAGCTTAGAAAATTGGTCCATTTCAAGTCCACGTTACCGAGCAGTTATTTGATATTTTTCACCAAAAAATGTTTATCTCCCCAAATTGTCTTATACATAATATTAAAGTGCTTATAAATACCTACTCAAATATGTATAATACATGCATATAAGTTACTCTGCTTACATGACAGAGACTGTTGAACACCAAATGTTTCCACGCGTTACCGATTGATCGGGTCCATTTTTGATATTTCATCATATGCAGCAAAAAAAGGCTCTACTGATTGATCTGAAAGCTTTGGTTTGTTCACGCAGTGCAACAGCTAAACACATATGACTGTTAGAGCCATGACTGAGGAATCAGCACCTGGTACTTGATATAACTGTGTAGAATTCACTTTGATGATCCAACAAAAGCAACAAAACCAGCTTTAGGTGAGTAATCATCTCATTCATTCATCTCCTTCTGACTCAGCAATTTAACCTGCTTTTACTAATACAAACTACAAACTAGCATCCAAGCAGAATGACCTTTTACATTACTGATTATGTTTCATCCCCAAAGTCTTACCTGATATGAAAGTTTTGGATGTTGACATTCTTGTACGGTGCAGTCTTCCTCTGGCACCACAACAGGAGCCCCTCTTTGGCAGAGGTCTCTGCGATTGGAGACAAAAAAAAACAAAACAAAAACTAAACTCAGGCTTTTACTTTGACTGACTCTCCACTAATCCCTGTTTAGTGGTGGATTAAGTGAAGGTGAAGTGAATGGGAAGCATGTTTAATTGCTCGGATGTTTCATGCTCATGTTTCCAGTGGTAGCAGGGGGGCGTCTGGTTTGGTAATAAAACCAAACAGTCCTGTAAAATGTTCAACTACAGGCCGAGCTGCAATTCTTAGAATGGACATATCGAGGCTGATCACTTCTGACATTTAAATTGGATTACAGATTAAGTGCATTACATACGTTAACCAAGCAGGAGGATATCGTAAACATTTACATCTCCAAAGGAAAAGAACAGCCTCAAACATTCATATTTAAATGAACACGTATTATCTCAAGTCTGTATCTTGTACGGTTCCTTTAAGCTCAACGTGATGTGCAAAAAAAAAAAGGACTTAAAGCTCAAAGGACAGTGTTTTCATTTGCAAATGAAGACAGTGGGCTTCTTTTCAATGAAGTGAATGAATAAGAAGTGTGTGGAAATGTTCCCACACACACACACACACACACACACACACACACACACACGGTACCTTCCACTGAAATGTCTTGGATGGCAAAGCGGAGGATTATGGTCCAGATCATTCCCAGGGTCATCTTAGCATTGCCATCTACGATCTCTGCAGAAAGAAAATGAAATCAACAACATTCATAATTGATATATTTAACAGCATGTTTATTTACAGATAAAAGCAGCAGCAGCAGATATTTTAATATTTAATGCATCTTTCTACACCACTTCCAAGGTTCTCTGGATAATGTCATTTTCTTGTAGCTATTTTTCTGACTAAATGCTTTAATGTATATTTTTCTCTGTAAAAGGCCTAATGATAATGTAAATCATAGCTAATAAAACAATTAGTTTTCTTGTCTTTGACTGTAATAAGCTCATACTACAATGTACAGCTTTTATGTAGCAGTGGAAGCAGAATTCAGATCATTTACTTCAATAAAAATACTAATACTCCAAGATGAAAATACCAAACTACAAGGAAAATGTTTTTAAACATATGTATTATCAGCAAAATGCACTTCAAGTGTGAAAACTAAAAGCACTCACTGTTCAGGAAAATGGTCCCTGTCAGTGTTTTATTATTATATGTAAAGTTTTGGATTCATATTACTAAACCATTAATATTTATGTTGCACATTACTACTGTAGATTTATAGCTGAGCTTTATACAGTGTTGCACAGTTTAACTTACAGCTGTCTTTCCAGAGATGTAGCATAGCTGTATTTATTGGGATGTCTAATGTAATAATAATAATAATTATAACATACACTTTCATTTCTCTCTTTCTCTCTCTCGGCATTTGTAAATGTTGACCTGTCTAAAGCAATTCAAAGGAAAAATTGTGATTTAAGAGATCAAAACAGCATAAAAATGACTTAAAAATTTTGTAATGTGATAAAAGCAACGCAATAGACTCAGCATAACAAAAAACAGCAACAATAACAATGCAGGATGATAACAGTAAAATATCTTCCTGCACAAAAACATTAGAATACATGTAAAACTTGTATTTAATTCAACATAGTTTAAATAATGCAACAGTCAGTAAAATATAGACATGGCAATTCATTATGAATTTCTGTACATTTGTTTCCCATGCTCAAAAAAACAGGAATATTTTCAGCTTTGCGAAAATGCGATTTCACCATGATCCAAAAATGTTTATTTATCTTAAGAAGGAGGAGAATAAAAGAACATCCTGAGTCTTGACAAGTTGTTTTGATGGTAAAGTTAAATGCCACATTTTTCAGTTCCAGACACCTATTACGAAATGTTTTGAGCTTTTATAGATCCACTCGGATCTGTAATTTGTAACACATATGTGTAAATGATAAACTGAGGCATAATATTGTTAAAATTGCACTTATTTTTCTTAAGAAATTTCAAGTCATTCATAGAAGTTCAGGTTTTTCACATTTTTTGTGAAAGGATTGTTTATAAAAGGGGGTGAGAGCTAATAAGCTATGCTTCTTCTCACTCCTTTTCGAATATGACTCTTTTTTTCCCTTTTTTTATGTGTATTATTATTTTTTTGCTTCCTTGAATTTTCATTTCTATATTATATTGTGCAAAGAAGTCAATTAGTAGCACTGAGGAAGCTTGTACCATTTCCATATTTGTAATAAATCAATAAAAAAAAAAAAAAAAAACATTTTCATAGTGTAATTTTACTTTTGTGCACCAAAACAAGGGGAAAAAACTGGAGTTATTACTTATGAGTTATTATGCCATTATTTTACTGGTCTGACCTGTTTCAAGTCAAATTGGGTCACATATGGCCCCTGAACAAAAAATAAATCTGACATCTATACTCTGATGTAATGGAGTAGAAAACAATACTTTTGACTTTGAGATGTAATGGAGCATATGTATAAATCTACATGTACATCCGAACTGTACTTGAAGCCCACTAGACCTGTTAATGTGTCCATCAGCCTGTAGATGTTAAAGGCTCTGAGTGAAGTGCCTTTGTCAACTCCTCTGTGTGCTGTCAATAATAACAAATCCCTTCGGCAGGTCACCCTGTTTGCCCACCGTCAATAATCATTCGTTTCTTGCTCTAATCCAATAAAGCACGGGGCACGACAGCTTCACAACCGCTCGACTGTGACGGACGAACTTGGACTGCGAGATGTCAGTCAGATGTCTGGGCCTGTAACGCGGTGTGAAGGACGGCTCGGATCGAATTAGGAGGCCGAAACAGTCGCGCTCAGTGGTTTGCGTTGACACATGCAGATACATGTTGAGATTAGCTCTAATGAACATGACTGATCAACCTCGGGGAGGGACACAAATCCTCTTAAATTCATTTGAAACCACCACCCCCCCCTTCATCCCTCACCCACAACAAACACCCACAATGAGGGACATGAGCCAGCTGACCGGTGCCCCGTCCCACATCTACCACCAGTATAACCACAGTGAGAGGGCAGCGGGTCGACTGGGAGGGGATTGCAGGCGGATAATCTGTCTGGAATGCTGGTCTGGTTTAGAGGCTTTATAGCAGCCACTGTACACTGTTAAAAATACCCACTTAACCAGGTATTTTTATTTATTTATTCAGCCTTTAGTAAGTTTTCTTTCTAAAGAATACAGATTCATCTTGGCTATAATATGATGAAACATCATTAAAAATGTATTAGAGATGTTTTCTCTGTATATTAGTTTTCTGGCCATTTTGTGCCTTTATTGAGTAGTTGAGAGGAGACAGGAAATAAGCACAGGGAACTGGAAATAATAAGCTCAGACCCAGGAATCAAACTAACGATGCTGCAGATTATGGTCTGCAGCTTTACCCACTACATACAGGGTTCCTACACATTTCCACAAGTTCAATTTAAGACTTTTTCAGACCTTTTTAAGACTACTTACAACAGAATTTAATGCCCATTTCACAGCCATACTGGCAAAAATTCATGACTCCTTGAATTTAGGAAAATGTATTAATTTACTCCAACACTTTCATTCCCACTGTTCCAAGTCATTTCTCACCAGGGGCTGCAAAGTTAATGATAATTGTTTTCCAATTTCAATATAAAGTGTTGGGTTGGAACGGGTGGAAGTGAGTAGATTAAAGTTACTTTCTTTGCGGCTTGGACATTTAACAGACACATTCAAACATAATACAGCCAACAAGTCCACGCCAACATGACCTAAGACCTACCATATCAAATTTAATACCTTTTAAAGATTTTTTAAAGGTATTAAATGCAGATTTGTACATTCAAGACTTTTCAAGACGCCACAGGAACCCTGTAGCTACTACCTGAGTTTAAGGTTAAAACACATGACTCTTTACGATTTGTTCCAGAAATTTTAATACCAACTTCAATTGTCACAATGTTAGATTTTTACAGGAATACAACTACACTGTCAGCTCAAAAATTCTGTCTGAAATTGGCAACATTATGGTTAAAATCTAAAAATTGTTGATCCTACAGATAGAAAATGAGTGTCACCTCTGGTCTTCAGGGGCTAAAGATACGTATCATTTTGTGCAAAATGAAGCGTTGTTTTTAATCCTTCAGCATGAAAGTTACATGAAATAAAGCTCACACTGACCTAGAGTCAGATGAGGAATGACTGAATTGCACTCTTTACTGTTTATCTCCTGCTTAAGGAATACAAGTTTTATCACTATTATTACCCTGCCCCCTGACGGGGAGGAAAGGGGTATTGTTTTTGGTTCAGTTTGTTTGTTTCATTGTTTAACACTCTAGCAGCAAAATTATTGGTTGAATTCATACAAAATTTGGTTTATAGATTGCCAGTGACCCAGAATAGATCTGATTACAATTTTGGGAAAAGTAGGTCAATGTTCACATTTTATATGAATGTTTTAAATCTTTTTTTCTTGCATTTACTGATAATGGGTGAAATTTCACACGTCTATAATAAACATCAATTTAGTTTCAACTTACTTCGAACTTGCCACATATATAGAGGTAATTCATATACTGACATCAGCAGGACTAATGCCAAAATAAGCTACAATACATGCGAGGGGTGGGGTTTGTTGTGCCTGGAACCACTTATTGCTATTTTTTTACCCAAACAAACCTACAGAGCCTGGCCAAAAAACAATTTAAAATTTCATTGGACTGTTTTTAGCTTTGATTGGAACACGCGTTCACTGTGGCACAGTTTTAGTTATGCGATTTTACAAGTCTTATTTCCATCATTTTCTGGACTCATAACATTGCTGAAGCTAGACGAAGCCAACTGAAGCAACCTCAGATCATAACACTCCCCCACTGAAACACAGTCCAATCTTTATGCTCTAACAAACTGATGGTTGTTGAAGAAATGAGAACATACTCACTGCATCAGTTTAGAGTTAAAGAACTTGTTTTAGTTGAAATATGTTAATCCCTGCCGTAATTACTGAATGGAAGGATCTCAGTTATTTGCCTAGGATTTGTTAAATCCTAGACAAAATATAAAACACATGTAAAAACAACAACAACAACAAAAAAGTAGCATTACAACCTATCAAACTGTTTTCCATCAGAGTTGTTCAAATCTGTTAATTAAGGTTAGAATTAATGACTGCAGTTTTTATTAGTCTTTTAAAGCTTGTCCTACAGGGCTTCTCAGTGATCATATGTACTTACAACCCATTTATGCTTCACAGATGGGTTTTTGTTTGACTACATAACTCCCAGTGCCCTGTCCAGGCCTGGTGTTGGCTCCTTACATAATTCACTTGCAAATACAGACAATCTAGTTATGTCTGGTTGTTTACTATTGAAGATAGTTTTAAAGAAATTCATTAGATTTCATGCCAAGCTATCCTCTGCACTTAGCCATGAAAGACTGGCACGTTTCTTTGTGCACTGTTGATATTAAATGCTTCAATACAAACACATACTCTGGTCAAAAAAATAGTCTGAATTTGGCAAATGTGTGCTTTAGATGAAGAAATAACAGATCCAAGTGAAAATAAGCCATTACTTGTTCATAAACTTTGTCAGAAATTCCAAAAGTTGATTTAGAAACACACTGAGATCATTTAATAATATACACTGATAATGACTTTTCACTTGTTGAGTATATTTGAGTTTATAACAGGATGAATAATAACAAGATAACAGAGACACTACTGTAGAGTTTGTGTTTATCCCCGAGGCAGACAGAGAGCACAGAGATGGTGAAAAAAAAAAAAAAAAAAGTGAAATCATTATGTTATTGATCCATGGTTGTGGAGATGCAGCAGAATATGTACAGAGGCTAGTTGGTTTCATCCTGCAGCTCTGGGATTGTTAGTCACATAACTTTTAGTTGAGTTTTATTCCAGTAGAGAAAGACACAATAACAGGTACTGATGGAAGGAGCAGCGGGTCTCAGTGCAGGAGGTCAGAGGTTAACCTTATTAGGCGGGACACGAAGTACAGGGTCAGGCCCTTGTGATGACCAGAGCCTTTGTATGTTCAACCCAGCTTTGACAAAATGACAAGGGTTCATGTTCTTAAAGGTTCAGTTCAACAAAAATAGATGAAGAAATGCTTTTCCTGGAAACCATAAAGGTGGATTTGGTTTAATGTCATCAGTTTGATTGTTGATTATTGAATATGTATTTACATGTATGTGTTATTGTATTATATGTTTATGTAAATCATATTATATTTGTTCGTAACAATATAAAGCCAGAAACCAAACTATTTAATAACAATAAGTATCAGGCATATTACAGTATATAGTATAGATATGCTTATAGACTAGGAAGACTATTACTGTTATTAATTATTTAAGGAGAAGGGGTGGGAGTTTATAAGTTATGCTTCTTCTCACTCCTTAACAAATGTGTATTATATGTCTTATGTTTAAGTGTTTTTGTTTATTTTCTTCTGTTTTGACATTCATATTCGAAATCAATCAATCAATTGTGGATTCACCAAAATTATTGATAGTCCAATTACAACAATAACCAACTTAACTTTCATTGAGTCAAATCAGATTTGGCCCTTTAACACAAAAATCTTGCTGTTAAATTTTTACTTTTATTTATTTATTCATACTTGTAAATCACAACATCCATCAAGTGCAACTGCAACAGAACTTTATGTTTGAGCACTACAATTTTAATGTCTTAAAACTATGCTTGTTAGCTATTTGGTCACAGTCGTCTGTAGGAACATTTCATGCTGCGTTCAGGTGCTCCTCTTTTTCTTATTAAGACCTTGGACTAGTAGGCTTTCATATAGATAAAAATAAATAGAACAGAAAAGCTTTATATCAACACATTTTCAGTGGATGTGTTCTTGCCATTGATACTATGCAGTTAATGAACACTGCTGGTTACACAGTTATCATTCAGGAAAAGTAGAATTGCTCAGTTTTCAGTTCATCTCTGCTATAATAAGGAAACAGCAGGTAGAGGAAAAAACTAGATATTCCAAAACTTGGGCAGAGAAAACCAAAACTGTTTGCACAGCTGAATACTTCTAGTGGTAAATGCAAACTTTATGAACTCCTTTAATAACCTTTAAATATTTTAAGATCACTGAGAAGACACATTTTGTAAGATGTGTTTGCAGACTGTCAGTTCCATAAAATACCAGAGGCGAGTGAGCAGCAGTGACAGAAGAAGATAGATAGATAGTAAGAGAGTGAGAGTGTTTATTCTGCTAAAGACTTGTTTACCCTGTGAAGGGAGGAGCACGGACATCCCCAAGTTATTTGTGCTGAACAATGAGCAGCCTCAGCCCCTGAGGGGATTGCTGATCCTAAGATCTACTCTCAGAAAATGCACAGCAAAGCACAACCTCCACCGGAACACTCTGGAGTAAGGATCTCATTAAACTGCACAGCAGCCAGCAGCACTGCCATGGTAACAAGAGGGGCAGAGACTACATTACACCTAAGTACGTACAATAGAGCAGCTATTGATTTGGCTGATGGCCTCATTAAAACCTGTACTGTAGGTCATAAACAAACTTAGAGAAGGTCGGATGGAAAATGCACGAGCTTCATCTTCTGAAGAAATATTTTAGTCACTCAGAGATCAACTCACCCTCTGCTCCAATAGACACGAGCTTCACTCCTTTACTGGCGATGAAGTCAAGTGCTTTGTTGACGTTGGAGATCTTGTGGACTCTCATCTTGCCTCTTTCTGGTTTGGCCAAGCGTTCGCCTAAGGAGAGAACATGCAGGGTTGGGGACAGCAGTTTGGAATCACATTAGACGTTTAAAAGAAAAACTGTGTTCTACTGGAGTTAATGAAAACAACAGTATTAAAAGGTTAGGTGCGATGACATTTAGCAGTGAAGTAATAAATTTCGACCTATTGATTACATCTACGAAAGTCGGTTTTTAGAGTCAGTGTTTGTTTTGTTCACTCTAGGTGATGGTAACGCTGACCCACGTTAACACTGGATGTCACCCACTATGACCTGAGGTACAGTAGAAACAGACCATGAAAGAAGACCCACTCCTGTAGATACAAACAGCTCCTTAGGAGGTAAAGAAAACTCCCCAATCCAACGATTTAACACATAATAAGACATATTATACCACATTTCTGCACTTATATCCTCTTAAATCGCCTACATCTTACACACTGAAGCTGTTACAAATCAAAATGTAGTTGATTATAAGAGTCTTACTTCTTTTCAATGAAATGCTTATATCAAAGCTAAATATAACATTTTGCACCTTTTCACCCAGTACCAATGCTTTTTGTGGCAGATTTCTGGACAAGACAGGTCAGCAAAGTTGACAGGACAAATTTCAGTGTAACACAAGGAGCCGTCTCCATGTCCAGACATACCCCAGGCTTTGGCAGGATGGACTCACAGTCTGAGCCCCAAATCCATGTGTATAGAGCTGAGAAACCTGACACCATAACGCCTGGTTGCGACCAACCAACAACAGATTACTCTACATATTTATGATTTGTTGTGGTATTTTTGATGTAAAATCTAAATATGTGCATTATTATGGGTTTGATAACCATCACTGTTGAGTAGTACAGTGAGGTTTTCTGCCAAACTTCAGATTTTTCAGCTTGATCGTTCAGTTACATTAATTTACTGACATAATCTAATAGTTACATTACTTCTTACTGCTTCAACAGGCCTAATAATCTATAACCTAGTACATCAAAACCTTAAAATTACTGATTAATGGTTTTCTGCAAACCAAACAGAATGTAATGGTTATAATTTCTCTCTGCTTGAGGTAGGATTTTTGCATGAAAAATGCTAATCTTTTCAAGACTGGCCCTGTTCTATTCACACGATTCTAACTTAATCTTAACCTGGGTGACTGGACGTTTACCTGAGATGACCTCCAGCAGCAGCATGAGTTTCAATCCATCCCTAAAATCCTCCTCGATGTTCTCGATCTGCGTGCCAGCTTTCCTCAGGTGGGAGTTACACCAAGCTGTAAATGTCTGCGAGAAAACAGAAAAAAAATAAAGCTCAATGAAAAAAATCGGACCTTTTTGTTTGTGATACTCTTTATATTTGTTAGTATATTTGTCAAAGGTGTCAGTCTATGTCATCATTAATTCAACAAAAACATTAACACATGTTCACAGCTGTGTAATTATATTTAAGCTGGTGAACATAAGTATTTCAGACTCGCTCAGACTCAGCTTTATTGTCATTCGATCAATGGCACATGAATGAATGAATGAAATATAGTTACCCAGGTCTTGGTTTTGTAGCATAGAAGATAAAAGGATAAAATAAAAAATTAAATATATAAAAAGGTAAATACGGTAGATAACAACTACCATAAAATGTGCAAACAAAATAAAATAACTTCTTAATATGTTCAAATTTCAACAGTAGTTAAAGTGGTGAAACAATATTTCCGCCTGGTTTTCTCGAACTAAAAAATAGACTTTTAAACCTCACATGTTTTAAGAGTCCTTGCGCAAATCCTGCTCTGTGGATGCATTCTGCAGTCAAACATGACCTCTGACCTTTTAGTGGCAGATGCCTGTTAAACCATAAGAACAGCCCCTAAAAAATAAAAAGTGAATGGAAATCTGTTGGGAACTGAATGTGTTTCCTGTTGCTTTATTCAAATACTCCCACTCGTTCCCAGTGATGCTAACAAGTGTCTGTACCACACTTTCCTCCAGTACACTGGAGCATTGTGTACTGTATACAGTAGGTGTAACAGGCCTTGGATTCCCTGGTATTGCTGGCATTCAAACTTGCTAATGGAAAACATCTGGAGCAGGATCTCAGCCGCCCAACAGGAGCTGGCATGAGCCCACCATACACCCCGCTGTGAACGGCGGCTCTTTATAAGATCCTGGGTTAAATACACCCAGGGCTTGAAACTTCAGGCACCATGTTTCCACCAGAGAGCTGAAGGAGGACCTGCAGGAGAAGAGCCAGGCGTTTATGAAAGCCAGCACTGTCTTTTACTGGCCGGTCTTCCACTGCAGAGGAACAAAAGCCACTTAAAAGTCGCTGGCTGGCTGTTACGGAGTGTTTTTGGAACTTCCTCGATGAGATCACTCTGAAAATGGAGTGGCATGAGGTTTACACGACTATCAATAAACCAGAGTGTGGAGGAGCCAGGTTTCAGATGTGTGTGAGTTTGCTGGCATGCGGTAGAAAAGTCAAGGAAACTCTGCTGAAGATGTGGAGGGAAAAGGCCAGATTATATGGTGTTTTATCTCCAAGGGCAGAACTGACAGAAAAAGACCAGTGCACAAGATTTATGTGCTTTGCAAATACCAGCTGGCAGGCACACGCCCTCAGTCCTGAAGACACTGTCAGCCTCCAAAGTTACTCATGATTTAAGTCAACAGGCTCTAAGATATTTCAATTAATCCTGATCAATAGTCCTTTGAGAGCTTTGCCAAACATATTAAACTGTTGTAGCAGGGCTTTGGCGTCAGCAGCATGTGGATAGTTTAATCAAAGAGTTAAGATAAGGTCGTGTAAGTGGTACTGCAGGGTTTTTTTTTTTGTTCACATCTCCATTCCTTATCTAAAAAGGAAATATGCTGAAACTCTTATTAGGTGTCTTTACATTTTGACTTGAAACTGATGACTCCATTCAAACGTTTTCATTTCAACACAGAAAACATCTTGATTATTGAACAAAAATAAGACTTTCAGAGAGAATACACTCACTGAAACCAAAAAGTTATCACAAAAGAGCTTAGAACTTGCAAACATACAGATTTCTTTCTGGTGTGCAGGTCCCTCTGTTTCTTTCCAAATGATCTGACTCTTTCCATCGCTATTGATGACAGTTTTCTCATTTACTCTGACTGATTTTTGGTTTTGAAGTTCAGATGCAAACCTTTGCTAATGGGGACACATTCCTGATAAAATGCGCTCACATGAGAAGTTCGTATCAGGACCGCAAGTATAAAGTTGCCTGACTTTTGGACAGAGCAAGCAGAATAAAATAAGAACAAAAGAAGGAGAAGGAAATGCTATCAAAAACATAAACGACAAAGCGTTTAGATGAAGTTGAACATGTCTACAGAAGTCTACGCAAAAATGTAAAGAGCACATATTTCACTGGGGAAAACTATGACAGGTCAGAATTGGGACATGTGTTTCCAGTATATGAAATGAGAGTGCTTCTGCCTGCTTAATGCAGCTTTAACAAGACTAGACAACTGAAAATGTCAAGAAGCTTTGAGTCATTTTACAAAGGGTACAGTTGTGAAAATGGCTAAAAGTTCAGCACAGGAATGTTAGCTTGTTAAATGTGTTGGAAGGAGGGTAGGTTTGGCTGCTTTGGTCTGGGCAACAGGCATCCTCTTGACAAGAATTAGCCGCCCTCCTGCAGTTCTTCTAACTCTTTGGGTCACTGTGGAGTTTGGCGGCGGCTACGGTCCAGGCTGGCAGCCACCTGGAAAGTCACATGACCCGCTGGCTGTGTTATGGTCAACACTCCCAGGCCCTTCAGGTGTTCTGGGGCTCTTGGCAGGGCATGACACGGTTACCGGTCCACTGGCCACAATGGCAGATTAATGTTTCTGCAGAGTTAGATGAGGCTTAAAAAAGAAACCCCACAGTCAGTTTCACATCCCCATAGTTAAAAACAGGTACTACAGTGCGGAAAACAAGAACTTAAGGCAATGGCGTACGCTTCAAATTCCTTTGGATTGCGAAGTCCTACAAGCTGCAGGTGTTTTTTTGTGTATTTTGATCTTATTTCTTAAGTAGATTACATTTCCAACCACAAGACACAATCATAAGATGTCTCAAAAACGCTGATTTTTCCGTGTCAGTAAAACACAACATACAAAGATTTGCTGGACACACCAAAAACCATGACAGACTCTAGAGAATCCTCCCAAAAAAGCTCAACAGCCTGTCAACATGAACGCTACAAACAACCCATGCTCTAGTGCCCTCTATAAAATACCAGATTTACTCTGTCCTCGGCCGTTTTAAAATGTGATCTGTGTGAGAGCGCCAGAGCAAAGCTGTGAAGTGAGTCTGAAGCCACCACCTGAGAAAAATGTGATGCAATTTGTGATGGCAATTTGTACTCAATATTTACTGCATTACAACTACAACTAGTCACAATACATTGAGTATATTAGATGTACTGTCTGGCTCTACTTCAGATATACATTCGTGGAAAAAATTATTAGACCATCAAAAGTCATCAAAAACAATAGTTATGCAATCCAGTCCTAACTCCTGTGTGGA
>JAPQRP010000017.1:18760310-18775569 GCA_037367295.1 Apogon hyalosoma
AATGACATAGATATTGATGGAAGAACTGAAGTGATTTGGGTTATTATCAAGAAAACATGGTAAATGGATAGATATCAACTCTGAAATTAAACTACTCTGAGCTATTTTTGTTGGCATTTTTATATTTGTCCAAACAAATGGACCTTTAGTTGGACCAGGTATTAAAATGAACAAGAAATTGAAGAAAACAAAGGTGGTCTAATGTTTTTTTCCGTGTCTATATTCTTTCATTTTCTATGCCTGGAGCTGTGAACACCATGAGTTCCTTTGTAGACAACCTCTCATATGTGTATCATTGTCCATGTTTGTTCAGTTCCTGCTTTTCATTCGGCTTTGCGTAGCCATTCTTATTAAAGTGGTTTGTTGTCACTTCATGCAAATTAGCATAACACCTAAATAAAAAAGAAGAAAACACCACTGATAACATAAGTACAAACTACAACATCTGAATGTGTAACATTATTAAAAGAGAAACCTACACTAGATACAGAATTTCAACTACTTGTCCATGTCTATCATCACATTCAAGTTGTTTTATCACCTTCCATCTCAGTTAAACTTTCAAGAGTGACTTCTGATTAACTCCAGACCAGGGTATAATGTAAACTTGTTGCATTCCTCTGCTGTTAAAGGCAATCTGTTGATGGAGAGGAACAATGTGCAGAGCACAAGTGTAATTTTTTCCAGTTGTCTAAGGTTGAAGTCAACTCTCACTGCCTCTTCTATTGTGGAGTTATCTGTGCAGAATTACTTAAAGGTGGGTATTATTTATGACTCTTTTGGGGCAATTTCTGTTTTATTTTATGGGTCTGACAGTACATTTACCTGAAGCATTGTCTTAAATCATTCGTGAAAGGATTACCCATCCACAGAACAAGCGTGCCCCATTGATTCCATTTTAATCTGCTGTGTGTTTGATCCTCAGGAATAAAATACAATTTCTTCAAAACAATAGAACAGAGGGAAGATGTAATAGCTCACAGACTGGTAAATCTTAAATGTAGAGTGATCAAGGCAATACTTTGTGGTGTCTCATATGATCACTGTGCGACCAAGTTGTCCTTGGTGTAAATTTGTGTCATTACATCCAGTATGTGCTGTGAATCTCTGTAAGCTGTTAACATGTCGGCTCCTCTCAAAGTCTCTGAGACGTTTCCATGCACAATGTGCCAGGGAAACTCATTCTCATTACTGTGGCTTAATCACCGTCTGTTTCAGCTTCAGTACAGTACATGTCGTGTAACGGGACAAAGTGAAAGCTCGACTGCGTCTGTGGGAGGAAGTGAGGGGTTGTAAATTTTGAGGGCCGCCTCCCCCTCCAGCTCTCGTCTGCCTCCTCTCTCAGGTCTCAGCCTCCCAGAAACGAGGCGGGCTGTAAAAACAACAGGGGTCAAGAGCAGGAGGAATCTGCTCCGCATCAGTTTCAGGGAAAGTTGCCAGTTAAGCGTCATTACATGCAACATTTTTCCCATAGCAACCATTGAATGCACCACTGACGAGATAAACAGCAGGAATATATACGTACTGTAGTCTGTCCTGTGACCGTACACAAGCATGAAGAATGAAGTTGAGCTTTTTCCTTGAAATTTTAATGAAGGCACTGAGTGGTAACATTTTATAATAAAGGTACAAACCTTATACTTAATAATCTATAACTAATGCATGATGCATGATACGATCATGACTGTGATTATAAACTAACAATCAGCTCACTGCTGATCTGTGTGATTATTCCATTTCCGCCATCATCAGTTGAGGAATGTTAACTCTCATAGTTAATCCATATGGAATACTCTGAAATGAAAAGGCTATGACACCCCTAGGACCAAAGTTTATCTAATTTGTTGAAGTCTTACATAAGCTTTGACAGTGATACTTTTGCACAGACTGATGACTTTGAGCTCATTTTATTACACATCTAGAGGCGGAATTATAATAAATCTGAATTTAGATAAGCTTTCATAGCATAAACCGTATTATATTGTTAAAGCATTAACACTGAATGAACTGAATTTATACTTGTTGAACCGGTTGCATTTGTTCTAGGTACAGTGACATAACTTTTCATGCCTGTCGTGTTTCTATTGGACACTAGGTCATGCAGCAGGAGGAAAATATTTACATCTGGACCAGTTTGATTGAAAAAAGCATCAATACCTGAAGTGGTAAAGTTGTTTTTACAGAGAAATTGAGGAAATATGGGGAATATGGGATGAAAATTTTGTGGAATCATCTTAGTGGGTGGCATAACAATGAATGTAGCTGTGGATTAACATTCCTTAACTGATGATCACGAAAGTAATCACATAAAGAAACTTGATTTTTAATTCACGGTGACCAGCAGGAATTCATCATGCATCTTTCTTCAATTCAAGCGTTAAATTATAACAAGCTGTGCATTAGTTAGCCATTATTTGAGTATTAAGCTAATACCAACAATTTAAATGCAACAATCCAACAATTTAAGATGAGAAAATCAGGAAATAGTCCAATTTAACCCATAAAGACCCAGTGCTACTTTTGTGGTAGTTACGAAATAAATGTTTCTCTCTATTTAACCTCTCTTAAGTGATTCATCACCATTTATTACAATATTATCCTCTGTTTTTGCGTTTCTTCAATAAAAAAATCTGGTATTTTCCCTTATTTGATTTACTGATCATGTAGATGTTCATACAAGCTCAGATTAAAGTTAACTGTCGTCAGAACCAGAGAAAAATGAAGAAAATATGACTTTTTCAACAAAATATATCATTAACTGAACATAAACCCAATGTGTCCATCCACTGTCATTGATCCAACTCCATGGGTTTTACTGGTGAATCAACTTTGTAGAAGATGACGGTGTTTCCATGGTAACTACAGAGCCTCTGAACAACCAAATGGGTCATATCTGATGACCATGAAAAGATGAATAACTGTATTTTACACCAATTATTTACATGGACTGATTTGATTAATGGATCAGAAGTTGTTAAACATCTTATAATGGTAGATGATTTTGGTCGCCGGTGGTTGTTTGGGTCTTTATGGGTTAATAAGCTGTGAGTAGAAAAGAGATGACTTTAGTGGCTTTATTATTTAAGCTGATAGTTCTTTCTTGACTGTGGAGAAATTAGTTGTGCTGTCTCTCAAGGTTAAATTTCAATCAGGGGCTTTTAACCATGGGTGGATGAGGTTTGCTGTTGGTGTGCAAGTTCAGTCACTGTTCGTATTCATCTGTAGCAGTCTGAGAACATCTGTGAGCTTTAATGGTGAAAAGTGACGTACTGGGAGGCTGCAGATAAGCCTCGTTTATCTGGAGTCTTAACAGGCCGCTAATAAACCCTATAAGACTGACTTACACACTAACAAGGATAAGAAAAAGTGCTGTGATAATAGCATGTTCATCGCAGTTCCAACAAATGCAGACATATTTCTTGCTTTTGCGTGGTACTGTATTGGTTCATCTTGTGAATTTTCTAATAACTTTTCCACCTTCAAGAAAGCCGCCACTGAGTTACACCATTATGTAACTATATATCTGTACATATACACTTATACTCACTACTGCTTCCATTTTATGTCCAAACTAAAGCACAGATTTTTCTCAATGTTTGGATTAATTAACACTCACTCTAGTTTTCTCGAAAGTTTTGCTCTTGTTGGTCTCTATAATCCCACTTAAGCTCCTGACATAAGCGTATAGACCAGTAGAGGTGCTGATCTGGAACCAGTTTTTCCAGCAGTTGATTCTTAAGAAGTCTAAACACAGAGAACTGGACTGAGAGTGGGTATGAACTCATGAACTGGCTTTCACACTGACAAAGAAGTGGACCTTTAGTTGGAATGTTCTGTCATACATCGCTTTTTGATGCATTTTCTGTTTAAAGATGTTTTCTCTGGAAGGAATTACATGTGAACACCTTTCACTTTTATCAGATGGGCTGAGCAATATAGAACTTAACTCTCAGTTGCATTTCAGTCCCTGCTGTATCTCACCATCTTTGTCTCCTTTTACCTCTGTCAGCTGTCCCTCAATACAACGGTTACACAATGCCATGAAAATAAACCAAAAAACTATCGATTATCGTATCGTTTCTGTATCAAAATCAACTTTGTGAGTCTTAAATCTACCTTTTTAAAAGCCCCTCTCTCTCCTCATTAGTTCCTTTCCCTACCTCTTACTCACCTCCCTCTCATCCACTCCCCCTCCCTCCTACTCCATTAATCAACCTCAGTTAGGAAAATATTTCCTGCTTCTCTGCCAGTTCCATATTAGTACAATCCTTTCACTGAAACAAGCCAGCTCATGAGAGCGAGCTGCTGCCATATCCAAACACACAGGCGGGTAGAAAAGTCTCGGGAAGAGAGGAAAGGCAGATATTGCTGGCAGAGTGTCTGACTCAGGAAGACAGTTTTCAACACCACAGCCAGTTTCTCAAGCCTGAGCCTCCAGTTCAGGGTACCAAAGGGCCTCTCATGTCCTAGTGAAACCCCAGAAACAGGCAGATGAATTGCAAGAAAAATGTCTTTAAAAAAAGTTCTTTCCACAGTCTCCTCCAGAATTGTTCAAACTAAACAGGAGAAAGGAGTCAGGAGGAGGTCAAAGGGGGTAAACCCATTTTTCTTTATGCATAAAGAAGCAAAAACCAGAAAGCCACCCACATCTTGAACTATGATGAGACAGAAGAGTGTCTGGATGAGCTGGAGGGAGAAGGGCCTCAGTGAATCCCAGGGAGGTAAGAGTGCCGTCTCTGCTGTTAAGTCTATTTCTGCTGCCTTCATTTCACTCAGGCTCATGGGGGCCTGAAAGTGCTGCTGGAAAGAGTTTCTTGTGCCAGGAAAACTGAGCTTCTAACAGCTACGGCACCGTCCTACACCTCAGACTCCCAGATGATTACCTGATGTGTGATGGATCGGAGCATCGCGTTTAACCAGACGACTTATCTGAGAGCATGTTTTCGTTTAAAACAGACCCAGGAGGAGCAGCTGTGGCGGGACGCCATGATGCGTGCCTCGCCTACGGGCTCGTCGACAATGAATGTTAAAGAGGGGAACAACTTTACACATTTCTGTTTATGTTTTTCACAAAGTACGGGACTTTTTGTCATTTAGAAATTTTTGTTCATTTTCATTTTTATTTAGCCTTTCTGTTTACTCATTAATTCATCTTCTGACCCGCTTTATCCTCAAGTGGGTCAGAAGATGAAACAAAGAATGAATGAATAAATGAATGAATGAATGATATTACCCTACCATATTTGTAAATCTAATAAAAATGTAACTAAAACCACCCAACTGAAAGGCTAAATAAAACTGGGTAAGATATCAAAGTAATTTCATAAATAGATCGTTTGGGTGTTGTAGTTTATTAACTGTGCATGAGTTGCTCCAATCAAATATGGCATAAATACATTTTTAGTTAAGAGGGTGTATTTTTTATTATTATTATTATTATTTTTCTTTACTTCATGTGCCCATAAATGTACATTTCCTGTAACACTGGAGAAAAAAAAAAAAAAAAAAAGAAAAATAGAGAGGATACTTTTTGGCCACCCAGAAGATAAAAGATAATAACATTTTTTAAAATAGTTATGTCATTTTTTTCTTAACTAAACATCCCATATTGTGTAAGGTCACTCTATCCTTCTATAACATTAATATTGGGTCAAAATGAGAGCAAACCTGATTTTTTTTTTTTTTAGTTTGCAATCACCAACTTTTAGTCTTTGTGTTTTTATTTCAGTTAGTTAAATTATTTTCTTGCTACTAGTTCTAGTTTTTGTCTGATTTTTCAGTGTAATAACCCTATGCTGTATTATATTGATGGTTCTTTGAAATAAAAATCAGTGCAAGAAAATGAGCAAAATGGTACAAAAACTTATGAAAAGTTGTAATATACATCATGTTGTTTAAAATACACAACAAAGAAATGCCAAAAAAGGCATACAAGTACAACAAAAAAATCCCAGATAAAAGAAATATATCCTTTCTAGACTAATCTATCAATAATAAAATAATAGTTGCACTCTTACTGACAACGTCAAACCTAAAATTTACTGATGTAATAAAGGTAACACAACTGTACATGCAGTGTAAACTTATTAGGGAAGTAGAATAAATGAACCCCCCTTTCAAAACCATAAGTCTTATTGTTTTGACTTTAAGCTCCACTTCATAAATACACTGTAATAATTTGTATTCCAATCTGTGCAAACTTTATACAACTCTACATACTTAATTTGCAGTTTGTCAGTGCTGCCATGACAAAATGTAAATCTTCTAAAAACAACTTGCAACTTTGACACCTGCAGCAGACTGCGTGAAAAAAGCTGAAGAAGCACAGCTGTGATGTCCCACTGTGTATTTTTGACTGCACTGTCAGGTTATATTCAGATAGACCTTACATCCTAAAATAAAAATAAAAAGTTATCCAAAAGTATGGAATTGAAAGGTGAACCCGAACTGACAACAGAAGTCAGAAGACTCAGGTTACAGATGCGCTCAGGGTGGAGGCACAGTGACAAAAACGAGCCAACATCTCATTGTGTATGTCAGAGTGAAGCCCAGTGGATAGAACCGACATGCAGGACGGAGCGGGCTGCTGCGCTGCAGCTTTGTGCATCTGGCAGCAGACAGAATAAAACATACAGTCCATCTCAAGCAGTTGAGTGGGAGACAAAAAGAGAGAGATGTGAAACAATGATACACCCAGATGGAGAGAGAAGCTATTTTGAGGTTGCTTTTCCCGGTATGACCTGAGTTTCACTGAGGATTTATTTAGAGTCGATTAATATGCTCCGAAATGTTTATTTATACCATAAGCACTTATGAGTACTGAGAGGCCTGGTCACACAACCATTTACTGTATAATATGAATATTATAAGCAAAAATCATTTAGGCACATTCATTTTGTTCAGCCTTGGCTCGACCAGATTATGGGGTGTCTGTTTATGCAATGTCATGATAAAGGTTACAACTATTATTTCCATCCAGACTTGCGTCAATTTCTGGCCAAGATCGTGCATTATAGATGGACGAGTCAGACCACTGTGTAAAGCTGTCTCCATCCCATCCCAAAGATTCTCAAAGGAGTTCAGGTCTAGACTCTGTGGTGTCCAAACTATGTGTGAAAATGACGTCTCGTGCTCCTGAACATGAACTCTGTGCTCTTTAACAACCTGAGTCTGGTGAATCCTGGTGTTGTCATCTAAGAATACACCTGTGTCCCCAGGGAAGACACCGGCTCATTCACTTTATTCAGGTTCAGTTCACCTCAGTTTTGGACACATCACGTTATTGATCCCAGATCTGACCAACTGAACCAACCTCAGATCATAACACTGCCCCCACAGGCTTGTACCGTAGGCACTAGGCATGATGGGTAATCACTTCAGCCTCTCTTCTCACCCTGTTGCACCGATCACTCTGGAGCCGGGTCAATCTGGACTCATCAGATCACATGACCTTTTTTCCATTGAAATACAATCTAGCCTTTATGTTCTCTATCAAACTGATGGTTGTTTAAGAAATGAGACGTTACTTGCTGCATAATCTCAAGTTAAAGAACTGAAACATATTAATCAGTGCAGAAATTATTCAATGGAAGGATCTTATCTCTTTGTTTAGTTAAACCCAGGTGGTGACATTGTTTTGGTCTGTCTGTGTACAACAAACTACCAAATTCTATTCATATATCGCTCCAAGCCATCTGAGTCTGTTATTACTGGCTGTAACCTGCTACCCATGTGTAGACGGTCGGCCAAGTTGGACAAAAATGCCTTTCAGTGCTTCAAACTGAGCAATATTTTTGCTTGTGAACTGAGAAAATGGCTCTAATATTACCCTACATGGTAAATCTTGAAGAAATACAATTTTAATTCAATTTAACTTAAGGCCTTTGAAAGATAACTTTGGCCGATATTTTCATACTTTATAACCGGATACTAGTCCTTTTTCTGCAAAACTGAGGGAGTTACAGTGAAAAATTGGGTACTTTGAAAATCACAACCTTGAGTTTGACCTTTCACTGTCATTGAAGGTCAACAAAATTGATACCAAATGAAAGACCATATCTGACTTCCTACAAGTCGATAATATAAATTTAGTCGATGTCCGTCGTAGTTTTCAAGATAGAAGCCGTTTTGTGAATATGTAAATTAGGCAATGAGCCCTGGTCACTTTAGATGCCAATAACTCAAAATATATATGTGTGCATGACAAATGAGGTAGGTAATAGACAGAGAATTGAATTTCTAATAATTTGGTCTTAGTTTGAAATCACTACAATGAACAGAAGGGAAGTTATTAGCGCTAAACAAATTTTACATACGTTACCGTAGCAACCAGAAGTCACACAACCTAGAGTTGGGAAATGTGGCATATGAGAAGGGACTTGCACGGAGAAGCTGCATGTTAAATTTGGGTATAATCGGATGAATACTGGTGATATTTCAGCCAATTGAAATGTCCTAAAACTGAGTTTATTGACCCCTGATATTTACCCCGGGGCGCTAATGAGGTCATGACCCATATGACGTCATGATGCAGACCCATATGACGTCATGATGCAGACCATCAGATGAAGAATGGAAAAAGGCACAATTTGGCTTTGGTTTGAAGTCGATACGATGATTTGGACGGAAGTTATGGCAAAATGTCCATTTTTGAACTTTGACCTCTATCTCAGCTGTACTTTGGCCAACTACTGAAAAATCTAATCAGGTCGACGAGAGAATATGGACAATCATTTGGTCGTGGTTTGATTTCAATAATGAATGAAATGTGACCGCTAGAGCACATACAGACACACAGACAGACAAGCACTGACCAATATGTCTGCCCTCCAGCAAACAAAAATAAAAAGGCTGTAGTACTTTAAGTAAATAAAATAATTTCCCTACTTACTACAATTTTGATAAAGAAACCTCTGATCTGTAACCGTTTAATTTCAATAGTAACACCTCCAAATTCACTCCATCTGTTTAAGAGACAAGAGAGACCAAAAATAAGAGCGAGAAGAAATTACTGTCACAAACCAGGTGTAAAGTCAAACCAGGGACATGAACAGTCAGTGCCCTGAACACCCTACAACCATACTTTACACCTTAATATAAATGTGTTCAGCCCAGGTGTAAATTCTTCAACAAAAATAAAAGAATTGGTGTCATTTTCAGTGGTGACAAGAGTCGGTAAAGACACCCTTTCCTGAATACTTTACTGTCCAATTAGAGAAAGGCAGGTAATTACTACAACACCAGGTTTCATTGTAGCACCTTCTGTTCTGTCCTAGCAGCAATAAGACTTTTCAATTCTGATTATTGTAAACAATGCATTCTCATAAGGGAGAAAAACAAATGTTTTCTGTCACTTCTGGCTGTGTTCTTGTTGACTCGAAACTATTGAATTTTCCAAGCACAGGCTGGAAAGAGGCTCCCACCAAACACCTACAATGGCAGACAGAGGCAGCATTGAGGAGAGACAACAACGAAACAAACAATGAAATTTGTAAACAGAAACAAGTGAAAACAGAGTTGTGTTTGTCACAGAAGGAATGACATTTAACAAAATCTCTGACGAGGAGAAAAGCAAATGCAAAACAAATCACCTGACATCCGCTGAGGCACCTCCACACGCACACACTTACACACTGTACACAGAGACAACAGCAGCAAATAAAACACAGCGCAGCTCATTCATCCATCCTGCTCAGAGTGAGTCATGGACAGGAACATTATGACCTTTTTGCATGTGGAACCTCTGTTAAAGATGAAGGGGAAATTTTTTGCCTCTGTCTTTCAGTTACAGCCCTGACAGTGTTGTCTCTGCAGAGGATGGAGAGGCGTCTGGGGGCCTGCCAACTCGCAAGGAGGAGTGCGCTGAGAGGGTCAAAGGTCATCATTCATCCCTTCAGTGTTGTTCCTCTAAAGCTCACTGGAGGATACTGTCTGCCTCCACACACACACACACGCACGCGCGCACACACCCACACACTCGACACTTTTTGGCAGAGGCTGCGGGGCAGATGTTGTATGTGAACAGGAGGATGACAGGGACAGTTTTACTTCCTCACTGCAGCAATTTGTGAAGAGACACACAAACTCTATCCCAGCAGCCTCGGGCTTCCCTCATTCGCTTTCTCAAAAGCTGCAGTGCAAGCTTATTCCAAATGCAGCACATTCCAATTAAAACACACGATCGACTGATATTATTGTGGTTTCAGGGGCCTTGTGTGGACATGCACACAGCACATTCAGAATATGTGTAGAGTTTTTACTGCATTTTACAAAACACAGCATCTTCAAGATTCAAGATGCCTTTTATTGTCACTGTATACATAGAGCATACACAATGAAATTCTGACGCACTTGTAAAAACGTTACTTCTTGAGTAAAAAAAAAACAAACCAGGAAATATGCAATGCAAAAATGTTAATAGTATTAAATAGCAAAAACAGTAAAAAAAAAAACAAAAAAAACAGACACACCGCCGCTCTCCTATTCTGTCAAGTCACACATTCACACCTAGTTAAGGTGCAGAGAACAGTGAGATGTAAGTACAGTAGTTATTGCACATTTTAGATTTTCATTAGGTATTTTAGTTATACTTCATTAGTACACACAGTAGTATACAAACTTGTTCAGAATATGTTTCATTTTTACTTCAATAAAGCTTTTTTTTTAATGAAGCTGGTCTTCTTCACTGTACCAAAAATGTATTAAACCGCACTTTTCTGAACCGTTACACCCCTAATTTTCATTATTGTACATTGTTGTTTGTTACACACCTAAACTGTTTACATTTACTGTAGTTATGCGAGTTGCACACAAACAAATGAGCCATCAGTTTGATAGAGACACATATCACGTTTCTAGTCAAAAGGAGAAACTTTTAGACATTAGGAAAGAGCTGGATATCAACAGGTATTTGGAAACACATGACATTTTTAAAAAGCAGTTAAAGAATGAGAGGATGATGCATCGTTTACTGTGTGTTGGTCAAAAACCAGAATATTTAATAGTCAAATTATGTTTCTAATGTTATTTTTTTAAATCACTTCCTCCCATTTTCATAATAAATCCTCCTAGAAAATCCACTATTTTAACAAGAATGATGGATATTATCACATATTATTCCTACTACTACCCATTTACTTTTTCTGATTTCCCACAGTCACATCCTACAAAATACACAAGTTAAAAATTTAAAAAAAAAAAAAAAAAAAATTCTACTCCAAAAATAGATGAACAAGGCTTAAACCTGACCAACTCATTAAAATGTATTAAAATATGCTGGTGCACAATGTAAATGCTCTACAAACACATAACTATAACATGCTGGTTAAATCAGACAGAAGTTTATTTGGTAATACATTTTATTAGTTATATTAGCTTTATAATTATACAGCACACATTGCTCTCTAATGACCAGAATTCATCCAGTTTAGTTTTAAGAGTGTAAAAGAGGAGCTCTAAAAACTTTTCACTACTCTATAGATCTTGTTTGATGTGAGTTCTGGGCACTGTTTATTGCTTGGCTTGAAATTTTAATAATAAATTTATTCAGTTTATTTACAGATGTACACTTACTATTATTGTAAGATGTTTCACTAACTCTAGTTCTTCAGCCTTACAGACCTCTGGTTCAGTGTGCAATAACAAAGGACTGTTGAAACCCACAAAACTTTATTTTGAATTTCTTTCAAGCTCTAATAACTTCCAAAGATACCACACGTCATGCTGGATTTAAACTAAATGTGCATGAAATGATAGACAAAACATTAAGAATTTTCTATTTCATGCACAATAATGGTGCGTTCACGAACAATGTCAGTCTGGTTGGATATGACGCTGTTTAATTTGTTTTTCTTTCCTTTATAATATCCACTGATGCTCTTGTCTCAGTTCAGAATTTACTCTCTCAAACACACAACAACACACTGTCCCACGGCAGCCTTCCTCCTGAGTAAAAGAAGAAGAGGAAGTTTACTTTGCTCTGTCCTGCAGTCATGATGGAGTGTGGTATGGAGCCTCTACACTCTGAGGAACAGCATCCATCCAACTGGCCACTCTAACAGGCTGTTACTGCAAACTGTTGACTCAGCACAGCCATCCCATTACACTTATCTCTCCCCTTGGCTGCTGCTTCAGCACACATGTGTGCATGAGCGTGTTTGTGTGTGTATGTGTGTGTGTTTAAGCCAATGCACCCTGGAGTATGAACACAGGTACAACAAACACACTAAAAGAAGCAGCCTGTCTGCACAGGTTGAGTGCAAATACATGTATCTGAAAACATATTGTTGAGGCAAGCAAATGCTGTTAACATGTGCAGTTGCAAACACACACACACACACACACACACACACACACACACACACACTCGCCTGTTCCAGTGTGTGCTGACAGAGCAGTGTGGCTGCCAAAAAGTGCAGACTGACAAAGAATAGCCTCCATTGTGACCAGTTCACTGATATTTACTCTCCTGTGGCTCAGAGAGGTTCTGTTGCATATTCATGTGTGTCTGTGTCTTACAATAAGAAGTCAAAGAGTGGTAATAGTTCTTTCCTCAGCCCAGTTCATTTAACAAAGAGTGGCTCGTCTGTGAAAATGCCGCAGAGCACCTAACGCTGGGTGGTTGCCACGGAAACCACACAAGCCTAGAGATGACAAACAAACAGCTTGGCTGCATGAAGGCTCTTAAACCCACGGCTCCCTGAGCATCCACACACACCCCACGCAAAACAAGTTTACAACCACGAAAACATCTGTGACTGTGATGAATCGCTGTGTTATTTCCTCTGCGAGTAACCTGGAAGGGTTTTTATTCAGATTTAGAAAAGTTTTTCTGCAAGATTATTTTTTAAATTACTCTGAGATCAAATAGCACATTTGGATTTTCATTGGGTGTGAAAGTGATGCCTTTTCAAGACTTCATCTGAAAAAATAACTGTACTTTACTGTATTTTATGAATCTACAGGCTGTTAAATTCTGAGACAAATAACATGTCTGCTTTTGCACTGTCACATTGCCTCAAAAAAGGTCCATATTTGGCAAAGACAGAAACAAATTTATCCATGTCCTGACAAGTGTCTGAATGAGCATGACACAAAAGTGATGCAGCACTTCTGCAGATCTCACAGCACACAAATTGGATGCAAATCCACGTGCGGATGTTATTCAAATGGAGCTCAGCCAGGAAAGCTGCCATGCTGAGCAACAAGTCATTGAAAAGCCCAGCGTGAACATGCATCTCTCTGCCTCACTGGGTCAGAGCAGAAGTGTCCCATAGCTCAAAGACCAGTCTGTAGAGTCCTGCTCCTTGTACAGTTCTGTTTGTGTTTAAAGTGAAGCTACGGCTTGGATTTATGGCACTGACACAACATGAATGATAAGCAACAGACACTTACACGTGAACTTCACTTACATATTTTAGGTTCTTGTCAAATTGTATTATATTTGAAAACAAAAATTTATTTCGTCTGGGCTCCCAAAATATTCTACAGGTGGTGATAGCAAGATTTAGAGCAGCGTAGGGCAAAAAAGCTTTCAGACAAGTCGACCTTTTCTCACAATACCTTACAGTAGGAACTGAAACTGTCAAAGCTCATTAGTTTGGAGACAATTATGTCAACTAAGGCAGTAGTGATCTTGTGATTGACCCTAAATTTGCACTGAAATAATTGTTGAACTTGTACCTTATACTCCTTTTACTTTGGTCTATGTCTATCACTACATAAACTGTTTTTAAGCTGTTTACTGTCATTATTTTGTGGTTTAACAATTTCTATGCCGTTCATCTGGATAAGGTCATTTTGGAAGAAGAGTTCACATTTTATATATTATCATTAAATTGTATACAAAGTCAAAGTCAGTATCAGTTTATTGATGTCACAACCCTAAATTCCCGGTTAAGAGATCAACACTTAAAGGATGACAGAAGGAAAGACATTTTTCAAGTTCAGCACTAATAAACTTATCACAGCAGCTGAGTCATGACTGAGTTTCTGTGCCCTCTGTCAACAGTCAGACGCCAATCCAAACAGAGTGATGGGAAGTACAGTGGGCCCGCTTTGCCCAAGTCATAACACAGTAATCATGAGTCAGCTCCAGCCAGCAGTCGTGTGAGGGGAAGCGTGCGGCTCGGTTCTTGGCGCCGCTTTGTGCCGGAGCAGCGATTTCACTGCTGACCGTCACCTGACTCAGAGAAATGCTGAGCTGGGCGGAGCCACACTGCACTCAAACAAAGGATGCTTTCAACATGCGTGGTATGTGCGCACTTAAGACCATTGTGTTATATTTTACTGCACCATACTGTATGTTATGATGCACGCTGATGCCAGTGTTTCCACAACATGTCATATTTACTACTATGATATATTTCCGCCAGCAGGTAGCTACTGCAGCAAAACTTTCACTGTTTGTACATTTATTATAAGGGCCACTTAACATCCAAGCTAAAATTCATCTCTTCGTCTTTCGATTATCTCATTTTATGCTCCTTCCGTAAGAACCATTTGGTATTCTGTAGAGAATTTATTCAAGTTCTGCTCCTGAATATTAATACAGTCGGACTGTGATTGTTACAGACCATAGAAAACCTTTTGTTGCTTTGGCCTGAGTGCTGTTCACATGTCAGTGTTCTTCAACCAAGGGGTCAGGACCCCATGTGGGGTCACCTGGAATTCAATAATAATAATAATAATAATAATAATATACATTATATAAACTGAATGTCATCTAAAATTAACATTTATTTGCAACATAGTATAGAATACTATTACATGATTAAAAACAAATTAGTTTTAGTAAAAAAAAAAAAAAATGGGGTCACGAGCCAAATGGTTGGGAACCACTAAAATATGTGATCCTTACAGGACCCAAACAAACACCATTAATCTTCCTGATCATCACTTCCACATGTGAGTTCAAAGTGAGAAGTAGGAATGTTTTCACTTCAGCACATCAACCTGAAAGCAGCTTGTTTCAGTAACTGAACATATTCTGATAATACATGAACTGAAACCTTGATCACATGTCAGAAAATCTGTTCAGCTTAGCTACAGTAGCCACTTGACTTACTGTGACCTCAATGTGAAATATCCCTTTAACCCATAAAGACCCA
Source organism: Apogon hyalosoma (assembly GCA_037367295.1). Taxonomy (NCBI): domain Eukaryota; kingdom Metazoa; phylum Chordata; class Actinopteri; order Kurtiformes; family Apogonidae; genus Apogon; species Apogon hyalosoma. Next base: position 18,775,418 of record JAPQRP010000017.1, read on the forward strand.
AACATCCACTGGCGACCAAAACCATCTACTGATCTAAACTGTTTAATACTTGTTGATCCACTAATTCTATCAAACCATGTAAATAATTGGTGTAAAATGCAGTTTGTCATGTTTTCATGGTCATCAGATATGACCCATTTGGACGTTCAGAG
>JAPQRP010000017.1:18780431-18799875 GCA_037367295.1 Apogon hyalosoma
GTGGATACAGGTTAGAAGTTGTAGAAATTTCATGTAAGATCCACTGTATAATAGAGGAATAGAACCTGGGAGTTGGAGGTTGAAAGTATGTAAAGGTTCATGTTAGTTACGTTAGTTATGGACCCACACACCCCCACCACCACAAAAAAAAAAAAAAAGCATCCTCCCCTCTGGTTTTTTAACAATCACACCCTGTATATTTGACTACCAAAAGCACTAACAAATTATGTCTCCACACCCTGGATCTGGATCACTCACTGAATAAAATGGGAAGTTTTCTTCATCCAACAAAAACTCGCAGACAGTTATTCTGTCAAGCCAGTAATAATAACACTGTCTTATAATAATCTTTAGAACGGTTACTGCGTCACCTAATGGTTTACATTATAACTGTTAGCTTAGCTCTATTCATAGACAGAAAACAGCCACAATAAAATCAAAAATCATCCCCATTTTCAATACAGTTTGTGTTGTCAAAAGCTGCATTAAAGATCTGTTCGGAATTGTTTAAGTAACATCAGAAATGTCACAGTTTGAACCATGGATCAGCAAAGGGCAAACTAAGCAAAGATAATAAAATCACATAGTAACAATAAAGGTGAAAACAAGTGTGATGTTTCTAGCTTTTATAACTTCATTTTCTTTACCTCTGAAAGTTATCTAACATCAGTTCTAATCACATTTCTCTCGCAACGCTTAAACACTTTAATTATACATTTTGGCCATTTTTGGAATACTTTAAAGTACAAATACTACATATAACTCCTTTGAAAGTTGCCATGTAAGTAATTAAAAAATACTGTCTTCATACAGTTTTAATAATCTTACACTGTTCTTATAGATTATTCTCCAAACGACTTTAAAGTTAAATAAGACTGTGCACCTTGGTTCTACAGTGGGGTTTTGCAGTGAATGTTTGTTGATGCTACAGAGTGTAATTGGTCAAACTGTATTGCACACATCACAGAGGCATCAGTGCGTAATGCCACAAGCCTGCAGGGAGTCAACTCTTGCGCTAACTGACCGTGAGCAGCAATGGATGAGACAATCAATAGGATCCACTGATTGAAATTCAGACATTCAATACTTGTCCCACTTTAGAAAAGTGGAAGAGAGCACTAGAACAAATGGCCTGTGGCCTCGACTTTCAGCACACCACTCTCATTGCAAGGTTTCACTAACACAGACTGATGGGTTGATTTATCTCGACATTATCATCATTCTATTCCCACACGAGCATCTCCTTTCCACACACTCTGTAACTGTAACCTTCTAACCCCGTCCCTGTAATCACAAACACTTCGAAATCCTCCTTTGCCGCACTGAATTTACCTCCCACTGAATTAGACGTAATTGCTCACAGTGTAAATAAAACCCTATGGAACTTCCTGTCCTGAGTTTTCAAATGCTGCAATACCCTATTTATTAGGCACAAAGCAAATAAAAGTGACGCACCACCCTCTGCGCTGTGGAAAACAGGCTTCCTGATAAGGCAGGAGGGAGACGTCAACATGCTGAGGTCAAAGCAGTACAGATAAACAAAAGAAATAGGTAGCTAGAATTAGCAGAAGCTCCTATTGTGGCTTCAGACACAAAGAAAAACCACTTGCAGACATTACAGGATTGCGACTTTTTATCGTCAGGATTGTGATAAATGACCAGGGCTGCGGAGTAATGCATCACTTAGTATCATTTTAAACGTAGGGATATACTGCGGGGAACTCAGTCCTTACAGTAATTCAATCATTAGCCTTAGCCTCTTTATCCCAGAAACACTCTAGATAGTACATTAACATCTTATGGGTTAAGCGCTGACATTGGAATCAATACTGTCTCCGGGCACTGTTACCACAAGCACAACAATAACCACCTTCATACAAATATCCTTTTTGCTCTACTGATATCATTGAAGAAGCACCTGTAAACATGGACACTGCAGCTAATAAACCATAGAAGAAGCCTGAGAAGAAGGACATTCTTACTGTGCAGAATATATGTAACGGTAATTGAATTTCACTTACTAAGCAAAATGTTAGTGATGACAAAGGGACTGAATCCAAAGTGAAAAGTTTCTGTGCAGAATTTATCATTCATTCTGTTGTTTGCATCTGTAAACTGTGCAGAAATGCCTTCTTTTGGCAGATTTACAGACCACACAGGTCAGCAAAGCCTGACAGTAATCAGTGTTGAGTACTGTTAGAGGTTTACAGTGTCTGATTTAAATGCATGTTTTATGAGTTTTCAGCTTTATCGCCCAGTTTAAAACATTTGTAGTAAAAGTCCCCAAAGTCATTTGTACAAGTAAAAGTAATAAGTTACATTAGCTCGATGACGTGGTTACATTAACTGACTAGTAGCCTGTAAACTGTTAAAGTAACTGTGGTTTTTGACTAACAATGGTTGCTACAAACACATGCACATGCCTGAATTCATTTGTAACTGTAGGTTCTCTGAAGACTATAATATATTCATTTTTCAGTGTCTGTCTTTGATGTCCATGACATGATAAAAGACACATGAGGGGAGCCAGTTAACGGACTCTAAACTTGTCTAATGTGTTGTGTGTTCTGAGGTGATTTACTGGAATCAGGCACTACTTAACTAATACCCTACATCAGGGGCATCGAACTCATTCAGGATCTGAAGTGGGCTGAACCAGTAAAATCATAACAGAGAAAAAAGTAAAAGTACATTGTGCAAATGCTTACATGTATAAAGTTTCCTGAAAAATGTGAATAACATGAGCAACCTGAATTAACTGCAATTTTCATATGCTTATCATTTACACATGTGCATTACAACTTACAGATCACAGTGGATCTAAAATACACAAAACACTAAGTAACACAGAATATTGTTAAAGTTAAATTTACTTCTATTTAGACATTTCAGGTTGTTCATATTTTGTTCAGGTTACTCACATTTTTTGTGAAAGGATAGTTTGTAAATGTAAGCATTTTCATGGAAATGTACTTTTTCTGCATGAAAACAAAAAGAACAATTAATACTTGTCATTATTTATGGGTTATTATGATAGTATTTTACTGGTCTGACCAACTTGAGGTCATATTGGTCTGTATGTGGCCCCTGAACTAAACCTATTGTTAATATCTTCAGTGTCATTTTTGCACTTTACAAATTCATCCCACAGGTCGGATTGGACCCTTTGGCCAACTTTGGGCCATGGGCTGTGAGTTTGACACCTGTGCCCTAGATGTAACATTTTAGGTCATCTGGGCTGTTTTTATCTGTAGAAACTTGCTGTCAGTGAGCTAAAATGACAGCATCAGCCTCCAACTGGTATTCCGTCTACGTGTTAGAAATGCAGTTCACAAGATGTGACCTGAAGGTGAGAAGGTGGCTTTGGAGTTCGTTTCAGGTTTCGATAAGCTACACTGAATTTTCCTTTTCTTATTTAACGGTAATTGCTGTTTTTGTGTAGAGACTCAGAACTTGATTGTACTTTAAATGCATCGTGCCCAACACTATTAATGGTGGTGTATTTCGGGGGGAAACACCCTCAGGTAGCAGACGACGAAAGAGGAAAGTTATTTGATAGCTTCAGAAGGGTCAGTGATGATAAATTATTGACTCCTGGTTGACAATGTGACAAAGGATGGCCTCCTGAACACGCTCTCTTTGTGCAGAGGCTTGAAAGCTCCTCTGTCTGAGCCTCTTCTTCCACTCACTGCCTCCTCCCTCCTTCCCTTTCTCTCCCCTGCACTCCACCCACACAGCTACTCAATGGAAAGGTGTGCCTGCTGCCTGCTTTTACCACGGTGTCTGTTTACTCAAAGCTGCTTTCACTTACATGAGACGCACCACAGCTGCTCCTGTGAGGAGTTTAATACGCTCATGGAGTATGTGAGTACAGCACGAACACCCCCCCGGGCTTCAAAGACCGGCTTCACGTCGAGTACATGCACTTGAGAATGCATGTGGTTTGATTAATAGCATTAGCGGAGAAAAGACCCGGCTACATCCTTCCCATGTGGTGCAGAAAAATTCCTTGGAAACATGCAGACAGATTGCCTTTAAACCCCCTCTGGATTGTATGTTATTGAAGACATGTGACCATAAATACGTAGTGGTTCCAGACAGGGTCGAGCATTGAGCAGATTTTTGCTCTGCACTCTTTGCTCCACAGGAAATGCACCTTGACCCCAAATCCCATGGTGAATGAGGAATCCAAAAAGCTCCCCTTCTGGGGTTTTGAATCTGCCACCAAGCTGCAAATATAATACAAGTCTGTGCAGAGCGAATTTCCAATTATGAAAGTGCAAATGAAGCAAAACAAACACATCCAAAGTCTTGAAACTGAGTCGATAATATTTATTGCACAATTGGCCTTGAAACGGTCTTAATGACCTGTAGCCAAGAGCTTTGGAGCTCATGTCTGTATACCTTTCTAAATTTGGAGCATGAGCCTGAGAAAATAAGCTTTGCAAGAATTTGCATCAGTGCCCCGGCATTTGGGAGCTGTTCAGATAAGAGCCTGGTAATTGCTCACATTTGACTTTTCAAACAGCGAATTCTACAAAACAGATGCATTGTGCAGCTTGATGAGGAAGAATTAGCGTTCGCTTTCCTGAAACAAATAGAGGAGGAACTATTCACGTGTAAGTACTGCAGCTACAGCGTTAAAATGTTTTCCAGACGAGAGAGAAGAAAGAGTCAGGAGCTCTCCCAGACACAAAATGCTCGGATTCGCTTTCTCAATCACTGGCACTGGAGCTGCTATGAGACCCAAAAAGTTTCAAAACACAAAGGAGATGTAGTTCACCAATAACCAAGGAGAACAGGCATTTCAGAGGCAAAACCTGTGCCCAAGTAAAAATCCAGATGGAAAGCTATGGCGAGTAGGTTGTACATTTTTTATTAGTTTTACATAACCAGGGTTGCTTAAAGTTTAAATATCTAATTAACCTGTTAACACAGTGAAAACGGACTGGTATTTTCACCAGCTTAAGTAGTAAAACAACTCCCTAAAGGTTATAGCATTGTGAGCTGTCCCATTGACATTTCTTAGGTAAACAACACAGCCACCAGTTCTCCCACTAGAGCCACAATACACCGCACATGAGAACAATAGGCCTCGCTGAGACGTAGAGTCGGGTTATGTAAGAACCATTAGACACAGGTCAGTATCTTCTGACACACCATACATCATCCAGGAGCTACAGGCTATAAAAAGTAGATGGTTTCCTCCTTACTGAAAGCTTCTCATTAGCAGCAGATAACAAGATGTTTCGGTTAATTATGAAATGTGCTCCATCAAACTCAGACCGTGACTGTGCATCAACTTCGAGCCAAAAAGAGAACAGACAAAGAAGAAGCAAGACGGTGGAAAAGTGAGTTTGTCTGTCACTATTTAGAGGTTTAAAAGACATTATGTGGTGTTTGACTTACTGACATGACTATTCTGCTCATTTATTAATCATTATTCACATAAAACTGCTGACACTCCTGTGTCTTGATATAAAGCTTATTCTGAACTTATCTTCTTTAAATGATCAAATCTAACCACCTAATTGCCTCCACGGTCAATAAAATTATAACTGGAGTTGCCTCATGGAGTTGTGACTCCAGAGTTTGATCTGAACTAAAAGTGCTGTTGTGAAACCTCCCCTAGACCACAGACCAGGCCACACACAGGTGATCTTGATCTTGATGAAACTAAATCATGACTCATTTCTAATGTAGAGGAACTTCTTTTATATAGATTTTTAAAAAACTTTTAGAACAGTTACAGCAAGTAACCATTAGCATTAGCGAGCGAAAATGAGATGCAGTAGCACCGTTTATGTATTATTAGAACTTGCTTCAGGAGAAGTTTGGGGATTTCAAAGTCTCGTTTTGCATTTGAAGGTGGTTCTGCTTCTAATGACATTGTGATAATAACACAAGCGTGACAATGAAAAGAACTTGTCTCAAGTATTGATATGAGACGCACCAGTCATTGTCAGATACATAGAGATGAAGCCCACACAGGTGATGATACCCGCATGTACTTATGTCATGCAAAGTTTGTTAGTGTGTTTTCAGTATTGCAGTATTGAAACCAACGATCAAATGAATACAGAGCAGCAAACGTCAGACTTTAGCTTTCAGGTTTTAGAAGGCCCTAACATGAGCCACACGGCCCTGGTGACCTGTACAAGAGCCAATCTAAAGATCAGTATCGGCTGCCATTCTGGCATTTTTTAGAAGATCGGATCGGATTTAGTCAAAGTTCTAGGGAGGGGCAAGAGGGGGCAATGTCCTCTTAAACAAATGTCCTGCCCCCTTAAATGAAAGTTTCCAAAGTTAGAGGAAAGGAAAATGAGCTGCACAAAAGCAGGAGACTTAGAGGAATTAGTAAAGCATCTTATGTTTCATTTTCACTTTGTACGGTCGTATAGTCTACATGTAATCATTGTGACGTACGTATGGCACAGAACACACTTCCCGTATAATCCGTGGCTGGACCTGTCCACAGACGCGCTATAGCAGGGTTGGCAAACATATGGCTTTGTCCCAAAACCGGCCTGCCAAAGGTTCTGATTTGGCCCACAGTATGAATTTGGAAAGTGCAAAAATTCTACTAAAGTCATTAAGAGTCAAAGGTGTCATACTTGTTTTAGTTCAGGTTCCACATTCAGCCCAATTGTGATCTCAAGTAAAATAATTGCATAATAACCTATAAATAATGACTCCAAATTAAAATTGAAATTTCATAGTAAAAAGTATTGGATCAGTATCGGCAAAACTAATCATTAAAAAAATTGGATTGGAAGTAAAACAATCCATCACTAACCTTTACTGCATGTCTGCTGTCCTCTACTATCATCCCTCTAATGCCCATCCACATCATGGAATATGTCCAAAAATGCTCATAAAACAATATCTGATTTAAAATTTTCAGGACAATCTGCATCTCTGATTCCATATTCATGAAACGCTGCACATCTCTAGTCTAACCCTATGACTGAATAATGCAAAAAGTTTCCTGCGACAGATACAGCGGATGCTCCTGGTCCGTCTCAGCTGGATGTCAGCGTACGACCCCATCAATCATGACAAACGAGACACGGTCATGACAGCGTGACCGGGGCGGCCGGCTGGGTCTGAAGAGCACTCCTGCTGGGATTTACTGTCCAGCCGTGCTAAACATGACAGCGAGCAGACGTACGATTATGAGCATCCGGGAACCTTTGAGATAGAAAGTCACGGCCCTGTTTTTTTTTTTTTTTTACAGAGATGATGCCCTGAAAGGAGACTAAGAACCTGTGAACCAGCTCCTGCAGAGAAACAAACATTGCTCATTTCCCTGTGGCATCTTTGTTTCAGACACAGAGAAAGCAGTGTCAGACTTGTTTGATGATTTGAATAAGTGTGGGTCATTTTTAGTGCCCTGCTCAAAGGTACTTTAAAAGAGAAAGTCTGGAGCAGTGCAGTCGTATTCAGACACACAAAGCGATGCAATTTAAATTTAGTAGACCATCAGTTGTCGAAACATAAACGTTAAGTGCCAGATCATTGCACTGACATTTTTATTAATATCACAGACACTTAAGTAAGGATGTGGAAAATAATTGATTAGTTTGATGATCATCTAACAGTGTTAGGGAGTTTTTAAAGCATAAATACCAAAGCAAAATTAGCACTAGTTGCAGATGTTCAAATGCGAAAAATTAATGATTTCTTTGGAATATCTGACAATGACACTTAATATCTTTGTATAGATTTCCTAGAAAAAGAAAATATATATAAAAGTGATGACATTTGAGATACACAAAATTGCCACATTGTTGGTTAGTAGCTGATACCGATGTTACAATCTGATTCTTTATTCTGTATTTGTTGTTATTTATCTCCCTTTGAATGAACACAGATGCAAACACACAAATTTACGTTAGAAAAAAAGGGGAAAAAAATCTGTCTGTGTCATCAATGAAAAGACAAGTTTACTGCTGATACTTATACAGACTGATATCAGCAAATATCGGCCCTTAATGCCCGGCCGATATAACAGGTCATCCCTACATAACATGGTAATTCAGATAGTCTCTCAAAGTGTGTTTGTGTCAGTTTATTAGGATTTTGAGTCATAGACACTTAAAGAAACCTGGAAAAGTAATTAGCTCATTGCTGATTTTTGATTTTTTCATAGAATTTGTTCACAATAACAAAAATTTAGACTTTTTTCTAGATTTATAAGAGGGGAGGGGTACTGTTGAAGTCATATTACAAGTTTGATGATGAACTCATGACCTGCAGATGACAGCGGCACTTCTGTCATGCTGTCATGTAAAACCACAATACTGGCATGTGAGTTCAATCTTACAATCAAGTCCAATTCTCTGTGACATTAGCTACTGTAGCCTGCAGGGTGAAAAACATCACATGACAGATCCAGACAGTTTATTGAATATGGAAAAAAAAAAATGACACACTCTTGCGCGCTCTCATGTTTTATGTAGTGAAAAGAAGCAACATCTCAGCACATAACGCCTTCATCAGGACAGAGAGGAGCCGCCTGCTCCAGACCAGAGGAATTCAGTCTTTTGACATTCCCTGCTTTGTCACCGCTGGTCTGTGACGCTCTCCGTCTTTTGTTCAAAAAGGTGCATCATGGGAACAGAGGAATCTGATGACAGGAAGCATTTTGTGAGGTGGCCAGCTGCCTCATAGGTTCCAGCTGACACTACCCTTCGCATTATGCAATCCAGTAAACTTCTGCTGTAACAGGATGGAACACGTAACTGTTTTTGGTTTCCTTGGTTTCCTTTAAGTGAAATATCATAGTCATTCTGGCTTTGAGTCAATCACCTTTACATTAACAGATCCCCTACTTCAGAAAAATCCAGTCCAAAAAAACAACAGCAGGCACCTTTTTTGTCATGAAAACATTTTTTTTTTTGCAGATTCAGTAAATGTAACTCAAGCTGCAGTTAAATGTGACTTAGATGTAGGTCAGGATGCCAGCTGCCAGCGACAGCCCTGCCCACAGAGTGCTGATTAGTCAAAGTGGGAAGTGTAAAGTGGTGACAAGTCTGATGACTGATATGCTTAGTGGTCACTTCCTGCATATCTGTCACCAAAAAAGACAAGTTTCTGCAAAGCTGCCGGCCTGCGGGATGGATTAATGGAGTCTACAATCGTCAATCGTAGAAATGCATTGACAGAGCCACTGCTGCTGGTTGCTAGTCTGAACACCAAGACCTTGATTATGTTCCAAAAAGAAAACAAATCTATCAACTCGGCCAAAAGGTTACACAAAGAGGCATACCTGCTGTTTTTCTTACTTAGTAGGTCAAGAAAAGACATGCAGCTTAAAATAATGGGAAGGGTTCGTGTTAAAGGTCGGCCTGTTTGCAGATCCAGTAGTCAACATGTTCACAATTATATTATAATTAATTCATCTTAAAACACACTGCTCTGTGAGAATACTCAAATTTAAGTCCAAATTTCAGTCTACTTAGATATTTACTTTAGAAAACATTCAAGAGATATTTTGTTAAACTTTCACTGACCTTTATAATGTATAAAGTATGAGGATCCCTGTAGATGTTCATTTAAATTAACATTCAGAACTGCTCTTTTAATTAAACATATGCCTAAAGGTATTCAATGAAGCTTTGAGTTGGCCTTCCAAAGTCTGACACTTCATTTTTACTGAAAATTTGTACAGTTTCCAAATTTTTTTTTTAAAGTCTTGATTACTTAAGAACAGTATTGGCCATAAAAAAAAGAACATATTGGTCCACGCCTGTCATGTTCAGTCCAGGCTCAGCAGTTTCAGGTCAGAAGAGACATCACAAAAGGAGAAAAGTTCTTGGCAGAAGTGAACAAATCATGATATCACTCATCTTATCTATGACCTGACTTGTGCAGTCGGTGCTGGGGAATGTGGGTGTGGGATGGGAGTGTTTGGAAATACAGGGGTTGGGGTGTGGGCGATGGGAAGTGGGAGGTTTACAGGCAGGGCCGGTTGAAGGTGCTGCAGCTTATGTCCTTATATGGACAAACACGGACAAATTAGCCACAGCAGTTAACACCTGAACTCCACCTCCTCTTTGTGAAAAATGTAGAAAAACTCCAACAGGCCTAATGTTAGATAAGTAAATCAGTCCGAGTCTTTTGCAAGGATAGATTGTATGTTACATGTTAGACTATGGGAGATGGCTGCACTGGTAAAGGATCTCTGGCTCAGTGTACAGGAGACAACTGGATCTGTAAAGACATTAAGATTCCAAGATACCACATCCTTTATACTTGGGGTCAAGTTAAGACTTGCACTGGACTCAAAATATTTTAAGCACTCCCTGACATGCTAGGCTCCTGAGCATTAAAGTGTATTGCAAAACAGATCCCAACAAAACAGTCATGGTTTGGTGGTTTGTCCTCACCTGCCTGTTATGTGATTTTCTCTACTTTTATGTTTTGTTTTGTTTTTTTTTCTGCATAAAGGGTAAGTACTTTAAGACTAAAACTGACCTGAAATTAAAAACAACAAAGACCCGAGGGACTTTTTGGAGCCTGACACTCAAAGCAGGATCATTCTGGAGGTAAATCTATACTCATCAACAACAGGCCTCAGGCTACAGACAAGTGTAGCAGCATATACAGGGAAAAGCACCGAGAGATGTAAGCTTCAGTTTTATTCACATCACTGCATCTGCCAGCAATATGTGGCAAAATCTGTCCAACTGTTAGATCCTGCCTTGTTTTTCTTTGTCTTTGACATATTTATTCTGCAGATCACAGCTCTATAAGAACACCTTATGAGTGGGAAAGGAGCTCCAAGCTGTTATTTCATTAGTTCATTAACACTTGATGTGTCTCAGTATAAATATGTAAAGACTAACAACTCTGAAGCGTATTACCATCTGACTTGAAGCTACTTTAGATATAAAATCATTCATAACAAAGTTTAAGAGCTGTAACCCTTTAGCTGTGTATTTAGTTACATGCACTTCTTTACACTTCTGCATGTGGCCTATTGTGGTTTTACTGATGAACACGGTATGTTTTGGAAAAAGGGTTGAGAACCAGCAGTAGATAAAACTGTACCACATCAGTTTTCATACCTTCCACTGGAACTATGTCGACTGCTTTGTCCCTATTGAACGCATTCAAATTCAAGCAATTTTCTCAATGGAGAAAGAATCAGCAAACACCTCGGTTATCTGCTGATCCGAGCTGACTGCTGAAGCCTGTTAAAAGAATTTGGGCGTGTGTGTTTCTGTGTGCACACATGCATATAGATGGGTGTGTGTGGCTGTTAACTATGCTCCCCCTGAAGCTGAGGACAGAGGTGTATGCCTGCCAGGGGGCCGCTGTCATCCCTCTCAGCCTGTAATTGTCTGTGCCTCAAGTCAGATCTCATCATAACTACTTATCAGCACCGTCTGCAGAGAGAAACAGATGAATAAAACATCCTGCTCTCTGCATCAGTGGAAGTCACCAGACACAAATGCGAGGGTCGTCTGAGGAAAGTATTACATGATCAACTTTGTTTTCTAGTTATATGGAGATGTATGAAGTAGTGTCAGGTATCAGAGCCTAAACATTTTCACTGAGGTGTATTCAGAGCTGTGATCCACCGCAGAAGCTACAGCATCAGATGATGATGATGATGATGATGAAGAGGAGGAGGAAGCAGTCCAGTCTCCTGTTCACACCTGACATCAGTCCTGCATACCTACGCTGCATTTCCTTTTATTCACTTTCGCCCGGTAGCAGACTGTCGATGACATAATCCAGGAAACTAGAGCTTTGCAGTGCAAGAAAGAAACTGGGGGAAAAGTTTTCCAACAGCAGCGAGAGGGGCCGATTATTACCATTTTTGGGCACGCTTGCTCCCATGCAAGCCCAGCCCAAACCACAGCGCTTACTCAGATTCCACAGCGCTTTTCTTCCCCCTTTTTCAAAGCGGACGAAAAGTATGGGAGCGAGAAAGAAAAAGAAAAAAAAAAAAAAAAACTCGCACCACTTCTCGAAATCAACCATTCATATTCTGTGTGTCTGGGAAAAGGGACGGCAGCTGTGAGACGCGTGGAGACGATCAGGTTCTACTTAGGACAATACACGGATATTTCACAGCTCATATTCAGCCCACAGACTAAGAACAGCAGAACGGATTGTGATCAGCAAACAGAAGGCTAATTAATCTCTAAAAATACTTCCATTCTGCCCCAAAAACTGCAACATGTTGCTGTGATTACGTGCGAAACTCGCGCGTAAATTCGCCAAATGAATAACAGAGACGCAGAGTGAGTTGTGGTCGGTTTATCCCCCCTCTCCTCCTCCTCCTCCTCCTCAGACACACACACACATAAACACACTCCATCCCCAGGTTGTTAAGCATGGCCTAATCCACGTCGCATCATAAGCCAGATGACAGGAGGGGCCAGCCGCACATATGCAGTCAAGCGCATGGCTGACATCTGTTGCGCTGGAAAGGTGGGCGCCGTGCAGTTTTAATTGTTTTCCTCCCCTCTTGTACTCCCCCCTACTGTTAAACCCCCCTACCCTGCTGCAAAGATAATGGGGGTGGGCCTCCTGTAATTACTGCTACAGGATATTTCATAACCCTATACAGGCTATGTGTAAGTGTGCGCACATTTACAGCCCAGAAAAGTTCTGGAGCAGGATCTGCGTGGGGGTTAAAAGTAGCTCAGAATGCCGCACAGGTGATAATGAGCCTGATAATGAAACTAAACAGCTACCAATCCGTGTTTGTCTGCTGATCCCTGCTGATCTGTCCGCTATTAAAGTAGTCCAAGCGGCGCATGCGGTAGTACACTTCCTCATTTCTCTCCCATAATAATACCAATCATGCTTATTGTTACCACCTTTACGCACACGGGGTTGGCGGGTAGGGGTAGGGGTAGGCAGGGTGGATAGGTAGGAAGTCTGTGGCTCACCTTCCTCTGCTGCTTCTCCCATGCAGGATCCAAGAGGAGATCCCGATCCCAGTCATCTTCTTGTTGCATATAATCAACGTCTCCATCATACTGATCCATATTATACATGTATTTATAAAGCTTTATATATAGACGCTCTCTGCCTGTGTCGTACGTCCCCCGGTCCTCGGCGAGGTGATGTTACAGCTGGATCTGACACTGGAGTCTGTCTACTCTCCTCCACGCATTCAAGACGGTGTGTGGATGAAATTAACGGTCCACCCCCGGCTTCCCTCTCTCTCTCTCTTTCTCTCTCTCTCTCTCTCTCTCTCTCGCTCTCTCTCTTTCGCCCTCAAACTCTGCCTCTTTTCTTTTTCTATCTGCTCTATTTTCTCCCAGTAGGAGCTCTCGGTAGTAGGCAGGTCTACTGGCGAAGAGCGACAGCCGCAAAAACTTTGCTTCAGACAAATTGAATCGATAACCAACCCTGGAATGTGATTGGACACCCCGAGGCATACGGCCCTCCCCCTCAAAGCAGATTGGTTAGTTTTGCTGTCACGGTGGAGGCTTTATATCCAAGGTTGACTGCATAGCTTGACTGAGCCAAACTCTGCAAAACTGTAATCAGACTGAGACAAGAGTGACACGATATTTCAAGAAGTGTATCTTCCGGACATAAATCTTCTGGAGAAATTAGACAAAAAAAAAAAAAAACTTTTAATAATTTGTCAGCCCATATCGTTGTGACCATAATGTTTCTTTAATTGCTGTTTGGAGGTTCTCAGACTAATTAACCCTTAAATAACTTTTACTGCAGTCACTTCTAGATTATATTTTCTCTACATTTTACCTTTCACAAGTGATTTATTATAATTTATTATAATATTATCCTCTACATGTTCCATTTTCCAGTGATAATCAGGTATTTCCTATATTATATAGTTTTTTTTTTTTCCTGTTTTTATGGTGTTTCTCAGTCTATATTGGCCCTTGAGTCCAGAATAAAGTTGAATTGAATATAATTTAACTTACTGATCATGTAGATGTTCAAAAAAGCTCAGACTAAATTCAAGGGTTATTTTATCAAAACAGATCAAAGTAAAGAAAAAGTGACCTTTTCAACAAAATATAATATTAACTGAACAACCACTGCTTATGTTAATCTACATGGGTTTTACTGGTGAATCAATGCTGCCAAACATGACAGTGTTTCTGTGTTCACTGAGAAGCCTCTGAACATCCAAATAGGTCATATCTGATGCCACTGAAAACCTGAAAAACTGTGTTTTACCTGAATCAGTTACAGGTATTGATAGGATTAATGTCTCAAAAGTTATTTTACATTTTAGATCAGTAGACGCTTTTGGTCACCAGTGTCTGTTGAGGTCATTGAGGGTTAACGCCAGTAAAATAAACCTATAAAGTAAAAACACAAGTTTTCAACACGTTACATTTATTGAAGTATGAGTGACTACAAATACAAGATGTATTTCAATACTTTTTAAAGAATAAGATACTCCAACAACATGTATTCCTCTCACTAGCTGTAGCTACAAGTTATTTAGATTTTACAAACAAAAATAAAATTCATTCATTCATCATCTGAAACCACTTTATCCTCACTGGGGTCACGGGGGTTGCCGGAGGCAATCCCAGCTACTTATGGGCAAAGGCAGGGTACACCCTGGACAAATCACAGTTCATTGCAGGGCTGACAAAAATAAAATTATTTTCTAAAATATAATCCTTTTAATTGATTAAACTGTCCAACATATACACATTTTGCTAAGATTGTACAATCAGTTCCACTGAATAAAACAACACAAGTATCACAGTGCAATTTTGTAGTATTATACATTGTATTACTTGATTATTTTCAGCATTGACTGAGTAACATTTAATGTCTGGTTTAACTGACCTTAAATTTCTGCAGTAGTTCAGTCTGTAACAGGACATCTTTTACAGTAGATGTCTGTATGTTTTCACACTGTTTACTCAAGGATATTCTACACTGTAGGAGGATACTATAAAGGAAACACACTAGATTAGGCCAAGGAGTCTAACATAAACACTGGAAGTTCAAATTAAACTATAGATCAAGCTAAAGTAAAAACTATTGTGCAGTCCAGCACTCTCCAGGAGGGTTTCAGAGGTTCATCAGCCAATAACACGACACAACCACTGCTGTTAGATGGTAAAAAGAACATCTTTCACACAGAAATAACCTGGCTGCTTCTGTCTGTGCTGTTTCATGTCCTGTGGCAGAGACATGTTTTTCTTTTTGATGCAGAGTTTCCACCCTGTGCAGAGAATGTAGTCAAAATGAACTATATAAACACAACTCTGAGCTCTTCTGGTTTGATGACTGACATATATTCTATTTAATTATCAAATCTGATACTCATTAAATAAACTAAAAGGTCAGTCTGGCCACATACTTTGAGCATCTTGTAATGAAATGTAAGTGCTTAAAACTTGAGATTACTCAAACATTCCCATTTCATGTATTCTGTACTTCTGCTCTACATTTCAGAGGAAAATGTTGTACTTTGTGCTCTATAATATTTGTCTTTCTTACTTTTCACATACATTATGTCATCATCATCCTCAAATGAAATGATAAAATGAAGGATGGCATGTTCATTTGTGGACTGAATGTCAAAATTTTCTTCTTAAGCTTTATACACCCTGTAAAACTCCACTTGGAAAAAACAAAAGGTCTCTTTTTCTGACTTCATGAAAGGTTGAATCTACAGCACAGAACGTCCTGAAATGAAATGGGTCAAACTCCCACATAGATGCTTTTACACTATTTCAAGGGTTATATAGCTGCACAGTCTATAGAGTTAAATTAACACTTTCAGAATAGTCAAACATTTGACATTTAGTTCCCTTCTTCTTCTTCTTCTTCTTCTTCTTTGGATTAGACATAACTCTGCTGAGATATTTTTTGCTTTGAGTCTGGGTTGTGACTGGGCGTGGTGAGGAAACAAAGCCATGACACTTACAGTGACATGCCCTGTATCAGCAGAGATAGGGTGGGAATCAAGTGGTGGAGTGACCGCTCCCCACTAACACAGAGCTACTGTGGAATAGAGTGACACAATCTTTATAAAGTTAAAATCACTTTGTTTCTCTTTCTACAACTGATGTTCTTTTCTACAGCGTTCAGAGCATCACCCCATGCAACATCATCATGAAACTTGCACCTACTTTAGTCAGTGTGTTGTAAGGTGTGTAGTTAGCTCCACCCACAGAGCTCATTTTACACTACAGGAGTGTTAAAATAAAGCCCAAATCAACCCCTATTAATTCAGCACAGAATAATTAACACTCTATGGACACCTGGGCAGAGCTTTGTTTAATTAACTCTGCAGAGTCTGATGCATTTAATTCATGTTACTCCAAATGACATACACAGATTAACTCAGAACTATGATTTACACTTTAGGAATAGAAACCCACTCAGAAATATTTAACTCTGACATTTCAACACTCCATTTATTCTGTGTAGTTCTCACAGTATGTATAATGGACATAATGCATTTTTTACTTCTATGGCAGATCTACAAAATATTATTGAGAGTTGGTCAGAGGTCTTCGCAGAATGACATGGGAAAACAGTGGAACTATCACATACATATATATATGTATACACACATGTCCTACTATACTGCATTGTATATGTTAACAGGTTCAACAAAAGACCCACAAAAAAGCTTTCAAATTATTTATTGTTACATTATGCCCTATATCAACACACAAATATTAAGAGCAAAATGAAAATATTCCACCACAAGTTACAACTGTGCTGTGCTCTGCCTCTAACCATTTATCATAATATTACCATCTGCATTTTGCATTTTTCAGTGAAAGGCAGGTATTTTCTTATATTTAATTTACTGAGCATATAGATGGTCATTGAAGCTCAATACAAATTTAAAGGTTATTATATCAAAACAGAAAAAGTGCTGCAAACGTAAATTTTCATCAAAATATATCATTGAGTGTAAAAACAAGTGTCTACAACCACTGTAATTCATCCAACTACAAGGATTTTATTTGTAAATCAATGTTACAGAAGAAAATGGTGTTTCCATGTTCACTACGGAGCCTCTGAACATTTAAATGGGTCACATCTGATGACAATGAAAAGATGACAAACTGCATTTGAACCATTTTAACCAGAATTAGATTTTCACAAAAAAAAAAAAAAGCACCGCAGTCAATAATATTATAGTAAATGGTGATAACCCACTTAGCAAAGGTCAAATGTAGAGAAAAATTGAAGTTGCCTAAAACAGCTGTAACTCTTTAAGGGTTAATTTAAGGTTTTAAATGCATTTTGCTGATAAAACTGCCTCTTTTTTTTACTTCAGTGAGCTTTTGAAAACAGAACTTTTACTTTTTCACAGTGTGGTGTAAGTTTTACATCTAAGTAAATAGGTCTAGAGGAGGCACAGATCTGTCAGTGGACACTAGATAAAGTAAAGTTGGGGGCATGTCCTGTCCGGTTAAAGGTGGATGATGTATTTGGACAGAAAAATTACAGAATACAAAAAATACTTGATTATAACTAAAACTCCTGAAATTTGACTAAAATACAAGCAATAAAATGACCTTTACATTCAAAGACCTAAACAGCCCACAGATGACCAAAAGCGTCTAAATGATTTTGGATTCCACTGATATTATTAGTAAATTTAAATAATTCCGGTAAAACGCAGTTCCTCTGCTTGTCTTGGGGGTCACATATGAAGCATTTGGATGTTCAGAGGCTTCAGACTGTCATGTTCTGTAACATTCATTCAGTCATCAATAAAACTCATGTAGTCTGACAAATGGTGGTTGGAGGTACTTGTTTTTATGTCCTATTATTTATATATTTTGAGGTAAAAATCGCTTTTTTCAGTGTTTGCTCTGTTTTGATATATTAACCTTTGAATTTACTCTGAGCTTTTACGAACATCTGCACAATCATTAAACTAAATATAGGAAAATACCACATTTTCACCGAAAGATGCAAAATGCAGACAAAAATATTATAATAAATAGTGATAAATCAATTAGGAAAGATTAAATGTAGAAAAAAAATAAATATGGACATTGCCAAAAAAAAATTGTACAAGGTGTTTAAGGGTTAAAATACATGTTGCATTTTAGTGCTCTACAAAGACCAAGACCTGTTTTTGTTTCCATTTTAAATGTTCTCTTTGTTATAGCTAATATAGGAAAATACCTGTTTTTCACTGAAATGCAAAATGCAGACAATAATATTATAGTAAATGGTGATAAATCACTTAGCAAAGGTCAAATGCAGAGAAAATCTAAAGTTCTTTAAGGGTTAATGTAAGATTTTAAGTGCATTTTGCTGCTGCTGATACTATTTTTGTTTTTCTTCTGTGAGCTTTTGAAAACAGAACTTTAACTTTTTCACAGTGTGGTGTAAGTTTTACATCTAAGTAAACAGGTCTAGAGGAGGCTCAGATCTGTCAATGGACACTATAGATAAAGTAAAGCTGGGAAACATGCATGTCCTGTCAGGTTAACCCTTTAAACCCTAAGCCTAAAATGGTCTGCCTGGACTTTTTTTTTTTCTTTCTTATTTTGACTATAAAAAGGTTAGAAATTATACTGTGAGTGAGTCCATTTTTGCCCTTTTTTCCAGAATGCTTCTTTTTCCAGATCTTTCTTTCTTTTTTCTTTTTTTTCCAGATCTTTCAAAATCTAGCAATCATTTACAGTTTACTGCATGTTATAATTCTGCTAAAGCGGCTTCTTCTTCAGCTTCTAGTACAGGTGTGAGTAAAATTACCATAATGACCCAATAAAACCTATAAAGCTCAACGTCTCAGGTTTCAGAAACTGTTGGAATTTTTCCAATTGCACAAACAGTGACAGAGTTCCATCCATCCAAACTGCACATGTGCATGGTGTCAGCGATGACACGTCAGGTTTTAAAGAGTTACAGGTGGATGACGTACTTGGACAAAAGAAAAAGTGCATTTTGCTCATAATACCACTACTTGTTTACGTCAGTCACCTTCTGGATAAAGAACTCTTACTTTTTCACACTGTGGTATCAGTACTCACACTTAAGTAAATGATCTGAACTTTCCCCCTTTGCGCTTGCGCACACCAGTCCTCCAGTCATTGAGAAGGAAAGGTGAGTCACTGCACAGGTCTTCCAAACATCTGAAGTGAAGGCCAGGTCTGTGAGCCATGTAAGGTAAACTGAACTCTCCCTTTTTTTCACTCTCCCTCTGCCGGGGAGGATGCCGCTGCGGGATAGCCCCGACACTCGGAGGGAAGAGCACTCTTCCATATATGGACAAACTTCCAAGCGGAGCCTCAGTGTTTGGGAAAGTGATGTCACGGAGCAGAGCAGACTGCCAGCTCACCGGCCGGCCCCTGCACTGTGGTCCCCGGGCTGAGCGCAGGGGCAGCCCGCTCTACTGGTGGAGGACCGCACCACTGAGAACAGAACAGAACAGAACAGAACAGAACAGAACAGAACAGAACAGAACAGAACAGAATAGAATAGAATAGAATAG
>JAPQRP010000017.1:18814709-18837005 GCA_037367295.1 Apogon hyalosoma
TGGATGTATATAGTTTGTGTATTTGTCTAATTGTTCAATGTTTGTAAAAATCTAAATTCTTTCAATAAAAACAGAATAAAAAAAAAACTAAACAAAACATAAAACCAGCTTCACTTAAAGTTTTTCGAATGGTTCATCAAATTCAATCATAAATGACTGAAATACATTTTGATATAATAGATAAATATCGATCACTACATCTGTGAAATAATATCTTGACCGATATATCTGTGCATCCCCTCTAACAAGCAATGAAAGCAGAGGAGTAGATGAAAACCAACATAAAGTTGAGCTGCTTTCTGCTGGACAGGTAGGTGCTGAGATTTTCTTGGGTTGCTTAAGTATTGGCTTTGTCATTACAACAAATGTAATATCCCTACAATAGTCTTACTCTCATCCAACGCCAATAACTCTAATCTAAGTCTAATCTGAAGCTTGTGTTTATTTTTGGTGAATCGTATTCGTTTACTGACCTTGATGACTTTCTCCACACCCGATGAGCAGATCATGTAGGTGTGAGGGTTGAAGCGAACCTGGTTCACTATGGACCGGTGACCCTTCAGAACCATGAAAGCCCCGTTCACCACTCGCCCAGGGCCTCCTACAAGACAGAACAGGACGTGGTTTGTTTAATGTGATACTGGTAGACATACAGTCACGGAGATGCTAGTCGATGTCAGGGGCTTATTTAAATAAACATATTCAGCTGCACAAACATAGCCACCATTATTCCACCTGTTTCTGAACAGAAAAATATAGACACTAAAAACAGACGGTAGTAATGCAATCCTAATAATATGCAGTTAGTCTGACACCAAATAGGCCCACTGCACATATTTTCAGAGTGAGTAAAATCCATAAATGTGTCAGGTGGTGCCACAGAGCGACAAATGAGCACATTCTTTTGTAGATCCATTTTGGGGAATTTTCTAACTTAAGTACTGAGACATTTTCACAGAAAGCTCTATGTGGAGCAGTTAATTCTTAATATTCAACATCAATCAAATTTTATTTATATAGTGCCAAATCATAACAAAAGTTATCTCATGACACTTTTAATGACACCCAACAGAATCCTCATACATACAATCGAACTTAACTAAAGACTTAACCTCAACTGAAACTCTACAATGGAAAAGGACATTAAGAGACAGGCACTGACACAGGATATCTGGGAGTTACTCATGTCTGGAAAGCATATTGTGACCAAATGAACTGAGGGCAAACCACAGTCTCAGCACAGAGAAGTCTATCATTCTTTCTGCGGTTAAACAGTGACAGGACTTGGGTTTGTTTTGCCTTTTCAGACGCCACTGAAATCTTTAACCTTGCAGAATTACATCTATAAGGGAGTCGCGGTATGTGCGATTAAAAACCTTGATTGAGATAGGAACAGCATGAACTTAAACTAAGCAAATGCATGAAAAACAAACAAAGCAGAAAGACTGTACTGAGCTGAACAGACTTAAGATAAGGCAGTAAGGAATCTAAGGAGCCAGGGTTATGAAATCATCTCTGTGTCCTTCAAAAATCATTACAAGTGCTAAACTATCACCATGCATCCACAGGAATATGTAGCTGGTGCAGACAGTTTCAATAACTCACCTGCTTCTGGATCCTTTGGGATTTTCCACATGTAGAGGTTGAAGTCATCTGACCCAGACAAGATGTACTGAGAGGAAAATAAAAGGATGTTTAGGGCTTCAAGTCATTTTGAGTGATCAAACTTGCCATCAGACCTCAAGGGAGAGGAAATATTATCTAAATGCACTCAGCGAGACACAAACCCTCAGGGCTCGGAGGGGTCTATATTTGGTACATCGGCAGATCTTATCAAAGTGCAGCATCTCATCAGGTGCGATGAAACGCACTGTTGACATGACATGGCAGCCTGACCCCCACAGAGCTCCTGAACTGCTATTAGAGCATGTGGTTCCACTTAAATCTGTAGCTAAACGTAGGTTTTGGCAGAGCAAGGGGTTGGAGGTAGTCCTGCCTCATACAGGAGCTTTAACATGACCAATAACACGGAGATGGAACTGCAGCAGGAACAGGCGGTCACTTCCTAAATGAAACCAGCTGGGGTGCTTGATGTGAATATTGGAATATCAAATCAAAAGGTACAAAGCATCTTACATTTTCCACTTGTTTAGAAACAACCCAATCCCAATAAACCAGATTAAAATTAGACAAAACAATACAAAAAAAGACAATGACGACGCAGATTTTGAGCTGCAATAACCTAACGCATCAATACATTTGCCTAATATGAAATTAATTTTCAACTATTTTGATAAATCAGTTAAATTGGTTCAGTTTTTTTGAAAAACAAATCAAAATCCGCTGATTTCAGCCTCTTACATGTGAATATTTTGTACATTCTGCATTCCTCTATGACAGAAAACTGAGTATCTTTGCCTGTGAATCAAGAAAGAGACATTTAAGATTCAAGGATGCTCAATCTCTAAATCTTTTTTGTTTACTGAAGGTCAGCGTTAAGTATAATTATGCTTGGTTGCAAAAACCAACAAAACTGTTATTGCATCGCATTTTATCCAAGTAAAAATCCTGAAAAACAAGAAGAAAAAAAAAAAACAGCCTCCAAACAAACAAACCAAAAAAACAAATAGTACTTGCAGTTCGAGTGCTTATTTGATTTCCACATCTTATGACATGTACAGTCGACACTGACAATCAGAAACATATAAATATCCGAGTGCACCTTCTATCTTTTAACATTATATTGGGGGTTCTGTTGAGTTCAATTGCTTGTCAAGGCTTATTTTACCATCTGGAAGCATATTTTCAAACCCTCTGGATTTGCTGTTAGGCAGTTGGTGTCTTGTGCCGTTTGTCTCCTGACAGCCTGTCAAAGCCAATTATTTTTGTGCTGTTTTATCTGTCAGGGATTTAAACAAATTCTTCAGTCTTTCACAAATATGCTGTCGCTGTAAAAGCATCCTCTTTTTTTATCCCGCTTCCACCTGAGTGCTATAATCCAACCTTGACCCTAGTTTATCCTTTTTCTTTTTATCCTCTAACAAACAGTTTATCAGTAAACCACAATAATCCCATAAAGGGTTACTTATCTAAGGTACATGAGAAATAAAATGAGTTAAAAGAGATGATAAATCATTATTCCTTAAATACAGACTGTTTGTCTGGTTGCTGCTGGACATTCTGAACACCTGTGTGTTCATGCTCAGGTTTCCAGAGGACACATCAGACAGGAATGTCACACCCAAACCATCCTCCCTTTTTTTGTTTTTTTTTTAACCTTCCATCAACTTCAGCTGGTTGGCCATCTGCATCTCTGCTTTCACATAGCTCTGGCAAAATCCTCCAATGGTTGTAATTCTTGGTCTGCCAAGGACATTTCTGAGAACTGGGCAGCCACCTCTATCACATCCTTTGTCATGTCTTTAGGCTTTGTATGCTCCTACTCAGGTTATATGTAAGTGTATTAAGTGTTCTTGAGTTCAGGGAGGCAGCTAGGTATTATCTTCCATGCATGATTTCATTTTGTCTTCTAATGACAGAAAAAAGTAAATTTGTTCTGGTATAATTTCATTCCGCTCAAGGCACCGAGTTGTGTGTAAATGATTTACCAACTCAAGATAACAAAGTCAAACAAATACAGCATCAAATTCCTCATGCTGGAGAAGCTGTGGCATTAATCCAGAAATTTGACTCAAGGAGCTGGGATTGATTACTACTCCACTTCAGATAATGCATTTTGATCAATGAATTGAATAACGGTTGCAGACTTTTAAGGAGTGCAGGTTGAGGAGGCATTTTCATTACCTTTGTCTGAATCTATACATGCTTGTGAGGGTGCAAATAATATTTTTAGTGATTTTTTTTTTTTTTTATCTGATACATTTTTTCAATTGAGTGTTTAGTGTATGAAATGTCAGAAACATCTTAACATCTCATTTAGTCCACTACTCCAAGATATTTAATTTAAAGCAGGAACAGAAATTTGGAAACTGCAATTTATGACATTTTCTTTAAAAACTGCAGTTAATGATAATCAAAATCACGACTGTTTAACTTAATATTCAAAAACTAATCAGTTACTTGATCGACTGTTGCAGCTCTAGTGTGGGCATCATTATTTTAACACAGCTGACATGTCTTCGCGTTACATTGTAAAGACAACATGAGGCGATGCTACATCTGGATTTCTCATTGTTAAAGTTTTATAAAATGATCATCTGGTAAAATGTTACTTCAACATTTAACATCAAACAAATCCTAATATTCTTCTTGCAGAGATAAATCATCCTGCTCTAGTTCCTGTTTCTGTCCAGCTTTGCAGCAGGTGAGCAGATTCAAACCAGTAAACCTGCTCCTGTAACCTCGAAACCACCTCCTTCTGGACCGTTTTTAAGTTTTCACGAGCTCTGCTGAGACTTGAGGATAACATTAGCATAATAAACATGACTGCTGGGTGATGTCATGTCTGAGGAGGACCTACGGGACCGTCATTAGTGAGTCTGAATGCCTCGGGTGCTCCTCCAACACTCATACATCCCAATTTCACAGAAGGAACCGATGCATTCTCCTATTTTTATGCTTTCTACTGAATCCACATGTTCCCAGTATTCTTCTTAAGTTTCAAATAACCATAGAACTGGCTTAACTTGTATCAGAAGCTAAATGGCACTTGGGAGAAATAAAAAATATAAGGTAACCATCTGAGTCTCAGAGAAGTGGAATAGTTCTGAAGCTTATTTAACACTGTAACAGATGTAAATCACAAGCTTTTAAATTTCTTGAAAGGTAAGGCGAGATGTAAATTTTGCAGCTCCCACTGCATGTACTAGACAGTATATGGCTGAGTTTTAAAAATGTATTTAATTAATATGCATATTGGTTGACGGGTTATTTATTTTGGCTCATTAAGTCAGTTAATGTGGAGTTCATTTATAAAGTCGATTTGTCTTCACACAGTTCTTTAATTAGTTCAGTACTGCAAATGAACCAGAAACTTTGCCAAAACAATAATAAATAAATAAATCACAGCTCAAAAATCTCAGTCTAAACCAACCTGCGGACTTGGTGAAATGTTACATTATCTAATCGATACTTTTATTTCTGGATTAAAACGACTAGGACTTGTGGTGAGGACCAACCTGATCTTTGTCTCCAGCGAAGCAGCAGCTCTTCATGGTGCAGGAGTTGAAGTATCCCTGGTTGTCAAACTGGAAGCTGGGCAGGCGGGAGTGCAGCTCGTAAAGGACAGGCGGCAGGCGGCGGCGTAGGGCCAGCAGCTGAGTACCTGTGCTGTTGAAGCGAACGCTCATAGCACTCTGCAGGGACATGCTGCCTCCGTAACGCAGCAGAGAGCTGAAGGAACGGAATGAAGCTTGTAAGATCAGTCTGTACCATTACTGGCGAATGGACATATCAGTCTGTAAAGTGAAGATGCAGCAGTTAAACCTTTTTTTCCCTTGTTTGTCTTAGTCGGGGTAATAGTATTATTTTCCTCAGAATTGACTGGTGTAAGGTGTTATGTTTTCTTTATCGCTACAAATCCGAGTAATGCTGTGTAACTGCATTGCCAAAGCAGAATTTGTTTTCATAACCTATTTGTAGGCTATCTTATAATAAGGCATGTGGGCAGCAGGTCACATCAGCTACCTGATTCAAACCTAAAAACGGTGAAAGGTGAGGGAGAAAGAGTATGCTTTCAATATTTTGAATTGGTCTCAGTCCAAGATACAAACAACACATTCAACATCTCAGCAACTGTTCGCCTATCTTTCAGGGTTCCTCTTTATAGCCATTAAAAAAAAAAAAAAAAAAATTACCATTTTTCAGACTAATTTCCACACTTAAGATTTTTGAGACCATATTTGACATTTTGGTATTAATTATTATGTAAATAAATAGCTATATTATTCACCATATCCTACATACTGACTTGCTTTTTATTCAGTTTCCAGATAATTGTCAGAATACTGTAACTTGGCTGAACTGGCAGCTCCAACCACGAAAAACTCTCTGCCGTTTAGACTGGTTTATTTTTAGAAATTCTGAATTTAATATTTTAGAAAGCAGAGCAGCAATAATAAATAGTGTGGAAACACAAATATCTCTCCCTACCTTTTACTAAAATCAAATTCCATATTTTTATATTATGCATGCATAGGAAACCTGAAGTTCACAACAATTTGCTGCTGGCAAAAAAAAATAGTCTGAATGTACAGTATCTAATTGGTTTATACTTATACAACAGCAGAAAAACAACGTGAAAAAACAAGGCTGACACAGAAGTCTGTACTGCCAAGAGAGCATGAACTGAGGTTTTACAATAAAAACTGTATTTCATAGCAGAACATGCAACTATTCCCTTTTAATACTAAGTAAGATTATCACTCTATATAGGAATATTGTGTTAAAATTAACTTATGACACTCCCTGAGTTTCTGGTCCAAAAGTGTGCTTCAAGTTTACTGTCAAAATACTACAAGATTATTTTACATGACAAATTCTGTTTTCCCTTTCCAGGAAAAGCACAGCAGGTAACTGTTTGTGATATTCAACAAAGGTAAACACAATGTGCTTTTGATTAAACAATATCAAGTTACATGAGAATATACAAGATCAAACACTGACAACTTCATTGAATACAATCCACACAAAAACTAAAGACAAGCATGAAAAGTTAGCATTTTATGTCTGGATGTGAAGACATTAAAATGTTTGTGTCAAAGAACATTATCAAAAACACAACATTATCTTTAATAGATACAATTAGACGGTTGACATCAACATAGCTTAGTGTAAATAAACTAGGTTTTCAACTTGATCCACCAAATGCTGAAGTTATTTTTAAATTCACTACGGACTGAGAGTTTAATGAATTACTGTGTAAACACTGCAGAGAGGCAGAGCCAGCAGTAGAAGAAGAGAAATGAGTCAGTGCTTTCTGTTATTGGAAGTGTCGTCATCTGTGTACTAATAAGTTAAACCCAACCTGAGTATGTGCAAACACACACTCAGCTCATTTTGCTGTTTTCACAGAGTCATTTATTGGTACAAACATTTGGTTTTGCAGTGAGAAGAGCTAGGTCCTGCAGCTGGCAGGCAACCAGTTAGTTTAACAATGAACCAACAGCACCACCTGGTGAACAAGAATAGAAGAGCAGCAAAGGATGCAGCAGGTTTACTAAACTGAAATATGTATCAGGGAAATGTATGTGATTTAATTTAGATTTTTATTTTTAGAGAACACATGCAGGTCTTCAAATACTTTTATTTGGATGTATAAAACTTTAATCTGGGTAATGAAGAGAGAAAACTTCCCTCTTTTCAACATATTCATTGTGTTGCAAATGTACGTTTGCATTTTTCATCATTTTCATAATGCATTTTTTTCCCCCACACGACATGGATACAGGCAGTGATTTGTTTGCTTGTTATATTTTATCTTTTATATTATGAACCTTCTTTTGGTCTCGGTAGCATTAACTTTTCCTTATTTACATTTTTTATTTTTTTTTTAATGAATGAAAAACACCAGGAAAGTGCTCAATATTACCATTAGGCCAGTATTCTTTTTGTTTGGTTTTTCAAACTGTTCTACTGGTAAAGTGTAATATTTATCTATTAAAGCCACATTGTAGGATTGTACCTATTAATTGAGAAGTGTTTTGTGTCTACATTTTTATACTGTATACATTAGTTTTTATGTTCATACATCCATACCTGAAAAACACCTTATGTCATGATGTGGATTTTTATATGGATCTGAAATGATTTGTATCAAGATATGAAATCTACATTGTTTGTAATTATTGGCATAACTTCACATTTATAAGTATGTTTTACTACTTAAATGTGTTTTAATATTTCTAATGATAGTTTACCTGAGTTATGAGCATGATTATACTTTAGTAATTTTCACTTCTGTTGGTACTAATATAAATTTTACGACAAAAGGCAGCAATACACACTCCAAGCCATAGGTGTTTCACAGTGACTCAGCGTGGTTTGTGGACTAAATGCAGACTTCAACTCTTCCCATGGATGATTTTTTTTTTTTATATTCTTGCTTCTATATGTTGTGTGTCTACCTAGTCATCTTCAACAAAACCTAATTTCCCAATAGTATAAGGTTGAGTGAAAAAACAGATATCACTAAAAACTGTCTAACCTGCGAGGCTTGCGAATATCCCATAATCCCACTCCCTCCTTGGAGTTGGCGGTGGCAAGCAGTCGAGGCTCCACAGGGTTAAACATGACGCTGTGGAAGGCCGAGGGGTAGCTGGCCAGGCAGAACGGCTCTACAGGAAGAGATTATCCATATTTAATACCTACAACAGTAACATTTCTTTTCTAGTTTTCACACCTACGTCTCTCAGATTTGCATCTTCCTTTTTCACTTCTGCCTTCATAAATCATTGAGGGCAGTGCTCTATTTTTCCACGATCTCAGGAGTACAATTAAACCAGAATGCACAGGAAAAAAATTATCAACAAGAAAAAATAACAAACTAAGCCTTTCATAACCATAGTTTTAACCTGATTAAAAACAATTGTGTAAAGGTTACATTTGTGCAATTCCATCTTCCTGTGCATGTAGCATTAAAACGAAAAGCAGTTTTCCCAAATGTAATGTTTAAGCCCATCACTCAAACATTTTGAGAAAACCTACAACTATTAATCAAACTGTCAATAGTCAGTTTGAGTACATTTTTTTAAGGAAAAGAAAAGGCAAAATTCTCTGATTTCACCTTCAGAAATGTGAATATTTTCTTCTCTTTGACAGCAAAATGAGTAAGTTTGGCTTGTAGAGGATGTGTCACCTTTACACCATTTTCTGTCGTTTTATAAAATGAACGATTCATTAACATTCCATTAATCAACAGACTAAATCACAATTAAAATGTTAGTTGCGTTCTTAATGTGTCAAATAATGATCATGGGACTAAATGATGTAAAGGCGCCATGTTACCATTAAGAGCTTTCTAAATTATATATGAAACTGACAGGGCTTACTGTTAAGAGACGCCTCCTAAACATTTCAGGAAGTATATTTAATTTGTACAGAGTTTACAACAGTCACACTTGGGTGAAGTTCCAGCAGAGGGCAGTGAACTCATCAATTAAATATTTTATCCGAACATTCTTTAGCCGTTTATGTAATCGCTCATTTTGATTCATGACATTTTGGCTGCAGTGGAGCTGCTAAAAACATGACTAATAAGCTCGAGCGACAGGAGAATGTGAGAGCGTTTGTGTAACTTCCACCTTTATAAGTGCAGCTTCAATGCTGCGACAGACCCACATGAAAAGCCTGCCTGCTGACATGGAATAGTGATTACTGCTAAATGTATTATTAGGCCAACTTGGCTACAAGGAAGGTTTCTAAAATAGGAGGATATGCAAGATGATCCACTGCATTTTTAAAGGTATCAACAGGTCTCACTAAGTCCCATCCTGGAGAATTGCACAACCATTCTCAGTCCGGCAGGGTCACTTTAACCCCCACAACAACCCATGAAGAGTTCAGGGTGTATCAGACCAGACGAGTTCTGACCCACAGCGTTTTACCGGTCATCACATATTAAATCACAATGAGAAAATGTTCAATTGTCTAAAAGTATAGGATGCAATACATTATAAATGTAACTCTTATTTAGGTACAGACTTCTCTTAAACGCATTATTATTGGATTATCTATTCCATTTTTACTATAATTACTCTTTATTGTATTTATTATTCACTTTTATGTGAAATATGTCTTGAACTGATACAATGAGAGTGACTTGGAAATAGAGGAAACAAAATTTTATTCTTTAAAAACCTTTACATCCATTCATATAAAATATATAGAATTTAAACTAACAAATAATTTTTAACAAGAGGAATCTAATGTAAATAAAGGACCCATACAGACTTTTATGTCAAATATGGCTGTTCAATATCAAGTTCAATGAGCCAACAGCTAAAAGGTGTTTATGTGATGAATCCTCCTATTCCCAAGTGTGAAAAAAAACAAAAAACAGAGTAACTCAGTTTGCAAAGACTACATTACTGCGTGTTATTAAGATGTTTTGAACTCTCCTCAACAATATCAACAAATAAATTCTTATTATGAATGTAGAGTTTATTTTTCAGACTTTCTTTACTTTTATGGTTCACTTGTTGCATTGTGGGCTAAAAACTAAGTGCAATCTCACACATTCAGCTCGTATCTACATACTTTAAAATAAAATGTAAAGGTGAGCAAGAAAGAAAACAGAGAAATGTGAAAACTTCCTGGCTCAACTCATTAAAGAACATGCAAAGCACTTCTAAATGCTCTGACACTAGAGATTATGCAGTTGAAGAGTCTTTATATAAGCAAACTACTCGTGATTACTTAATGTTTTGGGAAATTCTCTTGCCAGTTCACTAATTCCTTAAGTAACAGCTAAACTCAATTGAGAAATTATATAAATCAACACAACAGAAACAGAAAATGGAAAGGGCAGCAGTATACTGACTGAAATATGGTTGCAGAAATTCTCATTTTATCCAGGACAACCAACTTAATCAGAAAATAATCAGTTATAGCTTTTCATTGTTAGGTGAATTAATAAAAAAATACATATAATTTTGGTTTCACCCCTATTTGCTTCTGGGAGGGAGCTTTTAACACCATTTGGAAACAGTAAATCATACTAAACATGGCTTCACTTCAATATATTATATTAAGTTATTATCACTGTCACCAACCTCTTAGCTGTGCAGAAA
This sequence comes from Apogon hyalosoma, assembly GCA_037367295.1. Lineage (NCBI taxonomy): Eukaryota > Metazoa > Chordata > Actinopteri > Kurtiformes > Apogonidae > Apogon > Apogon hyalosoma. Next base: position 18,825,458 of record JAPQRP010000017.1, read on the forward strand.
CATACATAACACCTTTACATACCTCCATGGGGCGGCTCACGAGTGTCCCAGATAAGAACACGCCCATCGTCAGATGAGCTGGCGAACACGTTGTCATTGACTGGGCTGACGGAGAGGCTGTAAACGGCGTCAATATGAAGGAACACGTTAAGGGTTTCCCTTCTGTGGGGAAAAACAGACAGGGACAGTTACAGGAGGACAGGTACATTAGCTGGTAAATTAACAGCGCCAGATTTAAAAAAAAAAAACAAGTTTTATCAGCATGATTATACAACTATTTTGACACAGCAGTAAGTTTTATGTGAGTTTTCATCACCTTTCCACATCATGAAGTATCACCTGTTCATCATTTCCTGTGAAACAGCAAACAGACAAGTTGTGGGTAACAAAGTAGGGAATGTAGCTGTGCAGAGGGCAAACTTATCTCATCTTTATCTTTACATAATCAGCAGTTCATGCTCTGGATTGCTACGCATGCCAAAAAGTAGTAACTTATTTCACAGACTTTGAAAAAAGTCATTTAAAATAAAGACCATTAATAGACAGTTTACCTCCACATCCTACCAGCTCTAAAACTACAGTGTGTCCAATGCCACTGCTTTAGGTGTATGTTATGTGCTGCAGTTTTATCTACAGCCCACAGACTGACAACCTACACCAACACCTGCATGTCTGTTTTAAGCAAAACAAAGAAAAATAGGCCTCGTGTGTTGTTCAACAGCAGCAGAGGTCACATGTGGTTTTTGTTGCTCTTACCACCAGAGAAAACCCTTTTGTTGGTGCTGTCAAAAGCCAGGCAGAAGATGTTGGAGAGGTGCTCCCCCTTCAGTTTCACAGGCTTAGACCGAGCGTGGATGGCTTTCTCCATGTGCCACAGAAGAACTCGGCGGTCGTCTCCTCCTGCAGACATTGACAGAGTCATAAACTCAACAAATCATAAACTGAATTGAAGATCCATGTTATATAATACGCACACGTACTAGAGCAATTTAAACATAGCACACTTGCATCAAGGATAAGGTACTTTTCATGAGTAAAAGTACAAACATCATGCCAACAAACACTCAAAAAACTTCTGAACTCAAAACATTCTTTACATAAAATTATTTTGATATTACCAACAAGTAGGATAAGTACCATTTGGATTCATTTTATTACTGAATTAAAGAGTAAATTGCATTTTTGTCCCCAAGTGAATATTAAAGTTTTAGCTCTTCTGAACTATTTTATATACTAAAGGATAATTTAATCTACAGGAAAACATCATACTCTCTATATATTCATACATATTTGTAGTACTTTTAACCTGTGAAAACCACATATGTCTAAAAAGTCAACTTTTCATCAGCTCATTCATCTTCGTAACAAAGCATTCATGGCTAATCCAAATTGGTTTTTCAAGACTTTTTTGTAGCTTAAGGAGGAGCATTTTAAACCCCACCCATATAGGAGCACTCGATCCTCAACTTTCTTCCAAACTTTGCAAGGAAGGGGATGAAAAATGTAATCAGGAAAGTAATAAAGCTGTCAAAGAGATGTAATGGAGGACAAGGTGCAATATTATCCTCTGGGGTGTCATGGAGTATAAAGGAGCATAAAATGTAATAAATATATGCGTAAAGTACTGCAAATATGTATTTAGGAACAGTTCTTGTGCAAAAATAGTAGTTACATTCCATCACTGGCTGTTTACAACATATGGTGCAATCGGTCTTTTGTTATGGTGCATCTGACAATAATTACAGTGAAATGGCCACACATCTGTCAGTCACGGACGTAGAGAACCCCAGAGAAGCAGATACTTTGTTCACATCAGCTGCTCAAATGGTGACAAGCTCAGATACTGGAATATGTGCGAATAACACCTCTGTTATGAAATGTAAACATCCTCTGCAGCCCAAAAACGCTACGCCTCAGGCTGTCACAGTAGGCCAAATGATTGTTTTTAATCCTCTCAGCTGTTTGCTTTAAGGAGGCAGCCATGATGAGACCAAAGCTGTGGACGGGGCTCATATCATGGACTGACATATGGGACCGGACCGGGGCGTCTGCTGCCGTCTGGACTGGCGTTAGTTAGCTAGCGTTAGCATCAGGGCTAGGCTAAAGTTAGCATCGCGTAGCCCTGGAGGGTTTCAGCTGACTGCCTGGCTAGCTACCGTTAGCATGCTAACATCTAAAACAGCCCGAGCCGGGGGAAGAGGGATTTGTCAACTTACCGGAGACGAGCCATTCTCCTCCGCTGTTGGAGAACTCAATGGCGTTGACACAGCCGAAGTGTCCGAGCATATCCTTCTTGTAGAGGCTGGTGCAGCCGGCCAGCCTGCGCCTCTGAAATTCCTCCTTCATGAGCGGCTGCCCGGTCAGCTCTCTGCGGGACAGAAAGCCCACAGAGGAGCGCATGCCGCAGCCCTTCAGCTCCTTCATTTTCCACATGCAGAAACACGGCCCACTCTGCTTTTGTTTTCACCACAGCAGCCTCTACATCTGCTCGTGTTCTTGCGTGGGTAGATGTGGCACACGGCGGTCTGTGCTCAGTGTGGGTCTACATTATGGTGGACACCCCGCTGCCTGCTGATGTCGACGTTGTTTTGTGCCACCCTCCTCTGTGCTCAGTCCCACAAGCGGCTTCCTGCTCCAGGGGAGGACCGTCCCTCTCTCTCCCCCTGTCTGTCACTCAGCATCAGCAGCCGCCGGCTTCAGCCAGGCCCACATGTACCCGACACTTTATTAAATACTTTATGATCATCATTATTAAGGAGGGCAGGTCCACTCAAACAGTGTGTGAACTCACCTGGGCTGGAAAGTCTCTATTGTTTGTTTTTTGTTTTTTTTTTTTAATTATTATTATTTTCCCGCCGTCACCTTAAACTGAAATTTGGCCCCTAAACATGCTCAAAAACTCACCACTTTTGGCACGCATGTCAGGTCTGGAGAAAAATTTGATAAAATGTAAAAAATAACTCCATAGATCCCAAAATGTGCTCTCTAGCGCCACCTATGAAAACAAAACACGGAAACCGCCGTAGGGGCCAGCAGGAGTGTCCGAAAGACACGAAACTAATGGCAAAATGTGTCACATCCAGCAGTACAAATGATACAGGAGGAACATATGAGCTGACTCCAACAGGAAGTTGGCAATTTGCCTTCCAAAGTAAAACCTTCAAATTAAAACTAGTTTGAGGCTATTGGTCCCAGTGGCTTCTAATGACTTCCAATGAGCACCAAAATGCTCATCTTTCAATTCTGCATCTTGTGTGCATAGATTTTGACCTGTTGTTGACTGAAGAGGTTGGGGGTCACTCGGTCAATACCTAAAAAACAACTCCACTCTGCTCTACTTTACTCTATTCCACTTTACTCTATTCTACTCTACTCTACTGACAATCACCTGTTCAGGTAAACCTTCAGATGAACCAGTGTAGATGTCACCCTGCAACCTCTGACCTCCTCAGCTGTTCCATCACACCTGGTTCAATAAATGATCAGCTCATCATTAACTCTGCAGACGCCTGATACAGTTGGTGACCCCTGCACTAGAGGAGTGGAATGAGTCCACTCATCACTACTGCCTCCTTCTTGTCCATGTCAGGCCTTTCTGTGGGTTTTCAGCAACATTTGACTGAGTCTGACACAAACAACCACATGTTAGTCTCCTGTTGGAGTCTGTCTATGTGGACCTTGGACTGCGTCCTGGTCTCTGGCTCTGTCAGCACAGAAGATGGTCCAGTGGTCAAAGATGTGGGATTTCCACTGGGAGACCAGGGTTCAATCCCAGGGAACATATGGCAGGCAGAACATGTGCTGTGAGGTCCCACCCAATGCTGCTATAACTGAACTGTCACAATTGATATGACTGATAACTATTACTTTTATTATTATTTCTTTTAGTACTTGTATTATTATTTCTGCTGCTTGGGTCTTTATGGGTTATTACTAATTTTATAATTTATTACTACTATTTCTAATGTGCAATTGCCTATTTTTACTGCTGTCTTTATAGTTAATCTTGTTATTCTTTTCTTTTTTATCTTCTAATTCCTCTTATATCTGTACATACAGTGTTGTGCTGCCACTGGAACCTTAATCTCCCGGAGGGTTCTGCCCAAGGGATCAATAAAGTTCTATCAAATCTAATCTAATGTAAACATGACAAATGGTTTAAATAAATAACTCACCTCAACTTGCATTTTTGCAGACACAATAATCCACGGCTGGTCTTCTCTACAATCGACTCTCCACAAAGTCCTGTTCAGGAGCTTTTTATCATGGTCTTCATCAGATTAAAGTACAGTTTCTTCAATATCTCTGTTTTTTTCTGGGCACTAATGCCACACAGTGAATATACAGTGTACTACAAATTAAAGCTCTGCAATTAAAATATATATTGGTGTTATTAGCAAAATTAACCTTAAGTATAAAAAGAAAAAAATAAGTGAGTCTGTCCTACAATGATGTTTTCTGATTAATGGATTAATCCTCTAAGACAGGGGTGTCAAACTCATTTTTGTCCAGGGGCCACATACAGTGCAATATGATGTCAAATGGGCTTGCCCAGTTAAATAATAATATAACAACCTATAAATAATGTAAACTCTAAACTTTCCTATATGTTTTAGAGTGAAAAAAGTAAAATGACATTATGAAAATGTTTACACCTAGAAACTATCCTTTAAAAATTGTGAATAACATGATCAGTAAATTAAATTACAGGAAAATACATGATTTTGACAGAAAAATGCAAAATGCAGAGGATTAGTATCATAAATTGTGATCAGTCACTTGGGAAAGGTTAGATGTACAGAAAAATGAATATGCAAGTTGCCAGAAAAATTGTTCTGGGCTTAATGTGTATGTTATATTTTACTGCAATAGACAGATTTATTATAATATTATCATTTGCATTTTTCACTGAAGGGCAGGTATTTTCTCATATTTAATATACAGATCGCGTAGATTTTCATAAAAGCTCAGTGTAAATTCAAAGGTTATTATATCAAAACAAAACAAACTGACGCAAAAGTGAATTTTTCAGCAAAATATATCATTAACTCAATGTAAGTGTTTAAACCATACAACGTTATTTATCAAAGAGTATGGATTTTATAGATGACAGTGTTTCCATGTTCACCACAGAGCCTCTGTATGTCCAAATGGGTCATATCTGATGCTGCTGAATATCTGAAAAACTGCATTTTACCTGAATTAATTAAATGTATTCATAAGATTAATGGTTCAAAAATTATGAAACATTTTAGATCAGTAATTGCTTGTGGTCATTAGCAGTGGTTTACACATTTGAGAGTTAAAATTTAGCTCATTCAAACTATTTTGCATACCGAAGGTTGTGCGATACACAACATAGCATCATATTTAAGTTTGCAGTATTGCTGTCCTGTGAGAACCATATATCCCAAAAAGTGAAATTTTCATCTGAAAAGTAAAACCAATACTTGAACATTTTTGTGAAAATGTAATTTTGAAACCTCAGGGGGAAAAAAAAATGTGATCTTCTGCTTTTTGTTAAAGTGAGGGGTCATGTTGATCATCACACAGACAGAAAAAGTCCGCTTTAGTGTGTATAGTAGTTTTATTACTCCCAGATTTGGGATTACAGTGGTAGTCTTTAGGGAACTTTGAGTTTCGACACGCCTTTTCTGAGACAACATGAAAAACCAAAACATCTAAAATATCTTCTACATAGAGAAACAAATATATGCTGAACATGAATGGGGCGCAGTGTCCGTTTAATTAATTCACACCCGTGGATGAGCGCTAACTTGCTAGATTTTCCCTCCCTCATGTCCCTTTTATTTCACCAAAGTGTGCATGTATGTAACAGGCTTGATCGCATATGTTTATAGTGCACAGAGATATTTAGTTATTGTTGTTGTCAGACCAGAATCAGCACCATGTTAGCCGGGGACATTTATATTTATATTGATTTGTCAAAATTAAGCAATTTAGGCACTTATCAAGAAACTGGCAAATGCTAGACAAAACTGCTACTGAATGAAACTCTGTAAGCAAAATACTTTTTAGTTTTATACATAAATAACTAAAGATAGAGCAAAAATCTACTGACGGAACATTTTTGGGAACACATACACATTCTAGACTATTGAATATTCAACTAAAATCTAAATAGTCCACTGAGGCCTCACACTGAGCATGAAGCGATATTAAACAGCACTGAGGAGATACAGATACTGGCTTTGTTCACATATAAACTATGCCATGTTATCACGGTTTGTGCTGTCAGCTCAGATATATGGCCCAATACAGTGTCTGTCCATGTGCCTCTGTGGGCCACAGCTGATCAGATCTGCAGGCTCACGAAGCCAAATTTAACACACTAATCTATAATGGACACACATTTAAAAGTGCTTTACATTAAGGTACCTCCAATACATTCACCTCTACATTATGAAGTCATCTATAATACCACACAGGTCAAGAGTGAGCTGCAGTTAATGAGTAATCCTTTGGCAAAAGTAACATTTTCTTTTTGCAAAAGATGGAGTGCTGCAAAAATACAGTGGGGTTTGAGGAAGAAGAGTTTGTTCTAAAATATAGAAAAAATATTGAATTTTTACACAGAAACCCTTATGTACAATTCTTGTCATTTGTACTAACATCTAAAAAGTACTTCATTTTGTGCTATCAATTGTTTCTAAAAGTGGTGTTTTTCACATTCTGTTACCATTTTACACATTATTTTAGAGCAAAACTCTTCAAACCTCAGTCCAGATTTTAGGAAGAAGTAAAGGGGGGGTTCAGAGTGGAACTCACAACTAAAAGCAATGTGTCATCTAGGAGCGCCAAGTTATTTGTCAGAAATTCATTCACACAGTAATCAGTCTATTGCACATTGGACGTCTTCATTGAGCGCAAAGGGGCCGAAGATCAGTTTGGTTTATCTTTTTCCCAAAAGATGATGTAAATGAGTCCAGAGTCAACAACAGTCACTGAGAATCCAAAATGTGTTTGCTGTGATTTGAAGATAAGACGACGTCCGCTTCGTTCACTTCATTACAAGGCAGCTGCTCTTCCTTTTTTCAGTATATTCTTAATTATTTGTGCTGGCCAAGTGCAAGTGGCAGAGGGTGAAACCTGGGCACTCGTACAGTTTGTTAAAGGTTAGAGATCATTTCTAAGTATTATTTGATTAGGTTTGTATGTTTTTCTATAAAATATCAGCAGGATTTTCTTCTTTTAAAAAGCTGAGTAAAGAAATATTCCCTTGGCAGCCTTGCCTTGAGAAGTTTTTACATAAATAGAAAATTAAAAAATAACACGCAAAAGATTAAATAATCTGACAAATGCACCGGGGAAAAGCAGGGGCTTAAATTAAGACGGGGGGACAGAAGTGTGCAGGGGGAGTAGGGAGGAAGGGTTAAAAGCTGTTGGCACAGGGGGAAGGGATGGGAGAGCTGTCCTTAGTGTTTCAGTCTCTTAGGTGCTGCTAGTAAGGGCCTTTTGTGTGTCCAAAGATCCCGATGGGGAAGTGTTTGACGTGCGAGGACCACTGTGCCGCCAGCTGGAAAAACTTCACGTCGTTCCACTCGACACCGTCAATCAGCACTGCAGAGGAGACGCAAAGCAAACATTAGCGTTTATTTACTTTATGATTATCTCAGACCCAACATATTGATTCTGATACTAGTCACAGCATTCTGTTAGAAGCTATGACGCGTTTGTTTTCTCTTTTAGCGTCCAGAAGAGACAAAGGTGAAAATGTGTTTATTTGGTCTGAATAAAAACTCAACACACAGATCTTCAGTCTATATAAGTCTTAGGAATGACACAAATTTTGTTTTTGCAAAAATTATTTGGTCATTTTTTTTTCTAATTTCACATGTTTCTGAGGTACACTGAAAAACAATTAGAAGCATGATATAGATTTTAAAGGAAATGAATGATAAATAAATAACATTTAAGCACAGAATCCATTTGTGTCATTCCTAAAACTTTAGGCCACGAGTCCAGAAAAGGTGTAGGACTTCTTTCTTTCTTTCTTTCTTTCTTTCTTTCTTTCTTTCTTTCTTTCTTTCTTTCTTTCTTTCTTTCTTTCTTTCTCTTCTAAATATATTTTGTTATAATCATAAATATACCACTGACTTAAACATTACAAGTTACAGTACTTATAAACAATATACATATATACATACATAATAAAACCTGAATATATAAACCAATGGGGGCAGTCCATTAGTTCAGTCTGTCTGTTAGTCATGCTAATGTCTTTGAGACTTCCATTTCTTCAATGTTCTAATTTTGCTAAAAATTGCAAAAGATCTGCCAAACGTCCCAAAATGTATGAGGTTTATTCCTAGAGGTGCAGGTTATTTGTTTTCCACAGTAAGTACACAAGTCGGCCTCAGCCACTGAGACAGTCCACAGATTTGTTGTTTTTTCCAGGATCTAATTTCTAATTTCTAATGACTTTCAAAATGTATATGTCCTTAAAATATAAAAGTACAAAAGTGTAACAGAACACTAAAACAATTGAAAGTTGACGTAACTGTTCAATTAGTTAGTTTAAATGAACTGTCTATAAAGGATAAACTGATACGATTTTATTGAAACTAGTGCAATTACTGCTTGTGCTTAGTCCTTAGTCCTTGTACCAGTCCAATAAATATTTAATGAATATTTTGCTGGTGGCTTGTAAAGACTATCACCAGGAAAGGGCTATTACAGGAGAGCCCAACTTTAAAAGGATGGATGGAAATCACAATGGGCATTTATAAAATGGAGAAGATAACAGCTTTTGTTGATCACAAACTGGAGAAAATCGCTTCATACTGGGAAAACTGGGCCAACTATGTCACATACTATAGGCCTGAATTGGTTTTCACACATCTGTGATTGTGTTGTATGGAAAAGATCACTCCCTACTTGTACATAGTTTTTTTTCCTCTCTTTTATTTGGTTATCTGCTTTTCTTTTCAGTGTCTGGACATAAAACAAAAATATTATTTTGGCATTTAGAGCAGATAACAAATGTATAATATATATTTACATATGATGTACCAGATGCGAATGTCTGATATTGAATGCCAATTAAAAAAAAAAACAAACTTAAAAAACCCACTCCTGCCCATCATGTGTTCTCCTCGTTGTACAGCTCCAACAGTGCAGACACCTACATGTAACATAACTGTTTTGCAATGGTTGCACTGGAAATAAAGTGATATGGATGGACTTATCTGACAATATTTATCGACAGTAGTTCTGGATGCACAAATTGTTCCCGCTGTGCTTTGAAAATGTCTGCAACTTACAGGTTTAACTCACAAAAATGCTTTAAAGGAACTGAATTGTAAATTAAAAAAAAAATTAAGCTGTTGTCAAATCAAATCAAATCAAAAGACAATGAGCATTTTTAGCACCAGCGGGGCAGTAGGTCTGTGCACACATTCACCTCTCAGCATGGTCTGCTGGTGCTTGGCAGTGCAGATGAGTCGACTGATGCCCTCGATCACTTGACTCTTCGACTCCACCTCCTTGTCTTTGCTCTTTTTTGGCAGGAACATGACTGGCAGAGGGGGAGGACAGAGGTTCAAGCTGTGAGTAAATGAAGGATTCACACGCTGTCCAGCATTTTGGTGCAATATTTAACACCCGAGTGTCAAAACTGGATCAGGTCGCATCATTGTGTTTATTCCACACGTTGTGTTTCATTCAGTCTCATTTGCAGATTCAAATCTGTTTAGTTAAATTCAAGGCTTTTAAGTCACATTAATTTATACAGCTGAGTTAATTTCTTTTGAGAAGCCACAGTTAAAATCAAACTGTCCTGAGTTAATACTTTTTGAATGTTATTAAAGAAATTTGAAGCAGTCAGTGGGGTAACAAACTTAGAAAGCTCTATCTCTTGGTTTTTAAATTATAATTAAACATAAGACATAACCACACATTTCAACCCTAAAGCACTTAAATATGTCAAAATAGTTACATCTATTTTATATACAACATTCTACTAGAACTAGTCTTTAATAGAACCTTACATTTTTTCACACTTTATCATGTGAGCCTTACTTTTTTGTCTAATTATTCATAAAGAAGTGTCATAAAATATATATCTATGTAAAGTCTGACAGTAAATTTGCACCTAATGTTTTCTAAACAAGACAAAATGAAGGATAATAACTGTTTCCTGCATAATAAAGTTATGTTCCATACCAAAAAAACGATATAACTACACTCAACTAATATTTAATGTATGGAAAAACCTGTCCTGAGTATATATCGTTGTTCCTTTAAGGTTGTGCAATGTGGTCAAATCATAAAATCCCATTGTCAGACATTTAGCCTGGAATAAATGTAACCTAAAAAAATGATGGTTGGACACTTCACTCGTGACAGCTTACCCTTCTTATTCTTCTCTTTAGTCACCACCGTCATGGACATGGTGGGCTGGGGGCTCGGCTCAGCGCCCCCCAGAGGCAGCCGGCTGACCTGCAGCGAGCGAAAATTGCACTTCAGAGTGTTTTTGGAGGAGGAGTCCCGCTTCTCCATGTCTTTCTTCCGTTCTGTCGGAGCCACCCAGTAGTCGACCTGAAGTCCCATCAGCTCGGCCTGACCACCAGAACTGCACACAAACAGTCGGGACAGTTACTATTCTGGCTATATGTAATACTTGTACTTACTGTAGAAATAGTATATCGTAAAATCACCTAAAAGCATCATTGGAGTCTTTAGAAAACAAAAAAAAAGAGTTCTAATGTTATGTTACAGAGTCAGTGTACGGTGTTGCCGAGATATGAAGTGCATTTATTCAAAGCCACAGGTCAGCGTGTTGGTGTGAATGTATGTGGCCACTAGAGGGAGTCACGAGTCACTCTGCTGGTCTCCCGTGCTGTAGAAAGGTAATGTCAAGTTGAGGATGAGAACCATAAGGAACAGCTTTCAGAGTCACAGAAAGTGACAAAGTGATAATAAAAAAATAATAATAATATTGCTATTGTTTTCATCACTGAACACAACCGTATAAAAGATTTATGCTGAAATCACTGTTTCCACACTGTTAAGTTTGACTATGAAGCTTATGAAGGTGTTGAGTTAATATGTTAAGTTGTTATATTTGCTAAAGCTATGGTCACACTGAGAAAAAAAAAAATCTAAATCTTACCAAGTGTATGTTTCTAATTCAAAGTATCTCATCACACTTAAAATAAGATATAATAACCCAAAGAATAACTTTTCAGTGAGCTATAAGAACTTATTTTTAGACAATAGATCTGGAAAATCTGATTTCAAGAAATCTGACCAAGATAATTTTCACTTCTTCCATTGGCAGATTTTTTTTTTACTTAATTCAAGATTTTTTAGCTAAAAAAAATACACTTGGTCAGATTTACCATAATGCCTTGTTTTATTAGCTCAGTCTTTTATTCCTGACACAATATTTTATTTTTAAAATTTAAAAAAAAAATTCTTTCTCTGTAGCACTTTGACATCCATGCAATTTATTATTATTATTATTATTATTATTATTATTTAGATGTTTGCAGTGCAAGTCAAATGCTGTATATAACTGCTGCTG
>JAPQRP010000017.1:18853400-18878360 GCA_037367295.1 Apogon hyalosoma
TAGATAGATAGATAGATAGATAGATAGATAGATAGATAGATAGATAGATAGATAGATAGATAGATAGATACGGTCACTGCTCCACAGAAACACTCAGACCACATCAGCAATAATAAATAAATAGAGTGTAAATAGATCAAAATAAGTTAAATTAGAAAGAAAGCAGAGTTAAAAGACAAAATGTGTATTCTACCTAACACTGTAACTATAAAAACACAAAAAAAAAAAAAAAACCACCCTGAGGACAGAAGTGTTCTGGACCTTCTAGCTCCTAAAATACAGGTTTTTGATATTTTCACACTCTGATTTACATTTATCTTTGTGTGGCCACATTAAAGAGCTGCTTATTAAATGAATATGAAAAATGCTGATTACATGTTGAATGTTGTTTTTTTTTCTCCTCTTTGTAATGATGCATTACAGATTTTTATTACAGAAAATGTGCTTCATATGCAGCCAGACTTAGACTAATATGCACTGATTTAATAAGAAGCATTTCACCATTTCATCTTCATATTACTCAGCCTAATCAGCTCTAAAAAAAAAAAAATGCCTTAAGCAGATGAGAAATCTCAAAAAAATACCTGTGAGATCATGTCTTTTTTTTTTTTTTTTTTTAATCTTAGTGAACATGAAATCTTCAACACATCGGACTGATATTTAGATGATCAAGAAAAGTCCACTCCACTGCACCCACAGTAAATTCCACACCAGAACATGTCTCTCTGGAATTATTTATTACATGAACTAAAGTTTCCAAATGTTTTTGTGCAAGATTTGAGTTCATATCTGCCCATTCAGATCTGCTATTATTATTTATACTTTATCCACAACCTACAATATTCTCTTTTTAACTTAAATGCTTCTTGTGTTTTGTCCTGATTTAGCTTTAACTCTCGATCGAAGCGTGTCAAAGAAAATGTGGATAAACATGACTTGATTCAAGTATAAAAATCTCTATAGTTTACAGACCCTCCGATCTTAAAATGACTATAAATACTGAGATTAAATCAGTCACAGCAAAGTATTTCAGTTTTATTACTGTCTGGTATAAGGGGTACCTAATACCATTTTTTTTTTTTTTTTTTTTGTTCATGTAATCTGTATAAATAGTTTGTGTTACAGTATTTCATGAAGTTAGTTCTGGAAATTATACCTTAAACGAGTGAAATATACTGAATCTGAATGGGGATGTGGAGTCATATGAAGTGTTTTTTTTTTTTTTTTTACTTAGTTTTTATTAGATTTTCTTTTTTATCAGTACAATACAATGTATACATTTAAATACAACTCACTAAGTTTCTTTTCCTTTTTCTCAGCTGTATGTGTATTTTTACAAACCTCCATAGGCGATATAGGGTGGAAATTAAAGAAAATAATAACAATCACAGCAAATAAATAGATGAAGTCCACTCCAAAAATAAGCTTATAGGTATAATTCCTAGTCAGAGCAGGACGACAGCATTTTGATGCACGACATGGGATTCTGCATCACTATTAAATATTATTATTGCAGTAATAAAGGTAACACAGGTTCCCATCTTTTTAGTAAAGGTGGTTTTCTGAAGCCTTAGTTAGAATATGATCTGCTCTGTTTGATAAATATCCCAAACTTTTTGAATCCGTGTATTATACAAAGGAGGGTTTGAAGCGTTTCCACTGTAAAGACGCACACACTCACTTCAGTTTGGGTTTTGGTGTGCTGAGGACGCTGTCGTCATCGTCCAGCTCCGGACCACTGTCGCTGGGGTTCTCAAACTCCACACTGTCCAGGTCCAGGTCTTCCTCCTCCACCTCAGGAGGCGGCTCTGCAGGATCCTGCTCCGAGTCCAGCACCTTCTCACACACACACACACACGTTAAACACGTCACGTAAACAGAATAAAACGTCGCAGAGCTCAGTACAGTCGACGCGTCAGAGAACTCCCGGAGCACCCACCTCGTCTGAAACTCTGAAGCGCTTCAGAAGAGCCACCACTCGCTGCTTAAAGTTCTGCTGCTAAAACACAAGAGAATAAACACACAACCACAAGTCAGTTGGTGACCTAGTTGGGATCTACTACAGAGCTCCCAGCCTTCCAGTCCTGAGAAAGCAGCCCTACCTCTGCAGAGCGATTTAGTAACTTTACCGGCAGTAGATACATTTACAGTGTCGGATGGGTATTGATTCTGCCGGTGTGCTCATGTGGATCAATAATCACGCAGCGTCATGCCTCATCTGTGTCTGATGCTTTTATCTCCTGCTTCTGCTAACTGAGCTGTAAAGTACTGCGTCGTCCCTGTGAAAAAGACATGTCAGAACTGCGGAGGTTCATTTAACAGACCGCATACAGTCCACGAACCATCAGATAAACTACTTAGCCGCTAATTGGTGTTTATTTTTTGACGACACCGCCTGAATTGACACCGTGAAAAAACAACGTACGCTGATGTCTCTGTGGAAAACGTACCGTACTACACTATTAACCCTTTAAGCACTGAAGTCACAGTAGTGCAACAAGCAACATAACTGAATGAAACAGACAGCTTTTTGAAATCTTTATATCAAGAATTGAATATTAAAACAAACAAACAAACAAAAACTCTGGCACCTAAAGAGTTAATATAGTGTTCTCATCCTAATTGCCTTTAAAATTAAAGAGAGAAGCTGAAGGAAGCTTAGTGGAGATTAACTACAAACATGTAGCAGTAAAATGAAATTACAAATGCATTTACTGTGAAAAACATTAAATTCAATTAAGTTAAACAAAACACTTTTGATTACAAGGGCGTAAATGTGGAATACAACATTTATTTTCAAAGAAAAAACATAAGCAGTGGGTTACACTGGGCTAAAAGCAAAAACACAGATGTGTCTAGAGTTATCATGTTCCAGCTTTAGCTGTTATTTTGTTATTTTTTTAATGAATTCACCCATTTTGTTTTCATCTATCATTATTTTCACTGCCTCCCCCCTTCTTCTGCCTTTTCCCTTTTGTTTTTTTATATAAAGTGATTTATTAGACCATTACCTACTAAAGTTTATGCCACAGTTGTCCTGAATTAACAGCACTGGCAATTACCAAAATCATACTTTATGTTTATGTAATGGTTAATACACCAGTGTGTGGAAGCTCTTTAAATAAAATTATATTTTAATGATAAAATATAAATATTGTAATCTATGAATATCAAATGTACCGTTTTGCAGTGAAACAGAAAACATAGTAAAGCACATGATAATTTCTTGATTAAGCTGTCAAAGTGTTGTTATTTACTTGCATTCCTGGACAAAAAAAAATAGTTTTACAGGTTGAATATTGTGCTTGACCAATTTCTGACGGCTGATCAAATTTGGGAATAAAAAGGTGAATTCAGTTTGGAATTCCTCATTCCTGTTCTAAATGGTCAAATGTTGAGAGCTGACTGCAAATGGAAGAGTCTGCATTAAAATACTTCACGATGTCGGATGGACCGAGACAAACAGGGGAGGGTGGTTTAAGAAATTTGTTAAGCACCTACATATTTTACACTTTTCCTGTTTTTGTTTTCTTTTTTACATTTGAAAGGTAATTAATGAGGAATTGAAAACAAAATGATACAGGATTTGATTGTCATTAAATTCATTAGTTGTTTCATGTTTCACCAGGGAATTAGTCTGTAATAAAAGCAACCTTTCAAAAGTGTTTTTTGATAATACACCAGTAAAAGCCTTATTGTCCACACGGGGACGTTCATCTGCTGTTTAGTCATGAAGACATTTTATTAGTGTGATATAATGACGATATGAGGCACAGACTAAGTACTTCAAGTATTTCACCAGTACACATACGCATACACATACTTTACCACAGGTTATATAGGATGAGAAAAACCAAACGTCCTACATTTACCAGCTTATGGAACAAATTACTTTTCATTGAATACATGGAGGCAGTATTATCAATTGAAATGAAGAGTAGACAGGGTTTCTCTTATCAGCCACAAGGTTATTTACCTCATTTATCACTCTGTCCCTTTGGATGCAGTACACACAATCCCACTTTACTGACCATTGTTAATATTTCTAAGGTGTTTTTCTGAGCCTTACTAGCATTATGTTACAGAAAATCAAGACACGTTCAGAGAAAGGATAATAAAACATTCTGCTGTAAGCATTAAACAACACATTCTTCAGGCGACATGTCCTTTGTTGCGTCTTATGCTCTTTTTCAATCTTACAGTCGAGCACAATGCCTAAGCATGTAATTCGTAATAGGATTTATTGACCCCGCACTAATAAATGTACAGTTTTAGAGATGCAGTTTCCTAAAATCAATGGGTATTTCCGTTGTTTAATAAAGCCGGATTATTAAGATTAATGATTATTGTCCTGGTTTTCTTTACGTTGAAAAGAATAGCTCAACGAGATTAGATGTATTTTGTCTTCTTTTGTTCAGACTGAAAGTGAAATCAATACCCAAATTAACTCAGAACACGGTTAATATCGAAAAAAGTCCAAATAAAAAGGTCAATCTAATTGGGAGAAAAAGCCAGTGCCCGCGACAAACATCAGCGTAGTGTTTGTTGAACCGCTTCACGTCTCTTACTCTGGTGATGGAGGCGGTCCTGACGATCGACCTCCTCTGCTTCTTTGGCTTCCTCACGTCGTACTCGTCATCCTCAAGATCCTAAAACCCACAAAGAGTAAAGTTGAAGCTACATTCGAGAACAGACGTGAGTGAGGTAAAGCCGAAGGGGACTCTCACCTGTCCCTGAACGGCGTCGTCGCTCGCCTCCTGCTCCGAGGAGAAGCTCTCGTACTCTTCTTCTGAGTAGTTATCTGAAGCAAAAGATGACAACAGTGGACGTTAACCCTTTCACGTGTGGTGTAATTCAAGCTTCAGTTATAATTACCAGTACAAAACCAAAATTACTACATGGATTGTTTCATAATTCATATTTTTTTCTACATTATCAGGTAACTGGGATTACCACTTATATGTAACATCCACTACTGTTATATTTTAGATTAAGTTTTCCTATAGAAATCATATGTTATGTATATAGAGAGGTTTTTAGACACTATGCTAAATAATATAGTTATCATTAGTCAACTGTAACATATGTATCTCACTCAAAATAATCCAATTGGACATATTATTAGTTTGGGAATAACGATCCTATAGTCAGTTTTATTATAATTCACACTTGAAAGAGTTAAATTCAGCGTGCAGGAGAAGCTTCATATGGATTTCAGTGACTCTTCTATATTTGACCAGCAGCCAAGTTTGAACCCTTTATCGGGCAAGTGACTATTTTTGGTCATTTCCACAAACATTAAATACGGGGCCAATCCTGTGCCTCAGTGAGGTCCAGAAGCATGTTGGTTTTTATAACATTATACAGTGATTCAAAGAGCTTTTATAGACATTTTGATTGTGTAAATAGTGAACAGGAGTGATTTGTGTCAGTTTATGACCTTATAACAGTTGTTTTATTGCATGAGTTTACTTTTTAGCAAGTGCTGCTCGGATGTTTCATGGCAAGAGGAGGGAGACAGTTGTCACGGCAACCGACGAGGAGGTAGATGACGATGTCCAATAAGACACTAAGGTTGGAATTTTGAATTTCAGAGTATTTTAATGAGTGCCCTATAAAGGGTTAATATACATATGCATATTTGATGATATATGGAACATGCATTTTGCTTTTCTGCATGATTAGAGAAAAAAAAACACCCTGAACCCTGTGATCTGAACACTGTTTTGCCCAGCGAGCATATTAGGTGATTATGGCGGCGACGTGCTGTTTTAACCTCAAAACACCAGGGGTAAGGAGAAGCCAAGTGTACCAGAGCATTTGATCTTCTGTCCCCCCTGGAGAGCTGCCTCCTCGTGGTCTATTGGCTGACTGGACAGGGAAAAGATCCAGATCTCTGCCACTTTACCCAGCATGTCCTTCTGGTTACTGCAGAGAGGAAGAACCTGGCCTCCCTCTGTCGGATGCTGCATCACCTGAACGAAAGCAAACAGACACATGGAGGAATGAAAGCATTTATTTTGGAGACATTTAGACGTGATGTGAGAAGTTTCTGTGGGAATTTCACTATTAAAGTACTCGCTTTAAGACTGTAGCAACCTGAAAACAACTGCAACGGCTGAAAAGTAAGCAATACTGTATTTGTATGCCAACTGATGTAATCCATAAATCAACATGTTTTCAGAGGAATTATTCCGCAATAATTAAAACAGAAAATGCAAAAAGGAGAGAGCAAAGGCAGATGAAAAGATCAGAGGTGGGAAAGAGTAGAGAAAGAATAAAGCCCCTTCAGGTTGATCGGTTAATTATGTGAAATAATAACCTTTCAGAGACATTTAGTCCATTTTTCTAAGTCATTTTTTTTCTGTAAAACTAAAAGAGTAGAGGGAGAGAAATGCTGTTAAATTCAGTAATAACAGCAGGACAGTTTATTCCTGATAGAAATGGTGTTCAAAAAAGAATACTTTCTGTTTTACTAGAATGAGATGTAAAATCAAACATTTGTTTTTGTCATATCTGCTGGTCCTGACCAGGAAAGTACTTTGTTACTCCCCAAGATTTTCATTTGTCATTTATTGTATTTATATAACATTTTAAATGCTATACTTTGTTTTGTTTTATGATTTTTTTTTTTTAATTTTAACAATTTTAGCACTTTGTACTTTGTTTGAAAAATGCTAAGGAAATTATTCTTTTTATTTCGGAGTTATTTTTATTTTTATTTTGAAATGAAAATCAGTGTAATCCATGTATGCCTTTAATTTCTGTACCTGAACACGTTATCAGGTTTAAAGGGCATTTTAGCTCATTTTTATTTATCAGTCCTCTAAAGAATCATATATTAATCATTTATCAATAACAGCCTCATTATATGCACAGTCCATGACGACCAAGACCCACACAAAGAGGGCAAAAACACCACATTGTCAATATTTTAAAGACCTTCCTCTCTTCACGTTTTCAGGGGAGGTTAAAGGATCAAAGCTGCCCTCGATCCCCTGTAGTTCTACCCCTGAATAATGCAGATCAATGTAGTTCATATAATATCGTGATGAAAATCCAAATGTTTTCTGAGAAAATTCCAGTCCTTCACACTAGAAACCCTGAGGTAAAGAGATGTTTTCTGCATTGTGTTTATCTTACTAATCCTGCACAAGGTTCATTTCTAATATTTGGTTTATAAGGAATGTTTCTAGCTTTCATCATTAATAAATTCATAATTTATAATCCAATAATGTGCAGTGTGTTAGTATACTGTTGTATATACATGTATACTGTGTTGTTATTCTTATCATGTCTCCATTGGCTGACATTTTCAGCTGACTGTTTATTTATGCACTTTTATTTAATCCTCCCTTCTATGTTTCATTTCATTTTCATTTTTAAAATTTGTTTCAAGTAGAAGAAAAAAATAAAACGTTTACGTGTACAAGGAACTAATAGCAGAGCACATACATTAATAAATAGAAGTGATCAAGACAATGTAGCAATTGCCATGTGCACTGGTAATAAAATAAACTTACTCAGCTGATTACTTTTGCTTCTTTAAGGGCCATATGATGTATGTATACAGCATTTTGGAACTATGTGTTTTATATAAGTTTTGCATAAAGTTTTTCTTACTTAAAATGTCAAGTTGTACCTTGAATCGCATGTATTTGACCTTTTTTTTTTTTTTTTCAAATCCTAAACTTTGACCCATAGATAAATTCAACATGAGAGGAACTGAGGGTTTTCTGGGAAATGCAAGAAATCATTAAACAATGTGACAACAGTATAAAGTAAAGCCTTTACTTTTTAGAAAACCCTGGAAGTTTTGTTGTTATATAATTGTGTTGGGAACCAGAATAAATACAAAAACTGGTAAATTCATGTAGATGAAAGTGTGATTTGATTGGAATTTTAGTAATTGAAATAACATTACAGGTATAAAAATTTATTTTTTCCTAAAGTTTGAGTAAATTTGTTTGTAACTGAATTAAAATATTGCTCTATAATTGAATTAAAAGTGATAGCACATTGACACATAATTTTGACATTATTTTTGCATTAAAATTTAAAAGACTAAAATTACAGGTAACGTTAGTGTTGCTTCTTTTCCTTGTCAATCAGCCTTAAACCTGCACCTGCCAACAAACATATCTGTATGTGTAGGACGAGGAAAGACATAAACTGTTTTGTGACCACAACTGGCAATCTGTGATCATCAATTCACCATTTTAAGTCATTAATTAAATCATGGTTTCCAGGAGAGTCCAACATAAAGAAAAGTATTTTTGTTAATAAAAGTGTTTTGTGAGTCACAACCTGCTCCTAAACAAAAGGGAAAGTTTTTGTCGATTAAACAGTAACTATTTGCTCTGTTTTAAGAGCTGTGGTATGATTATGCAGTTTCCCTCTTTTTCCTGACATTGACCCAACAAAGCTAAACACTGACACTTGGTGATGCAGGTTTAACAAATAATCATGAAGTTTAAAGCAGCACTGAGCAGAGGATCGCCTCTGATTATTTCTCCCTGGACACATTTTGCTCTTGTTATCTGCTCCAAAGTTCTAGACTCATCCTAAACTCAGTTCACTTCAGCTCGGATCTGGATGACATCTCTTCTACAACTTTATTCTTGTGAGACCATGTCAGCCTTTAGTCAATTACACTTTATCTGGTATGCTCTGTGATATCAGAGACCAGTTCTATCATGCGGTTAAGTACAACATTGTGTTTCTGGGTTTCTGTTCTCCCTGGCGCTGCCTTCTCCATCCTTGCAGCTGCTGAGATGTGACCTTAATAAGCTCCACTGAGCTTTGTCAGCCATATGGGGAATCCTCAGTGTATCAGCATCATCTGCACTGTGTGAAACAAGTCTCTTACTTATGCCTTCTATCTCTTCTCAGAATACAAGAAACAGTCTGTAGGAGGGACAACTTTAGACAGTTTACTCATAAAGGACTGTCTGTGAATTGTGTGTGTGGTTAGGCTGAATCCTAGCTGATGATGATGAGGAAACGTCTTCCAGGAGCTCCAGATTAAAGCTTTCTCATTAAATGAAGAAATGCCCAGAGATTTCTGAACACTTGTGAAAGTCTAACAGAACTGACCTATAAACTTGCTATCTGCTGTAGGCCAGTGGCAAATTAAAGACAGAGCTACTTTTAACCCATAAAGACCCAAACAGCCACCGGCGACCAAAATCAGCTGCTGATCTAAACTGTTATAACTCCTAAACCACTAATCCTCTCGGTGCATTAAAATAACGCAGGTAAAACACAGTTAGTCATCTTTAATAGTCATCAGATTCGACCCATTTGGACGCTCAGAGGCTCTGTAGTTACCACGGAAACACCGTCATCTTCTACAACATTGATTCACCAGTAAAACCCATGGAGTTGGATCAATGACAGTGGATGGAAACACTTGTTTTTATGTTCTATTATTGATATCTTTACTGAAAAAGGCACTTTTTCATCAGTTTTCTCTGTTTCTGATATAATAAACCTCAACTTTAACCTGAGCTTTTATGAACATTACATGATCAGTGAATTAAATCTAGGAAAATACCTGATTTTCACTGAAAAAGTGCAAAAATAGAAACCTGAACCTCCCACACATAACATTTGGATTGAGAAAGTGAGAGAAATTTATGAGATGGAGCAAATTACTTATGTACTTAGAATTCAGGGAGAGCTTTTTACAAAGAGATGGAGTCCCATGATTCACTTTTTAATGCAATAAGCATTCAGAAGTGGTCATATACATGTATGTTTATTTTATTTTATTTATTTATTTTTTGTCATTCATGTTTCAGCTGTGATTAATTGTAATCAATATCTACTGCAGATATTCCTTTTTTTTCATGTATGTCATATGGGAATGTTTGTTTGGATGTATTCATGTATGTAAAATGTCTTGTATATTTGTATGAGCAAAACTAAATAAAAATTTAATACAAAAAAGTGCAAAATACACAGAATAATAGTATAATAAATAGTGATCAATCACTTGATAAAAGTTAAATGTAAAGCAGTGTTTTTCAACCTTGGGGTCACCTGAAATTTCTAGCATTGATAAAAAAGAAAAATTTTAATTACTAATAAAAAAATTTTTAATGTTTCAATATATATTTTATTTACAATTAAAACACCACTCACTTTTCCTATAAAAATCAAGTTCAAATAAAACGCAGGACATAATATCGTGATTGACCTGATCATGTGACTAAATGCGTTACGACACTTCAACCTGCCCGAACGCAGTCACAGTCAGAAAACTGGACCGAACAGAGAACGGACAGATTTCTTCGCCCACCTGGACCCGATAAGACATCTCCAAGAGAAAAATGTCTCCGTTTTGATTATCTGGGGCCGCCAGAAATGTGTGATATTAAACGGAGGGCACGAGCCGAAAAAGAATGAACCACATATAGAGAAAAAAATATTTTGAAACGGCCACAAAAGTAGCACTGGGTCTTTATGGGTTAAGTGTCTGAGCAGGATGTTTGGCCTCCATGTGCCTCCAGAGCAGCTTCAATGAATCAATGGCATTGATTCCACAAGTGTGTGAACTCCACTGGAAGAACCGACACCATTCTATCAGAGGATATTCCCTCAGGTATTGTTTTCATGATGATTGTGGAGAGTGTTTTTAACATGTCAATCCAAAACCTCCGATGGGTTTTCAACTGGGTCAAGATCTGAAAAGTGTGAAGGCCACACTATAGGAGTCACATCATTCTCATGCATTAAACTGATCAGGAAGCTCTTAAGTCTTATAGAAAAACATACTATTGTACTGGAAGAGAACCCCAAAGGTTTGTCATTCATCTGTACATTTACTAATAAAATACACAACTAGAATAACCCACAATGAAATCAACAGTATAAAACCCAGACTTGAACTTTTCGTCGTACATGTATTCAATAACCAGCTGCTTCTGCATGATCATATTCTGCCACTACTACTGTTCACACTTTTCCCTAAATAACCTCTCATTTGCTGCTAAAACATGTTGCAGCTCATATCGAATTACACAGTTTTAATGGTCGAATCTCAGAAATTGAAAATAATATGCAGCCCCGCCCTCCATAGTTACTGTTGCTATGACTGTCAAGCTTTAGCACTTCTTAGCATGCCACTATCTGTAGGGTATTTTCTTTGTTATCAGAGAGATAAACCAGATGAAATGATCAGAAATTTCAGTGACATCGGTCATGAAAGATCAAAGAGAGGTTCACAGAATGGACTAGAGAAGCAACCTTCACAATAGGATGTGATACACTTTATTGTCCCAGTATGGAAATTTGAGAACTCAGAGCTGTTGCATGTAACTGTAATTTTAATAATCAACGATCAATGATGCAATAATAAAATTTTATAAAAAATCAAGTGCAATAATTGAATCAATCATTCATGAAATCAATAAATCAAGTGCACTAATAAAAACAAGGATGATGTTTATTTGATTAGTACTATCAAAAACTCTAAGGTATGACACTAGCTAACACTGGCTTACTGGGCTTATTGCTTTTCGATGCTATTCATATTAACTTTAAGTTAGGTAGTTGTGTCAAACACTTTGACAACAGTATAAAATTTTAGGCAAAGCCTTTACCCTTTTAGAAATACAAATTGTGGAAGTTTTACTGTTATGTTCATGTAGCCTTTAAAGGAAAACTATTTCATCTTAGTAGTTGTAGGACAGTCATGAAAACGAAGCATTATTTACTGCAGAATAATGACTCATAATGCTAATAAAGATAAATGAGCAGCTGTTTAATGGGGAATATGTGTATGTTAATATAAAATGCTTTCCTTTCCTTAAAAGCATGTTTATTGGAGCATGTTCATACCTCAGCCATATCAATAGACCCCACTGCAAGGGTCTTATAGCCCAAGATGGTTCGGTTCTTGTATCTTTTCCGCCTTTGGAGCATGATCTGCAGCTTGTTCCCTTCTCTTTTTAAGAAGTGTGGGTACTGAAAGAAAGACAGAGGGAAAAAAAAACACATTTATCCAACTCTCTATTAATTATTAACCCACATATAAACAAAAAATATGAATCTCTAGATACTGTTTCAGAACACAGAGCTTCATATCTCCCTAGTTCCCACTCTATTACTGTTCAGTTGTCATGGCAACATGTGCAATAAAATTAAATCCCATGCATAAAATGTCACTTCAATAAAAAAAAAAAAAAAAAAAAAAAAAATAAATACACAGTTGAAAACTATGCAGAATGTGTTCACATAAGAAGAAATGATTCCATGCTTTAGCAAACAGCCTGATATTGTGTTCCTTTTGTACCTGCAGTGAAAAGGTGAGGGCCAAATCAGTCTCCACGGACCCACTGGGTGGCAGCACTATCTCATGGGACCTCAGAATCCTTTTTGAGCCCTGGAGAAAATGGTTGGTTTAATTTAGTGGGCACAACTCCCCTGGAAGATCAGCTGCTTCAGTGCATGTATAATTCAACAGAAAACTACTTCATGTATTTAAAAAACATATATATTGTTATTCATTAGCAGAAAATGTGTTAAATAAAATGCGATGCTCAGAAAGCACATGATTTGAATTAGTTTGTCTCATGTGTGAGGCTTGTTCCGTTGTGTCTTTTCACACATCATACCTGGATTTTAACTGCAATGACGACTGAGATCAGCTCTTTATCGAGCTCCCTCATCACAACCAGCTTCTTCAAAGTCAAACTGCACAATCTGAAAGAGACGGATGGAGGAAAAAAGGTTTAGTTTTGTGTTGCCAGCATGTGTTTTTTTTTGTAAACACGCACAAACAGATGATTCATTTCCAACAAGTCAGGCTATGTATTTATGAAATGCAGCAGATAAACACATACACAGTTTACAAATGAGAAAAACACAAGTTGCACATCAGGAAACTCAGCACTGATGTCACCCTCAAGGAATACATTTGTTGTATGATCATTTATAATCAACAACTTCATGCCTTAACTGGTAGTTTGATAGCTTTATGCTGAACAGTTTGCGAGCAGGCAGGAGAAAGTGTTTTATCCAGGACATTTTACTAAAATATAATCGAAAAAATGTCAGTGATATGTTAGAGAATATTGAAAAACAGTTGTTTATCCACCATAAAAACTGACAGATTTAACAGGTTTGCTGAGTCTGGAGTTTGCTTTTCTGCCTTTCAGTCCAACTCTGTCTACTTTGTATGTTTTTTACATTATACCAGACAAGACTTTAAGAATGGTTTCTTATTAAACATCAGCTTCTGCAAAAGAACACATGTAAAGACGGAATGGAGAGAGAAGAATGGACAGAAGAAGGACAGTCAAATAACTAGTGCACTGACCCACGGGGGTCCACGGGTTCTAGATGTGCTAGTTTTTATGCTGTTGTATATTCGTGCATGCTGTACTGCATTTGTCCAGCAGTCACCGCCAAAGTGTTTTGGGCATAGCTACGTGACTGTAAGGCTATTGTATTCCAAAATTACTAATATTCCCCAAAATATTGGCCCTATCAACTTGCTGTTTTAGCTACTGTGTTCCTTGACCTAAAATACACAAATATGCCAAACTGCAGCAGTCAGCAATTTCCGGATTTTGTGTGATTCCTGAGACACACACACACACACACACACACACACACATGAACATATATTAGAAGCAGAAATTGAGTTAATGAACGTTTATCCAGTTTTAGTGTCTTTTCTACTGCATTAACATTAACAGCAGCAAAACAGAATGACGACAGGTCAAAGGCTGAGTTGTATTTAATGGTTTTATTGTGATGTAAATGGAAAAATCAAAGACTGTTCTAGGCCACAGACATTGGTTTCATTAACTGAGTTAAATAAGAGTTTGCGTATTTGAAAAGAAGAGCATGAAGCACTAGATATTAACTAAACTTTTTTACTGCTTCATTAAAAAACTCCCTTGAAATTCTCCCTATAAAAGTGATATTTTGCAGTTTTGGTCATACACCATCAAACAAAAACAGATAATGTGATAATTACTGACCAGAGTCTCACTTACTGTTCCCTCCTGTCTCTCAATAATCAGTTTAATATGTTTCAGTTATTTAATAACTTTATTAAATAATGCAGTGAGTAGCTTTCAATTTCTTTAACAACCACCAGTTTAATAGAAAACATAAAGATTGGACTGTGTTTCAAAGGAAATAGGTTCAAGAGTGATGGATTCATCAGGGTTAGAGGATAGGTGGATGAAGTGATTACCCATCATGCCTAGTGCTTACAATACAAACCTGTGGGGGCAGTGTTATGGTCTGGAGTTCATTCAGTTGGTCACGTCTAGGTTCACAATATTATGTGTTAAAAAAAATGATGGAAATAAATGTTGTCATGTTGCGTAAGGAGTTTTTTTTGGCCATGCATTCAGTCCAGTATGCATCTTTTACAAGTGTTATGTATATCGAGAACTAAAGACATTATCTTCTCATAAAGGGAAATATCTGTTGTCCAGAGGTTACCCATGAGAAATAAACAATAATTACATATTGAGATTCTGTATCAGGAGGGAGGACAATTTTAATGAGACTGTCAACTCCTCTGGGACACAAACACACATTATTACTGAAACAAAATGACTTCTATTACCTCTTAAACACAACTGCTGGATTGATTCAGATAATACATTTATTTCCCTAAATCACACACTTTTCATGTAAATCACAAGTTCTGGCTTTTTGGCTGATATATTATTACGGTATATGTGACATCATTAGATAATTCACAGTGAAGCATTAGTGATGTTTCTGCAGTAGCTGCTGCTTAGAATGACTTTATATCCAGTTTAATTTGCAGGACCACCCAGTAAATCTGAGGATCATCACATAATTAACAGAAGAAAGAAGAAAGTCCTGTTTTATTAGATTCTTATCACATTTATGTGATTCTTTCTGAAAACCTTTTTATTTCAGGCATTTATTAAAATTAAACCATGTGAGAAGTTTCACCATAAAAAAAAATCAGTATTTGATGGAGCAATAATATATATGAAAATGAGAGCTATATACACGGTGCTTTTTTAATTTGACCGAAGACACAAAGGCTGTAATCCACCACTTTGATATATGTTTTTTTTTTAAATTTTATCTTTTGTGCTTTTATTATCTCATCATATTATAAGGTGTGGCAATATTCAAGTATTCATGTGAAAAGTAAAAAAAAGCTGTAAATGTAGTGAAAAAAAAAAGAAATACAAAAATACAAGCACTGTAGACTTGTATAAGTACCTGTGCAGTATTTCAGTAAATGTATCAACTTGCTTTCCATCATTTAGTATATGTAGTGTATTTTGCAGAAAAAAAAAACAAAAGAAAAATCCTTAAAGTATGTAAACAAGTAAACACGTTACCTTTTAGCCTAAACTCAACTAAATCACCACTAATTGTTCGAAAAGAAATTAAAAGTGTTAGAAGACAGAAAAGTGAGACTAAAGCTATATTATTGATTATTTTTATTTGTGAGTTCAACACTTGAGTAAATGCATTAAGTCGTGTTCTATCGCTGCTTTGAGTCCGTTTTGGCCGAGTGAAATCTGAATAACTCATCACCAGAGGAAAGTGGAAGAAAAGTAGACAAAAAAAAAAAAAAAATCACAGAAACGCTTCAGACTTCCTGCAGTTGTTGTAACTTCATGTGAACACGAGTTTTTGCAGCTGAGCTAAATCTCCAGCAGCAGAGCAGAACAGCAACTCTGAAGCTGGTGGCATTGTTAAGACGGGCGGGGGGGGGCCTTTAACAAGCCCGTCACGATTTTTTGAGGCACTTCCTCACAAGACAGAAGTGAAAAAAAGCTGCTTTTTTCATGGAGCTATTCTTTTAAGGCACTCTTTGGATCCTTTGACTAACTCATTCAGTGGAGCTGCTCTGAACACACTGGCTCCTCACAATCCAGAGGCCTGTTTTCACCAGCCATTTATCACCCAACCCTCCCCTTTAAAGCAAAATTAAAGTGTGCTAACGCTGCTGCTGGTTTGCATGACATCACTCTGCAGTTATTCTGGAGCCTTGAACGCAGCATTGAATGCCTGTGAGCGGCGGCAGGAATGGATATCCAACAATAGCACAGGTTTATTGTCACAGAGTAAAAGATGTGGGTCAAAACTGTCATGAGTGACAGAGGAGACAGAGACGTCCTCAGCACTGAGTGGAGACAATACACCCACAGCGGAAACGTCACCAAGAACATTTAAGCCCCTACTACATTAGTATAACAGTGAAGGTACTTGTACTTTACATGAGTGTTTTGATTCCACACAATGCACTGTATTGTTCTACACCAGTACATCTGAGAGGGAAATACTGTACTTTTTAATCCAGTACATTACACAATGGAACAGAACAGAACAGAACGGAATGGAATGGAATGGAATGGAATGGAATGGAATGGAATGGAATGGAATGGAAAGGAAAGGAAAGGAATGGAACAGAGTGGAACAAAAGGAACAGAACAGAACAGAATAGAACAGAACAGAACAGAACAGAACAGAATAGAATAGAATAGAATAGAATAGAATAGAATAGAATAGAATAGAATAGAATAGAATAGAATAGAATAGAATAGAAAACAGGCTGGGACTAAACAGAAGATATATATTATTCTGCAGATAATATACACTGATATTTTTTTAATCTTCTTTTCTTTTTTCTTTTCTTTTCTATGTGGCCAGTAGACTACAGTGTGAACTAGTCAGTACAAGTACAAATAGTACACAGTAAAAGTAAGAGTTGTGCATTCAACTCTGTAGATTAAAACCCAAATAAAATAATACTTTTACTTGTGATATTTTCCTAGTATGGTATTAGTACTTTTACTAAAGTACAAGATCTGAATACCTCCTATATCAATACCCACATCCTCATGTCACTGATCTCACACTGAGTTCACCTCTGATGTAATTTCACTCCCTTCACATTCCCCTGTTTTGAGAGCAGACTGATGGATAGGTGAGACGTCAAACAAAAGAAATCAGCAGCACTTAACAGTCCAGACCACGCAGTTTGATGAATGACATAACAACAACGCAGGGGGTATCAATCCACCACTGAGAAAGGAAAACACTGGGACGGAGGGAAGCAAAGCAAAGACAATGACAGGTTTGAAGACGGTCCAGCAGCCTGAATGAAGACCTTTCTGTCTCTTCTTCAGCTGAGACACGACACAAGAAATCCCAGGCACAATGGACACAAGCCAATGAAGGCTCTCATTGTCTCCAGCCTGCTCTCACAGACACAATATGCAGCATTCTTGTACTCCTGTTTTATATTCTACCCTGTTTCCATTGGTCCCGAGCCCACAACACCATCTATTTCAGTTATGCTAGGTGGCTGCATGTTGGTTTGTGTAGGTGGACAGACACAAATAATATCTGCCGACCCAAACTGCTCTGCAAAAAGTCACATGTGGCTCTTGGTTGTGCTTTTAGACCTGCTATTTTGTGTTTTTTTTTTATCCCTCACAAAAGGGTTTATCTTTCAGTTTGTGCTCCAGGAGCTAATCTGCTCTAAAGACCTGCACTGAAATGTTATTTCTAATGAAATAGCACTTAATTTGTAAGAGGATCTCTGCTGACCCATTTCTCTTTAGTTAGTGGCATGAGACTGTGACTTGCAAAGTCGAGAGGTTAATTCAAATAAAATATGATTTAGAGCATTTTAATGAGTTGGAAACTGAGTGGAATGGGAACAGAGCTATAGTTTTGACATTTTCATTAGTTTTCATTTTGATTTCTGGTTTAGTTTCAGTGAGTGTGGCGGTAGTGATGTGTTTAATTTTTAAGCATTTTTTTTGCAATGAACATTTTAGTTTTGGTTTTATTTAGGTTTAGTGTGTTTAGCTCTTCAGGTATATTGAGCAAAGCCTTGATTTATGGAAACTGAAAGGTGCAGGATGAAAAAATGCATGACATTAAATATGACTTGAAAATAAACCTATTTTGTTCTTGATCACCATTAAACATTACTCAACTCACAGCTAAAACTGATTAATTAGTATCAGAGTAGCATTAAATGAAAGAAAATTTAATATAAAACAAGGCTGGTTTTACCTGCAAATCAATTGTTTTAGTTCAGCTGGCATTTATTTTTGTTTTTATATAGTTTAAAAAAGTTTTTTTTTTTATTAGCAATATTACAAGCATATAATACTTGTTTTATGATCATTTAAAAATGTCATTAAGTAAAAAAACAAAAAGGCAATGACGATGTTTCTATGCACAAAATATTCTGGTATGTGGCTTCATTTTGACAAAAAAACAAAATTCCTGCTTAGCTGTTTATATTTCTACTGAAAATAAATATTCCAGTAATATTCCTGTTTACATACAGCCATGCAACCTCTGACAGAAAACACCCCAATGATGCAACTCCTACAGCGATGTGTTTGTGCTTTAAATATTCATTCTTTAGGTTCCTGCTGCTATCTAAGTCTTTCTGTTTAAAATTGGTGGGGTTTTTTTTTGTTTGTTTGTTTTGTTTTTGGAGATGCACCTTTACCACAGCCTTGCCAACTGTTGATTTGTCAGACTGTGTTCAACACAGAACTGACTGTAAACAAGAGGTTGTGAGTCACTGTCTGCAGTAAAAACCTCCTCTAAGGCACGTACAGTGAATGAAGAAAGAACTAATACAAAAAACAGAGCAATATCAGCCCATTCTACATGCCTTAATCAGAAAATTCTCTATTCTGAGTGAGAGCTAATTCAAAATGTCTGAATGGAAATGGAGGCACTGTACATTATTGATACTGATATAGAAAAAGGTGAAAGTTTACGGTATAATATATCATATGGAAGAGGTTCTCTGCTTTACCCATGACATCTCCCAGTAGATATGCAGCCTTTGGTTCTTTTAAAGAAAACCACAGAGCTTTATACTGACAAAAGTTGTTCAGTTTCTCAAGTTTCACTTCTATTAACAAGGCAGTTGTATTACTCACAGTGAGTATGCCCTGTTGCTCCTGTGGCATATTATATTGAAAAGCTTTGTCCCAGACATCTGAATCCCTCTTTTACCTCCAGTTTTTCACATGTGTGATTGATAGCTGCTTTGAATCACATTTTAGCAAAAGGCACTAAACTGGAGATGGAAATATATGGGGGAATAAAGGAAAAATGAGAGGAAGACTGAATCAGGTGGGTGTCTTAAGGAAAATAAGACTTTAATGTGCATATTTCTTTGATGGGGATGAAAAACCGTAATTTAAAAGTCTAACAAACCTCAAGATCGTGATTCAGTGTTGAGTGAAAATGAGACAAGAGTGCAGAACCACCTCTCACATCACCACTGATTGCACAGGGAAGAACCCAGTTTTTTGGGGTTTTTTTACCTTTTAAAAAAAAAACAAAAAAACATTATTATTCTGAAAGTGAAAAGAAACAGGGTATGTGGGTGAAGAGAGAAGGCTGAATGACATATAGCAGCCAGGAATCCAACCAGGGACACACTACAGGGTCAAACACACAACGTAATCTCTTGAATTTAATACTTCATAGACTACAGTCAGTTACAGTATATCTAGTTCACACATGAGTTCACTGTAAAGATTTAAATCAGGTGTTTTTATGCCACGTTCTGAAAACCAGGTGTATGAAATGTTCTGAGGTTCTGCAACAAAACTGCTCGCGTCATCATCTCTGTAATTTCACACTCTACTCCAAGTACGCACAGAGTACTGGAACATATTGTACATCCTGACTCGACAATCGCCCGTTCAGAGGGGAGATCCAGTGCTACTCACAGTGAGACGGATGATCAGGACATTTAACTCAAACTGAGGATGTAAATGAAGGCTTTGTATCGACGGCTTTAACCATCAGTGAATACCTTCAGTTGTGAGACGTTTAAGGACACAGTGTGTAATTTCTGCTGTCTCCAATAACAAAACCTTGAGAAAAGTAATAATTTGATGACATTAGAAAGTAGGCTGTGACAAATTTCTGTAATTTCTACAATAAAAAATTACAGTAGCTTCTTGTTCTAACAATGTACAAGGTGTAACTATACATTGCAATGCATTATGGGTAATATATATATATATATATATATATATATACATATTTACGGTAACTTCAAGCATTTGTCCACAGTATCACATTGTAAAATTACAGGATGATTGTGTTTTCACTTGGTCCTGATTGTAAACGATACAAATTACAATTACACACTGTTAGTGTTAAAAGGCGTGGAAAAGGACATGAAGGCGGACACAGGGAAGCGAACCCCACACCCATCCACTCAATAAAGTGGAAGTAAGACATTATTAGCCCACAAAATTAAAATAATAATAATATAGTAACTTCATGCAATACCATTTGACCGTGTAGACATCTGTTTTAACTCAGTGTGTAATGTAGACATGTCAAAACCAGCATTTTGGTAAAAATAATGTTTCTTTATTCATGCGAGTGACTATATTTTACATTATTTTATTTATCTTAGCCGTGTTTCATACATAAAATACAGGTGTGGGACTCAGAATGCACCGTGTTTGCAAATGTTAGCTAGCAAAAAACTGGTTAAGTTAAGCTAATGCTAGCTGCGTGCATTAGCCCTGTTCGGAAATGTCTCGGATAGTCCCGACTCTGTTAGCGCTGTTAGCAAAGCTAGAGTCGAACTGGAGCAGTCAAAAAACAAAACAAAAACAAAAACAATTAATGGTTGCTTCTAATATAACACAACAATACACTGCTGTAATTTATATACAGCAAAAACCTGTAAAAAGTATCCTGTTATTATTTTTACAGTAATTAGTAAACAATTTTGCAGCACTTTATTGGGAACTTTTCTACCTGGTATTTACTGTAAATTCTACAGGAAATTAGTAACTGTGTTGAGTGGGATGCTGGGAGTTTTGTGATGTATTGTGAAAATCAATGACAGGAATCAGACTTAAGATGACACAATAGAGAGCTTTACTTTAGAATGGTGAGAGACAAATAACGTTTTGATCCCGTTTCCATTGCGTCACCATTTACACATACGATATTTGTCCATTTTTAATTTTACACGTGACGATAGTCTCAGTTGGAGGTAAAGACAGTGAACTAACATCTGTTTTTGTGTGAAATAGCTTAGTGGACTGAACCTCATTTCATGCGATGTATATAACCAACAACAAAATGATTGACACGTTGTCATATTTCACCTCCCTCTTTGAGGCTGAGGAGAAGAAATGTTAAAAGAAGTGAAAATCGCCACAAGTCTGGTCATGTTGAAGCTGCAGCGATGCCTTCAGCAACTATGACGTCACCTCCACAACTATTAGGTGTGTAGCCTTTATACTTATGTATTGTCACAGTCTAATACTTGAAGAGTTTTACAACAAACTGTGACAATATTGACAGGTAAAATTATCTTTTACACCGACAAACGTCCTGTGAGTAAATGACTGGAATTTAGGTTTAAGAGCTGTGTTTCGACTGCAGGAACCTCTGTGTGATTGTACAGGGGCCAAAGAACCAGGGGCCAAACAAGTTCCTGCCTTGGGGAAGGTACTCTGAGCGTCCCCGAAAAACTCCTGGGCGGGGCTTGAGTTTTACTCAATGCTGATTGGGTCTAATCAAATGGATATGATGTCATCAGAAAGTGCCAAAACGAGCAGCATTTTTTAAACTGTCGCATAATGATTACATGACAAACAAAGCTGATCACATCGGTCGTGGGTTGTACTCGGCAGTGGAGACATGAAGGCCGAGAGGGCAGAGCGAGAGGATGTTCCTGTTAAGTTCCCCCCTCCCCTCTTTTACCAGGAACTGCCTCAGTGGATCAAGCCTAAGGTCCCACAGGATTCAACATACGGATAAAGGACATTCTGTGGCTCTCACTTAAAATACAGGTCAGAGGAAGTCTGTCGCATCACATTAAATTATTATGCAGTAGTGGAAAAAAGCTTTTGGACACCCTTAAAATTTTATATAATCTCAAACATCATCATGAAATATTTGCATAAAAATCTTTTTTGTGTTTCAGAAGGTGTGGCTGCATCAAACAGACACAAACAAATGTTGTTTTTTTTTTTTTTTTGTTAGTTGTTAATAAGAAAAAGTAATCAAACTAAACTCTTGTCAGTTTCAACATGTCATGTCCTGGATGTGTTTCATTATCTACTGAAACATCCAGTTTGGACCTTGATAGAACAGCGCACATGCAAGAAGGGAGCATGTAGGTTTGGGAAATGGAACAAGACTGGATAGAGTTCAATGACTGAAGAGGGATTTTTAATGTAATAGATTACAAATGCATGAGGCATCCAAAAACTTTTTTCCACCACTGTATATTCTATAGACTTCATAATAAAATACTCAGTCTTTTGGATTACACTTTGTGATTGAGGGAAGTTGGAAATTCACAATAAAACTTCTGGACTTCAGTTGTCAAATTTGATCGTCATATTTTTTTCCTCCTTTTTAGCCATAAAATTACAGCTTTAATCTAATAAATGTTTTTTTTTTTTTATCTCAAGAAATTACAACTTTAGTCTTGTAACATTATACATTGTTCCTCCAAAAATGATCATTTAATTCTCAAAATATAATTTTTCTTTTCTTATGTATGACCCTAATCTTCTTCCATATCATAACAATACACGTCAGTGATATTAGAAATGTTTCATGTTAAACTTTTTAAAGTAAAAAAAAAAATCCACAACAAGACTTTTGACGTTGCTTTCCTGTTTGTTTATGTTTGACTTGTGGCATAAACAGGAACAGAAGGTGTCTGGACATTCCCTCTGTTCTCTCTTAGATGCACAAAGAATACAAAATCAGACAAAAGCAGTGAAGTTGTGTGGTTTCACATCACAGCTGCTGCTTTTCCCTCTGAACTGAGGCTGAGGACGCGTTCGCTGCCACCAGCTTAAGTGTGCAAGCACCCAGTTTCTGTCGACGCACACTTTCACACAAAGCAAAGCACACAGCTGCTGCTTTGGCGCTGCAGTAAGGAAGCCTGTTCCCTGTTCTGTTCCCTCTCCGCAGCCCCGGAGGAACCCGACACACGGCCTGCCGCCTGCCACCCGGGTCCTGCCAAATCCCCATCCAGCGGCCAGTTCAGCACAGATGCTCTGGCAAAGGCCGAGTGGAGGAGCAGCAGGCACAGTATGGCGCCGTGATAGCACTATCACGATCACTTCATCTGCCAAGAGCAACAAAGCAACAGGAATTTGTTTTGGTGTCACTGAAGCGGAGACGTATCAACAGCAGTCTGAAGTAAACACAGGGAGGAGGGCCAAAGAGCGTAAACACAACCTAACACTTAAATATATTCAGGCATGTGAGGTTCCCCTTGAACTGTTCACCTTATCACCATCAAACCTGCTTCTTTAACTGCAAAGAATAGCTGCAGTAACGTCTGTGAAGCTGGAAAACACTGGGAAATGATGTAAAAATGCTACAGGTCTTTATATTAGTGGCTCACATGCAAATATATCACTGGTGTTCACTCATTTAGATGTTTTCAGATCCTTTAGTTATATAAAAGTATTAATACCACATTGAGGAAATACTCAAATACAAATAAAATCTGTGCAGGAAGGTTTTTTTATGATGATGGTGATGATGATGAAGTACTTCCTTATATTCCCTGGTAAAATTAATTCAGAAAGAGGGGAAAAAACTTATTTTATTAAGGTTTTCATGTAATTATTATCAGTTATTATCACTTAAAGATCAGTGTAGTCATTGGGTAATAAAATGGTCCCTGTCAGTGTTTTCTGGTTTTTAGATTCATTTAACCGCTGTAGATGTTTATGGTTGAGGTCTAGACAATACTGTTCTGCAGTTTAATCTATACCAGTGCATCATATTCTATAAGATTATCCTAGTTTGGCTGTCTGGAAGTACTCTATTAAATATTCCAGCACTGTGTCAGGATGATCATTCCCATTCCTTCCACTATCAAAATGCAAATACTCAAGTGAATTAAAGTTAAAGTGTTTAGTTTGTGTCCCATTCTTGGCATTCATGTTCATCATTCATGGTGATTAATCTAACAGAATGCACTTAAAATGACTTTATTATTCTGAGGTGAAATACATTTTAAAGGTATTCCCATGAAACACTGACAAAAAAGAATGTTTTAATGTCTGAAATATATAAAAACCAACTAATTTACTTCAAAGTTTGACATGATAAGTCATTTTACACTATTGTTACCTCTTACACTATTGTTACCTGTTACCACGACTATTCAACAAATGTAATTTAAGTCACGACTGAAAACAAGGGGGATATGACGGCTGAGTGGAGGTCAGGGAGAATAAACATCCTGGTTCAGTTTCACCTCCTGGATTTGCTCCTTCTGTTAATAGTGGGAGACAAGCAACCGGACACTAGGAGCCCTGTTGCATCTGTAATAAGATTTCCATACTTCACACCGCCACATCCTGCTCCTCTGCTCTCGGCCTGACAGACACTTAAAATAGACGCAAGACGACGATGTAAGAATCGAGCTAATAGTGGATCGGATATCACGAGAGGAGCCATCTCAACGTGTCGATCTTATTCTCTGCAGGACAGTTTGACGACGGGAATTCCACTCCTCAGACAGATTAATGGTCCTCTGTGTGAAAGAGCAAGATTCTGTTGGTTTTTAGATGTGTTAGTTATGAAGCCAAATAAAAAGAGCCAGAACAAAAACAAACCTGTTCCCAGCAGAATGTGATCTAAAGCGAGCCAGACCAATAAAACAAAAGTATAACTTAGAAATAATGACAACTTCAAACATTTCCCTTTGTTTCAGTGAAAAAAAAAATCAGTTTAAAGGAAGATATAAAATAACATTTTTAAAGACAAATATGGATGAGGAACAGCACTTTCACCCAGGATGGGAATGTCAGTGTTTGAAGTTTTGTGCTGTTCTGTTTTCTATAGTATTTACAGTCGGGGGAAAAATTATTAGACCACCCTTGTTTTCTTCAGTTTCTTGTTCATTTTCCTGCCTGGTCCAACTAAAGGTCCATTTGT
>JAPQRP010000017.1:18878554-18888738 GCA_037367295.1 Apogon hyalosoma
AGAGCTGATATCTATCCATTTTCCATGTTTTCTTGATAATAACCCAGATCACTTCAGTTCTTCCATCAATATCTATGTCATTGTACTGACAAAAGCAGTGCTTTGATTCATTCCATGTTTTCTGCTCTGTCTGTTTTAGTCACATGATCCACACAGGAATTAGGACTGGATTGCGTAACCATTGTTTTTCATGACTTTTGATGATCTAATCATTTTTTCAGCAACTGTAATTACCTGAGTCTTTTTCAGTAACTTAATGCTGACCTGTTCTTTTTTTATGGATGACCCAAAAATCCACCAGAGACCAAAACCATCTACTGATCTAAACTGTTTAATACCTGTTGTTCCACTAATCATATCAATACATGTAAATAATTGGTGTAAAATACAGTTCTTCATCTTTTCATGGTCATTAGATATGACCCATTTGGACGTTCAGAGGCTCCGTAGTTACCGTAGCAACACCATCATCTTCTACAACATTGATTCACCAGTAAAACCCATGGAGTTGGATCAATGACAGTGTTTAGAGACACTTGGTTTATGTTAATGATAATGATAAATGATAATTAATGATATATTTATAACAGTTAATGATATATTTTACAGAAAAAGTCACTTTTTTTTCAGTTTTCTCTGTTTCTGATATAATAACCATCAACTTTAATCTGAGCTTTTATGGACATCCACATGATCAGTACATAAAATATGAGAAATGGGTGATTTTTATTTAAAAATGCAAAATATAGTGAATAATATTACAAAAAATGGTGATAAATCACTTGAAAAGGTTCAAAATAGAGAAAAAATCATTTGAGAACTGCCACAAAAGTAGCACTGAGTCTTTATGGGTTAAATTTGTGGTTTCTCTTGCCATTCGTTCCCCTTTGTATATTGTTCCTACTTATGTTTGAAATAAAGTTCATTTATTCATTCAAAAAATGAAATGAAAATCTTTACATTTACAAACTATCCTTTAACAAAAAATGTGAATAACCTGAACGTCCATGAACAACTTTAAATTTCTTAAGAAAAATAAGTTAAATTTTAACAATACTACGCTCCAGCTTATCATTTAGACATGTGCAGTAGAACTCACATAACAGTGGATCTACAAATGCACAGAACATTTAGTAACAGGCATCTGGAACTGAAAAATATAGCCTTTAATGTCACGATTAAAACAACTCGTCAAGACTCAATGACACCCTTGATTGTCAGTGTTTTCTGTGTAATTTTTGCACAGACCGGGCCAGATTGAACCCTTTGGATGGCCAGTTTTGGCCCGCGAACCGTATGTTTGACACCCCTGAACTAGAGGATTTACAGTTTGATATCCCTGCATTCATTCTGATTGCATGTCAAAGTAAAGCCGAGAGTTCAGAGGTGTTATTTAAGATTACAGCTCAGTCAGGATTAGTGGAACAGTCAGTGCTGTTTAAAGTCAAGCACAATGTATGTTGAAACTGCAGTTCAATGGTAAAATAAAGCATTCAATCCCATCATAAAAGATAGGACATACTCTAAGGGGGAAAAAAATACTTTCAATCTCTGAAAGAAATCCAATTTCTGAATCTGCTGAAAAGAAAATTGGATTCAAGCCAACCTTCAACGTACAACAATGCTCCAGGGTGGACTGAAAAAAAGGAAAATCATTACTCTTTTGACCAACACCACTCCCACTGCTCGTGAAAACCTCCATCTGGCAGAACTGGTACATCAAATTATACCGTGTCAGCCACTCTTACGTGAATCCTGCGTCCAAAAAGTGAAATGTGATCCTGTATGTTCACTACAGGGACACAGGAGTATCATTATAAAGTGTTTACAGATTTCTGACACTGTTCTTTCAAAGTGTCTCAGACAGTCTTGTGATGCCTTGTGATGTTACAGCATGTTACGGCTTCCTTTGCTTGTTTCAGTTCGTCTGTGGAGGAAAAAGCTGCTGTTTTTCCAATTAGAACTGATATCTGTTCTCCACAAATGTAAGTCACAAGGAAAGACTGTGGAGCAGAGTAGAAAACTGAGAAGCTGAGTCTGTAAACCTAAAAATGTGGAATAAGTAGAAGAAGCAAGCAGTGATGGAATGTTAATACTAAAGTATACATTTGATTATTTATTATATCCATTTTATGACATTACACTAGTGTACTTTAAAAAAAAAAATCATCTGTCTCAGAGATTAAATGTGCTAAATCGTATGTACTTTATTTAACAAGAAAAACTGGAAAACATGACAACAGTGCTGGTTAGCTGATGTTTTCATATGATATATATGCCTATGTTTTTATATAACAAACTGTTATTATACAGATGTATTGGTTTATAGCCATTCATACAATAGATTTGGTACAGTTTCACTACTTTTATTCTGGAGGCAGGTGTTATTTATCGACTCCATTAAATCTCTGTTGCAAATATAGTTTTATGCCACTGAATCCTGTCAGTTTTAGTCACTGGTTAAGTTACAAGGTTTTTATAGAGGAAATGTGAATTTTATAAGATATAATGTTTGAAGTGCAGCAGAAATAATTAATCAGCTAAAGTCAGATGACAGAATATAACTATTTCTATGATTGTTTCTGTGTTTGTGTAAATGTGTAAATTGCTGCTTATTTTTAATTGCTGGTTAAAAACAGGAAAAGCATCACAGTGTGTCTCTGGGTGATTATGATTTAAGTTCTCCCAATCTTTGCAATTTTCACAAACCAACCAAGACATGTGGACATTCATATGCAGATTAATCCCTAATGACAGTATGATCTTTTGCAGTTAAAATGAATCTACGACAACATTCGAATCTTGCTTTTACATGAGTAAACATAATAATCATCTTAGTTTAAGAGTAAAACACTGACAGGGACCATTTTACTGCACAATAACAGCTGTTACTTTTCATAGTTCAAATACATTTTGCAGATAATACTTAAAAGTTGCAATGCTTTGATTTTTTTTTTTTTTTAGCATCACCAGGCAAAGAGTCTATAAGTACCTGAGAGCATACTGTAATTTATGTGGTCTGAGAGGATACGAGACGTCTGCATTACTAGAAAATCTACACCACGACACAGATTTTGGCCAGTCGTAGGTTAGGTTACAACATTTCAGATGGATAGGAGGGTTAAACGTGATTGATAGTGACTCTGCTGCTTTACTCTGTGGCACAGCATGGAAGTTTGGAAAAGTGGCTTCACTTTTCCAAAACCAGCATGAGATGATTAATCCTTTGTGAAATATTATTTTAATTCAAATATTAAAGTATTAGGATGAAGTGTTGTATTAGTAGTTTAAAGTTCTTACAATAGGATTCATTTTGTTTAGTTTGTTTTAGTTCAATAAGGTTAGTGATAAGTTCTTTATGACCACATTTCTGTTTTTACCATCTGTCTGCACCATCTGTCTGCATAAGAGTTAATTATCTTCTGTTCTTCTTTTAGATACATGTCTATACACACACATATTCATCACAACCCATTTGTAAAGGTGAGCCCGCCCATAGGGAAATAAATGTGGGATGTATGTGATGTTCGGGGCTCATTGTGTTGAGTCCTCTGCGCAGAGTCCATCTGATTTGTGATCAGAATAAACTTTGTCAACTTTGAGACCGAGCTGAATCCAGACTGATCCCTGGAGCTGCCGACAAAAGAACATGCTAGCACTTTGATTTAGAATAAGATGAGAGCTGCGGGAAGAAGGCAAGTACTTTTCCTTCTGATTTCAGCCTCTGCAGCTTTAAGCGAAGTTCATATGCAGTGATTTTAGTCCATTTGTAGTAGAGGATTTAGTCATTTTATTAAAAGACGGGATGTGAATACCTTCCACCTCTTAAAAAAAACTTCACCTCATAAACTGCATGAGCACTACAGTTTGTTTTTTGTTTTTTTGCATTATATACATGTATTTTAGTAAGAGCCTAAATTCAGTCTCTTCATCTAAATCAGATTATTTACTGTATAATCTCCCTTACTTGGTGTTCATTTCTTTAGTGTATAACATACATTAAACACACACAGAGGCTGTAATGATGCTATAGATTACAGTCTTTTCAGAGATTCACATTAGTGACCTTTAGGTCACTTTGAAGTTACTGAGCTTTACCGCTGCTGGAAAGCTGAGTCAAGCTTAAAAGAAGAGGAGCAGAGGGATCTGATTACCTGTAATATTAATCTGAAACACAAAACCAGCAGCAAATCAACAGATGCTACACATAAAGCAGTCACACATATATAACTACAGAGACATGAGCGTGGAGCTGATGGAGAGGGTGTGCCCTGCATTGGGTTCTGTTAATCATTTGTAAATTGAAATAAATTAAGTAAATGGGTGTAAACTGACCACTGACAGACCATCATTAATGCTTTTTAATTCAGGTTTATTGGTTTGCTGCTCATACGCTGCATTAATTTTCTTGGTTGCCATGGTAATGCTTCCCCTGCTCTCATGTAGGTTAACAGGCAGCCTTCAGCTGTGAATAAAGTAGAGCACAGTGTGTGTTTCTGAATGTGAGTGCTCGTCTCTTTATAGGTTACAATGCATTATGAACCAGTTTGATGTGTGTGGTATTGATGCATTTCATCTGTTGTGACATTTCCAAGAATGCATCACAGTCAGGATGAACGGACCAGCTCAGTGAGGAAACACTGTACATTCACTGCCGAACAGAGCCATTTCATACAGTCAGTTATCAGTTTATTGTCATATTTGAACTGGCATAAACTATCAACAAATCTCATCACAGTGACAGAATATCTATTTAGAAAGTCAGATGTTATGTTTTTTTTCTTTTACAAAAGGATTCATTCTTTCTAATGCACCTAAAAAAGAAAAATAAAGCAATACTATAACCCAATTACACTGCACCTAAAAAAGAAAAATAAAGCAATACTATAACCCAATTACACAAAAGAGTTGGCGGTGACTCAAGAGGCGGCTGATGAAATGATGCTTCATTCAAGTTCATCCAAACGCTGCTGAATGAAAGGTGTCAGGGATTTATTTTGTCAGGGCTATAATGACACATCAGTGCTTCTTTTGCACCGTTTCAAGTGACTTTTTCATTATGAGGGTGTGAATATTTGTGCCCTTATATTATTTTTTACCAATAATGCTTAAAGATATTGGCTAAATCAATCACAGTAATGGTTCTGTGGTTATTGAAAACATTTTGTTTACATGTATCACCACTTGCATTGTTACACGAAATACAAAATGACATGTTTTGTGCTCTGAAATTCCCAGAAATTCCCAGACAATTTCTTTTACAGCCATGTTCAACCAAGGTCAAATTTTGAATTGCTGTTTTTTCATGAACTGCCAGGGCCTGAAAACACAAAAATAACCTTTTTTTTTCTCCCTAAATCAACACAAACACCAGCACAAACCTTACATGTTATTTAGTGTTGGGTTTTAAGATTGCTTTGCACCTTCTTTTTGTTATGGAAACTGCAATACGCAGTGTTGTTACATTATTTATGTCCATGTCTATACATTATGTTGCTGTTTGTATTTATTGTCAAGTCCTGATGTTGCACAGTACTGTCTGGTTACAGGTAGTTTATGGGATTTTCTATTCTGTTTTGTATTTTTGCCAATGCAGCTGTGAGACAGCACTAATTCCCTGACCAAATGACCCTGTAGGAATAAGAAAGGACATGCTATCTTACAAATAACCCACATTAGCCTCCAGTTGTCTGGGTCATTACAGATTAATTAGCCAGGCTCTTACGTTCAAGGTAGTAGTAATAAAGTAAAATCCTACTAAGTCCAGATTTAAAGGTGCTATATGTAGTATTTCTACTCTAAAATATTCAAATATGAGCTGAAAGTATTATTCAAGTGTTAAGAATAAAGGGTCTTTAACTTATGGCAATGAGTACTGAATCTATTCTATATAAATTCTACATGTAACCCATTTAAGGTCCTAGAAGAAGGAAGAAAAAACAAATACCACTCTAATGCTCACTTGACATTGATGAGGTACCTATGACATTTTTCCTCACTCTGCTGAGTGTTTTTGTGCAGTGGATAAAGAGAGGTTGTGTTTTTGCAAAGCAAATATCAAACTACTGCTTCCCATTTTTTCCCCCTGAAGCTTGTTTAAATCCCAGTGGCAATCACACGTTTACCATGTCAGATTTTTTTTTTTTTTTTTTTTTTCCCTGACAGGTGAAGGATCTCTTTTATGACAGGAGAGAGGCTCTGCCTTCCAGCAGAAGAGCTCCAACTTTCCTCTTCTACTGAATGACGATATTTCTCTAAATACGCTGCAGCTGGGGAGTTGGTTCAGTGCGACTTGGAACACTTGTTTTAACATTTTCCCTTCGTGAGTCACAAAGAATGAGGATTGAATCAGACCCACTGAGAGACTGGGAGAAAGATGAACAGAGACAGAGGCATGTGGGCTTTCCTGAACCCCGAGAGACATGAGAAAATAGGTCACTTTTTCAGCACTCAGTCAGGAAATTATAAGCTGCATCAAAAGCATGTCCAGCCAGTGACAGGTTATGATGCTGTCTGTAATACACAAGCATCACATTCAGACCCACACTGGGGAATGAACAGCTGCACCAAACAGACTGTGCATTTGGACGTTTTTATGGTCTAAACCACTTAACTAATAAACTAATTCTTCATGCACAAAACTCTATTTCCAGAGAAAGTATGCATCACAAACAAAACACATTAAAAGCAAATTTAACATCGAGCGTCTGGAAAAAATTAATTCTATGGCAGGGATCATGTCAGGTCATGCAAATGTATCACTGATTATTGTTGTGCTGTTGCTATGGTTACCTGTATTTAATATTCCATGTCCACTGATTTAGAACTCTTAAACCATGCAACATTAGAGTCATCGTAACCATAGTAACAATATAACATCACTGCTGCATTACTGGAAATAACTCTCATACCCTGTCTACACAGAAATATTGTGCAAAACATTTTTCTTTACATTTGCATTTGTCATCTATGTATAAATGTCATTTAGGCCTTCCATAAGTATATACGAATTTGTATTTATATTTATATATGTATTTATATATGACAGGGAGAAAATGTCAGATTCGGAAAATACACACATCTATATTATAAAAGCCAAGTGGCCACTGTTTGCATGCGTGTGTGTGTGTGTGTGTGCGTGTGTGCGTGTGTGTGTGTGTGTGTGTGTGTGTGTGTGTGTGTGTGTGTGTGTGTCTCGGGAATCACACAAAACCTGGAAATAGCTGACTGCTGCAGTTTGGCATACTTATGTATTTTTGGTCAAGGAGGACAGTAGCAAAAACAGCAAGTTGATAGGACCAGTACTTTGGAAGATATTAGTAATTTTGGAATACAATAGCCTTACAATCACATGGCTATGCCCAGAACGCTTTGGCGGTGACTGCTGGACAAATGCGGTACAACACGCACAAATACACAACAGCATAAAAGTTAGCACATCAAATCAAAAGGCAGAAGACACAGTTATATGAACTGATGTCATTCCATCATTATAGAAGAGTGAATCCACTTTTCCCAGCTTCCACACTGACACACGAAATAGAGCAGAAGAATCACATCCAGGTCATGTCTGGATGAATCTTACAGATGATTACACCTGTCAATCACATATTTAACTCCATACCTGACTGACAAAGCCTGTGATTTGACAAAAATCTGCATCATGGAGTAGATTGTCTACAGCCAGAGTAAATGCAGCAGTCTTGCTTCCATTCAGACATGTGATTACAATATGCTGAGAGGTAATTATGGATTTTTGCCTAGTGACGCTAAAAAAAAAAAAAACTTTCAAGTTAAAGGTTGTGTAATTTAAAGTCGATGTAAGTAAACAATTTACGAAAAGAGAATGTTACCTAATTGGTAGATAAGCCTAGGTGTAAGTGAATTTGAGGAAAAAAGGACCACTTACAGAAAGGATCCTATCTTATGCATATGATCCAGACATACAATGATGACAGCTGAGAAAGTTGAACTAGAGGAAAAACTATGCAAAAAAAAAAATCTGAAGGGGAACTCAAAAAAGAGCCCAACAGTAAGACAGATGTAAACCAGCAGCTATGATCTGTGATGTCAAACCACTGTTCCTAAAGGCAGTCTGATCAAACACCCACAGTTCCCTGTCATATAAAGGTATATATGACGACAAGGACAGCTTTCAGGTTTTCTTGACTTTCTCAGTAACTAAGCTGTGTGACATTGCTGCTGCCAGTCCATTTCATTATAAAATATGCAACCTTAGCATGACATCCTGACCACCAAACACTATAAATAACACACTGTGGTTGAATACCCCATGCAGGCACACTTCAAAAAACCTGAATCCCTTGAATGGTTATGGAATATGTGTGAACTTTCAGTATTCCAAAC
The DNA here is from genome assembly GCA_037367295.1 of Apogon hyalosoma. Classification (NCBI taxonomy): domain Eukaryota; kingdom Metazoa; phylum Chordata; class Actinopteri; order Kurtiformes; family Apogonidae; genus Apogon; species Apogon hyalosoma. The sequence continues at coordinate 18,886,922 of JAPQRP010000017.1, forward strand.
TACCAGCTCAACTCTCTCTCCTCTGTATATCTGCCTGTCTACTTTTTATTGCCGCTGCTTGTATAATTATGAGGATTTTAAAGATTGGTCATGCATCCATCTGCAGCCAAAACATCGCTCTGACAGGCTACATAACCTAAATTAGCCTTAATAACTTCACTTTAAAGGTAAAAGCTTACGTGTCCATCATAAAACTAAATCCATCTTCTTGCTAAATTATTCAGGATGAGTCACGTAAATGCCTGTGATGTATAAGTAACCGACATTGACTTTCAAAATAGCTATCTCCTATCTATATTGTCAGTTTCGTTCACTTCACATCTGCTAGAAAATTATGGGTTTTGTAATTGCTGATGTTTTTTAACTACACAAGTGCACACGCTCATCATATAAGCTGTGGATGTAATTGCTGCTTGTTAAATCTCTCTGTCGAGGTGCGCGTTGAGCTCTCTGATGAGTCGATGGCAACGTCGCCTCATCTCCATCACGGCCTTTAAAACTTAGGATGGGATTTTGTGAGGAGGCTCATCGCACCTGTCACACAGCACGGACAGACAGCGGATGACTGGAGAGCTACTGTCACCATGGCAACTGGTTCAGACACACTGCAGAGTCCTGTGCATACATGTAAAGTCTTTCACATCAAAGAGGGAAGAAGAGGGGCGGTCACATGGGACGCCGTGTTCCTGCCAGGCCCAAACTGAAACCTGAGACGCACATTACAGACCAATGTCGCATTCCAGCTATTTTAATACACCCTGCAACGCACACGCGCATCCCCACACATCCACATAGCAGGGATAGCTTCAGAGACGGTGGCATCCTACTCCGCACATGCCTGGACGGTGTCACACACTCAAACTGGAATGACCAGCATGCCGCTCCGAGCCGACACCTTCAGTAACACCACAGTGACCGTCTCCTCCTACCGCATGCGTCATCTGATGCACACACGAGTTGGTAAACAACATGCATGGCCGGTTTTCTCTTGCTTTGAGGACATTTCTGCTGACTTCGAGCAACAAAGAGAACAGATGAAGGGGAGGTGTGTAAAATGAGAGTCAGATGTTTTCATAAACATCAGCCAAATCCCAAAACCACAACATCTCACACTACTAAGTTTAGACTGGATCCTATTTTCAGTAACAGCTCAGTTTTGGTATGTGCACATGATTATCACAAACCAAAGAGATCAGACATTAGTTTACGGTTAGAGAGTAGTTACTGTACTTCTCTCAGTATCTACCAGTTGCAAATAAAAGTAATTTGTTTAAGTGTCTGCTTCAACTTTCTTTTAAATATATACATAGCTGTATAATTTTACTGCAGCTGAGACAAAAGGAAAGCACAGAGAAGGATTTTTCTAATGTGAAAACTACACAAAGAAAGAGCAAAGTGTTTGCATTAAGACTTATTACTTAAAGCTGCAGCACTTGAGAGTTTTTAGAATCACTTGGGAAAAAATCCATAATTACTTTGAAGCATAATGAGTCTTCTGCATCTACTCTTTGTCTTGTTTTTTCAGACTGTAGAAAATCTACTCCATGACATGGATTTTAGGTGTTTTCAAGCAGATGGGAGGGTTAATTACATGACTGACAGCTGTAATAACCAGTCAGCCATGACCTGGACATGACTCATTTTTCAATAAACACTATGAGATGGCATCAAGTTCATTTATGTTTAATTTAGTTTTTTGATTTTGACTGAGGAGAAAGCTACAGAGAGAAGTTGTGTATTTTTCATTTTATCATTATTATTTTTATTTATTTATTTATTTTGACCTCCGGCAGCTTTATTCAGTTTGTTAATGTAAT
>JAPQRP010000017.1:18888838-18905833 GCA_037367295.1 Apogon hyalosoma
TTTTTTTACTCCTGTGAGTACCACAAATAAAATTGCAGTCAGATGCACTGTGTAAGAAACTAAAAGTAAAATGAATGATGTGCAATACTGTCATTTTCAAAAAAACACTTTCCACAAAGATTTACAATTTTCCAGTTGCTGTTGGCTGCTACATTTCCTATATTTCCATTTACAGCATGGGAGGACTTGTCACAGTGTACAAAAAAAAACAAAACACTTTGACTCTGACTGCACTTAGAACAGTCAGTGTGTACGGTTTAATGGCATCTACTGGTGGCATTTCAGATTGCAACTGATAAAAACATGACATATTCTCTTTAGAGTCAGTGGTTTGTACATTCTACTGCAGCTACGTGGTGGAGTCGATCTAAAAAGAGAAGAGATTCAGAATATGGTGGTAGTTTCAGCCCAATGGAAACTCGTGGTAACACAAGGGAAAAGATCCCCTATCATCAACTAGCATTTCATATCACAGGGATTAAAAAATACATCAATTAACCCATAAAGACCCAGTGTTACTTTAGTGTCAGTTCCCAAATGGATATTATCTTCTTTATTTGGTTTTTCAGTGACAATCTGATATTTTCCTACATTTGATTCACCGATCATATAGATGTTCATTAGCGCTCAGGGTAAAGTTGGTGGTTGTTATATCAAAAACAGAGAAAACTTAAGAAAAAGTGTCTTTTTCAGTTAAATCTCTCATTAACTGAACATAAACCCAGTGAGTCCATCCACTGTCATTGATCCAACTCCATGGGTTTTACTGGTGAATTAATGTTGTAGAAGATGACGGTGTTTCCACGGTAACTACAGAGCCTCTGAACGTCCAAACGGGTCATATCTGATGACCATGAAAAGATGATAAACTGTATTTTACAGCGATTATCAACATGGATTGATAGGATTAGCGGATCAACAGGTATTAAACAGTTTAGATCAGTAGATGGTTTTGGTTAAAGGGGGATGTTTGGGTCTTTATGGGTTAAGCAGCTGAGATGTACACTCTGCACACCCACTGAGTCAAGGTGGAAGGTGTGAGGGCAGGTGAAACATTATCCATCATGTGCAGTGGACCACACAACATGGAAGTAAACCCATAAGCCAGAAATCTTTGTGGCGTATGCAAGACTGAGCAGCTTTTGGTTGGAAAGAATAAGCACCATCTTGGAGTCAGATCTCCAGTTCTAATAATACATGGAGAGGAAATGCTCACTGTGCAGACATAAAACAGCTCATTCAAAGCTACATAAAAATGATCTGAATAATGTAAAATAAACATAACTTGCACTGCAACACTTAATCCAGGCTAAAATGGTGAGTTAGGAGCAGCTGCTAGTGACATGGTTAAAACTGTGCTGTTATTCTAACCTTGGTAACAATATAAAATTTTCTTCTATTCTACTGGATACCTACAGACACAGATCTATGTATTTATTTTTATTTATCCTTAGTACCAGATACCAGCAAGGTAGGTACGTATTAGATGGAATTGAAGGTGTGAAGGTACAAGAGATGGTGTTGGTAGAACAACAACAACAGTAAATATTCTGTCCCTCCAAGTAATGAGGCTAATGTTAGTTAATGTGCTTTTTTTTTCATTAAAACAAACAATAAACACCTAATCTCTGACTCTTATGTGTTGACAGTGTCTCCTAATAGAAACCATTACAAAAGCAGTTTTTTTTTTTGTTTTTTTTTTTACATACATATGTCCTCCCATCACATGAGGTGATGCACTGCTCTGTCGGCTGTAGAACCTTGATAAATTATTGTGCCATTAATGTCCAATCTTGTAATAGAGTTTAAGTAATCTTTGAAGATTCTCTTTAGGTATGTGCTGTCAACCAGATTTCAGGATCAGCCCTCACCTTAAAGTCCTAACAATACAAACAATAGAAAAACTGATGAGTGGGGGGGAAAGCTGCAGACAGAAAGAGTGTGAATGAAGAAATAGTCAAACAGATACGGTCAACATGCAAGAACCACATCTGCGACGTCTGCAGATGACTGTCTGATTTAATACCTGTCTACAGTTGTATGAGGGGTTAATCTGAAGTGCCAGACGGTTCACAGGTGAACCATCTCTCATCACCTGCAGTAGTTCTGATCAGATCTAATCATGCTGGTTTTCTATCCTAGATTAGATTAGAAATGATGGAAAGTATTACGTTATCACTTACAGAGTCATGCTTTAATTTATGAACTCCTCACATCACCAGATAACGCAATATTAAGACCAGCCTTGTGTCATGGACTGGACCCACTATCAGGCTAATTTTCCAGTACAGGGCCAGGTGTCGTGTGAGGTGCAACCAGACTTAAAAATCAGTTAGGATTTAGGCCCTGTCTATACGAAAACAGTTCTGGTCGTATCCGCAAAAGTTTTGTATCGGATAGGGCTTTCGTCCACACAAAACCAGGGTTTCCAGTCACTGAAACTGCCACTTTTTGAAACCGGTCCCAGAGTGGATACATTTGAAAATGCCGGTTTCGAGTCTTCGTCTGCACGACCAAACTGCGACTTTTCTAAAAGGGTGATGTCATAGCCCCACCTCTCTAACTTTCACCCCGGAAGCAAGACGCCACTTCACAAAAACAACAACAACAGCGGACTATAGAGTAGTGCTCGTGCTACTACAGCTATTGAGCTTATTGGAAATATTGAATCAAAATCTTTGGCTGCTCTTTCATTACAATGAGCAACAAACAACCATAGCTAACAATATTCCCTACATGCTCTTGGATCTACCATGGAGAGGGGCAACCAGAAGGAAATATTGGATCAGACCTGGTAGAACCAAGTAAGCTTTATGCACACGCTCCACGTCTTCTCTGTTTTTTGAGAGAGCATTGCAACGCCACATACAGGCCTGGCATTTGTACTACATCGTTTTCAGTGGTTTATAGTGTGGACGCAGATATTTCCTGAAATGACTCTGTGTTTATGGAACAACGACAAAGAAAAAGATCGGATAGGAAAAGCTGCAGTTTCGTGTGGATATGGTCTTAGTGTGAGCCAGGTTTAACTGCAGTGAATTCCATTGAGTGTAACATCATGTGCAAACTCTCTATGAAGCAACCACATCCCTGGTAATGGTGATTAAACACTTAATTAACTCCTAAAGTTTTGACAGTGATACAAAAAAAATCTGTTCTATGTGTGGTGTGCAGGATTCATGAAGTGCCTCGTGTTGGTGGAGACTGTGTCTGCCGTCCACACTGAGGGCATCTCATGCACAGCAACAGAAATATGAACAAGAAGTCAGCCAGTTGAGTTCTCAGGACACCCAGAGGTCCAGGTCTGACAGCTGACAAACAAGGACAGAAGTGTCACTGATACTAGCCACAGGTTGGAGAAAGGACCTGCTGGAGCCAGGAGTGTCTACATCAGTTATCTGGAGGCAGAAAATATACGTTTAGATGCCTCAGTGGAACCTGGGTAGAGGTGAAGTGGAAAAAGTGAGTGGAAATTGGACAGTTATCATTAAACATACTTGAAAGCATAAGCCAAATTAAGCTCATGAACAATTATTTTCAAACTCCAATGGCAGCAGTGGAACAAGAAGCACTAACGCACACTGTGAAAATACTACACTCCACTTCAGGATCTGCAGTGAAAACCATAATCAAGTTTAAAAAAGAAGGAAATAATCACAACAAAACATACTTCAAATATGAAACGTAGTAGTTACAGTGCAGTAAAATGATATGTTTTTATTCTTTATACTACCGCATGGATGTGTATGTTGGATTTCATTGCTGTGATGTCTAAGGTTGAGCCGATTGTAATTACTTTATGTACTGTTGCACAGTTTAATCCATAGCAACGCATCATATTCTGCAAGCTCATCATGTTTGTAGTGTCGCTGTCTTTTCCCTGAAACAGGCTGGTTTACCACTTTATGACCATACAAGTGAGGGTTTTTGAAGAGTTTATTTAGCTTGAGGTGGAGAATTTTATACTCAGTTCATTATCACAAACATCCAAATCAATACATTTGGACATTCAATGGCTTCCACTGGACAAAACAAGTGAAAAGTAATGAAAGCTGTCAGACAAATGAAGTGGAGTAGAAGTACAGAGCTGCAAATGATTTAAACACTCAACTAAAGGACACATTAGTACAGTACTTGCTTAAAGCTCTTATTTCCATTCCGCCATTATGCGACTTAGACAGAATAAATAAAATGACTTTAAATTTGGAAGGATTTTTCTTTTTTGTTCATCTGTCCTGGCTTCAACAAGCTCGCCTCCAACGCGACCTCTGAAATCAAACCTCAGGATGGTGCGACATTCCTGCGTCTGACATGACATTACGACAGGGTACGATACATTACACCCTCACCTCACCAGACACTCTTCACTTGTGCATTACTTGTATAAATTCAAAGACATTATACAGTTTGTGCAGTTAATCCTCTGGTACTACTTGCCACATAAATATGACTATTTTGTTCATATTTTCCAATTTGTCTTCACAGATCGACGCTTTGTTTTCAAAAGAAGCATCTGCTCTTGTTTATCATTCTTGCTTTTTAATCAGCCAGTAAACTATCAAAGCCAAGTGCTGAATTTGTAAAACCTATGAATTGATTCAGAGTGATGATTAAGCACTCTTTCCTCAGTTTTCCTCCCTCCTGTGGGTTGGTATTATCCCAGTGGAGTGAGGCATGGGGTGAGATGGATGCCAAGAAGCCTTTGGATGGAGGGCAAAACGGTGGGGGAGGGGGCTGGATCCATGCCCAGTCTGCCCCCTCTTTGTGGACAAAACCACTGATTCTACAACCCTTTAGTAATATCTGTGAGGTCGTGACAAAAATGGCGCTACTTTGCAGAGAAAACACTACAATTTAAGAGATATTGGAGATTCAAGAAAAAAAGTGGGAAACGAAAACATCAGGTGATGAAAGGGTGAGTAAAAGGAGGAAAGTGAAAGATATATAATGAGTATGAGGGCACGCAAAAGACTGAAAGAGAAAGACAGCCACACATACAGAGTAACAGCTCGGTGTGACCATTTATTCTAGAAAGTGCAAAAACAAATTTGACAGCCAGACTATTTTTTGTGAGGGTTTTGGTTTCAAGCGCTAACTTGTGCTGCCTGCACGTCCCAATTACTGCACCTTCCCCTCGGAAACACTGCAGCAATGCAAAACTAAAATAAAAGTTTGACAAGAAGGGTTATTTTTACTCAGTGGCAGAATACGTATATTATTTACTAGTGGTGTCATGACAATTCATTCCTCAGCCTTAAAACTTTTCGATACAAACAATCATAAGAGTTTCAAACAACCATGAAGTCACACAATTATTCTTCCGTCATTAGTTTTGCTTAATCTATCAAACTCATTGTGGGCTGGTTTACACTTTTTGGCGTGAATTAAAAAAACTTGTCATATACGGATGTGCACTTGGCTCAAAATCCCATATCCTGGAAGCGGTAAATTCATATTAGGTTTTAGAGGATAAAAGCCAAAGTACATCCAACATTCAATTTTCCATCGTGCAAAGTTCATCCAAAAAAGGAAGAGACTGAGATTCAAGATGTTTTTGAAGTTTTATTACAGTTCATTCAGTTCATTCATTAATTTAAGCCTCCTTATAAACAAAAAATAACACTTTGAGCTTCTCTCAAAGTATAAATATCTCAACTGACGCAGCTTTATTTAACTCTTAGTTCACTTCATGTTCTTTTGTTTATGCAGAGGCATTAGGGGGAGACAACCTCTGCAGCATGTTCCTTTTATTAAAATATTCTACATTAAATAAATACAACATATAGTATGTACACACAATTTAAACCGTGTCTCTAACTTTAACTGTTTCATTCACCATTATCTATACTTGACACTTTTGACACAATTGTCCTGATAACTGATCATTTCACTCTTCCACAAATAAGGATATATGGACAGATACAGGCAGGTAATGTGCATGAAGGCAAAACCAACGCAGAGGAGAAACACAGGGGCTTGTTTTGGAAATGAAAAGTCTAACAATTACTTTGTAACTTAAACTGCAGACTAATCTAACAACTGACTCAAATGTACCTTTTTTTATCTCATATATTAGTATTTTTAGGTCTGTCCACAGAACATATAAGACTATGTGTGTGTCCCAAAATTTGATAAACTCTCAGTTAAACTAATGAATAATTAGAGTCTGATGGCCAAAGGTCAAAGGTCAAGGTCCCAGCGCCCTCATGTCCAACGGTCAGCACATAATGTAGGGCATTTTCTTTATGTGTGTGATTAATCTACATGGCATTATAATTATTTGATCTATTGTTTACAGCATAGTTACTTTCACAACGATTGTGAATATCACAGCATAAAACAGCTTTTTATTTTTTCAGAAGAAGGTTAATTTTTTGCGAATTAGTGCCTCAGTTCTGTGAAAAGACGTCATATGAGAACAACAATGATGGACCTGGATCTGTTGATTTCAAGCCTGATAGTTTTATGTCAAACATAAAAATGATAAAGATAATGAAATGAGGAACAACATGTGGAGCAGCAGCGAAAAACAACTAGACTATGAGGATAGTGAGGAGTTTGTGTGATATGAGCGTCATATGAACCAAATAAATCGGCAAAAAGTCTGCAGTTTCGTTGCACAACTGGTGTAATGACAATAAAGTCAATTCTATTCTATTCTATTCTATTCTATTCTATTCTATTCTATTCTAGTCTAGTCTATTCTATCCTATACAGTTTGCGCTGTCTGTGTCTTTTTAGCTGGAAACTGGATCAGAACCACAGGATGCAGATGATACAGATGATACTCTAGGTGATGCTGAATCCATTTATATCCAAAATAACATTCCTACCAGTGTGGATGGTTTTGATACAAAATATTCTCAAGCGTTTTGCAGTTTTGAGTCATTTATTTGTTATGTCCCCAGTGTGTAAAGCCTGTATGAGCACAACAATATCTCAGGAACGCCTTGAGGGAATTTCTTCAGATCTGGACAAATGCTCATTTAGAGGCAAGGATGAACTGAAACCATTTTTGTGGCCAAAGGTAAAGGTCACTGCGCCCTCAGGAACATTACATATCAGGAATGTCTTGAGGGATTTTTTTTCGTTTACTTGAACCCAGCAACGAAATGATTAGATCTTGGTCACTAAAGGTCGAGGTCGTTGTGACTTTTCACAGCACATTTTTGGCCATAACTACATGAACAGCATGGTGCAAAGATAGTGGATGCATCTAATTAAACCAAAGATTCTTGTTATTATGAGAAACTGTTTAAGTTTCAGTGAGTAATATTTAGTGGCATAGTGGCTGTTTGTCTGTTCTGGCCTTTTTTAGTTACGGGGATATTAACTCTCATCCAGACACAGCAGATAACTGTATTGCACCTTAACCCTGGAGGTCATCTGACATAAAAAAAAGAAAAAAAAAGAGGAAATTAAATATATTTTGATGTAGTATAGCAAAAAGTGGACATTATGGATGCAACTCACTTCCTATTAATGAAAACCGCTCATTCTAAGGTTAAAAAAAACACTATAACGCTTATTTTCATGTAATTTACTAAAAAAAAATTTTAACTACTACTACTAAACTCAAATTACTTGAAAATAATTTTCAACTAGATGGTTCCAAATCATGCACAGTGAACATTTCAAAATAAACAATTTAAATTCTATTAATTTAAGGAGACAAATGAGCAAACGCAAACATGTAGTGTTTACTTGTTGAATATATAATTCAACGTGGAACAAGAAATAGGTGATTTCACATGGACTTAATTCCCTGGATTTAGAGGAAAAGTGCTGCATCATGATATGTAGGCCTCTTGTTTTGATATGAAACAGTTACGGTTTCAATGCACGGCCCTAGATGGACTTACTGAAGCTTAAAACCCCGCAGCCTCGATGGTTTTACATGAGTAGTGTGAATTTCGGTCTGAATATTGAAGTAGCGACATGAGAATGTTAGCATACAGTGGATCTCTGCAGCCTCCGTGGAGCTGACCCTTATCCAGCGTCGTCTGTCTGATCTAATCACTGAACCGTGCAGAACAGGCCTGCAGACACCCCGATAACGTACGACAGAAACACACACACACATATCTATGCAAGTTAGATCTGATGAATATGGTCCAAATAGAGGTTTACTGTGAGCAGACCAGGCTGATGTACCACACACACACACACACACACACACACACAGACACGTGCTCTCTATAATCAATCTGCTGTGGTTCCTTCCCATTATTCAGATGTGTGCCGGGGGCGCCTCAGTGCTCAGCTGCTCATGCAATATTCAGCTGTGGGATTTACCGGCTGGCTGAGGAGACAGTGTAGTGAAGTGACAGAGCAGAGCAGAGTAGAAGGGTGTGTGTTTGTGTTTGTATGTGTGTCTGAGTGTGTATTAGTCACAGAGCTCAGGACACAACGAGCCTTAAATAGATTAGAGTTCAACCTGTCTGACAAGAGGTGACAGCGTCGACAGGAAAAGTACAATTCCATGAATGAGTGAACGTGGGTCGACAGCAGCGTCCACACAAACATACAGCGTACACAAAGAGACACCTAACACACCTATACCTGTGCACACTAACACACACACAGCAACTAGCACTGGGTGACAAATCATGTTTTCATTGTCACTGTGACAAAAATAGTGCAAAAGAATAAAAGAAATATTTTTATTTACACACTGCAACAGTCCATTTCTCTAAGTTTTGAAACTGTGACAAATGATAAAACCCTGAAACACCACACAGAAATACTGAAAACCAAAAGTCATCATTTGACTAAGGATTAATGATGAGAATAATTTACATATATTCATATTTTTACACATATTTCTATAGATTTTTTTGGCTGAATTTAAAATAAAGTTAAGAGAGCAGGGGACATTCATTTCTTATAGTTGGTATAATAAATATACAGTGATTCATTCATTCATTCATTTCCTGAACTGCTTCATTCTCTAGAGCAGGGGTCACTAACCCTGGTCCTCAAGATCTACTATCCTGCATGTTTTAGATGTATCCCTCTTCCAAATGATAAGCCTATCATCAAGCTCTGCAGAAGCCTGATAACGATGGTCAGGTGTGCTGGAAGAGGGAAACATCTAAAACATGCAGGATAGTAGCCCTCGAGGACCAGGGCTGGACACCCCTGCTCTAGAGGATCATGGGGGTGAAGGTGGGGTACACCCTGGACACGTCACCAGGTCACCACAGAGCTAAACTCTCATATTCACACCTGTTGGTGATTTAGATCGACCACTTATTAAAGGTAGGGTGGGAGATCCTGGAAAAATGGTTCAAGCAAACTACATTTTGAAAACACAATTCAAAAGTCCAAACCCCTTTCTTCAGACCTCCCCCCCTGAAGCCACGCCTCCAGAGTACCAGAACATGTAGTGCTTGTTCCTGAGGGTTCACGAGCGTTGGTTAAAATGATTGGATGGTGTTTTTTCAGCCCTGTCTGTCCCACAGGTGACTACATTTTTTTTATTTTTGTGTTAGAGCATTTAATTAATTGGTTGCAATCGTGTGTGAAGGGGATTTTAAGCAAATAGCAATATTAAAAAAAGGCTCCAGGAAAACATCTCCTACCCCACCTTAAGACACATGCCTTTGTACAGTGAGAGGAAGCTCGAGAACCCAGAGAGAACCCATTCAGACATGAGGAGAACATGTAAACTCCACATAGAAATGACAGTCGAACCCAGGACCTCCTTACTGTGCTGACCACTGCACCACCACGCCACCCTAATATACAAAATGAGTTTGACACCCCTTGTTTAGAACGTCACACCGGCTAAAAACAGCTGAGTTTATTCGATTAATCAAAAATCACAAAACATGCCTAAAATCACATCGTCACTAAATTCACTTGAAAGTTCTGTTTATCCGGTGGGTCATGGTTACACTTAAAGATTCTAATTTTGCATCTAAAACATGCAGAGACTGGGACAACAATGCAAATTAACTAGGACTGTCAAAATTAATGCATTAACTCAGGTTAATCCATCATCATGATTAATCTGATTAAAAATTTTAACCCAATTAATCCATCTGCAGCAGAATGACTCTGAATGTCTCTGCCAATGCATTTAGGTCAGTTTGTCCAAGTAGAGTTAGCGTCGCACATGAACAAATGGTCAGTTAATCTGGTCGTGACAGGCAGCAGAACCAACCTATAAAAATGGAAGACACTAAACAGCACGTTGGCCTCTGGATGGAGACGGAACAGTTGTTTCCAGTTGTTTTGTTTCAAGTTGTTTTGTTGAAACTGTTGAAGGTGTTTAATAAACACATTAAGTGCAGATATACTCCCTTCTTTCTAGAGTCTGTTTGCTCATGCAAAATTAAACGGGATTAATATAGATTAAAAATGAATGATATTTAATTGCGATTAATTGAAATTAATCCACAACAACCCTGTGATTAATCTGATTAAAAATTTTAACTGTTTGACAGCACTAAAATTAACCTTTTAACCTTTACTCTTTAGTCAGAAAATCACTGTACCTAAACCCTCTGAAACCACTGTTTTTATGCTAAAAACAGCTGAAAATGCAAATAAAGACAACTGGATAGAAATGTACTGTACATCCGTAGTGCACCTGTAAAAGCTAACATGCACACTCATACATTTGCTTATTTACCACAAATCAAACTGTCATTGCTTTCTTCAAAAATGTCACTGCACATTGCATATTTTTCTCATGTCAACCAAAACATCTTTAAAAGAGATGACACACGCTGCCAGTTTTCTGCATAAACACAAGTTACATTTTCCTTCAGCTCACAGTGAAAGGGGTGATCCTCCTTTTGAAGTAAAAACAAGGAGAATACGAATGTCAAGGTCGAAAGCAGCACGATAACAACGCTGCACAGCTTAAGTACACAACTACTGCTACTACACAACATAAGTCAACACATACAAAAACAGCACACTCCAACATGCATATCCCCCCTTTGAAGTCACTCTGGTTAAAACAGAAACCGTATTTCTGTTGCTTATGAATAATAAACAGACAACTGGAGGCAAAGTCTAAACTCTGTCCTGAACGCTGCCCTCAATATCTCTAAATTACACTCATATTTGCTCAATGAATCTGTGTCAGTAGATCATTAAGCTTTGAAGGCCAGCGCAGCGGCAGGAGATAGATCGAGCTCTGCCTCAGCCTCTTCACACCTCACTTTACGTCTCAACAACAACCTTTTATCGTGTGAGGAAGTGAAGGGGAAACAGACCGAGGCTTCCCTCCACGGAAGGAAACACAGGAATGCAATTACTTGTTAAAGGTGGATATAGAGAAACAGAAACACAGCCGTTGAAATTCTTATCTTTAAAGTACAGAGGAAGAAATGCAGGCTGGGAATCAACTTAGTTATGTTTTAATTGGCTTTAAGGAGGGGAAACTGACTGAGTGGATGTGTGGACATGACAGAGAAAACATTTATGCAACTAATGTATGCTGAAATGCACAGTGCATCTGTTGTTTATTGGTATTAAATAATTATAATTAAAAAAAAAAAACACAGAAAAATAAGTCATGGTTATAAAAGATCTGTCTATGACATGCACACACGTTTAATTCGAGGGAATGAAAGCGTCACCTGCATTTGAACAAACCATTCCCTTAACTGGCTCAGCGTAAACAAAGTGAGGTTGTGTTTGTGTCTGTGCATCAGAGAAGGAATTTTAATTTTTAATTCGCACAGTAGGATAATAATGAGCACAAAAAGAAATTGTGCAAGCTTCAAAAGGATAACCCAAGGGCCTGAAAACATAAGAAACATCTCAAAATGAAACTGAAGGGGAAACATTGGAAACAACTGAGATAACAAGAATCACAGCTAAACTGGATTAAGTGGAGAGTAAACAACAGCGGTGAGGAAAGAAAACAGCACATTAACAGAAGAAACCAGATACGGTAGAGTTTAAGGACTATTGATATATCACTTTGAGTGTTTTTACAGGAGAAAGACAGAAACAGATACAGACAGGACACACAAAGAGGGATGAGAGGTAACAAGTATTTCTTCTTGTCAAGCCTTTTGTTCATTGTAAATGTAAGAAAACCTACACGTAACTTTACTTTGATAAGATATTCCAACTACTACTGAGCTACATTTAACCAATAAAAAGCTAAAATATACCAACAGAGACGTAACATTTTGTGTTTGTGGCACAAAGTTTTAATACTGATGAATGTAGTCACAAAAACTTCAAACAACCATGAAGTCATACGATTATTCTTCCTTTACGAGTTTTGCATAATCAGTTGAACTAATTGTGGGCTGGTTTACACTTTTTTTTGGTGTTAATTATAAAAACGTGTCATACAGGGATGTGCACTTAGTCTAAAATCATATTTCCTAGTAGAGGTAATTTCATTTCAGGTTTTAAAGGATGACAGCCACAGTTTATTCAAAACTCAATTTTCCAACGAAGTCCAAGTTCATCCTAAAAAGGAAGAATTCAAGATTTAAGATATTTTTGAAACTGTATTACAGTTCATTCAGTTCATCCACTAATTCAAGGCTCCTTACAAACAAAAAACAACACTTGAACGACTCTCAAACTATAAAATATCTGTGTCCACTCAACTTATGCAGCAAAAATCTTTATTTATTCTATTCATTTTTTGTTCATTTCATGTAGCCTTTTTAATACAGGAACACAAGGGAGAGACACAACCTCTGCAGCATTTTCCTTCCAATGAATTATCGACATTAACAAGTCATAACACTGTGCACCACACTTGCTTTTAGGTTGATGTTTTGTTTTAATTATGTTTGATGTTATTTTATACTTTTTATTGTCTGTGAGGTGAACTTGGGTGACTTGAAAGGCACCACCAAATAAAATTTATTATTATTATTATTATTATTATTACATTTCCTCAACATTATTCAAAGGGTGAAACCACTTGCACACCTTAAGGTTTACTATTTCTTAATAAATGTGTTTTCATTGTAGTTCAACTCGCTTACATTTACTTGACGGATCACGGCAACACTTCAACTCCAGTTTTAAGAAATCTGACTCCACTGGCAGATTTTACTGGATACAAAGGGGGACGCCACTGTCTGCACTTGTCTCCAGAGACTGAGAACATACAAACCCCGAGGAAAGAGACCGTCCCTCCTCCACTGAAACTCGACCATGAAATTCCTCACACGCTCCTGCCCCGACCGTGTCGTCCCCAACGTCACGTTGACAGCTCAATAATTGACTGCTTATCTTTTATTAATAAAGGGGGCAATTAGGCCACAGAGCCACGTCTGGGGTTCAGTCTGCGTATCCTCGCAGACAAAGGCCCATCGGCTGACATCTCAGGCACCACCTCTTTCCTTTTTGTCTCATATTTTGGCATCTGCTCAAAGCCTCACTGTACCGTGGTCTCTTAATTAGCCTCATTCACCACAGAGGTATCTACAGTGTCAGTGTGGTGTTGCGATGTCAGCCACAATGCAGAGGAAAAGCTATTATTACAGAGCACCAGCATGAAAGATGGGGAAAGTGCTCTAATTCACCAGCTTTGGTAATATCAAACACACGAAAACAAGGCCTTGATCATAACATGAATATCTAATTATTACAAGATGACAATTTAATCTTTTCTTGCCAATAGAATTTGATTATCTCACTGGGTGTGTTCACAGACACTTGAACATCCTGACATGATCAGGTTTTTGAAGGATCTGTATTAGCTTTTATCCTGGTTTCAAGAAACTAGAATACACTAGCTGGAGTACTGGAAAAAACTGTGATACTACTGCGTGAAGACTTTATATTATCATCATTATTATTATTATTATTATTATTAGTAGTAGTAGTAGTAGTAGTAGTAGTAGTATATCCCCAAAATGAAGTTTCTGGGGTATAATGGTTGTACCCTGAACGCCACCACTACCACCACCAGCTCTCCTGTGTGTGAACGTAATAACTAGGACAGATCTGGTCAGATTTCTTCTCCCTTGATAACTACCATAGGAGACCCCTAGTGGAAGAACCCTATCGATTTCAGCTTCTCTATGAGTATTATAAAATGGGGGCGCTTTAGTTGAGGATCCGTTTTTTTGGACATAAATCAAGCAATAACTGGCCAATTGAGCTAAAATTTGGTTCATATTGATCGTCTTACAAATGTCCATTTTCTGTCCACCATCCAGAGTTCATATGGTGTCATTTTCATTCACTAGGTGGAGTTTTGTGGGGAACAATTGGTTCTCTGACCATTATTCTGCCACTGTCAGGTCGATGTGGTTCAAAATGAGTTTATATCGACTGTCTAACAATTATCATGGATAGATTAATATATAGCAGAGGATTGGGGGGATATTGGGACTATACCCTTGCTGTCGGCCCCCGAGAGCATAAGCTTCATTATTATTACAGTTTCTGACCTCTGCCATCAATCTGCACTGATGCAACATCCAAAAACTGTTGGTACATTGGTAGCATTAAGTACATTTTCTTGCACATTATTATTCCACTGTTATGGACATGGCACTAGTCTGAATTGGATGGGAAATGCTTTACTATCTGGGATATAGCTATTACATTATTCAGGTTGTATGAGGAATATTTTTTGAAAAACAGCTTGTGTTTTTTTTTACTGCAGGTCACAACATGTGACCCCTGTTTACCCTCAACTGTGGTAAAGACAAAAATCCTTTCTGGTACAGATGGAGGGTCCAAAGAAATGTGCATATGTGTGGATGAAAGGAGAAACACACCTACTGTTAAACTTTATGAAAGAGAGCATCAACAGGGTTTTGGATAAGAGCAAATATCCAAATACTGACCTTTTCCAGAAGGTGTTTATAGGAGAAAAAAAAGGAGATTGAGTTCTTAATCAGTTTAAGCCTAACTTTTACAGGAATGTCAGATCAACTTAGTGGTTTGTCTTCTGGCAGGAACTGCAGGCGCAAAATGTGATACTAATATCTATCATGTATGTGAGAATGTGATTTACCACATTTCTGTGTTCCATCTGAACACCACATCCTGAATATAATGAAAGACCGTATAAGACACATAAGGACATTAGCACACATGATGACACACTTAACTTTCACATTAGTATAAAAAAAATAATAGAAAGACAAGATTAGTTCACGGGAGGATTAAATTCTACTTTCAACGAGCTTATTTTTAGCTAGTTTTTAATAACTATAATGTTGCAACAAAAATGCACCTTTCTCTACTTCCATTCATACATTGCATAATCAATTTAAGTTGATTTTGTACAATGTAGGTACATTTTATTTTTCCCTGTACACATTAATTAAACATTACTGGCAAAAAAAAAAAAAAAATCAGGTTACATGAATAAAAATCTGTCTCATGTTGCAAGTCTGAGATCATAAATTGTAAATGCACCTCAGAAAAATGAGAAAACATCATGTTAAATAATACATTGCATTACATTAAAAAATAAATAAATAAAATACTTTATCTGATCCACATTGACCAGTTTCCCCATTGACCAGTAAAAGTCAATACACTAATGTTTATTAGTGAGACTAAACAACAGTATTGAGCAGGCTAACTTCCTCTGAACTACGGAGCGAAAAAAAAAACAAAAAACACAACATCAATATTCGTGTTCCTCTCTGTTGTCCACTGTGTAAAGTGGAAGTGATAGTGGTGGTTTTATGGCCTTTAGTACCTGCAGACACCACAGCTGCACAATGAAAAGGCACTAAATCAGTGGGTGGACACTCATCCTCCTTTAAGTTCTGCACGGAAGATAAAAGTTCCTACAGTAGCATTCAAACTAACACAGACTTTGTTCAGCTCTGAGTTTCCTGCTGTTTGCTGCGGCACTACAGTAAGCATTGAGCTCAGAGTGTTAGATACAATATTTACAGAAACCTCATGTTGCAAGAAATCAGTTAAACCGATAGTCAATATTAGTCATTGTGAGAATCATCATTATTTATCCTCAAAGCAGGCGTGGGTCTTACAGAGAGTTTACTCAAGTCACAATGAAATATTCACATGTGTTCAACATCTGTGTCCTTTTCTGGAACAAACGACTAATTTGGATTTACAGCGAAAACTTCTCATAGTGATCTTGGTTACATGGTTATACAAAACAAAACGCCTAAAAGGAATCATTCCTACACCAACGCAGTTTAAATAGTAATTAAATAATCTGTGTTGACAGATGCAAAATGTATTGTAGTGTTGTAGCAGAAGCTTAAAACAGTATTTTGAGGAAAATGATCATTTATCCACCAGATTTGCACAGGGTATATACAGTAGATGTTTCTATATCGTATCTATATCTTCTTTAAAGTTGAAAAGAGCTGAATTTATGACATTTGATCATCAGCAAGACAAGCATATATGACTGGAAAGACATAATATGAGAACAGTTTCAAGCCAATCCTGATCATATCTGATGATTAATTAAAACAACAGAAGCTGATAATGAGGTATAGGAAGTGTATCACTGAATGTACACTGCACAGACAGAAAAACTCTTGTATAAATATGATCATTGTAGCAACACTGTATCTAAGAGTAATCATGTCTTCTGCTCACTGTGATCATTTTGTGTATTTTCATACCTGAAGCTGGTGCTTAGTGCAAACGATTTCCTCTCAATGAAAATTAACTAGAAATAAATTATAGCAGGGAAAGCTACAGATCAATAATACACAATCGCAAAATTTTTGACTTATGAGTATTTAAAGATTTAGCATGTAATAATATACATGACTTCAACATGTTCGTGTGCTTATGTTTAGTTTAGTTTAGTTTATTTGTCTCAAACTTTGAAACAAACAAAAAAAAACAAAACAATAAAATTAAGAAATCAATTACATATGCACCTGTCAACAGGCATTAATCACAGAAAAAGTGACGAAATATAATAAATTGAACATAAATATACACATGTACAGTCGCGGAAAAAAACTATTAGACCACCCTTGTTTTCTTCAGTTTCTTGTTCATTTTAATGCCTGGTCCAACTAAAGGTCCATTTGTTTGGAC
>JAPQRP010000017.1:18910109-18930456 GCA_037367295.1 Apogon hyalosoma
AGATAGATAGATAGATAGATAGATAGATAGATAGATAGATAGATAGATAGATAGATAGATAGACAGATAGATAGATACTTTATTCATCCCAACAGAAAGTCAACATACATGAATTAAGGTATAACGGTAACATGTTGTCACTTTGGAATGGTCTCCATTAAATCGAGTATCCAAGCGTTAAAACCATCCATCGTCCCGACGACCATCACATTTTTCAGTGAGTCTCTCCGTTGCTGCTAATGACCATCTCTGTGGAGTAAATCCATTTTAATCACAGTCTGTCTTTTTTTGGCACACTGCTCTTTCATACTTGCCTAATTCATCCTGCACTTCAAGTTTGCAATGCTTGCATGTTGTGCACACTGCTTTTAGAATATTGTAGTCTCAGTTTACAGTAATGTGCTTCTGTATAGTGTTGCGGCTTCATATCACTGTAATGACTGAAATTTCCTTTGGGATCTATAAACGTGTCTTTATTATTTCGTTTTAATCCAAACTGAGCTGTGACGTTCCATTCAAAATTCAGACTAAAGATGGATTAAACAAGCAGCAGACACTTCAGATCCCATTACAGCAGGATCTGAAGTGTCCTAGAAAATGATTTTCATACCAGCCGGGACTTTGTAAACAGCATCTATAACTGCAAAATACAAAAAGTTGCCCAAGCTCTTTTGTCTGAGTAATTCCAGAGTAGTCTGCAAATTAACTCTATACACTCACAGGAGTAAAAACACATCTGCACTAATCTCTGTTGTTAGGGTGAAGAGCCCTTGGTGGGATCTCTCTTTGTTTCGCTGACAGGTTTGTGCACCACAGGGCAGCTGTAAATGGACAAACAGAGCGCTTGGTCCACTTATATTAGTTGTTATTGACTGAAGTGGCTGAAAGGGTCGCGTTTCAGCCACCTTGACCCACAAATGTTTTAATCTGCATGGACTCACTGTGCATTTGTTCTGTTGCTCAATAGATCTCACATTTAATGCACCCAAAAATACCATTAAAAGGAAAACTACTGAAAACCCACATTTGAACTATATTCACTGTGTCTAAAAGCATAATGGTGCTACAAAGGTCTATCAATACAGTGATAACATAATCACATCCATATGTTTTATCTGCAGTTAAGAGTCAAAGTGCAGCTTGTTCAGATCAGGAAACCTACAGATTTTTATGACAGCACAAATAAAAATATAGGTCTGATAGTAGATAAAAGTAATAGAATGCCCCCAAAAATAAAACTGGTAGTGAAAATAAAATAAATGTGTACGTACATTGCAAAGAATTTGTTTATGATTTGCAAGCTAATGCAGAAATAACAGAAATTAAAGTCACTGTTTTAAGATATAAAAATACAGTTTTCACAAGAATATTAACCCATTTTCTAGCACAAAATTAACTTTATATTAATTTATTACATTTTCAATATGTAAGATGTGCTTAGAGACATTAGCTACCTGTGTTTCTAAGCTAACATTGTGTATAATGAAGCTGCTGTAGAGGAGCAGAAGAGGAGCTGAAGAACTCGCAGGCCAGCTTTGGGATTTTTATGTAAACAACAACAAAACAAACTTGTGTACTTTACATATAAGTGCACAGTGCTGTTATTTAGCGCAGAAAGAAATAGACTACAACACAAACTTTATCGAAGCGTGAATGTATGAATCCAACATAAAGCACATTTAACGTACACATGTAGGTGTACTTTGTTCTTCTATTTTTTCTTCTTCAGTTCTTTTAGCTTTTTCCCTCCCAAATTTTTTCAACCCAAATGTAAGTCTAGTATCTCCTTGGGACATAAATTTACTACAACATCTGCACATGTCTCTTCCACTGTCAAAACAAAGTTGAACACATGCACTTTCCCACCTGATCCACATCAGGGAAGAACCCAAGTCAGGTACAAGTCAGGTACAGGAAGTCAAAATGTGGAACACAGTGAGGAAAATAACATGAGTAAACTTGTTACACACTTGTTATGTTGGCTACAGAAACACACTAACGACCAACACACAAACAAAAAATCTAAACCTAACGTACACGACAATAACAACAAAACACTAATGACTTCATATGCTTATTTATATCACCATTTAAGATATCTAAACTTCCTGATGAGCTAGAAAGCTATAACTCCAGTCATTTCTAGTATTTTATCCCAAATACCTCGCTCCTGTTTAGAAATATAAGATCATCTTTAGGGGTGCAGTAATCAGTACAGTCATTTTAATAAGTGAGATTCTATAAAGCACTGTTAAGAGAAAAGGAGAAAACCTGTACGGGTGAAATTGCTCTTCGAAGTAATTTGATCACCCTGGCATATGAACCAACCTGACCATGACCAGCAAAATGGAAATGAGTTCATGGAATTAGTTCTATTTCTCAGTTGAACTTCACTAAGTAAAATGCAGCGGAAAAAAAATAAATAAAACTGGAGGGAAAGCATCTGGTCCATTTGACTGATGACACCACAGGCATGAGCATTAACCAGCAAACCATTTGCAAACAAACAGCCTGGTGTTTCAGACCTGTTTTTACGGTTGTGACTCCGTCCCTGTTGTTGGAACAGAATGTTTCTTTTAAAGGGTCACACATCACACAATAACCCATTTTTAACAGCAAGTCTGTCTATTCTCTAAGCTGTAACCAGAGCTTTTAATATCTGCTGCTTCCTGCAAAAACAAATATGGATTAAAGAGACAGAGAGCCTCTATTTTACAGACAGGTCAGACATTAAACATCCCTCCTTTCTGGGCTAGATCTGAGTAAACTAAAGCTAATGGGGAATTAGGCACAACTACCAGACCTGGTTGAGTATAAGGTTCGCCTTCTCTATGAAGACCCATCAGAGTCTCTTATTTTCACTTTTAGGACCTTCGAGCTTCAGTCAGTGTGTGCTGCAGCAGATTAGCTGGACCACACTGCCGTGGCTTGCTCAGCATCTGGAAGGCCAGAGAGGTTATGTTTACAGGCTTGTAAAGCCATGCTTATTTCTGACTGGCAACGCTAATGAATGCTCATTTCTACAGTCATCCAGTGGGAGAGATGAGAGGTTTTAGCTGCCAATGCCAACGTCAGGATTTTGTCCATGTCCGTCTGTCCAGCCAATATATTAGGGAGGAGTCCAGTGGAAACATGAAGAGGTCATATGACTCAGCAAACCAGAAGTGAGATGCCAGACGTGGCATGGTGGTGCTCCTAATTACTACAATATGTTAAACCTTCTAAGCTCTCCTTCAAGCCACACATTTTTTTTTAAGAAACCTGACCTACATTTCTCCTCCATGCTCTGAATTTAAAAAACGTTCCTTCAGCCTCAGTGAAGAGAAGACAGAAATAGCAACTCCCTCTTTTAACACTGTGCTGCAAGAGGCAAGCCCGCAATCCAGCCCAAGGTCGGAAATTAACCAGAATACAAGACGGTGCATTTAGTCACACCATTCAGAGAGGGACTTTTGTCAAATGGAAATTATCTAAAAATTCCATGTTTTAGCGTTAGTACAAAACCAGCAGTAGACAATAACCCAAACCTCACACCCCAGATCATGGATGGATAGAAAATTAACAGCTGTTCATCCTGGACATCATCACAGGCAATTAATACAGTGAATGGTTCCTGGCTGAAGTGGAACAGACCTGTTATGATATGAGTTAGAAAACAGTTTTCATCATAGAATAATACATATTCAGATTCTGAGTTCATTCCAAGTGGGATGCCACAAGGACCAGTCCTCTGACCTTTACTTTTTTATTTATCAAGAAAAATTGTTCTCAAAAGGTCAGCCAATAGTCTTCAGTCCACATTCTTCAGAACAACCTTTATATTTTAAATCCATAGTATAACACCTTGTTAATTGTTTTTTTTTTCTTAAGATGTGCAATAAATTTGTCTCTATGATTGTATTTGTTGAATTAAACATCTCACATTATGGGTTGCATTATGGCCTTACGGTTTGATTTCGGCTCTTCTTGCACTTTTCCTTCTAAAGTCATCAGTTTGTATTGCATGCTTTCTTTATTTTTCTGTGTCTCTCTTATGCAATGAAAAATCTAACCTAAATCCAAATCTACATATCTGACAGACTAATTGAAGGCTATACTGGTCCCCTACAGATCTTTCTGGCACCGAGCAAAAAGACAAAAACAAAACACTTGCTTCAGAAAAAAACTGTTCTGTCTCTTAAGATTTCTCAATATTATGCAAGTTATAGAACTGATAGCTTTGTAGCTTGAAACTGGGAAAAAGTCTGTTTATTTATCCAATGACACAGACCTTTCAAAATGACTGTGCCTAAGATTTACATCATAATTATTCAATTTTTTGTTGAACTGCTTGTCATCCCATGATCTCATGCTTGTTTGCTGTTAATAACTTGAAAATCACTCACATATAAACTCTTACAAAAGATTCATATGTCTGATCAGATCCACAACTATGCCACGCATGCAAGATGTGCGCAACATTAAAAATAAATCAATAACCAGTGGTGATTATTCTGGTCAGACTGGACGCTTTTGCCAAAGTGCAAAGTAACACAAACATTGTCACTATAGCAACCAGTGACTAATGTCTTTGCAGAATTTCCCTGTAAGTACATTTTCACACACAAATCAACAACACAATCATCCAGGAAATACAACTGCTTCCAAAATAATAACTCTAGTCAGTTTAAGAATTCATATTTCCACAAGCCAGAAAAATCAATAAGAGTGAAGGAACACATAATGATGGTGGAAAATAAATCAAACACTGCACTCCAAGTCATAAAGACTAATAGCTTCATATAAATGTGACAAATGTTCATGTAAAAATTGTCAGAATTACTTCACCCATTTGAGGCTGATGATATACCAATTACATCACTGCTGAGCCAGAAAATGTAATTTTCAACAGGGAAACATGAGTTTTCAGTCTTTGATATTAATTTTCTGCGCAGTGATATTGAATCAGCAGCAAGCTCTGCTCTCATTTCTAATAATAAAACACAGACGCAAACCTTCATTCAATAAATTCTATGCTTTCTTTTACTTCTGACATGAGAAAACAAAGTAGAACTAATCTTCACCATGGAATGCGTTTGCAGTAAATTGACTAATGGCTCTAAAAGTCATAATTATTCCCTTTAACTGTGTCACTGACCTGCAAAGACACCTTAGATTCTTTAATTCAGGGTGGGATGACTCAAAAAAAGATGAGACAGCCGGTACATGGAGCTCTAGAAATGTCACATTTTCTTTTGACCACACTAAGCCTCAACTGTCCACAAGCTGCCTCGATATAATCTCATCTACATCTGGCACAAAGTTTTGACACATCTCTGCCTTTTTAGCCCGTTAACCTCATTTTCTGCATTACCCTCGAAAGTCCTGGAACATGGGACAAAGTAAACAGGCTCCAGGATGCGAGTAATCACGGAGCTATTTCAATAATTTGAGCTACATTTGGAAATAAGGTCAGTAAGCAGACAACAATCACAGAAAACCAACATTTACATGATGGCACCCTTTAGAGAAGTAATTCAACAACTGGAAATGAGATTCATGGATCTGGGTCCATTAATGAAGGGGCCATTATCATAAATGAAAAGATCATTATCAGGTGAGTATCTTAAATCTGTGGTTCTCAAACTTTTTACAGTGGAGTACCCCTTAAAATATGCTTTTTTAGCCAAGTAGCCACAACTCTCACTTCAGCATTTTTTTACTGAAAAAAAAATGAAGCCAAAATTCTTCCTTTGCCAAAGGTGTTGTTCTTAGCCCCATTTCCATCTGTTTTTACTTATTTATTCCCTTGTTTTATGATTCGTGTACGTAAAGTTCTTAAAGTGCTTTATAAACAAAGTTGGTATGGTATGGTATGGTATGGTGTATGTTTATATTTTCAAAACTTTATAAACAAACAACATATATTTAGCTGTAATATATAAAAAAAATAACAAATTTTTAAGGTCAATTTTGTGTGCAAAATATAAACTGAAAAGTGCCCTCTTTCGTTGATAAAAAAAAAAAAAAAATTAACTGGTCATTAATTAATAAATGAATCTTTCATCAACAAAAAATAATTACTTAGCAACTCAAATAAACTCCTTTTGAATAATATAAAATAGAAATGTCCTTAAAATGTTACCAAAGCTTAAAGCTGTTTAATCGAATCTGTAAAACCCGAGTAATAGCCTAAGTATCACAAATCCATGAGGGTTAGGGTTGGGACTAGCTCACACCACAGGTTCCTTCAGTTCGTACTGAATTTGGAAAGTCCAGTTTTTCTTACTGTGTACCTGAAACCTGAAACACTGTCCAAAACCATCTGAAACTTACCACACTTTTATCATTAGGACAACTGAAATCCTTAATCACTTCTCATTTGACCTCCAGCTGCTCCTGTTTTTAAGTAGATGTCTTTGTTTTTACTTCATCTTTATCACTTTTACTTTTCGGTACTCCTGATATGTCCATTGTATGTTTCAAATGTTTTGTGTTTTAAATCCATAATTCCATCTTATTTGACCTCCAGCTGTTCCTGTTTTTAAGTACGCCCCTCTGTTTTTAATTCCTCTTTGTCACTTTTACTTTTCGGGATTTCTGATATGTCCATTGTATGTTTCAAATGTTTTGTTTTGTCTCGGCTATATTGTAAATGAGGTCGCTTCCTCAATATATCTCCAAATTTAAATGAAGGTTATGATGATATACCACTGGGGTTTGAGGTTGGAATGTTTTTTTGGTCATTTTTTCTGTTGTGGGTTTTTAGTTTGGTTATAACTGGAGTTATAATTCACAAACTGCCCCCCCAAACTTAATGGTACAGCATCAGATTGTTAACTTGAGCAAATGGAAAGGGAAAAAGAATTACCATTTTGTTGAGCACTGAGAGGATTGAGGATGGTTCTTTGTATGTCTGCATCCTCTGGGTCTTAATTGGATTCTGGATGCTGGACGCCGCATCCATTTTTCTGGTTGTAGACGTATTTGACATATGAGAGAAGTAACTGGGAGTAGTTTTAACACCTTCAGAGGATGCGGATGCTGAATACTGAATCATTTCAAAGTAGAAAATGTGGCTTATTTTTCCACGACTGTGCAACCAGAGTTGGTCATTAATCATCATAATCATTCGGATTTTGCTGGGGGGGTTAATAACACATTCCTCTGTGGTGTTAAAAACCAAAAACACTTACTACTGCTTATAACAGACTTTAATTGTTTATCTTTTATTTCCTTGAAAACTGATTATTTTTGCATCATATTAACTTGTTTTTTTCTGTCTAGGGTCATATATGTCTAAGCAAATTCCTAAAACAGAACAGTTAAAACCAGACTGGATGGATTTATTTATTTTTTATTTTTTTAAATCAAGGTCTTTTTTTATTTGCAGCTTTCAAATATATAACAAGAAACATACAACTTGAGCATGAAACTGGTGTATCCAGTTCCTATCCAACTGCACCCCCACCCACTCCATCCACCCCAAGTCCTGGACCTTTGTTATGTTTATATCCAGCTAGACATAATATACTTACATACAAAACTATATAAACCCCTTCAAATACATGTACAGACACATACATCTACAGTAGGGATGTCAAAATGAACACATTAATGCAGATTAATCCATCATCATGATTAATCTGATTAAAAATTTGAATGCAATTAACCCATCTGCGGGACAGAATGACTCTGAACGTCTCTGCCAACGCATTTCGGACAGTTTGTCCATGTACTGTGGTGCATGAACAAATGGGCAGTTGATCCAGTTTTGACAGGCAGCAGAACCAACCCATAAAGATGGAAGACACTAAACAGCACATTGGCCTCTGGATGGAAATATGAGGACAAAAAAACCAAGATGGAACAGTCGACCGACATAAAGTATTATACACACTCTGCAAGAAGGAGTTTTCTTTTCACCAAAGCACTTCCAGCTTAAAATACCACTTTAACAAGAAGCATACGTTAGTTGGGGATTCTGCTAACGTGTCGCCCAGCTTGTGACAAACCCATTAAGTGCATATAGATTCCCTTCTTTCTTGAGTCTGTTTGCTCATGTAAAATGAAATGTGATTAATATAGATTACAAATGAATGATAATTGATTGTGATTAATCGGAATTAATCCGACAGTAACCCTGTGATTAATCTGATTAAAAATTGTAATTGTTTGACAGCACTAATATACAGTATATATATATATGTACACATATACACACAGGCATATATGTAAGTTCACATACAAACAAACAAACGAACAAATACAGAAAGAGAAAGAAAATGAAAAATAAATAAACACCTGAATTCAAAAAGACTGGATGTGTTTGGCTGTGTTATTTTATACACAGTCATTTGTGCTGATGAATGACGCCTCACTGTTTGAAGATCAGTCGCTGTAAGCTGTTCTTATCATGTGTCGGGCTCAGCTGGATGCCATTTAGTCTGGTCGCTGTCAGCCCGAGGCTTGTTTAGACTAAAAGACGCACTGAGAGAACAATATGACCCTGGACCGAACATTTACAGTGACATACGGTTCAGCCGAGGATGGTTTAGCTCTGCTGCATCACCACTCTTCTCTGAGGTCCAACGCTGACATTTTATTCCTAGATATGAGTGACGGCTGCGATGAAGCGGCACACAAAGGGAGGAAATGTCATTCTCTGCTTAATATCTCAAGAGGCACATGTTTCATTTTCCAATTGATGTGTATTTGGGAACTATGACAACAGTGCTGTAGAGACGCAGCAGAGAAACATTGACAGCAGGATATTAAATTTGTCAAACACAAAAGCTGCTTTTAATTCTTTAAATTGCACTACCTTTATTCATCAAACAGGACTGTCTGCTTTGTGTTAGTAGCTGCTTCTATGGACCTAAACACATGAAAATACAGTGTCTTCAGCCTGTCAGACCTGCAGGCTTTTTATGGTAATCTGGTGTTTACGTCTTCTCTTTATCAGCTGTGTAATATATATCAAACCAGCGCAGACTATGACTTTTGACTGGAGTCCCTCACATTCTTACCCGAATGTAAACAATTCAATATTAAGAAAACAGAACTTATAAATACTGCCATATAGCAGCTTTTTTCATGTCCTTAATCTCGTTCTCCAGAGAGGCAGTGGATTAAAAAACTGAAGAGATATTATCAACGCAGTTCCAAGAAATCAAATATCGTCTTTGGGGAAATAATAGAATAATATAAAAAGCAGGCAGTGAGGCATGCCGCTGGGCACTGAGGCATGAAGAAAGTCAGCTGGAGGCAAAATTGATCAGCCTGCAAAGTCACCAAAGCATCTCAGTGAGTGTGTGTGGAGAGAAGAGGCAACTGCCCTTTCCTGTCCTGCCCTGTCTGTCCTCCAGGACACACTGCATCAGCAAGTTGAGAGGTGCAGGATATCTTACATAAGGCTATGTTACTTAACATTCAATGACCACGGCACGGACAGGAATATTTCCATGAAAACAAAAGTTAACATGAGAATTAGTGGTGCAACATAGATTATGACAATATGTATCATCGTGGAAAAATGTCTACCTATTGTTTATTTTATTGTTGTTTTTTTTCCTCTTTATGTTCTTCCACATTAAGAGAGTCATCATCATCCAAGTTTTGATTGGCCACAGTGAACAGTCAATCACTCAGTAACAGAGATTATCATTTACACAGACGGTTATTGATTGATCAGGAAGTTCACCATCAGCCACAGTCATAGTTAAATTAAGTACAAAGCGCTGTTTCTTGAAAAAGTGCCAAAGCATGTGAGACAGTGAAAACAAATACTGGAAGGTGCAGAGAAAATTGCTTCTTCGTGGGCGTCACCATGTTGCAAGGGTAAAGGACGACCCTGAGAAGGTGAAATGCGAACTTTTCAGCAAACATTCACCTATTATTTGCGAAACATGGTGTACTGTGTAGAACACGTAAGGGTCCGATCAAGTGAACATCAACATGAAAAAGTAAATTTGCACACATCATTTATCAAGTGGGCTCATTTTTTAGCTAACAATCTCTATTTTATGGAACAGTTATAAACCTTTTTAAAATACCACTTGCACAGTACAGGAGAAGTTCCGAACCTTATGCTAGGCTGCATTAAATTGACAAAAAGACACACAAAGACTGTTTATTACTTTGAGAAATTAAAAGTCTGAATGAAGTTTGTGAATTCATACACTGGTCACATTTAAAGACTATCTGTGAACTGTTACAGAAAAATGTCTCTTTATTTGTAATTTACCTATTTCAGTATGGACCACTACAAGTTGTAAATAACATTGTGTTAGATACATTAAATAAACCATTGTGATCATATCTGGTTTGTTGTTTTAAAAAAATAAGTCAGCATTTTGGGTGATGCGTACAATGGTAAAGAGTCGTCCATGTGTTACTATGGCAACCTGTCCATGTATTTACCACGTTCTCATGTCAATGAAACAGAGACTTTTCAATATTTTACCCCAAAATGTATTTTCAGCATAGTTGAACGTAATATCTAAAAGGTTTTGTCCTTCTTGATATCAATTTCTGTTGAGAACCGCATGTTTTCAATGTCTGCGTAAAGGTTAAAAAATTGATGTCCGTTTCAAGGAGTAGCAGTAATTTGACATTTTTCACCTAAAAATGTTATCTCCATAGATTTTTTTATACATAATGTTAAAGTGCTTATAAATACCTACTCAAATATGTATAACACATACATATAAGTTACTCTGCTTACATGACAGAGACTGTTGAACATGTGTTACCGCTTGATCGGACCCATAAGTGGACTAAGTTATCCACATCTTCATGGAGAGTGGGCGATATTAATTCTCTCACTTAATGCATGTTTAATTTCTGTCTATGAATACTGTTTTGATATAAATTAACAAAATGTTCAAGAAGTTTTTTCATAATCATGACTGTTGTCTGTCTACAAGCAGTTCCCTTTGTGCACATTCTTGCAAAATTCATGTTTTAAAGCAGCGTATAATGTTCGTCACCAATTTTTCATCAAATGTGTAAAATCCGAGTGATAGCCTAAGTATCTCCAATCCGTTAGTCTTTCTGTGATTACGCACTTGAATCACCCCCCTCACGGTGAACAACTTCGAAGTGTGCTCCATCAAAAGCAGTTCATTTGTTTACATACCAAACCGAAACCAGCCGTCACTCGGGCCTTTTCGGAATTCCACGCAGCACAATTTGGTTTCAGTTTCGGTTCGGTATGTAAACAAACAGACTGCATGTGATGGAGTACACTTCGAAGTTGTTCACCGTGAGGGGGGTGATTCGGGTACGTAATCATGGAAAGACTAACGGATTCGTGATACTTAGGCTATCACTCGGGTTTTACAGATTTCACGAAAAACTGGTGATGAACGTCATACGCTGCTTTAAAGGTTTGATATTACTGCTTTGTATTTTTCTATAATGCAGCACAACTTTAGGATCAGAAATGTATGATGACCAGATGACTGATCACTGAATCGCAGCTAACACAAACAAACATGGAGGACAGTGAACATGACGCAGAATGAGACGCCTGAGCATTTCAATAGTAAAGGGACTTAGATCAGAAGAGAAGCTATAAGTATCACACGGACAAGGTTTAAGACTCAATAGGATCAGAAAACTCTCTGGCTCCAAATGATGTTGCAAAGAGTCAATCACCACTAACCTCTTTTAACACCTCTGGACAAAGAGCACAGGCTTTAAAATAGCTTAATAACCGGAAATCAAAAAAACCCCACAGAACCGAGCAGGCCTGGCTTATCGCTCGACAAAATCTTCATCAAAACTGAACCATTCTTTGTGTGAAGGTCACTGCTGGAGTTTTTTGTTCTTTCACGTACCCAGGGGGACTCTGAGAGCTGTAACAGGCAGAGGGAAATGAAAAGGCAGACTTATTCCAACTGAACCTCCTGTGAGTCAGAATATGGAGAGGGTCTACAGCTGAAAGCCTCAGAGGACAGCACAGTGGAGTGTTTTAAAACCAACCCCAGGCTCAAGAGGCTTTTGCCGTGGTGGTTCTTTTGTTTGTTGTTTCCCGTTTGCTCTGAATAAATGGAGAACAATAATGATACGCAAGTACTTTTATTTATTGAGGATAATTTGGAATGTAACTAGACCCCTCAGATCACATCTGCCGGCCGGATAATTCTAGAATATATACAAAGAAACATCAGAAAAATCACTTTATTAAGCCTAAACCATGTCTATATCTTCAATTTGAGGTTACTAGTGGTGGAGAAGATGTGGTTTCAGATGCCGATACTACTAGCATTAGCATGGTCTTTGAAAATGGAATGAACAATAATTGCAAAATAACAAATCTAATGTTAGTGGAGTCTAAAATAATTGCCTAAGTCATTTTTTCAGATGTTTAAGGAACCACAAAAGACAAGTATTTGATGATTTAGGCAAAAAAAAAAAAAAAAGTTTCTTTTTGTCCAAAATTCTTAAATAAAAGGAAAATACACTCTCAATTCTAGCTACTATTCCAGATCAGCAACAAACTGATCATATTGATGTATACTCTTATGTGACATGAGTGGGTTTTCTTTTTGTTTAGTTTTTTTTCCCCAGAGCAATAACTGCCTTCATTCATGCAAAAATATGTTCTAAGAGGACTGAGATATGGGACAATTTTAAAGATGAAACATGCTATAGTTGTTTTAGTTATAGGTGCAGATACATGTGAAATAGGCCTTTCCATGTGGTCACTTTACCCATAAAGACCCAAACAGCCACTGGGAACCAAAAATCATCTATTGATCTAAAATATTTAATAACTTCTGAGCCACGATACATGTGATGATACTTGTAAATAATTGGTGTAAAATGCAGTTTGTCATCTTTTCATGGTCATCAGATATGACCCATTTGGACGTTCAGAGGCTCCGTAGTTACCATGGAAACACCATCATCTTCTACAACATCAATTCACCAGTAAAACCCATGGAGTTGGATCAGTGACAGTGGATGGAGACACTCGTATTTACATTCAGTTATTTTCTTTGCTGAAAAAGTTACTTTTTCTCTGTTTTTGATATAATAAACCTTGACTTTAAACAGAGCTTTTCTGAATATCTACATGATCAGTAAATTAAATTTCAGAAAATAGATGATTTACACAGAAAAAAAAAAAAAAAATCCAAAATACAGAAGATAATACTATAATAAATGGTGATAGATTACATATGGAGAAAAATTAATTTGGGAAGTGCCATAAAAGTAGCTCTGGGTCTTTGTGGGTTAATCTAAACTGTTTATTCATTGAATGGTTATACAGTGTGCTGCTATCATGACATGTGTGACTATCTGGATGGAGAATGGTCACATCACACGGCCTTATTTTGGAGTGTTTGTTTAAATCCCAAAACACTGGGACAGAACAGGCACTGGATGCATGACAACAAGCACAACAAGGGGAACATTAAACAATGGGAGGCTTTAGCTGCCTCTCATTCATCCTACTCTAAATTCTCGCAGTGTGAGCATCCCAGGCAGCCAGAGGACAAAAGAGCAAGTGTCTCGCTGCTGCTCAAAGCGACATCTCAGCACTCTCGCCTCCAACAGGCCCAAATATGACGGCCTACTGAGTCCAGCTGCCACTTGAGGGCCCGTTCAATCCCGGCTCTGTCTCTGAGATTGGCCCCATCTCTCACGGCACTTAGCCTCATGCCTGTGGGCTGATGCGCAGAAATCCAACTGATGCCCACTTCAGAAATACCAAGATGAAACACTGCCCCTGCCCTTGGCTGTTAAGAGTGAGGAGGCTTAGGCGGTTATGCTGACGGCTTGATTGATTTCTCACATGGGCTTCAGGGTTCAAGTGGCTCTTAGTACACCGGTCTGTCTTAAGGAATAAGGGTGTAATTACTGACACATTGAGTGACGAAAAGGTGCGCTTCATTCTGATGCCTCTCACAGTAAGGTGACAGAACCTGGGAATATTTCACATTCACACTCAGGATGTCAGACAGACACTTAGCCTGGTTACTGAGGAGTATAATAAAGACAATGCTCCATCTAACCTTCATGTTCTTCATATCTCACCTTAATATTATGAGCAGCTGCTGACCAGACTCATAAACCGTCTGTGCTGCTTCAGAAAAGGACATAGAACATTTGCAGCACAGAGAACAGCCTTTTAAACTCGCATGTGTCTGAATGTGACATCTGAATTTGTGGACCACAGGCAATTATCATTCAAACACCCTCCAACATAGGTGATTAAAGCACCTCCTTCACCGCTGATGGTGATGATAGTGATTATTAAGGATCTCAGCGTGGAACAGCACGTGTCCTGAAGTGACTCTGGGAAACGTGAGATCAGTGCAGAGGCAGCACTTCTATAAGCCTCCCAGCCTAATAGCCTTGGGCTTCAGAGACCTCCAAGCCACAGTGAGCAGGATTTATAGAGGCATGAAGAAATTATGGAATAAATTGATTAAATCAGGAGGAGAACATGGTGTTCCAGTTTGTATTAAAATACTACTCTGTCTCCTGTGATGTCCTGGAATGGGGTTTATGATAAGTGATACACCCACACAAGATGAACAGATACCAGGGACAGATTAAGACACACACTGTTTACCCTGTATACAGCATGGCTCGCATCTTAACTCTCATTTTGGCAACAAAATGGCTCACTATTAGAACCTGACTTATGTTTAGACATACCGTTGACCTAAGTTCAACCCTCATGTGCACAAATATCACCTCCATCTCCACCTAGGTAGTTCATCGGACAGTTCAGAGCCATGCAGTGCGTAATTCTTCATGTTTTGACAGAATAAGAACCAGCTTTCAGCCTAGAAAACTGGTTCCAGAGTGACAGAAAAACACATAGCTGGTGACTGTTCGAATAGTTATAACAACTGCCAGCTGAAACTTTGTGACTTTTTTACGTCAAGAATAATTAAGAGTTCAGAGCTTCATGAATAGGAAATCCAAACGGCAGTGGTTTTCAACTGGTGCTACATCAGTAAAACCAGCAGACACAGGAAGAAAAAGCAAGAGCTGCACCATCTGTCTCCATTTTCACCCTAGACAGATTTGATATTACTGGCCTTTTAAACAAGCCCATCGTGTACATAAATAAAATACGACTCACTTGCAGCAGTAGTTTTCCTGTTGATAAATGCACACAACCTTTATTCACCAAGGCTTGCGTGACGTACACTCACACATCTCTGGAAACACTTAAGACACTGTTCAAAATTTCCAGACCTGAACTCCATAGAAAACCTCTGGAATGTGATCAAGAGGAAGATGGATGGTCAGAAGCCATCAAAAGCTGAGCTCCTGCATTTTTTTTTTTTTTTTCTCCTGGAGTGACATAAAGCAGCCAAGAGTAATGTAGAAGAGTAGTGGAGAGGATGCCAGGACGCATGGAAGCAGCTACTGGCCAATTATTCCACTAAATACTGATTTCTAAGCTCTTGAAGCATCATCTGAGGCCCAAAACACTGCATTTTAGTTCTTTTCGACAAATAAACGCTCCAATTTGTTTTACTTTTTTATTAACCCTTATTTGACATGGGAAAAAAAATGACTCCTTGAGCTTAAAAATCTCTTTTGCAAGTGTGTCCTGGTCAAGACGGCAGCAGCAGATTTTACAGAAAATAAAATATCGGCCATACATCCACAGAAAAACATATACATAAACACACAGAACAAAACTCAGGGCTGAAACACTACAAAAACCATACAAACCACCACCAATTATTTTAAAAAGTACTGAAGATACACAAGTGTTCCTTAACAGCATCTCAAAGCAGAAACTAATTCAATCAGCTGGAAAATCACATATATCCAGATTGATGCTTTTCCTAATCAGTTAATATTGTTTTTAATTTTACCAAAACACACGCTTATAAATAGTAAAACAAATGCTTTTCAACAGCTCTACGTACTAAAACATGATGAGATAAGGTGGGTAAGTTGTTGATTTCACTTGTATTCTCTTATAATCCTCAAAAATCATTTTTACATACAGGTTCAAGGTGACTTTATTGATACATGCAGGTAGATTGGTTCTGTAATCTGAAGAGGGCATCTCAAACGTTATACATAAAAAAACATTAAAACCACAGGACACATACAGGGGACAGATTAAAAACAGCACTGATCATGGTAAAAACAGATTGAAAATAAATAAAAGTCATCAAATTATTATAGTAAATTATATGTATTAAAAGAACTCGTGCATTATTTATATGTCTGACCTGCAGAAGTTGCAAAAAAATGGTTATTATAAACCCAATCAGAGTTAAAGTGGATCAAACTGGCCTCTGCAGACATTGTTTGAGGCTGATTCCACCAAAGAGACAGTTTATTTTGACTCGGTCCTGTCTAAACCCTGACAGGCACCGGTCAATACCAGAGCTGAGGCACTTTAACAGGCAACCACTCAACTTACAGTAAAGCCTCTCTGCTGAGCCTCAGTTCACACCAACTCAGCGTGAGAGCAATCAAAACTTATAAAAAAGCAACAGCAAGACTCCACAGAAAAGTGACTTCATACAACATGTCACCGCTGGAAGCACCGTGTGTTTTTGCCAAAACGTGTGAGGTCGCGAGGGGGGATTCAACGCAGCACTTTTTAGTTACAGGAAGCTTTTCATGCACTCGTCCACTCTGCTGAATAACATCGCAGCTATGCTATTCCTGGAAATGAATTAGACTTATTTCAGCTAAAAGCCGTGCAATGTAATACTCACTGGAGGTATTAACTTAAGAGGATAGAGAGCAGCTAAGGAGGCAGCCATCAGTGAAAAAAAATAAAAACACATGCGACCGCTGCATTAATTAGAGCGTTTTCCTTCGCCTACGGCTGATGACTGCTGACCAAAGCGTGACAGCAGGCTTTACGCAAATGGACTTTAACAGCCTCTGAATAACGGATTTTTAACGTGATATCACAGTAAAGTGTGTGCTTAGTTTTGTGTATCCAGCCCTGCACATATCTGATTTCAACTTTAAATGTCACAACACCTGAAATATTCACAAAACTGGCCCATATCAGATTTATCCCAATACATTTTTCATCCAATTTTATATTCATTTCAATTTTTTATATCAGAATCAATGAATGCAACCAGTTTCATCACATGCCCCCTTTAAACACCATGTTTTTTATGACACAGTCCCATAACTTCCACCATAATTACATGAATTCATCTGGTCTTTATTTCATTTTATGATCATCCCAATATTAAAGCTTTTTCACATTTAATTTAACGCAGACCTATCACACACTGATGAAGAGGCTGCAATATGTATGAGATCTCCTGAACATGTACCCTGACAGACTTAACAGCTGCAGAGCTCACATGTTAACAGATGAAAACCACCCTGCACATCTGGAAGGTGCAGGAGGAGCTGGACCATCAGGATACCACACTGCCGACTCTGATGCTCATTCTAATTTTATTATTCTTTTCACAACATTTTATTACCATTTTCTTTGCAAATACATTTTAGATTAACCTATAAAGACCCAGATATCCATCACCGACCAAAAGCATCTACTGATCTAAACAGTTTAATGCCTGTTGATCCACTAATCCTATCAATCCTTCTAAATAATTGGTGCAAAAAACAGTTTGTCATCTTTTCATGGTCATCAGATATGACCCATTTGGACGTTCAGAGGCTCCGTAGTTACCGTGGAAACACCATCATCTTCTACAACATCAATTCACCAGTAAAACCCATGGAGTTAAATCAATGACAGTGGATGGACACACTGGGTTTATGTTCAGTTAATGAGAGATTTAACTGAAAAAGACACTTTTTCTTCAGTTTTCTCTGTTTTTGATATAATAACCCTCAACTTTAATCTGAACTTTTATGGACATCTACATGATCATTACATTAAATACAGGAAAATACCTGATGTATACTGATAAAAAAAAAAAGCAAAATATAGAAGATATTATAATAAATGGTGCTAGATCACTTAAGAAAAGTCAAATATAGAGAAAATTTAATTTGGGAAATGACATAAAAGTAGCACTGGGTCTTTATGGGTTAATTTGATAATTCAAATTAATTGTTTCATTGCTTAGCCCTCAAAGACCTAAACAGCCACCAGACACCAAAAGCATCTACTGATCTACAAAGTTTAATAACATTTAAGCCACTAGTATTACTAATATATTGA
Organism: Apogon hyalosoma; assembly: GCA_037367295.1. NCBI lineage: Eukaryota > Metazoa > Chordata > Actinopteri > Kurtiformes > Apogonidae > Apogon > Apogon hyalosoma. Next base: position 18,928,252 of record JAPQRP010000017.1, read on the forward strand.
AATAATTCAGGTTAAATGCAGTTTCTCATCTTTTGCGGCATCAGATATGACCCATTTGGACGTTCAGAGGCTTCACAGTGAACGTGGAAACACCATCAACTTGAGCAGCATTGATTCAGCAGTAAAACTCATGCAATTTGATAAATGACAGTGGTTGTATATGCTTGTTTTTATCTTTGGTTAATGATATATTTGCTGAAAAAGTCACTTTTCTTCTGTTTTCTCCATTTTAATACAAGCTTTAATGAATATCTACATCATCAGTAAATCAAATATAGGAACAGACCTGAGTGCCACTGAAAAATGTCAAATGGAGAAATAAATAGTGGTAAATAACTTAAGGAAGATTAGATATAAAGGGAAATTCATTTGGAAGTCGCCTCAAAAATAGCTGTGGGTCTTTAAGGGTTAAGTGGGTGAATAAGTATGTGATTTCTGTCTGAAAATAAGAATTGCATTGCAGCTAAAGATGTTCTGCTCTATTATTTACAGTATGAACACGAAACACTTGAACTTGAATGATCAAACGTATGTAAACTGGTTAAGATTTCAGCAAAAAACAAAAGCAAAACATGCCTATAGCCATTTGAGTTGGGGCTGTTTTCAGTTCTACAAATAACCAGGCTAGGAGCAGTATTCTGACCCGAGCCAGACACTTGCGGACTGAACATATCCTTTGAGACTGTGAGGTCACCAGAGCCAAATGGTCTCCATGGTCCATCCTGGCACAGTGACCTGGCATTGGACTGGTTATCTGCTCGAACAGCTGACTGGGTGATTACCAGCATTCAGAGCTTTCAGCACAAAATAACTGAAGGAAGACATTTATATTCTGACTGAGCACTGCACCAGGGATGGAGCTGCTGTTTGTTGGTCCAGGGTGTTTGTCTGTGTGGGTGGCCGGCTGCCAAACGGCTCCACAACTAGAAGCCACAGTTTACCCACCTTCTTATTTACCACTAAATCCAAACAATGCAGATGGCTGAATGTGCATTATCCCGTGGCAGGGCCCGGGCATCCTTTTGGCATAATGATACAGCTAGATGGTGGTAAGCCGCTGTGCAGCTGGAGCGTTAGCACTCTGAGAAATGACAGGCTGTGCGTGCGTCTGGCGCATTGGAAACACGGGCTTTAAAGTTTAAAGGACCGGCCTGGTGGCGCTGCCTTACCTCGGGATGCAGTTCGGGGAGGATCCATCTATTTCCCATGTTGCAAACAGGTTCATGGGCACCGGTCTGTTCAGAGCCCCGCTGCCGGGGAAACTCAGCCGGCCACTTCTCTCCGCCATGGTCCTCCTGTGGGTGCGGGTGGGACCGTCCGACACCGAGGCGCGCGTCTGGAAACAGCGGACCGGTGCGAGGGGTGCAGGGGCGCGCGTCAGAGGGAAGCCGTCACTCGCTCACGTTAGTGCGATGTAAACGACGGAGATCGAGCTCATCTCTCCGTCCTGGTGGAGGCAGCGGGTCGGTGTGGTCGACTGGTGCCAGGAGGAACTGCAGTGGGAGCGGAGTGAACGGACCGACCGCCGGGCTTGTTGTGCCTACCACGCTGCTCCCGGAGTATGAGGAGTGGACAGTGCCCGACAGAGGAGGAAGAGGAGGAGGAGGAGGAGGGGGAGGAGGGGTTTGCACTCACCCTCAGAAACAAATAATAATGAATAAAATAGAATAGAATTTCCTATTTTATGTTTTTCTTATCTCTTTTTTGGGTCTGTACAGTCCAATGACATGTAAACACATGTTGTGGCTCTTCAGCTGAACATCCATATTATATTAACCCTTTATTACCAAGGAGGTTATGGTTTCATCAGGTCTGTCTGCTTGTTTGTTTGTCTGTCTGTTAGCAAGATATCTCAAAAAGTAACGCAAGGATTTGGATGGAATTTTCAGGAAATGTTGATACTGGCACAAGGAACAAATGATTACATTTTGGTGGTGGTGGTGTGTGTGTGGGGGGGGGGGCTGATCTGCCTTGGCGGAGGTCTGCGCTCTCCGAGTACTTATCTAGTTGGGCAAGTGACTATTTTTTTGGTCATTTCTGCACAAATTACAAGACAGTGACAACAGTTCCAGTGAAGACAGTGAGTTAACAACCTTAGGTCCAATGTGGTCTCCATGGTCTGTAAGGGCCACCTCTGAGGTCCAATGTGGTCTCCAGGGTCTGTAAGGTCCACCTCTGAGGTCCAATGTGGTCTCCAGGGTCTGT
>JAPQRP010000017.1:18935735-18961011 GCA_037367295.1 Apogon hyalosoma
CTCAGAACAACATCATGAGGCCAGTGAGGAGCAGGAGACATCAGTGTCCAGCTGTCATTGGGCAAATGGAGGAAACAACCACTACTGACTTTGTCAATTTGGGTTATTTGGGGCTATCTTCATTATTGTTTAAATTGTTGGGGTAATGAATATTGAACTAATGAAAATGGTGTTTCTTTTCGTTAATAGTAATATCAAAAGGGAACTATTACTTATTTCATTAAAATTCAGACCAAACAGGAAAAGCACTCATGTAAATAACAATATCCTCAATTTATTGTGAGTAGTGTTTATTTTTTCTTTAGAAATAAACCATTAATGGTAGATTTTGTTATAATGCACCACTCTTCAGCTGAAGTGTTTCCTAAATGTTAATTTTCATTTAAGGACAATAATTAATTTATTGGTAATATGTTCTAATAGGTCTATTGAATAGACCTAATAGAACATATTATCAATATGGAAACAGATATGGAAATGAATAGACTCTATTCATTTTCATAATGGAGCCCAGCTGTTCAAATGATTAATGCAAGAAATACTGAAATAATCGGACAGACACAAATATCCAGATAATTGACAAACTTGTTACATTAGATTTTATGCCCAGTTGTGCCTGTATAATGGTCAGTAATTGACTATTACAGTTACATTGACTGTTTTGGATTAATTTTACTGCTGAAGTACTTTAGATACCATTAGGTTAAGTAGTGACCTTCCTCCATTAGACCACAACATGCTTCAGAAACAGCTCACTAAACTGTCACTACATTTTATTGTTTAATCACCACTGACCATGTATGCTGTCATCAGATTTATAATGCATTGATTAAAACAAAAAACACAGATCTGATTCATTCAAGAGAAGCAAAATCTATCAAATCTGTCTTTTCAGCCACAACATACAAATGGATAGTATCATATACACACCAAAGAACTTGACCTTTTCTCTGTGGGAATTCAAAGTCCAAATTAATCCACATATACAGCATTTCTTTACATGACCGATAAAAGGTATCCAGACAGATTCAGCTCATTTATATAAAGAAGCTTCACTGTGTTAATGTGTAATAAATGCATTTTAAAGTGTAACTTCACCTCTAGAAGGGGCTGAAACTCGTCAATACACCAGAACCTTCGAGATACAGCAGAGCCATAGGCAGCCTGGATATAGACTTCAGTCATAGAATATTCCACGTTTATAGCACGTTAGTTTGATGTTCAGATGCAAGTCTGGAGAGACCTATTGGTTTAACAAGTCACAAGGGATTTCATCATATACATGTTTACTACTGGTCTTAAGTGTCGTCTTAGTGTAATTCTGTCATCTTAATATCATCATCACAATTTATGTATTTCTACACAATATAGCACCACCAAAACTTAATCATTTGTTCCTTGGGCCAGTATCAACATTACCTGAAAATGTCATGAAAATTTGCCCATTAATTTTTGAGTTATCTTGCTAACAGACAAACAAACCCCAATGAAAACATGACCTCTGCCATGGCAGAGGTAAAAACATGACTCTATGGAAACTGCTACATAGTAAACAATGTTTTTATTAGTATCAAATCAAAGTGAATAAGAGACATCTGTTACTGCTGAAATGACACAACATCCAATAGGCCAAGGCCGGAGATAAAGAAAATAAATGAAAATGATTCACCAACATTAGACACACAAGGCCTTGATAAGACAGTGTAAAACAAATGTCAAAACTAATGCCAGACTTTGAAAATGAATAGCGTTACACTAGAAATCTGAAATAAATCACCAACTGAGATGTTTTCAACTAGAAATTCACCATCAGGGCAATGAACGCAACATACGCAGGACCTATTATAGTGCCTCATCAGAAGATTAATCACAGTTTCACAACAATGCAAGGAGTCTGCATTACAGGTGTATTCATCAGGATTTCCAACCCGACATTAAGCTGTCAGGTAAAGCAGAGGGGAGTGGATGGAATCATTACGTGGCAGATAGCTGGGACAGTCCACAACACTTCTCTATACATTATATAACCTGTTTCAGGCGTTATGGCCTGTGGAAAATGTTTAATTTTTTGTCTCAATCTACACAGGGGCTATAAAATGAGGAAATTCTGCTTCTTGATAATTTAATTGGGAAACAAATCTTTTTCCCCATGGAAGCACATCCAACAAAATGTAAAAAAAAAAAAAAAAAAAACCCTAACAAAAAAAAATAAGACAAAACAAAACTGAAACGCCACATTAATAACATTAATGACTCAAGGTCATATCAAAAATGTGAAAAGGTAATTCTGTCCCCTTCATTTAAAACAAGTATGGGAGGAAGAAAAAAAAAGAAAGAAAATCACACCACCAACATCACCATACAAGCATATGGTGAGCACCTATCAGTCTCATCATATGACCTACAGGTGGACTGAGCTCAGTGTTTGCTGTCTGCTGAGGCGGAACGAGATCTGGACCTAGACCTGGACCTGGATCGAGAGCGGGACCTGGACCGGGATGGGGAGCGAGACGGTTTGTTCTGAACAGGAGCGGGTGAACGGGAGCGAGATCTGGATCGGGACCTAGAGCGAGACTTGGACCGTGAGAGGGATCTGGTGGCAGCCTTGGCCCCTCCTGACGTCTTCTTTTCAGGGGTGCGGCTCATGGACCTGGAGCGGCTCCTAGAGCGGTTGCGGCTGCGGCTTCGGGAACGACTCTTTGAGCGGGAGTAGCTGCGGGAACGGGAGCGGCTCTTGCTGTGACTGGAAGAAGAAAAAGATGAATTGTAGGATTTGTCCTGAACAACAATGACTTCGTAGTCTTAAAACTGCAAAGGCCAACTGTTTTAATCTCAGGGTCTTGTTTGGTGCAGAAAGGCAACTCAAAAATGCTAAAGAACAGGCCTACTGAATTTCTTATCAAGTTTCAGACTGTTTTGGTGTTCTTATTTGTTTTAACCATTACGGATTCAGCAAGCACTCTGAAGTTCAGATAATCTAAAAATGACCTATGTAAACATGATGAATACCAGTTATGTAATGAGCCCATGTACACAACTGGAAATATGCATCATTAACAAAATGGGTATATGTTTACAAAAAAAAATCATATTGCAGCTCTTTAATTCTGGAATCAACAGGTGAAGTTAAAGACATGTGATAATGAATAACCACCTATATGTAACAGTTCATGTTTTGATGTTGAAAATGGGTTAGTGGATGATCCTAGGTGGTGGGAAAAAAATATAGAACAGGAATACTGATTTGACAGTTGGACATTTTTTAATAGTTTTCTTATTGTAATGGACTCTAAATTCATTAGCTCAACTGCTGAAAAAGCCATTATGATGAATATAAATTCCTTCAGATCTCTTAGAATAGTTTTCTTTTGGTAATAAAGGTGAACTGTAAACTTATACTACAGTTCTGAGCCACTAATGAATTTTGTTTGATCAATTACATTCATCCACTGCTACAAATTGCACTAAATGAAATATTATGACATTTAAGAGCAAACCTGTTCCTTATGCTTTACATGCATGAAGCCCAATTCTAATTTCAAATCATTGTAGTTCAAACTCTAAACACACTCACCTTCTGCTGTCTTCATAGATCTTCAGTTTGCGTCCATTCAGTTCCGTTCCATCCAGCTTGGAGATTGCATTCTTCATGTCACTGCGGGATGCAAACTCTACCACCCTGTTTTAAAGTAAATGACGTCAATTTGGAAACAACTTTAATGAAGAGACGCAGTGTAAGGTTGGACTGAAAAAGGCGACAATCACCCTTCATTTTTGTTGGGTCTGTGAGCGTCCACAAATGTAACTTCTCCTGCTTTTCTCATCAGGTCTTTCAGATCCTGTGTCAAAGCATTTGTAGCGTTAGTAACCGAGAACTAAATACGTGGTGCTAGTGAGAGCCTTTCAGACCTGGAGGGAGAGAAAGAAGCAGGCAGCAAGAAAGCGGCACAAAAACATGGTTATCTACTGCTGATTTTCACAGCAACACAATGTATGTGATAAGCTCCTATTTCAGCGAAGGCCACATAAATATAAGAACCACCCAAAATACTTTGTGAAGGTTGATAAGAGTTGCTTTTATACAAAACATAATTCATCCCCAAGTCCCATTTACATTTTTGTTTTGATTTTTTTTTTTTTTTCAGCCAATCAGTTAAAAAGAAGCTCCACGGCAAGATTCTTGATTCTTGAGCCAATAAGACTTTAATAAACATTTTGTTAAAAACCTTTTTCAAAATAAAAACAAAGTACTGGATGTTTTTTGTATTTGAGACAAACCTGTGTATTTATTCAGGAGTGGGATGATAACTGTGGGTAATGCTGGGCACACACTTAATGACTAACTGAAAGATGGGATACAATAAAATTAAAGACTGTTTCCACCTACTGGAGTAGAATATTGTATTTTACTGTCAGAGAGAAACACAAACCTAATGATTAAGTCAATCCACAACATAGTACACTTAACAACTGGTCAGTGGAGGACCAAAGTTTCATAATCTGTTTTTCTCATCATAATCAGTCACAAGCAGGAGTTTTTTGTCATGAAATTTGTGCTGAAAATAAAATAACAGACAACAATGGAGGCAAAAGTAGAGTTTAAGTGAGATCCTGGAATCAGAAGTATGTTAAATGTGGACAATGTTAATAGTGAAACCTGAGGTAGATGAGTTGGTGTGTCTTGTCTCTGATAGAATGTCATACACATTCATTCTCTTGCCATTGTGTTTTGCTCACCTTCGTGTTGCGTTTGTTTACCAACATCATCGATCATCAATGTCATCCACAAATAATAATGGTGTTGAAAACCCCACTACCTAGGTCTGATCTGCCGTTACCTCTAAATCACATTCAGAGTCGACAGTTGTTAAGTGTGTGCCCAGCTTCACAGGACAAAAACTAGATCTGGAGTCTATTTTTGTCCATAAAGCCTACAGAAATAAGTTGCCTTGTTAGAGTAACATTTTTAACAGTTCTATTTCTTACATCGTCCCCCTATCCATCTGACAAAGTAACTCTACACCCCCTTCACCACCCAACCCTGTATAAACCCAATCACATGAGTTTTATGCTACTTACCGTTCCATACCCAGGAAGACATAAGCATAGAGCCACTTGTCCAAATAGCAAATGGGAACCAATGCAGTGTTAAGCCCTTGAGAAACGACCACGGCCTTGACTCAGCATCCGGCCTCCACAAGTAAGGAACCACCAGAGAGCAAGTAGGGGGGAGGGGTGTGCGCCCGACTCAACACCCCCCCCAGCTCCATCAGCAACAGAAAAAGACCCAAATAGGAGAGTGTAGGGACCGTGGATTTGAGGGGGGTTACAGCACTCGGGGATGCCAGCCCACAGAACCTCCAGACTGTGGCTACGGACCTCCTAAGGCTACCGTATCCTGCGCTAGACCACTTTCACCCGCTACGGGGCCCAGCCAAGACTTTAGACCGGCGGCAACTGCGTGTAAGGAGAGGCACCAAATGGACACTATTCAGAAAAACAACCAGGAGAGGGCGCTACACACTTCTGACACCTCCATGGAAGGTGTGCATTGGCCTCTGATATTAGAAAACCATATCAGAGCAGCTGTTAAAAAGAAACTGAAGATGGAAGTGAATGGAAGTAAAACTGGGGACCTTTTATTGTTATCAACCAATTAGCCAATGTGTTAACAAACATTTTATTATGTAATCTGACCCGCCCATTCAAATGAATGCTTTTTCATGAAGAAAAAAATTTTTGTAATTACAAGGTGACTTAAATAGTGTTTCTTTATAAAGCTTGTGTTGTAAAATCTTTTTTTTTAAAAAAAAAAAAACAAACAAAAAAAAAAACCTCAGAGATCTCTTACCTGCCAGCTAATCCGTGAAGAGAGGTTCTTTACAACCAGTCTGTGATCAGTTCGCACAGGAGGGCCATACCTAGGACAGCAGTACAAAGACAAGGAACATTAACTACAAATGATCATTATTCTCACAAGAAAGCCCTGACTGTTTGTCAGCCTAGTCAATATCTGAGTTTGATGCAGTTAAAATAAAAGCCACTCATTTAATTTCAAAGGTTTCATTTATTGGTTTATCTAAGTTCACATTGTAGCTTTTTCCCCTCAATATATTTGCCCATTTGTGTACTTTGATAAAACACAATAGCTTTGCTATAAGTTTGTGCCACAAGAAAATGAAAAAGGATATAGGCCTTGACATTTCAACCCAACTCAAAGTGAAATGTATACAACAAAAAATAAAGGAAACTAAGAATGACAGCATACAAATATAAAAAAGACTGTCTTTTTGTTTCTTTTTATATTTGCTTTTTAACAGCATTAACCAAAACCTCTAATGCTATGTATCCTTAGTTCAAATAAGGTATTTTTTCAGGGTAACATACCTGGATCCACTGCTACGAGATGGCCGATAGCTGCTGAAACGTCCCATTCCAGGTCCACCGCCTCTTCCGCCTCCTCTTCTGGAACGAGCATGCTCAATCGTGACCCTAAAAAAGGTAAGAAGTTCTTAACATAGGGTCTGGAGATCTACCAAAACATTATGTGTGGTGGGATGTGTCAACCACGTAATAAACTAATATCTGTGTTTTTATCAGAAATTATTCACTTGATTTGGGAACATGAACAAGAAATTTCTCTTCCAAGGGAAATATTGAAGGGTTGAAGACATCTTGTAACTGAAGTTTTGACAGTGAATAATAAACATGACTGACAGCACACATGCTGGAGAATTTCCTGGAACATGGGCTCAGTTTTTCATTCCTGGTAGTAAGCCGGGTGAACTGACAAACTGAGTGTGAATAGTGACAACTGGTGTCGGATCTACACCTCTGTGTCATCTTTGTGGAAACAAATTGCTCTTTTGTTACACACAAAAGTACAAACTTTTATTACTGCAATGAGCAAATTTTAGTATGGTTGCACACGTCCTCACCTACAATCAGTCTGGAATAACACAGATAGAACTTTAACCAGTTTTTCAGTAATTAACTAAGTAAAGGAAATAAGAAATTATTCAAAATAGATAATTACCTTTCACTACACAGCTCTTTGCCATTCAGCTCATAAACAGCATCGTCTGCATCTCTGTGGTCATCAAATTCCTGAGAAGATGGGAACAGTTATGTCCAGATTCCATAAAGATGAAAAAAGCACATTAGAAAACTTACAATAACATTCCAACAGATCAATTACACTCACCACAAAGCCAAAGCCATTTTTCAAGTTGATTTCCCGAATCCTTCCATATCCCTTAAAAAACTTCTCCACATCTCTCTCTCTTGCATGTGGGCTCAAACGGCCAATGAAGACACGACAGCCACTCATTGTGATCTGCAGTAAAAGGAAAGAGCATGATGAGGCAAATATTTAACTAGGCAAAAACAAGGACAGAGCATGAAACTTTTTGGATATCCCATCATAACATGAGTTAGCTAGTTGTCAAATATAAACTTTAATCAAATGAACATGCACGCTGCAAGATTAAATTGTAACTGATCTGTTACTGATTTTGGATACAGTACACAATTAAACAACAACAGAAAAATTGGGTAGGATCCCATTTTGATGCAGTTGAGAGATTACAAATTATCTTTCAAAACCCTGTAACACAGCATAGTGATAAAATGTTATTGACAGAATAGTGCTTTGTTTGCTAAGAAGCTAAACAGTTCACCCTACCCTGGGCTGAAAGACAATAAACTGAGACTACAGGCATGAACCTGTTACTTACAACAGCATGGCTCGAGTATGGACCGGTTCGACAAGTATCGCAGGGTTGGGGGGAGGGGGTCGTGATCGTATGTTAATTACTTGTTTCAAGGTGCCTCCAACTCTCATGAAAGAAAGGGCTCCAAAGTTCTTCGACGTGACTAACAATCCCTGCCATTTACATATGTAATCACTTGGGACTTGCAAATTACTTTAAATATTTTGAAACGGCCTTGAGTCAACACATATTTTTTCTATGTATTGAAGGAACCGTTTGGTTGATATAATGAAAACATTAGCTATGCTAGTTATTCCCCCGGGGATATTATAAAGATCAGCTCCTCAAACCTCTCAACTTCTCTTACAATTTATTTATATTAGATTCTAGACTGTTGCTTACTGAAATTAGCTTTATGCTACGGCCCCGAGTAGAGTTGCTTGCATTAATAGTTAAGTTAGATGGAATAGGTAAACGGATAATTGTGAGAACGTTGGACTAATCAATAATGGCAATATTACTCGATATGGTGATATTTTTAACAGTTCGAACGCTGTTGTAAAGCCTAGGCCTGCGTCGTGCTAGGCTATGGCTAATATTTAGCTCAAACGCATTTTAAGCTAATTCCAGAGACACGTGCTAATACAAAGAACTTAACCACATGCACAATTAGAAGTAGACTGTATTTATTTAATAGTAAGATAAGTAAACTAAATTGTAAAGGCCGTTTTATTACGTGCTGTAGGTTTTTGGTGCGTAAACAATGGTTGCAGCCTGCCTCGAGGTCGACTCGGTAACGTTAGCTGGTTCACTAACGTTAGCTTAGCTGCCAGCAGTTAGTTACCTCCACAAACATCGACTTGCTTGGAAAATCCGAATCCTACAATTTGTTTGTTTAAAAGCGTTGGATTTGATAATTATTCAACACTGCTGCATTTGCTTTACCTTGATTATATGCTGAGAGCGTGTTCGGCGCGGTTGTTTACGTCGCTGGTCTGCTGCTGCAACTTTCCTGGATGGTGTCGGTCCTACTCGACGGACTCAAAATGGCGATCGAGTCCAATTCAACGAACAGGAAACGGCTGCCAGCGTCCGGTTCCCAGGAACAGGTTGGTTATTATCCGCCGCAGTTAATAATTAACCTAGCTCAACTGGTTGGTGTTGGTTAGAAAAAAAATAATGGCAAACGGTTGTCTGTATGCCTTTATCGTAGCAAACAGTAGCCAAACACCAAAAAATGTATGTAAAAATAACGGGTTTCCGTAGAGTCTCTAAAGGGGGATGCATCAAGGATTTGGCAACCCAATGAAAAATAATGCCTTAAGAAATACTACCGTTTCGCATTCATTTCTGATCAGCGTCACTAATCTTTACTAATACACCCTGTGGTCATATCTAGTCTTTTCTGCTCTGTCTGCATTCACATAGAAACCTCTTGGTAGCAGGACACTTTATAATAAACAAAAGGGTTTTGTGTTTCTTATTTTACATCTCAGTTTTTGTTGCACAGTGGTTGGGTTTGAGGAAAATCTGCAGCTTAGATCTTTAACAAAAAAAAAACAAAAAACCTCCTGTCTTATGTAAAACAGAGAAAAAAAATATAAATCTTATTATGGTTATGTCATCATCTATCCAATGGTCATATTAAATGTAATGATACGTTTTATTTATGTGACACTGTGAAAATACAAGTAAAGTGTATTCATGACCTTGCTTGAGTAGCAGCAGTAGTAGCAGTAGTAGTAGAGCAAGGAATTATCTGTAAAATGCACCTGTTGCTTGGTGTATGTTGCATTTTCCTGCAGTCGAAGCTTAAGGTTGACATCATTTGTAACTACTATTAAACAACTGTGTTAAAGTAAAAATAGCACTTTAGAATATGTGTCCCTGAGATGTTGTAAAGTACATGCAGAAAATTACATGAAATGGAAAAACCCAAGTATGATTTAACCTTTAAAGATGCTGAGCTACTTGTGTAGCAACTTCTATATTAATTTTTCCTCTACATTTATCCTGTCCTATCTGTTATTATCACCAGTTATGCATTTTAAATTTTTTCTGTGAAAATCTGGAATTTTTTGTTATATCAGAACAGAGAAAAAAAAATATGTTTAAAACTAAATATATCAGTGACTGAACGTAAAAATGGGCATCTGCAATCACTGTCATTTGTCAGACTACGTGAGTTATATTAGTGAATCAGTTTTGCAGAAAACGACAGTGTCTCCACATTGACTAAGGAGCATCTGATCATCCAAATAAGATGCATCTGATGCCACTGAAAAGCTGAGAAGTTGCATTTTACCTGAATTACGTCAATGTACTGATAGGACAAGTGGTTCAGAAGTTATGAACTATTAGTAGATGCTTCTGGTTGCTGGCAGATGTTTAGGTCTTTAAGGGTTACATATAAGTATAATACTTGAGAAGGAGCACTGAGGACTGAAATATTTGATACCAAGTCCAAAAATATAATAATCGTTAAAAAGCTTGTACATAAAATTGTAGAAAAATAAAAATAAAAAAATTACCATCATCATCATGCATGATAAGAGTATAAAACAGTTAAGACATAACCTTGGTGTTTTTTTTGTTTTTTTTTTAGTAATTTCTTGTGCTTTAGAGGTTCAACTTTAGCGGCCATGAAAAAGCACTTATGCCAACATTAATGCTGTGTTGATCTGTCAAGCTGTATTTAAAGGTGGGCAAGATGGATAAAATTCTTCATCACTTTCTATGTATCGTTGAACATTATTGTCATTGTCTTCTTCAGGTCTCTGACATAACCACAGATGTCTATAGTGGCATTAACTATGGTAAAACAAACCAAAAGAAGCGGACATTTCTTTGTTCCTTCTCTTTATTCTAGCACTATAATCATCATTCTTGGAACTGTCTTGGGTTGGGAAAAGGAAATACGAGGTTAAGGTTGACACAGTACAATAGAAAAACATACTTGTCTGCTCTGTAGAAAGTTCCAAAGACTTTGAGCATGTAAATACTGATCAATTTACAGTCCCTGTCAACTCAAAATATACCAAAATCTGAACACAATACACTTGGTGAAATGTAAGACGACATCAAAAATAAATAAGGAAACGGCTTATTTAAGAACATGAAGAAGAAAAATTAGAAATTTGCACTTTTAACTGCATTTATCAAGGTGTTCAGCGGGGATGAGATGACTGTCACTACTACATGTTCCTTCCTGAGAAAGGGTAGCTGTCCATGAACAGAACACAGCAGGAGGGATAAGGGAAGAGGTTGAAATTACATGTCGCCAGGTTTACTGAGTTTTTGAATTGAAAAAAAGCAAGCAACATGAACTAAAATGAAAACAACACGGAGCCTCGGTCTGTTGGCATCATTATTATGATATCACCACCACTGATCAGCAAAATAAACCTTGATGGAGTTATTTACTTGTGGTTATGCTAAATTCACAATGACTGTAAATGACATCATATTTTCCCTTCAAAATGCAAACCCAACCTCAGCTTTGTTTGTTCTCAATCTGTAAACATGCTACAGATCCATGAAATAAACCAAACATAAATGGCATAATTGTGATTTAAGAGGGAACATGTATTTCTACTTTTCTTTCTAATGGCAGCGCATCATTACTGGTTTAATGTTGAAAAAGATTATAGCCTATAGACTTGTACCACCCATGATTAACATCTGGATGTAAATATACACTCCCATTATCTTAGAAGTAATCCCATGGCTGTAATATAAAGATCATTTGGATATAAAAGAGTAGACAAAACTTGTACTGGGTCAAAAGTCAGTGTGAATGTAGCAGCTAGACTTTGTGTGTCTCTGAGGTGTTCACAGATAGTGACTGCACTGCTGGGTTGTTGTAACTGAACAGTATTTGCCCTCGATTGTGTACATCTGGGATATACTGGCAGGGAACGGCCAGTTTCTAGAATTCTTGTACAAAAGAAACGGGAGGGGAAACAGTTTTTTTTTAAATGATACGTATGTGGCGCCTTGGTTAAGTTTTGTCAGGTTCTTTCAACATGCAACATTTGTATCGTCCAACTCTGAGCATGAGGAGCAATCAAATCCTCTATAACCCCCTGAAATAACCTTCTAAAATGGCCAAAGGAAATCACTGAAATCCACAAAGAGAAAGCAGAGTCAACAATATCAACTGAAGGCCACATAGAGGTTATTGAACGAGAACTTGTTAAAATTGAGCAGATTAGCATCTTCCTGGTATTTTCACTATCAGTAGTCTCAGGTGTCTATCTACTCTACAACAGCAGCTCTGAAGGCAGGGCAGGGAACAAGGCTGACAAAGGTTTCAAAGTTCATGGAAAAGACTAATAATAAACAAACTTCTGATCTGCAGGTGGTTTGTTGTCGAGTCAGAGCCATGCTTCAGTGCTCGGATCAGAGTTTGTCGTCCCGTCGCCTGAAGGAGGGACCGACAGAGCCACTGGAGGTGGGAAGTCTCTGGCAGCAGCACTCTATTTCCTGCCTCTTTACTCAGAGGACGAACAGTATGAGGTCAGGTGGTTGTTCAAGCCTACTGACGCCACTTCAGCCACGAGCAGCGGTGGCAGAAGGCCCAGAGGTCAGAGTTCGCGGGGGCAGGTCACACCCTCGTGTGGCGACAGCTGTGGGAGGAGCCCGTGGCGGCGGCGCCGGACGGGGACGAAGGGTCCTCATCGCTGGATTCGTTCTGCTCTTCTTTGTGGAGGCCGAGGCTGATGTGGCTCTGCAGGGCGGCCGGCGTTAACCACTCTTTAGGCAGGCAGCTCTGCAGGAAGGGAATACAGGAGCTGAAGTACGCCAGTCTGTTGACCCAGCGAGGGATTTCCCGTCCACACAGCAACTAAAAAAATTGACAACAATAAGTCAAACCATTGGATAATAACAATGAACTTTATTTGTAACACCTTAAATACAAGAAATGCAGCTAAAAGGGCAAAAAGAATTTCGCATAAAACAAGAATAACACGCAACAAAAGATAAAAAATAAAACCTACAAGATAAAATCAAGATGAAATAGCATAAGACATAAGATAAAACCTGCCAAAAAATTGAAATAAAGATAAACGGATGAGTATATTACTAGCTTTTCTCTACAAATGTTAATGTGTTTTCTTTGAGCAAGATTTCTTTTGTTTTTCATTACTGTTACACAAATCTTCCCTTTATGTTATAGAGTCAGTTCACAACAGCTATGGAAAAAACAGGACACCAAAGGTTTTAATCTTTAAAGCTTTTGACATTATTGATTTAGAAAGTACTGCCAATATTTTCCTGACTTCCAGATAAAATTGTGTTAATGTAGAGCATTTCCTTGCAGAAAATAAAGGCTGCCGTGTTTTCTGTCCTTGAATTATGCAAAGAAAACAAGTTCATATTCCTTTTTTAACAGACAAATAATTATGTTTTGACTTCACAAAAGTTCAGAAGTTAACATTTGTCTGAAGAACCCTTATTTACAACTTCTATGTATCTTGTCATGGTGTTTCTGGTATAAAAGTCACCTTTATGTAGTAGATTGTATCTATCTATTTTGTTCTTCATCATATTCCAGAGGTTTTCAGGGTCAGGTCTAGAAATTTGGCATGATCTCTTAATTTTTTTTCAGAAGTGTGAATGTTATGAGAAAAAAAAAACTAAACAGTGTTGGATATTTTTTCTCAGACCGACCTCAGACAGTGAGGAGGAGAAGTGGTTGCAGTTTTTGTGCATTAGGTGATAGGCATTGCCTTTGAATTCTTTTCCAAGCTCCTCCATGATTTTATCTATGTCCTCCTCTGTAAAGTCTGTGGTGCCCAAAACAATGGCCTCCCTGTGAAAAGACACAAATATAAACTTTCGCACACTTTTTCTCTAGTGAAAATAACAACACATGAACAAATGATGTGAAAAAGTCTGCACTTACTTGAACTTGAACGTCTCTCCCAGCTCAGCAGCATTTCCAGGGTTTATTTCAAAGATGCCACTGAAAGGATAAGGATGTCCCCCATATGCAAACTCTATGTGACAGAAAGAAAAAAATGCAAAACACACTCAGATGGAAACACTAAACAACTGTAATTACACAGAAGAACGCAATTAATCATTGCCATGCTGTGCTTAAATCATTAGCCCGGGTTAATTACTGCCCTTTCTCTATGTATTTACAGCAGCACAACAGAAAACAGTGACCGCCTCCAGGGCCACGGAAGATTAAACAGAGGGGCTCTAATCAGCATGAAGATTCTGAATTCTTTTTTTTTTTTTTTTTTTTTTTTTACTTCCACCAAGGACCTTATGTTTTTCACTTGCCTCTGTTTGTTTGCAGGATTACACAAAAATTGTTGCAATGATTTTCATAAAACCTGGTGGTAGTCACGGGCCAAGGACAAACCTGTTAAACGTTAGAGCAGATCCACTGAAACAGTATATTTTTCACCTATTTTTCCTAGCAGTGGGAGGTAAGGCCTTGGTGGTATGAACTCCATCAAGTGTCCCAGTTGGTAAATAAAACACTGAAGTTTCACTAGTAAAGGAAATGATAAATAAGTAGTTAAGTCCGCCAAATAATTTCCGGAATAATGCATAGCAGGGGCTATATGTAGGATTTCAACTTTCAAATATGAAAAAAAATTGCCTAAAATTACCATAAAAGTGCTGAGAATTTGGAGCTATGAAGTTCTGCCAAAGACGCCAGTGTATTGGGTTGTGGAGATCTGCATTTGGTGTATTTGTATTCTCGGTTTGGTGGATTCATGTGACCACTAGAGGGAGTAATGAGTCACTCTGCTGATCTCCCATAGTGAGGAAAACTAATGCCATGGGGCCTTTGAGCAAAGCATCAGAAAGTGATGAGATAGGATGAGAACCACTAAGAAACAACATTTAGAGTCAAAGACGGTGACAAAGTGATAAAAGCTAAAACCGCTGTTACTGTTTTCACCACTGGACACAGCTCTAAATGAAAAGACTGGAGTTTGGTGCTTATGAAGGTATAAAGTCATTATATGATCTTATTGTCTTTGCTAAGTTGCCGTTTAGTGTTCCACGGTTCTGACTAAACTTTGGCCTCTTTTCCACAGCACTTCTGTTATGGGAATATTTCACCTTTATTCTGGAACAACGTTTGTGTAAATTAAATGGTGGGATCATTTGGTCCCACCTGGGGCACCGATAAGGGGGGGTAAACATGACAAATTCATGGGGCCCAGCATTTGTGGGGGGTCCATAGAGCAGGCGAGGGGGTCCAGTGGATACAGGCTAGAAGTTGTGAAAATGTTCTGTAAGATCCGCTGTAAAAGAGAGGCATAGATGTCGGGAATCGGACATTGAAAGCAAGTTTCAGTTTCATTTTCAGGCTAGCATAAGTGACATTATTTGTTTAGATGATTCCAAGCAAATCTTTAGAGCAAGTATTGACAATACAAACCGTACAAACAACAGAGGTGAAGCTAAGCTAACAGAGCTATAATGTAAACTATCAGTTGACGCAGCAAGTGAAGATTATAAAACATAGTATTTTGACAGACTGAGTTTTAATTTGAAGAAGAAAACTTGAGGATACCATGATATAGATGTCTATAAACAATCAGTTTTATACTATATTCAGTGAGTGATACAGTCTGTGGATACATAGCGTTGATTCATTGGTGGATTTGGTTGTCTTATGTGTGTTCTGGTACATGACTTCCCCCTGCTGTTTAGTTTGGAAAACCAATACTACATATAACTCCTTTACAAATATGTAAATATGTATGAGTTGATTTAAAATGTCTTCTTTGCTATAAACGTGTATTTGATAACATTTGTCCTCACGTTCACTAATACTGAATCACATATTTCTCTATGATTTATAACGTGTTATAGACACTGGTTCATGATGACATCCACTGGAATATATGTGGCTCTTTCACATTTCACAGATTCTGTCCAAAATAAAGCACGAGAAAGACCACATTTAAGCCATGTTTTCATATTTTACTTTCACCTTTCAGTTAGAGTATATCCAACCTTCTGCGATGTTCAGATCTAAGATATGTTGTGTTTACTGACAGAAAAATGATGCAGTTAAATATTTTTTCAACCTAAGACACACTGGCTATGGCTCATTTTCCGTGGGGTCATTAAAAGTGCACATTTTCATTGCATGTGATACTCCTACACATTTGTATTACGTATGTGGTGTTTGGGTTTACTGAACCGAAGGGTATGAAAGTGTGAGAATTGTAGGTGAAAACAAGTAAACACTCTCATATGATCCAATCTGTCATGTCCTCTCTGTTTCTACAGAGCAACAAAAACCTTCTGCTCTCACATTTTCCTGCGCACTTTACCTTCTGCGGTGTGTAACACTAAAAACATCATTTAAACACAAAACATACAATACAAATTTCATGAATAAATATGTACCTCTGCTATAGATGGGTTAGCACAGATACATATCAATTCTAACTGAAATAAAGTGTTTTGATCCCAATGATGTGCAAACACCAGGCAGGGAAACAAAAACACAGGGTTTAAATAAATCTGATAGAATCACAGGATTATTGTGCATAAAATTGTTGAATGTTACGTGTCAGTTTGAGTGATTTCCTGCCCTTAAAAAAGACATGTCTTCATTGTTACCACTCCATTTCTCTGCACACTGATCCAATACCTCAGGTTGAAGTGGTATAACGAATTCTCAGTGATCTAGTTTCATGCTGGTTTGTGCCTTTCAAAGCACACACACACACAATCCACACAGTGAGTCAGCGGTGACTCAACCCAGAGAAATGGGGTCATGTTATTAGGAACACAATTCCATATTCCATTTTTAAAAGCAGACTTCATCTGTTTCTGTGAAGCAGCCTCGACATCAGACTGTGATGTCCTCGCACAGGGTTTGACCTGGTGTGATTCAGTCCAGACACGCTGTAATAGGATTTCACAGACATAACGGAAACCCCATCTTACCTCTGCCATAAATCTCAATGCCTGAGTGGAAGACTCCAATGCCCAGATTGGAAGTGTATTCGTTTATCCAGTACTGCAGAGAAAAAGGATGGGACAGGAAAAGTTAGGCATTCTGCAGCAGGTGACATGCACAATGCAGGACATTAACACACACACATATATACATATATATGCAACATGTTGTTTCGTAGACAAATGGCTTTTTTTCATGCAATATTTACTCCTTAAGAAATGGATATATAAATTACGGTGGTCTTATAAGAGTTAAGGCTGCTGCTGACCATGACCAACAGCAAAAATGGGTGACCTTGAAAGTGTCATTGCTCATCTCTCTCCATTTAATTTCAGTCTCTTTTCTACTTTTAGCTTTTCACCTTAAGGCACAAAATGCACCATAACTTGTGGAGTGTTCTCCTGTCTCACACTGAATTATGTTATAGAAATATACTGAGCCTTTTTCCCCCCAATGATTCTTGCTTCAGCAAATAATGATAGAGTACGCATTGCAGACTAATATTTTAATTTCAAATGATCACTGGGCTGATGTAAACCTAAGATATGACTAAACGGTCATACAAAAGGCACAGTAATGTTTAAAAAAAAAAAAGCATTATTTGCCACTGTTTGACAGCACTCCGCGCAACACGTCTTCACACTATGGTGTTGCCTAGCTCAACCTGGAGTATACTGAACCTTAAATGTGTGTAGAATAATTTTTGATATACCTGTTTTGAATATTGTACCACCTCTTCCTTTGTTAAAACATGCAGGTGCTCTGAACATCTTCACCTGGCAGTCACTATTCTGTGTGTATTAAAGACTCCATGCACTTGTTTACATTCATTTAAGTTGTCGAGCTTCATGAAAACGACAGTTGCACGTAATCTTTTTAAATAGTTTTTTTCTTGTTCAGTGACATCCTGATGAGCATAGATTATTTTCCGCCAATGTATCAAGAATCACTGAATTACTGTATCCTGATATGACTGTTATTGTGAACAACATGTTGGTGATAGTTCTGTGTGGTGAATTATTCTGTGATCACCCATTTTCTACTGTTTTTAGAGCGTTTAAATGAATGAATAAAGCTTAACACAGATTTTACAGGAACAATCAGTTTCTTTCATTCCCAAACATGCATCCCAGTGTTCATTGATGAAAAAAAACAAAGAGGAAACAGAGCAGATTTACAATCACAATTACAATTGATCTGCTCTGTCAGCCTAAAATTCATAGATTATATCATAAAACTACAGACTGTGTGGCAGTGAGCTCCTCTGCCACCCTTCGCTGCAAACAATCAGAACATAATTCATGGCAGGACCACTACTCCCACCCCCACACCCACTGATGCTCCCAGTCTCAGACGCCCCTGAGGAAACCTGCTAGGAGCTATCCACGCTGCCCCAGCTGTCCTCTATTAATAATAGAACACGTTTCCGGGCTCAGAGTAATACAATAAAAGCATTCTCACTACTTTACCTTTGTGTCAACAAAGTCTTCTCATGTTTCAGCAGTGACCTCTACACTATTGGCTGTTTAGTCTCTGCCATGTCACACCAGGAACACACACAGAAATCTTTAAACCCTCAATGTTTCCAGGAAGAAAAACAGTGGCCAAGGACAAATTCCCAAGTAAAATGAGATTGTGGTAAGTTGCATATCAAATGACTTTCCCCTGAGTGCACAAACAAGAGATTCCTCAGACATTAGCTGAGCTTTTTAAGTCACTAAAAGATAATAAATCTTTTTTTTTTTCTGACAGACTTTAATATTTGTGAAAGGTTGTTGCAAGCCATCACTGCTGCAGCGATCCATGCAGTCTCTGCTACAATCTCCTGCCTATGCAGATACAGCATGCACCACTACACACATCTACTAGTCACATTGATTTCACATTGAAGATGATCGATTCATCATCATCCCTCCTCACGTGATGCACTCTCAGGAAGAGCCTGCTGTATTCTTGTGCTGTTGAGTTTCTCACTGAAGTAGTTAAGGCTGATGCTCACTGTCACCCCCCTCATGACCACTTTCCCCCCCTTCAACAGCCACCCATGACCTGTTAAGTCCCATCACAGCAGGGCCATGATGGAATTTAATCAGCTGTTTGAGCAGCTGTTACTTCTGGCCTCACTTTGGGCCTCATCTGTCAGATGACTTGAAGACATCAGGGAAAAGCTGAGTTAAAACCACATCTCACTGAGAGTGTATGCATGAATACGTGGGAATATTCCTTAAAATAAAGATTCATATCATTGCCTTCACAACTTTAATAGCTCGCCGGCTCATTCTACTTAAATGGAAAGACAGAAATCCACCAACATTCAACCTTCGGATTAAAGACCTTATGAACTATCTGACATTAGAGAAAATAAAATTTACCACAAGAGGCAATGCAGCCAAATTCTATGCAATGTGTCAGCCTGTCTTATCATATATTAAAAAGATGGACACAATTTCTTATTGTAACTAAGGATATATAGATATGTATTTTTAATTTTATTTTGATTTATTTTATTTTATGTATTCATTTTGGATGTGTATGTTTATATATTTTTGTTTGTTTTGTTTTAGTTTGTTGTGTGTATATTTGAGTATGAGGTGCATTAGGGTTGGGACTCTGTTAGAGTAGGGGTACATAACAATATTGTTATACTATACATTCAATCGTACAGTTATGATTGTTGTATAAAAATTCAATAACAAAAACTCTGAAGAAAAAAAAGATTTATGTTGACAATAGACATGTTTTATATTAAAACAATCTTTCAAATTGGGAAATGAGCTGATTCATGTAGTAGTGCCACATGTTGAAATGCTTCAGACAGAAAAAAAAGTAAGATTTTACTTCTCAACACATTTCTGTTACATAACTTCAGATGAAACCAGACATACTTTCAGCTGATCATCTTCAAATATGTGCTGCTACTAGTTTCTCCAAAACCCTTGTCTGTAAATGGAGCGACTCTGTGGGTTTACAGCAACACGTTGCATAATATTCATAGGGGACACTGTTCAGCAACCGGTCTGAATGAGGACCCTTGTCCTTTGCTGGTGTGTGGGGGTTTATGTGTGTGTGTCTGTAAGTGTGTGTGTACAACATGTGAGCAGAGACACTGGGGTCAGTGAGGGAGGGAGGCTCCTGTTTCACAGACCTCAGGTCAGAGTATGAATCTTATTATTATTTTTTTTATCTACTACTCAGAGCACCTCATGAGCCGACGTCATTATTTAATGGAGGCACCTTTTAATGTTGGCAGGTTGAACAGATAAATTATAGAATAAAGCAACTCACATCAGGCCACAGTGATGGAAGAAGCACTGAAATGTGAGCTGAGCAAATAAATAAGACTCAGGAATGTGAAAATACTGGCATCAAAATGTAACTCAAGTAAAACTGTTAAAAATAGAATATTGATGAAGTATATATTTATGTGTAATGTAAAAGGTTACTTTTAATAGAAGTATTTAGGTTAATCTACATCATCATCGTTATTGTTATTAGATGTCTATCTTATAATAATAATAATAATAATATGAATCTGCAAGTCACTAGTAACCAAAATTGTTTGTAAAAGTAGTGGAGTAAAAGCCTTTGAGACACAGTGGAGCAGAAGTATAAAAGTATTAGAATATTCTTCATAGTTACACTGGAGTGAACGTTTGTTACATTCCATCAGTGGGTTACACATACCACACAACCTCTTCATCAGTGGGATAATGCAGTGAATTTTTGAAGATGGGTGTGACTGTACTTGTGCTCAATGAAAATGTAACTTAACATTCAATTTTGAAGACTAAAAGTAGAGACCAAAAAATGCACCGTTTGTATATTTCCATGCCTTGGAGTAGAATGAGTCAAAGACGCAATAAGACTCTGAACATGAGGATGATTCTGTCTGGTCTGTTGCTCACTTTCATTATCACAAAACAATGACTAATATGGATTAAAAAAAAAAAAAAAAAAGTGAGTGCAGTTTCCTTACCATATCATACACATTAAGGATGACCGGTTCATTGGCCATGGTTTAAACCTGAGCTGTAAAGGCAACCGTCCCACCCTCCACGTTCAGGTTGTCAGCACCTCCACACCCCTGTGAAGTCACAGGGCCACACGGAGGACCGCAGGAGCAGCGTGGGGGCTTCTGCCGGACGGATGGAGGATGCACATTCCCCCCGCAGGGAGCAACCGCATGGACACAGCTCTGCAGGGAAGAAGCAAAGGGAAACGTCCGAGGAAACAGGGCGAGTGGAGCTCAGATGTTACAGAGCCATTATTATAAGAGCAGGAGCGCATGAAACCTAAATCCCAGCTCCAAAAATATCAGCTGTTACCAGAGGGGGGGTGGTGGTGGGGGTGCTACAAAATGAAAGCAACCACAACGGCTCAAAACATCAGATCGGACGCGGATGAGGTGAAAACATGATCCGAAGCGGACACCGAGGGCCTGTAAGCGCTGAGATCCGAAGCAGGCGCCCTTCTGTCGGCATCAGGGGCGAAAAGGCGACAGCTAGGGCGGACCGACGTCGACGACGGAGGCGGGGTGCGGGCCATTTTCACACGCAGGACAGTGGGGCAGCTGTGGGAGATGACGCCCGAGCCACGATGGTTAATTACAGCTGATGGAGTCAAGTTCACCGCCGGCAGCCGCAGCATCCCCGGCCGGAGCTGGAGCTGGAGCTGGTGCTGATGCTGCTACCGCTGGCCCGCATCCAGCATCACCGGCTCATCGGACCTCACCGACATGACTCCGACCGACAGCAACAGCCCGATGGAGGCTTTGGGGTTAATCCTTCAAAAAAAAAAAAAAAAAAAGTGCCAAAGCAGGCGTAATGGAGACGCACCGGCAGCTTGGATGTGAGGATGTGAGCGGCGCCTCTGCCTCCTGTCTCCGTCTCTCTGTGGCTCGGACTGAAGCTTTGATTACATCATATCTGCCTCCGAGGCTGCATCCTCCAACAGCTGATGGAGCCAGGGCTGCTGCTGCTGCTGCTGCTGCCGGTGGTGGGTGGACAGGAGCGTACTTTGTTACAAAACACAACACTTTACTATTTTTGACCGCTCTCTGCATGATGGAATATGCGGATTGTTCTTTGCTTTGTTTTATTTAGGCTTCAGCACATTCACGTTTACTTCATTTTCATTCCTGCTGTCATTAAAATGCAAATCGTTTTATGTGTTTAAGTGACTTTTTCCTCAACATTTAAGAAAAATACGCTTTGCATCATATCCACTGCAATCATTTTTCATCTTTTTGTTGTTATTTTGGTCAGAAATTAGCAATGTTGTAGTCTTAGTATAAAAATTCTGAGCTTGTATTTACATCATGGAACAATTTCATTTATTTAAAGCCACTGTTTTGTGTTTTTGTTAAAGTAGGCTATTCATTTTCCAAATTTAATTTAATCGATGCTTTTATTTTGAAAGGTAAATAACATCCGGTGTTGTCTAAACTGGTATACGTTTAACTATTAATATATTCACTATTTTTATATCATTTATATATTTTGCATTCATGTTTATTCAGGGATGTAGCAAAACAAAGTATTATAAACAATATATGAACAAATATATTTAGTTTAATGACAGAAATATTGAAAAATGAAAGAAGAAATTAAAATGTGAAAAGATGACACCACAAAAGACGTCAAGCTGTGTATCTAAACAGGAAGAGTATGCATAAATATATTTTTTTCCAATAGATATGTATTTTTTCTCATGTATTAATCAGTTTTTAACATGTGTTTGTATTTGAGGATACATGCTCAGACTTGGTCAATAAAATGATTAAATGTGATGTTAAATGGTTCCTACATGAATGTTGTTTCGCAGATGTACAATTTGGTGAAAAATACAGAGGGACTGTATGATCTTATATTCACTCACTGGAGCAGTTTGGATTTGTTGCATACAATTTTTTTTTCCGTAGTAAATCATCTTCACCAAAATGTTTGTTAGATTGAACTGAAAACCAATGAATAAACATGTTTGAGTGTTTCTACAAAAGGACCATGTATCAAACATGTACAAATTATGGAATATACTCCGTAATATCCATTTACTGGAAGACTGTCTTAGTCATACTTATGTAATTTTACTCAATATGCAGAAAAAGAATCTACCATCATTCTATACTATTTTATCATTTAGACTGTCTCAAATTTTGATCTACAATTTCATTATTTTTGATTTGCTGTTTAACAACTTTCTAACTTCCATCATTCCCAACTGTCCATTTTCCCACTTAAATGGCATTACATATAATCTAGCACTAAAATGCTGATTTGTAAAAGTGGCTTTTACAGAATTATGTAATTCAGTGTGTGTTTGTGTGACTTACATGAAATTGAAAGTGAGATTGAGTTTTTGGTCTAATTAATGGCTTATAAGCACATAGGGGATGTTATTTTTAATATAATGTCCACCATTTGGTTTGATTATACAAAACTTGAGCTGTGTTAAGAAACTCAGTCCTTAGAAAGAAAACGGAATGTTTAGTTTACAGCTGAGATGTAAACACAATGTTGATTTTCTAATGAATTGTATTTTAATGTCACATCTGCTACTTTTCTGGTGCCTCATTTCAGTTGCATAAGGCACACAAAAAACAAAAACCACTCAATGACTGATACATCCTGAAATTTAAAAAAAAGGAAATAAAACATTTAAAACTAGGTGAATTCATGATAAACTTTATTACATGGCTGAATTTTAACCACATTTTTGCATAATTTAGTAGTTCTTCTGATCTACTTTCTGGAATTTTGCACATATTCACAATCCCACTCAGCAGAGTGACATCAAATGTATTTACAGACCACCAACAGTCAAAGACAATTAAGTGACAGATACGATGCAGAGTGACGAGACGGACAAACACATCCCAGAAAACACTATTTAAATATTCATCTGCTTGACAGTGAATATCCATGATTGCGACTAGTGCAAAAATAAAACATTTTTAAGTATCGACAGTAAATAACATGTTCCATTCCCTCTGCGTGGATTGGCTCAAAGCTGCTTCTCGTATTAAAGTTTTGGTCCTTCATACAGACACAATTTATTTTCAGAATTATAAGCCAGATTTCACAGGCGCTCCTTAAAGGCCATTAACGTGATCATGCAAAATAATTATAAGTACTCACCTTGATGCAAAATGACACAAATGTTAAGATGACACTGGAGTCTCAAGTTGTGACTGAGCTACTCCTGCCTTTAAACATGAAACAGAACATTTCAGATTTAATAGTTCACCCTGAGTGATGCTTCATGACACACATCTTAAACTTGGCGACTCAACAAATGTCATGGGTTTTTTTTGTTTTTTTAAAGGACACATCTCTTTCCATTTCTCAACAAATTCAGTGAAAAACAGATTTTTAAAGGGATTTGTTCCCAAGTACATATAACAAGGCCATATCCTTGAACGTGTTAGTGGACACAGTGGGTTGATTTTCATTTTGGTCATGAAAAGTCGCAAAAATAAATGACCACCACCACTGTTTGGAACAGACAGAAAAGGCACTCGGTGGAGTCCATTACAAGACAAAATGTTTTACAGTATCTGCAGGGTTTTTTTTCCACCCCCCAGTTTCATCTAAGCAGCACGGCTGGATGCCACTCCGTCCGTTAACCTGTGCAAGAAGCGCAAAATGAAAATCAAACCCAGCTGTGATTTTTTTAACAGTGATAAAGTGAAATGACGGCAGCTTCCTCTCACGAATCTATTTATCAGCGACGTTGCTGCAGAGAGGCCTACGATGGACTCAACAGAACACTGTCTTTTGGTCCAGTTTGTAAATGGACCCTAAAACGTCAGTCTAACTTTACCAAATCATTTAATATATATACTTTTACATATAAACTCTGCATGTTGCTGCCAAAAGAGCTCAGCCCGGCTCAGCTCCACAGCAGGAATGTCGTGTACATCCCTCTTTCTTTGCTTAACATCAAAGTTATCTATTTAAAGTAACCTCTGTGAAAAGAGAGCATCCTTTTGCATAGGAAAGGTGCAAAACAGCTACCATTAATTATATAATACACATGAATACAGAGAAACTCATCAGTGACGCCAACATCTACTAATCAAAAATAAAGTCTACTGTTTAGAGTTTGTTCCCTCTTCACTTCTTTGGCCTTTAGCAAAGTTTTTGATCTTAAAAATAATATGGAGACAATAGTTAAAAGTGCTTCCGCATGTAAATGAATGCAATGATGGCGGCAGCTCCTGCCAAAACAGCCAGTATTCCCAGAGAAGAAATGGAGGATTCGTGTTCTGGCTGTGAGCCTGTAGGTCCGTTCGTGAGGTGAGGAGCCTGCAAGTCACACACAGGAAAGGGTGGCGTAAGAGTCGAATTATCAAGGGACAATTACAGGTGTAGAGTAAAAAGGAAAATGACTGAATTTATAATAGAACAGTGATTTTACATTGTTTAGGTTTAATTAATTTGAGTATTTGTTTATTCATTTATGAAGCCAGTCAGAGTTTGGCTGAAACACAGTCCTTACCTGTAATCTATATCATACTACACAAAGGTCCCAGAGCATCTGTCTGTGTGTGTGTGTGTGTGTGTGTGTGTGTGTGTGTGTGTGTGTGTGTGTGTGTGTGTGTGTGTGTGTGTGT
>JAPQRP010000017.1:18962529-18988626 GCA_037367295.1 Apogon hyalosoma
TGTGTGTGTGTGTGTGTGTGTGTGTGTGTGTGTGTGTGTGTGTGTGTGTGTGTGTGTATGTGTGTGTGTGTGTGTATCTGCACAGTTCTGAGAAACTGAGACATTGTTAACTGGCCAATTTGGTTCCTACAGTTGAGGAATAGTCCCATCTCTACATTAAATATCTCGGCAAGTTGATAGGACCAATATTTTCAGAGACATTAGTCATTTTGGAATACAATAGCCTTACAATCATGTTGCTATGCCCATGACAGCTGACGGGAAGTGGAGTACCACGCTGCATGATGGGAAATAAAGTTAAAAACAGCAAAGATGCATTTACTAACTTCAGTCCCTAGATATCTGTATCAATATGACCCGTGGTTCCCCACAGGTCAATGTGCTAGTGTTGTATAATAGTTTTACCCTGTTGCATACCTTTGACCTACACTTGGCTTTAAAGTCCTGTACAGTGGATTCTGAGTGATCATTCCCATTTGCTATTTCATTTACAAGACGAGCTGTGACTGGAGGCTGATTATTACAGAAGTATGTCTTTTTTTCCTTTTTCTTTTACCAGTGTGGTTGTTTTTACTATAGCCAAATTTACCAAATCTGCTGCCAAAAACAACTAATAACAGAATTTTTATCACATAAAACATCAACAATTTGTGGGGAAACCATTTGCATACTGAGTGTTGAATTTTTTTTTTATTTCTATGATGTTTATAATCATATCAGCATTAAGTGGTGTGTTAACAAGTGCATTTTTTTAAATTAAATATTCCTATCAACATGATTACATTATACAGGAATTAAAAAAAAACACACATTAACTCTTCTTAAAGCATCCTGTCTCTTACCTTTTTCAGAACTTTAAGCTCTACGTTCTCTCCTGCTGACCTAAAGAGCTCCACTGCTGCTTTATGTGTCCGATTATCCAGCGTTGCTCCGTTAATCTACAAAACACAAATACAACATATAAAGTCACAAAAGTGCCATTAAATAAGCAGGTTTATTATCAAGATTTAGTGGTTAAAGCAACAAAGCATAAATGCTGCAATTTAATCAAGAATCACCCTGTTTTAGTGTCTCCTCAATACTGATCACATCTTTATTTTAGATTCATTCATTCATTTTGTGAACGACTTAATCCTCTGGAGGGTCTCGGTGATACTGGAGCCAATCCTAGCTTTAACTGGGTGAAGGTAGAGTACACCCTAAACATGTTGCCAATACGTCACTGGCCTGTTGTATACAGATTATCAACCATTCACTCTCACATTTACATCTATGGGCAACATACGTTCACCAATTACCAACGAAGAGCTCATCTTTGAATGGTGAGAGGAAGCCAGAACAACTGCAGGGAACACTTGCAACTCCACACAGAAAGGCCCCAGTAACCGATGCTGGGTTCAAACTCAACACCTAGATGCACTGTGCTGTCCTCCATTTTAGATATGACTTTAAAGTTTATACTGAGGTATTCCTGTGATACAACCCCTCAGCTTTGGGCTTCCTCATATGATGCTACGGAGCTTTTAGGAAACAGTAATGGCTTTAAAAAAAAAAAAAATCTACTGTATTATGTAAAACAAAAAAATGCACTGCTTACTCTGGTTGTCATCTCCACATCCACTGGTAGACAAAAAGTGGGGAAATATAATATATTCAGCTTCAGTAACACTGAAGCTAATTAAGAGAAAAGTGATCACTTAATCCTCAAAGCCCTAAATAACCACCAGTAACCAAAAGCATCTGCTGTTTTAACATACTTAATAACTTAAGAACCACTAATCTTGTTAATACATGTAAATAATTCAGGTAAAATGTAGCCTAGTTTCTCAGCTTTTCATCATCACCAGATATGACCCATTTGGATGTTCAGAGGCTCAACAGTGAATGTGAAAACGGCATCATCTTTTGTAACATTGATTCACCAGTAAAACTTGTGCAATTAGACAAATGTCAGTGGTTGTAGACAGCTGTTTTCACATTTAATGACTCATTTTGTTGAAATAGTCACTTTCTGTTCAGTTTTCTGTTTTAATACACTAACCTTTGAATCTACTTGGAGCTTCTCTGAACATCTCTATGATCAGTAAAATAAATATAGGAAAATACCCAATTTACACTGAAAAATGCAAAATGCAGAGGTTAATATTAGAATAAATGGTGATAAGTCCCTTAGGAAAGATATATTTTATATCAATTTACTTAAATTAATCAAAAACTCTGGTGAAAAGACAACAATATTTAATAAAGTCTTGGCTGTGTCTTATTTTGTGCTACCTAGGATTTGACTTCTGTCCCTGAGAAATGTGGAATTATAGCACAGTACTTTAGTAAAGATAAAGTACTATTAAACCCTATTTTGTCTTATACCCTGAAAAATGTCTCCAAATTACAACCATAAATCGTCCATAAAACAGTGAAGAAAATTAAGATATCATTTTTTGGGCCAGAATGCCTTGATCTACTACAACAACCACTTCACATTTCACACTTGAACACAGTGTTGGAGTAAAAGTACATATTATATATATTCTGACCACATCACATCTCCCCTCCCATGATAAGAGTTTATTACCGCCAGGATCTTATCTCCTTCTTGAAGTCTCCCATCCAGTGCTGCTGATCCATCTTCTTTTATTTTAGACACATATATTCCATTATCATTCACAACGTACTGCTGGTCCACACCCCCGACTATATTGAAGCCCAAACCTGTAGGAAAAAAAAAAAACAAAAAAAAAAACAAAACAAAATAAAACAAACAAGATAGAGGTTTAAAGGTAAAATACTACCAAAAAAAAAAAAGATATCAGTGTTTACCAGAGCAGAAGTTGCTGATTCAGTGTTCAAAGTACAAGAGGGAATATATCTGCAATACACTGCAAGTTGAAGGTGCATTCAGACAAACAGCCCTTTATAAACTGTTCTTTAATAAACATCAAACCAACTGTGACACTAATGATGAGGCTTAATGGACCAGACTGTCTGTGGCAGGCCGAGCAACACTTTAAACAGTCCAACACACCTTCAAACACAACTGCTTCATACATAAAATTAAGATATTACAGACTCGGAGAGACTTAACAAGGTCAAGTCAAGTCGTCACTACTGGATAAAAGGGGTAGAAATGAGGTTAGGGCAACTTTGCGTGTCCAAATTAGCTTTTAGCTCCCCTGCGGTGATTTTTCCTGCTGACTATGCTAGGTTAGCTAGCTAACAGTCGGCTAACAGTCCACCAAGTTCCCCGCTCTCCACCTCTCACCTGCGGGTCCTCTCTTCAGTTTAATGTCCACCACGTTGGAGGAGGAGTGCAGAGAGCCATTCATGTTGCCAAGACGCCAGATGATTATTCCAAGACTTGAGTAAGAGGGAACAAACTATTTATCTGAAGGTGAACTCATTGAAGAGTTTCGATTTGCTTCCTACGCATGGACACACTCAGGGGTTTGCGGATGTGCTGCCCCCTGATGGACCTATGCGGAACTACAGGCTGACCTTTGATTTACATGATGCAAACCAGAAAACACCCCAAAACTAAAGTAAAACTTATACTTCAGCCAGTGGTGGGATGTAATTAAGTGCTTTTACTCATATTCTATACTTAAATGCAATTATATACATCTTATAGGGTAAATATTGTACTTTTTTTTTTTTTAGAACAACGCTTACTAATACAGACGCAGTACTTATTCCACCAACCTAAACATTAAAGGACAACGCATCTGTGGAACTATTCTGCAGTAATTTGCCTTTAATATTTTACAAAGATCTACCTCTTCCTCTGCTTTTCACACAGTACTTCACTAAAGATTAAAATCATAGACGTAAGCAGCATCATTTTTGATAGGATCCACATTAGCTATAGATTTTTTTAATACATATTCTTAAAAATATATATTTCAAGCACACAGTATATTTAACAGTCCACAAAAATCAATGAGTGTTTATTGTTAGATAGATGTGATGTTTGTGTTTCATACTAAAGCTGCATTCATCTAATGTTAATTTGTGTGTTGTCAAATCGACATCAGTGCATTATATTCTAAGAAGTTTTAATGTTTGTAGCAGGGTCACTGCAAGACCCACATATCGCTCAAAAGTCAAATATCCATAAGCCTTGTGAGAATCTATTTTCCACCTAATTTGAGAGCATTCTTAAAGTTTATTAATGTTTAGGATATTCTCAGCCCATAAAGAAACACTGAATCTTTGACAAACATTCAACATGTTTAAAAAATGTGTTTTACTTGACAGGAAGAAGATGAAAATAAGTAACTTGAAAAGTTACTTAAGTTACCAGACAAATGTACTGCAGTAAAAAGTACAGTAATTGTCTCAGATGTAACACAGTAGAACCATAAAGCTGTATAAACTGGAAATAGGCAAGTACAAATACCTTAAATTTGTACTTGAGTAAAAATACAAAGTTCAGTTGCCACCACTGCTTGTTTTAGTTAAGAGGAACAATAGGAAGCACATATTATATAAATCATTCATGGAGCGTAAACCATATGAACGAAAAGTGAAAGTAACCTGTATCTCTGACAAGGATGTTAACATCTCCGGTGTTGGGAAAAGTAACAAACGTGACATGAGCATTAATCTTACACAATGTGCACAACTTTCTAAAAGAAACATCATGAAATGTATTTGTTTGTTGCCTCTTTATTTATAGGCATATCATCTGAAAAAACTGTACCGCCTCCATTGTGGGCAACGCATGAGGCCCCTTCTCTCCTTGGGACATTTTCCTTTAATTTGAGTCTCGTTTTTTTCACTCATTTGACTTCAACATGAAATCATATTTGAGAAGACATAGTATGATCCTCCGTTGTGCGAACACACAGGGGTTAATACTGAAGAAAAGAGGACCTCGTTCTCACTGTATAAATACATTTTTAAGAAACTCGCATAGGTGCCTTTTTGTTTACAAAGCAGTGAGTCCTTTGGGGTCGCCCAGCATTGAAAAAGTAGACTGTGTTGATATTCAGCATCACACTCGCATGCACAAGGAAATGCTTATCAAGATTTTGATATTAAGGATATAACATTGACATACGTGTACTGTAAACAAAATACAGCATACTAGTGGAAAATATAGGACATTTTTGGGACACACGGCACATTCCACTTGGTCTGTGATACTTAAATCTGTATAAATTAGTTGTTTTCTTTTTTAGATACGCTTCACCTCATTACCTATTATCTACTCTTACGTCATAAAATATATGGGATTATTGGGGGGCAATAAAATGAAAAGTCATCCAGTAAAAAACAGAAAGGGATTACCGTGCAGACCTGGGTTAATCTGCCATCTGTTCAGTGATTAATGTGCCAGGTGAGCAGAGATTGCACCTCGCAGAAAAATGTGCCTTGCAGATTCTGTCAAATGCATTAAGGTATTTCAAAGGGCTTCAGATACAGTGGTTAAAGTTGGATCTAGGCTTCTTGTACAGCATGTGGTTTAAGCGCTCTGAGATTCAGATCATGCTCGGGCCTGCGCTGTAGAGGATGACGTCTCCGAGAACTCGCACCAGCGTTACTTCTTCCAGTCCTCCCACTCTGTGCTCGTACTCCAGCAGGTGGGTGCCATCCACAGCTACTTTGAACATGTCCTCCTCCACAAGGATCTTCAGCTGCAAAATGCAACACAGTGATGCTTAGCTTAGATTTCTTAATGTCAACTCGTATACGCAATGAAAATTGTAGATAAGTAAAGTGATATATGCAAACAATTTACAGCAACAGAGACTGTGTTGTGCAAAAAAGTTTTTTTTACTGATTTAAAATGCATAAGTAAAATAATATCTATACACTTGAGTATCAGGAAGTCATGATTCATGATGCTGCATCAATTCTCAACAACATTATTCATTTTCAGTGTTAAGTGCAGAGTTTTATGGAAGTTTTTTTGTACTGATGTAAACATATGCTAATTGTTTTGCTTGTCCGCATTAAACAAAGTGGTTTAATGTTGAATGTTACAGGGATTATGGTAAATGAGAATTTAGATCCCACTCTTTGTATTTTTAATGTTTGCTTTTATTAAATTTGCAATATATCACATCCAATACAGTCTTGTAATACAATGAATTGTGTCTCCTGTGTCATGAAGTTTTTTTTTATTATAAGATTCTTGCTAATACACAGCTCTAGCAAATGGATTATCAAGGCTTTTCTATTCTATGACACTATATTGTATCATTGAAAACTGTCTTAAATTAGATTTTCTTTTACTCGTACATGACTCAAAAGACTATACATCAACTTAACACTGATCTGCATGTTTACTTCTGTACAACATTGTGCTGTTTGATGCATTTGATCTTGTTCTGATGCACATGTGGGTCAGTTCAGAACCAGTTCACACTGCAATATAATACTCGGCTAAATTAGACAAATAGCGATAATATTGATAGAGCAGCAAAATTAAGAAAATAAATTAGATGTAAATAATAAATATAAAGTGAACACTGATGCTTGTGGTGTAAATGTAGTCTAAGATGAGCCAGTGATGTGGATTCAAACTGCAGCTGTGACCAATAATGAATGAGGAACTATCAATCAACACTAAGCCTACTATAGCATTTTGGAACAATGGTGCTTTTCTGCTCAGTTGCTCATTTGCCTAACTGCAAATGCAAGTTATAGAGTGCAGCTGAAGTTTATGATTAGAGTGAAAAGGTTAAGAACACCATACCTCAAAACGCTGCCCCTGAACAAATGGGAAAGGTCCTTCTCGTTCCTCTGGTCCCCAACATCCACCTAGGTTGGAGTTTCTAACAATTGTACGCTCACTAAATCGAGGATTGAAGTGAAACACAACATCTGGACCTTTCATGAAGTCAATATGGAACCTGAAAAAAAAAAATTGTTTTGTACAATATTTTGAATTTACATAACAAAAACCCTACTTTAATTTGTAAAGTTATAAAGTGCAAATAAATGGTGGGGAGAGCAGGTAAGCAAACATTAATGATGTGTTCAATAAACATGTGAAAAACAGTCTGAACAATTTGACAGTCACTTAGAGAGGAGACCACTAGCTTGCTATAGAAAGTTAGAACAGATTAAATGTTTCTTTTTCAAATATACAAAAAGGCTGAAAAATATTATTTGTACCTGTCTCCACCAGGAACAGGCTCACCCACTATTGTGATCAAAAGTCTGGGCATCATTCCAGCATGAAGTGGCAGATCATAGGGCACCATCTGCAAGAAACATTTATTCAGTGAAGTGTTAAGTTATGTAAATGTATTTAAATTTCTGTGTATTTACTGATACAGAAAACAAAAATAGTGTTTACTCTGTTGAAAAAATCCAGATGTAAAAATAAATGTATTTACATTTAAACACTAATACTCTTAATAGTTTGGTAACTAAGCAGCTGTGTGTTTAATACAACAAAAGCAAAACTGGGGAATTGTAGTTAAACATTATTGAAAAGTTCGACCCAGCCCACATTCCTTCTCCAACTCCCCAATGAGTCATTATCACCCTTATGCAAGTCACAGTCATCATACTGAAAAAGTTTAAAAGGAAAGTTAAATCTGGAATTTGTAACATTTTAACAAATTGACAAAAAAAGTTATTTGACAATAAACATGCACAAAAATGACACAGAATTCAGAAACAGTATTGAACATAAAAAGTGTAATTTTATTAAAGTAAACAAAAATGTGTCTTCATACAATAAACGCAGGCATTGTGTAAATGTGTAAAATCCATATTGCACTTAATTTAAACATTACATCCCACTGGAAGATTTAACACATATCGTATATTGTATGTAAATAGTCTTGGCACATTTTGACGTAGCCTATCAAACCATAAGTTGTTTCTGGAAGTGAAGTCCTTGTCCCACTGTAAAGTTGAGTTCATTTCTTTCAATTATATGGTGGATAATATCTGGGCTGAAAGACAAGAATACATTTTTGAGAACTACAATTTTGTTATGTTTGCTTTCTGTTTTACTTTGCTTTGCACCCCAGCAGAGCCCAGGAGAACCACATTCCAACTGCAGAACTCATTTAAAATTCTGAATCCTGCAGAAAGTCCCAAAAACTACAGGAAACCAACTCTCTTTGTCAACCAGCTCCAGTTTTGAACAAGCACAGTGTCACTCTGATTGTTTCAAGGAACAAATCACTGTGTCAGTGGTGTATATCTGTATAACTGGTTTATGGTGCTAATAGTGCAGACAGACACTGTGACAGGTACATTTAGCTGGTAGTAGTCTACCACATTGAATCCCACAAATTACCACACCAACCAGAAACTCTTGAGCCAAGAAATGCAGCAAGCAAGCAGCATAATTTTATTTTAAAACATACTCACCAGCATGCCTCCTGGAGCTGCAGGACCACCATATGGACCCATGGGACCAGGACCAGGGCCAAAGGGGCCTGGGGCAGGAGGGAAGCCACCACCTGCAGGTGGTCCCCATGACCCTGGGGGTATTGGGGGAAATCCTCCGGCAGGGAATGCAGGGAAAGAGCCAGGTCCAGCTGGAGGGGGGAATGCACCTGGACCTCCTGGACCATACATCCCATCGCCTCCTCCTGGGTGACCACCTGCGTAAGGCACATTAGGATAGGGCCCAGGGGGAGCTCCTGGGCCAGAGGGAAATGGTCCAGTTGGGTAAGGAACAGGTCCTCCAGGTAGCTGTCCTGGGGCTCCTTCAGGTGGGTACTGCCCAGGGAACTGTCCTGGAGCTCCAGGGCTGGAGGGAAACTGCCCAGGAGCCCCTGGTGCAGGATACTGTCCAGGTATCCCAGGACCTGGGGGGAAACCACCAGGTGCTGAAGGAGGCCCTGGGTATTGGCCCGGTGCACCAGGACCAGAGGGGAATGGAAACTGCCCCGGAGCTCCTGGGCCACCAGCAAAGTCAGCTGGAGCAGAGGGCTGGGTGGGAGCTCCTGGTGCCGAACCAGGCCATCCAGGGTTTGCTGCAGGTGGAGGGTTGCTGGCAGGGGCAGATGGATTAGTGTTTCCTGTTTTAGTTGCTTTGGAAGGAGTGTCGTCTCCTAAAGCATCAGCCAGCTGAAGGAGAAGGAAAAGAGAAACTGACTCTGTGTACAATAAATACATTTTCAACTCTAGAAAACCATAACATTGCGGAATATGTAGCAATTTAACTCACCGAAAAGTCTGCCATGATCTGTGACAAAACAAGAAAAGACACAACTTTCATTACTTTTATTCGGTAGTCATGACAACAGCTTATTGCAAGCTGTCAAACACTTAGAAAATGTCGCACAGAGGCTCTGAGTAAAAGCCGAGTAATTGTTTCCATTCTCCAACTGGTGATCCACAAAACCCAGTTGGGTCAAGTCAGAACACCGTAACCTAAGTAAAATACACAACAACAAGCTATTTATATATGGCCCTGCCTTCAGTGGCATATTAAAAGGTTTTAGTTTTTCAATATAGTTAACTATCTGTGTCCACACTTGGCTACCTACATTGCTAACAGTAGCTAACTGTCAGTTTACGAAATGTGTAGTTAGCTCACTTGTTTGCTTTAGCCCAACGATATCTGAACAAAGTAAGTGCTAACAGCTGTCCGTTCACCCTACCTGGGCAGAAGACTGACTCCTCTCAGATGACGACGGATAACAGTGATGATTTATCCAGATGTGGTAGCCAGTTAGCCAGCTAATTTCGGCTGCCGAGGCATAGAACTACAAGCTAACGTTATATCTGCACTCAAACAACTACAACTCTCTCAAAGGAAGGGCGCCGCACACGTCCAGTGATGACGTCACCAAAAGGGTGGACTCATTCCTGTGCACTTACACACACACACACACACACACACACACACAGACAAAGTTAATAAAAAACAGGATGAGCTGACCTGATTTTTAAAGTTATACGTAATTTGGAGATTTGGGTATCTTGTAACATTTTGTCGGTAAATTATAACTAAAATATAATTAAATAAATAAATTGAGATTTTTTTTTGTTTGTTTACTTTGTCACAAAAGTATTACAAGAGGCAGTTTATATAGCCTACCTTCATGCACACGATTAGATATTATGAATACTGTAAGATATAATAATATCATTATGATGACTGTGATGATGTACATTTTATTTATTTATTTTATTATAAACTATAAAGGTGAGGAGATATTTATGACCAACTTTAGGAGCTGGACGCTGACTGCCAAGAAAATAAACTAAGTATCTAAAACTTGCTCCACTTAATGTGTATATACTGAAGACAACATTCTGCATTATGAGTGTTACCCTTGATACATTAAAGTCCTGATAATGCATTTTTGCATTGGTTGAAGCCAGGATTATCTGTTATTATTCTATATAAGGCTATTGATGCTTCGTATGTTAATCAGCTGCTGATTTGACATTATTTCCACTGTTTTTGAATACACACTTGCCCTTTAAGTTGGAATAAAATAGTTTTACCTCTTCTTATGAAATGATTATAACAATGTGATTTATTTTCGATAAATATAGTGTAGCTGTGACTCAGTATGTAATCACTGTACATGGTCAATGGTGATTACTGATGTGAATAAATAGGAACAAAAAGAGGAATTGCGTCTGAAAAAACAAAATTATTCCAACTTTATGGACAACAGTGTACATTCACAATTAACAAAACAAGTGTGAATGTCGTCTTTTCAATTTTTTTGTTAAACCTGACTTAAGCCTGATTTATAAAGTTATTAGTAATCAGTAATTTGGTAATATTGTAACATATTGTCCGTAAATTATTGCGGAAATCGAATGCAAACAAACCAGAAAGAAATGGAAATAAAAAGAACTTTATTTTGGCACAGCGATCTTACAGGAGACAGGTTATATACTTAGATGAACATGATTAAATATCTGACTGTAATGACGTGCACATTTTTTAAATTTCTTTTACTATACACTACAATGGCGAGGAGAGATTTATGTCCAACTTTAGCAGGAGCTGGGCGCTGATTGGTCAAACCAGTCACAAGACGATGAGAAGTTAAAAAAAAAAACATTGAAACGTTCCTACCATTCAGAGCAGCAGCAGCTTCAGTGAACTCCTAGCTCTTCAAAATGGTGAGTTACTAAACGCACTACTGAGACAGATGTCAACATTTTGCGTTCTTAGTATTGTGATCGCGGGATAATAACGTGTTTGAAGTTTCCGGGTGTGCGATGAAAAGTAAGGTCGCAGATTGGCTAGCGTTAGCCTACTAGCCTAGCATTAGTTCCACCCTCTGCCTATTGTATTGATGTAAAATGCATAAGCAATAGCAGTTGTAGCTTTCCGGTGGTTTTCAAAATAAAATCTGTGTAGCGGAATAATCATTTACTGTCTTAATTCTGAGATTAAATTACTAAACCGAAATGGCGTAGAAGAAGATAGTAGGTTAGTAGCTTGTTGTATGATGAGAATGCCTCAGGGTACGTTTTCCACCTTAGTAGAAACAGAAGTCGTGCTTTTACGGTTGAGATCAGATTGTACAGCTTCCTGTTACATCGTAGCTAATTTGTGTTAGCTTGACGCAGCGCTGGCTTTGGGAGCTGTCTGTCTGATGCTAGCTCGCCTGGTTTTCACAATGAACACCGTTTCCCTCCGGCTGTTTGACTGCGTGTCATGACAGCTCCATTGCCGATCGACATCGGGGCTGTTGCCATCTAAATTTAGACGTAACATTGACTAGATTAACTGACTATATTAAACTAAGCGACTCCTAATTACTGGTTGGATTAGCAATCGAGCCAATTTAGCAAGTTGGCTGTTAGGCTACAGGAATTTAAACCACCAGTAAACCATGACTTTTACCTTCATTCCCAACATTTTACTAGCGCTTCCTGTGTTTTAAGTCTTTCAGTCCCAAGCACAGACACTCCACTCTCCTTAATCTTTGAAGATCTCTCTCTGAGCTCTGTGAAATCCCGACTCCCACCAGCCATCTGTTCAGGAAGGTGTAATTATAGAATTCAGAGTCTCTGCAGACTCCTAAAGAGTTTATTCCTTTGTGATGGTGTTATATAATGTTTTGTGTGAATCAGACCAATGAAATGCTGCTGAAACTCATGTATATTTTTCTCTGTGGTTAAACCCGTGGGTCAGATTGAACAAATGCAGAGTATTAACACAGTAGTTAACTACCTTAATGCGTTAGCAGTAACTTTATAACACAATGCTTTACCACAGAGCAACGCAATGCACGAACACCATTTAATGCTTTAATCTGAGTCTTGTAGCTATTCTTAATATGAAATGGAAAATATTCCTGTATTTGTCCATTTACACAATTTTTGCAGCAGGAAATTGCTAGATGGCATAAAATTGCACATATTTGGAGCACATTATACTGCAACAATGTTCAAGCTGAGTTATATTTTGATAAGCAGAAAACAGGCATTCTATTATCATTTTCTCATATGAGATGCCAGTACATATCTTATGAAGGGTACATACTGCTATTAATATAGAATTAAATGGTGCACTCACATGAAAAGGAGAAGCACTCAGATGACATGTGTTCTCTATATTTCACTTCACTCTTAACAAACACTTTTATGTTTATAACTCAGACAGATTTTAAGATATTAAACCATGCAGCTTGATAATTTTTCATGTTAATAAAATGAAAAACATGTGACCACATTGATGTAGCAACATGTTTCCTCCCCTTTAGAGTGAATCACTTGTAGTCTGTGACGTGGATGAAGATCTGATTAAAAAACTGAAGGAGTTTCGCTTCCGGAAGGAGACCAATAATGCGGCCATCGTTAGTAAGTATTGGAAAGAACCTTATTCCATTCAAGTCATTAATGTTTATGTCGTCTAGAGTAGGGGAGATGATGTTAGCAGTCTACAGTGCAATTTTTTACCCACCAGACCACTTTCATTACCACAGCTAAACTCATATTGACTTGTTTTATTATTATTTTTACTCCACAGTGAAAATTGACAAAGATAAGCAACTGGTTATACTTGAAGAAGAGCATGAGGTAAGTTACTGCAGCATTTTTAGATGTATTTAATTCCTCTGTCTACATGCTGACTTTGAAGGTTTCTAGGAAATGTTAATAAACAAAACTGAAATCGTTTCATTTCTGCTCTGTTTAGGATATTTCTCCTGATGAACTGAAGAATGAACTGCCTGAGAGACAGCCCAGATATCCTTTGAAACAATGATTCTCTTCTTTTTTATGCAACTATACTATTTATTACAATATTTTAGCTGTTTATATTATGCTATTTGAAGTACACTTTTAGTTTTACTTCTTGTTAAACTGCATGTCAGTGATTTTTTTTTTTTTTTTTAAATTCCTGTTTTTTGTTGCATAACTTTTTTTACATTGTAAAATGGTCTTAAAATTAAGCACAGAAACTGTCCTTAGCACCAGGCACATTTATTGTCTACAGCTATAAGTACCATCATGATGACGGACGCATTTCCTACCCCCTTTGCTTCATCTTCTCCAGTCCACTGGGTAGGACTGACTCTGAAATCATGTATCCTTAAACATACACAGCTGAATGGTCATTCACTGCAAAGTAACTTTTTTGTGTTCAACAGGTTGCAGACCAGAGCAACAGATGATGTACGCGGGAAGCAAAAACAAACTGGTGCGAACTGTTGAACTGACTAAGGTTAGTAAACTGTGAATGAGCTGTTTCTAATGTGGGTGGACCAGTCTGTAGTTGCTCTAACAGTCTCATAAATGAATACTGGGAGATAGTTAATGCAACACTGCTTTACAAAAGCCAGAAAATTATCTGCTTGACACTTTGCAGTTACTCTTATGTTTTTTGTTCTAGTAGGTCATTCGTTACCAACTTGGCTATAATTAATACCGGCTTCAAGCTTTTCTATCTATGTGGCATCCTTTGGAATCTGTTTTTCATTTGGTTAAGGAAATCTGCAAGTTTCAGCTTGTAATGACTCAGTTTGCTGCACAGATGTTATCTAGTTCTCTGTGTCTGGACTAAATATTTATAGTTTCTTCAGCTCAACACACACACACAATGTATTATTTCACAATTTAACACTTTTCTGAATTCTTATTTTTGACATGATCAAATTATAGCATTAGAAAAATGTAAAAGTCAAGACCTATTACAACATCTTGTATTATGCAAAAAGCTCTGTATTCCAGTTGAGCTGTCAAGGATTAACCCTGTTTTATGCTTTTCTTTGAAGGTGTTTGAGATCAGAAACACTGAGGACCTAACAGAGGAATGGCTCAGAGAGAAACTTGGGTTCTTCCGTTAAGGTCATCTCATCGAGAGGTCTGAGCTGTGAGGAGGATCCTGATTGCACAACTTGTGTCATCTCTTATGGAGAACACACTACAGTTTAATGTTTCCCTCCTCTTTGGACCAGACCTGATTTAAA
This sequence comes from Apogon hyalosoma, assembly GCA_037367295.1. Classification (NCBI taxonomy): domain Eukaryota; kingdom Metazoa; phylum Chordata; class Actinopteri; order Kurtiformes; family Apogonidae; genus Apogon; species Apogon hyalosoma. The sequence continues at coordinate 18,976,890 of JAPQRP010000017.1, forward strand.
TAGTGTTTAAATACTTTCTGTACTCAGTTTTAGGCCTGTTTGGTGTCTGTATGAACTTACAGAGCAGCACACTACAGTTCAAGGTGAACCAGCAGGTTCAGGCAATCACACGATTGTATTTCTAAGTTCACTTAAAGTACTTTTTTGTGGTTGTCAACATTATGAACACTAACTAAGCTTCCCCATCTAGCCTAAAACTGAAAATACTATTTGACACAGGTCTGCTTTTGTCTCTCATACAACCTCTCCATGTGCCAGTTATATGTCTGTACTGAATTAACACTCCCATACCTCTTTAAAGCGGACAGAAATCCATCGTACTCATCCGCCCTTCTTAAGTGTGTCCATGCAGACAAATTTATGTTTGTTTTCCTTAAGTAGTTTACACTCAGTAAACCTCTTGAATTACACCTTTTTTAATTATTTGAGGTAGTCTTACGCTTAGATTTGGATTTATGCTTAGTTATTTCTGGTTTATATAGGGTTATGTACACTTTGGCATTACAATAGTAATTTCCCTCAGTTCTGAAAAACAAATGTCCTGCCAGAACATCTAACCAGAACAATGCAGAGTTCTGTGTCAGTCAGTTTCTCCATCAGTATTCATTTAAGGGCATTTAGATGATAAATAGGGAAATCACTCCAGTCTAAACAGGATGATATAACACTACAAATCCTTTTACAAGTGGCACTCTGAGGCTTACATATGTTTGTACCTTCTCGTCAAATGAACAAGCTGGCAGCAGCAGCCTTCGAGTGGTGCTTCTCATGCTGCAGACTCACTCCTCCGTCAGTAGATTACATCTTTTGGTCACCATTTAGAGAAGAAACACAGTGATTCATAGTTGCAACGTGCTGTTCTATAGTGATAAAACACTCCTGCATATTTCCACTGCAACATTCCAAACTGAACAGTTTATTATCAAACCTCCATTTCTAGTGACAGTATTGAAAACACTGCACACAGGGTGGCATTAAATGTCCTCTTTTTAATCTACTGGGTGAATTCTGTGTAAGTGGGTTACTGTGTCTTTAGGGAGATTGTTAGCTATTATTGTGCATTATAGCTATTACTGTTATTAGTGTTTATGAATGTTGTGCTTCATTTTGGTGTAATCTACTTTGATTACTTCATTGTGGCCACAGCTTTGAGGTGCACAGTGTTGAGGATGATGATGGCTGTGACCTCTCCGAACGCCAGTTGTGCTTAATATTTAGACATGGTTGACAAAAAACAGCATCAGGCAATTAACATTTTCCATTCAGAGGAGAGTCAGACTAATATAATATTTTGAGCAATGATACTAGCTTTTGTGTTTGGAACTTGCTAATAGTTTATAATTTGTGCCAATGTCAAGCTACATTTTAGTGTTGACAATATTTAATTGAAAGTTAAAGCGACAACAAAACGTGTCACTGTTAACACACTTCATGAATATGGCTGTTGTCATGCTGAAAAATAACATTTTCTACATCTCTCATTCTTAAAGGTGAGACATCCCGTAAAATTAACATTTGCAGTACACTTCAGCCCCAGATAGTAAAAGATCTGTAAAATGAAACTAAATATTGTATATTGCTAGTGCTAGAGAAATTTGTGTTAGACGAAAACAGTGGGGTTTGATTGTTAAAGTCTAGTATCAACTCTGTGTATTGGTCTGACTCTGAGAAAGAGTAATAGGCACAAAAATAATTCCTCATATTCCCTCATCTGTGTCCTCTCTTAGTGAAAAACGGGGATATTGTGGCTGATTTAATGCCACGTAATGTATGATGTCAAACCGCTAAGTCTACCATACCAATGCCTTGTCTTAAATTTTTTTGTCATATTTTTGTCACTTTGAAAAATCCCGAGGCCAAAATGAGAATGTGCAGAAAAAATAGAAAGTGACTGAAAAAAGCCTTGTATTTCTTTTTTTAGACATTTATTTTTTATCTTTCTAATCTGTGATGTCCAAATGACATCTTTTTTTTTTTTTTTTTAATCAAAGTACAATCCTGATTACATCGTGACTTAACAAAACTTTCTTTTTCTTGAGATATGACTCAAAGGTATGTGCGCACAATCACACCATTTAAATGTAAATCATTAATGATGTAAATGTCAAGAGAATCATTTATGATTTACATCTCAGGACAGGGTTTAGTCTAAAAGAAACAATGGGATATAACTGTAATGAATTACTATCTACTGATACCACTGAAGGTGAGATTTATACAGCTTAACATTAAGACAGTATTGTGCTGATGTAGCAGATGCACAGTGAGATACATTCTCCTTTGGGGGTGTGAGATTTATGTCTGAAATAAAAGTATAAGGCATGTTTTGACAAAAGCAGTACAGGCAAACTGAAATCATCTTTAAGTCGAAATATGTGCAATTTACTGGTTCCTATGGGAATAGAAATGCATTTTGAACTGTAATGTGATGAGAAAATCCTTAACAACTCTAAAATGTGGAGAACTACTGTAAAAGAAGTGCATGCGGAATAGTTTCCATAATTTACCCAAGGATACAATTAAGAATCTGCTGCTGGGATGCATGTATTCCTCCTAAAACAGAATACATCTGCAAACATTCATTTGATTTAACTGAATCAATTTATTTGTGTTATAAGCTCTTAAATGGGTCTCAAAAGCACTCTTCTTGGAAATACTTGCCTATCATTAGTCCTTTTTTGTTGGAATACACACTACTATATATTTTCACAGTAAAGGGATGTGTATCAGAAATAGGCCTGCAGTACAACATTACATTTGGTTTTGAGCCATGTATCAGGTTATGTCCTGTGGATCTAATAGCTTTCCTTCCTATTGTGGTGAACCTGTTGTATATTTGGCCTTCTCAGTCTTTCATTTTAACTTGCAAATGTGTTGTTCAGCTTTTGGTGTCCTCTGATAAAATGCCTAGTATTCTGTTTTCTTTACTTTTTAATAAAAACACCTGAAATATGTATCATAACCAGCTGCCTCATGGCATAAGTGAAACTTGAGATATTTGTACTTTCCATACTTTATACAGTGTCTCTTGTCCCTGTTGTCCAAATAAAATAACAGTGATGTTTATCCTTCTGTTTTCATACTGTACACATTTTGTTTCATATTTGGTTCTACTAGTTCAGATGAAAAGTAGTTTTTGTTGAAAAGTGCAATATGTGAAATGAACATGAAAGACTAGTTATACCTATGACAGCAATGATTGACAGAAAAGTTTGAACAATATTATGGAACCAATAAGAAAAACACGTAAGATCAAGACTGTTCACTGGAGGGTGATTACTTAATTTCAGTGTCACATGATTTCTCCTCTACCCTGCCCCAATGAGAGGTTAGTGATGGATTCAGTCCAGTTCTTTATTATGGAGAACTCAACATGATGTTGAAATTTCGATGGATTTTTTCGCCCCAAACTCATCTGAGTAAATTTTGGACCCATTTTCTAAAAGTCATAAAATTCATGGACACACTGACTTTAAAATGAAAGTTCAAGATGCACGAATGAAGAGCAGACGGACTTGGAGACCTGAGGCTTTTCAGCACCTGAACACTCGCAAGATTTCGCAACACAAACCTCATCTGAAGGAGGTGAAGAGGAGAGTGAAAGTGAGGGTTTGTTCCACTACACAGGGGCCTGGAACAGCAGCCACCAGCTGGCACATCAAACAGGAGGAGACCGCAAGGAAGGCACACATTTAGCAAATGGCAGAACAGTATCACAATCATCAAGTGCAAACTTGTGTTTTTTCGTCAACCCCACCTTTTCACAAGGACCATCACCAGATGCTCTTGTGGGCTGCACCTGCTGTGGGACAGGGTGCATTGAAATTAAGGGCCAGCAAAATACAAGTCCTGCACAGTCCTTGATGCGTGTTTATCTACTGACTGCAACTTCTGCCTGCATGTAGTAGATGGTCAGATGCAGCTCAAAAAAGCCCATCCATACTACCGCCAGGTCCAGACAACTGTTACAGACAGGGCCTGCTGTGACTTTGTAGTCTGGACACTGAGGGACTACATTATTGTGTGCATTAACCCAATCATTTTTGGAAGACAAGGCTTTAGGCTTGAACTTAGGACTAAACTTGTTGCCCTGTACTACACAATACCACTTACCTCACAAGCATCAGTTGGCCCTAGTGTGCTACAGCAGCTACAGCCAGTGCAACATATTAAGCCAACAAAGCAGCCAGTGTAACCTGTAAAGCACCCAAGAGGCCTGTGTGGTGTCACTGTGCTGGACCAGAGAAAGGTCAAATGGCTGCATGCAACAATCACAACTGTCCAGTTCAGTGCTTCCATTTCACCTGTGCAAGGCTTGTGGATGCCCCTCCTGCTGACACTGTGGGTTTGCCCTTCTTGTGCTCATTAGCGTTTACTGACTGTACATGCATGCACCTTATATTTAATTGTTGTTTAATTGAATTGTTGATTCTATTTATACCATAAATTGTTAATTCTGAAGTATGTCCTGGGCACCTTATATTTATAACTTGTTGATTCTGAAACTTTACTGCAGGTTTTTTGCACTGTATACTGTTACATACTTTTGAAATGGCTTTTTGTAATGTTGCACTGTTGAAATGAATGTGAACAAGTGAGTGTACAAAATAAACACTGCACAGCTATATAAAGTTCTTGCAAAAATGTATTTCACAAAACAAGTAGTAGACAAGTGTTAAAACTATGAACAGAATTATGTCGAAGTAACTCTCAGCACTCACACAATAATTTTGCACATATTTGTCAGGGCAACGCAAACAGTGACAACCTTATCCAATGCAGTTACGTTTTCACCTTCACATATCAGAAGCATATTCACAGGTACAGTAGAGTGTAAGAATTTGAATCTGTTTCGCTCAATGCCAATAACCCCTTTCACGTGACTCCTGAGATGAGTAATGGCCCTGGTCTCCTCTACATCTTTCACTTCCAGCTGTGCAGGACCCCTAACCTCAGCACACATCATGCCTCCCCTTTCCCTGATATCAAATCCTCTATCTGCCAGCACTACATCACCTGGCAACAGTTTGTTGAGGAAACCACAATGCTCTGTTATATATTTGTCACTAGCACGCCCACCCCACCCCACAGAAATGAAAGAAATTACACCTTGAGGGGTAATCGCGATCAAGTATTTCATGGTGTGTGCACGTTTATACTGCGAAAAGGTCTGTGCCCCTTCAAGTACATTTGAGGGCCTTTCAATCAAAACCTCAAAACAGTCCACAATGACAGCCACATTTTTGCCAAAGGATTCCACAAACTGGTCTGGCATAATAGCCAATAAACTTTCTCTGGTCGGCCAGTGGACAAGTGGAGACAGCTGTGAGTACATCACACTTAGAGTATGGTGAAAGGCATCACTAGCTGTTGTTCTGTGCACCTCAAATAGATAGCTGAGATGCTGTATTGGCAGATCTAGTCTCAGGCGCATAAGAGTCAACAGGAGAAGCTGGAAGGGCGAGAGCTTTTTCAACTGCCCTTGTGGCAAATAGGGTGTGAGTCTGTGCAGAAGTGTCTGAAACACTACATAGTTTGGAAGTCCAGTGTAATACTTCACTTTATTACCATCACCACTCAGAAAGTTTTCATTCATCCGGTATCCTTCAAGCTCCTCCTTCAGCTGTCTGTTTTCCTCCAAGAGACAGTTGGTGGCCTCTTGCTGAGATGCACAGAGTGCACATTCCTGTAACAGAGACAGTGGATTCTCCACTGGTTGCTGAAATGGCAGCTCCTCTTGTTGTTGTGCTGGGGACAGTGGCTGGTCCACTGGGTGCTGGAGCAGCAGCTCCTCTTTGTGCTGCCCTGGGGACAGTGGCTGTTGGTGTTGGTCTGGCTGCTGACTAACTCTCACCTGGCGCTTTGCGTGTCGCTGAAATCTCTGTTTATCCGTTTCCTTCACCTCATTGTGACCCAGACGCAAGGATGGTGCCCAGTCAGGGTGGTTCTCCAGCATTTCATATGATGGTTTACCTAGAATAGAGCACTTTGATTATCAGTTAAATTACAAAACCTAGTCAATGTCTTAAGCTGGCAAACCCACCACTAATTTATATAGGGTCTCTATATACATCAACAAGTAGTAAAAGGCACAACAAATGGTTAGTGTGTTCTTTTGCTGGCAGCTCCAAGAATTAGTCCGGATTCTTTTCGGTCTCATTTTTATAAATTTATTGAATTGACTTAATCTGATCACAAACAAGGCACAACTCAGCTGAAGGCCCACCCTACGGAGGGGGCCACAAACAAAGCATCATGCAGCTGAGGACCATTCAACCACCCCAGAGGAGAATCAAATGGCCCTGATATTGTAATGACATCACTTTTATACTCCTTGTAAACTCCTAAATCTATGGGCTGGCCTCCTTTGTAGGGAAGGTAGGTAAGGTCACCAACAATGGTCTGGTGTTATCTGATTCTAAGTCAACCAGATGGTTTTACTGACTGTGTTTTTACATCTTATCTTCTGTGATTTACAATCCTTTTGGGCATATATAAATCTGCCACTTTGTTGTGTAGACCAAGGTGTGACCTATCCTACCTCAAGAATCCCACCACCCACCAGCAAAACAAAAGAATTCAGTGAACCAAAGAAGTCTAATGAAACAGAGGAATCCTAACAACATTAAACTACCAGTTAATAAAAAGGATTCAACTAAAAACCTCAACTGTGTATCAAAATAATATTTCAAAACCCCACTCCTTGCACATATTGTAGCATGTTTTGGCATCAATCCAGCTGATGTCATCATATCAATTACCCCTACACATGTGCAAAGATTGAAGAAAACTTAAACAAAAAGACATTTTAAATTTCGCCCATTTATAAGTAAATGGGAGAAAAAAAGATTTTGAAAAATTAATAAAAATTGTAAATTTTAACCCATTTTTCCCAAAATGTAACCATGTCTATTCTGGGTCACTGGTTATCTATAAACCCAATTTGGTATGAATTAAACCAATAGTTTTGCTGCTACAGACATATGAAAGTTTGCCCATTACAAGTAAAGGGGAAAAAAAGATTTTAAAATTCATAGGAAAATTTAACTTTGACTTGCTGTTCCCAAAATTTAATCAGATCTATTCTGGGTCACTGGTAATCTATAAACCCAATCTGGTATGAACTGAAGCAATAGTTTCGCTGCTGGAGTGTAACCAAACAAACCGAACCAAAACAAAAGGCTGGCCCTTGCCTCTTCTTCGTAGCAGGGTTGTTGTACCAGTGGAATTCGGCAGAACAGAGGTCTGATACACGACAGGCGCAATTCATGGCATTTTAAGAGTCGACAACATGAACACATTTAAAGCTATTTCTAGAGCTTACCTTCATGGAAATGCAGTGAACACACTCTCATCCAACGGGGGATACTTTCGAAAGTTATGTCCTTTCGTCTGACCGCAGCCACCCAAGCCATCCGGCGTCTCCTGGTCACACCGGAGACCTGATCTCCTTCCAATCTTTTCCATGTCGGAAACCCAAAATAACGTATCTCCGGCTTTCTTCGTTTGCTGTGCCCATCATGGGAGTAACTGGAGCAGTTCTGGACGCAGCAGTTTCTCCCAGGCATGTTCTGGTCGGACAGATTTTACAGATAACTCACAAACACAACGCACGCGCTGCTGCGGGCGCTGCTGTTGGCGCTTGTAAGTTCAAAATGGCGGAAAGGGGCGGGGACACCAGTGGTTACGTCATCTCCTCTTCAGTGAAAGGGCAATATTCGGTCATTAATATTGTATTTACGTCTTTTTTTTTTTTTTTTTTTTTTAATTCACTTTCATATGTCTACACGTCCACAACTCTCCTGACCATGGCGACCGAGGAAACAAAAAGTGAACTAACTTTCTTATCATTGGTGGTGGCCACATGCACCACTTTTGAAAATACACGATCTTTGGTAATGGATGATGCAGAATGGCTGATACTTTCTTTCTTTTTGGAACAAATGTACGAGTTGCATCTCTTCTACGTCAACCAACATCATTGAAATTACAGATAAGAATGTAATTGCACATTTTGACCGCACAGATTAATAAGTAATATTTTTATTTTGACAAGGAAATTTCATATTCACAGATACAAATTCTTGAAAAAGTTCCAGACTTTAAAAATTTCGTTCATGAATCAAAAAAAAAAAAAAAATTAGTACATTATCCCTAATAAACTAATAAAAGCAACAAAACCAATAGAATTTACAAAGAACGCTTTACAGTGGAATAAAAAAAAAAACAAACAAAAAACCCCCATCCAGTCAGTTTGCTGTCATTTTATTGTATGTTGTACATCGTATGTTGCCTATAGAGTTTGATTCAGTTGTTATGGTTCGTCAATAAAGGTATGTATTTTGATTGTTTATTTTTGTCTTGTCTGAAACCCTGGTGCATTGTTTCCTGGTTGTTATTGTCCTTGTTGTTCAGAATTTGTGTATTGTATTGTTATGAAATTAAATGAAATTGAATTAAATTAATGCATAGGTGCAGGGGTGTCAAACATATGGCCTGTGGGGCAAACTGGCCTACCAAAGGTTCCAATCCAGCCCACAGGATGAATTGTGAAGTGCAAAAATGGTTTGTCTCCTTTCTGTACCTACCTGGCCCACTTTCATAAACTTACTCAGAAATGGTTGAATTTTTGATTCCAAGAAGGATATATCTTATGATGCCACATATTGATATTCTCCAACAGTCTAAACCTCCAGATGCTGCTACAGCAGCAGCTGAATTCACCCCCATTTGCCATCACCTTGCACCAGCAATATTTCCTAAAATTCACATCAAACCTCTTAAGCAATTTTATCAGCTTATATATCATCCATGCATATAATACTGAAATAGTGTCTTTAATACATAGCCAGCTCCATATAATGACCAAACATGACCTTAGATGTGAACTCATTTGAATATCATGTTGAAAAATACAGTAAAATCATTAGGTTTGACTTTTAAAATCTAAAATAACATTCCTGCCAACCTTGCGGATTCTATTGCTTGAAAAATGTTAAACACACTATATTTATGCATAAAACAGATCAAGCTTTAGAGTCTATGAGGAGGACAAGATGTTCAATTCGAAGGCAAACTAAGAAGGTTTAAAAATTATACATTATGCAGAAGTAAATGTAACATCCCAACCGATCACCTAAACATGGCTGAAAGAAATAAGAAAAGAATCTAGTTTTGTCACTTAATAAATGTAACATCTACTTTTTGTTACCATACATGGTCTTATTTCTTAGTATTACAGACATTATCATGCTAAAAAGAATCAATGTTGGAGATGCTTGATATTGCTGTTTTGCTTCAGCAACTGAGATCCAAAGTGGGCAAAACAGATAAGACACCAGAACATGTGCTTACACTGAAGATAGTAACAGTCAGTGGAGTCAAACTCATTTTAGTTCAGGGGCCACATATAGCCCAATTTGATCTCAAGTGGGTCGGTAAAATAATAGCATAAAAACCTATAAATAATGACAACTTCCCATTCCAGACTCCAAAATGTTATCAATATTATGCCTGTCTCTAAAAGTTTTGTGCCTTTGTATCATTCATACATGTGTATGTAATGCACATGTATGAATAAGTTGGGGCATGATATTGTCAAAATTGCATTTATTCAGGTTATTCATAGGCGTTCACATTACTCTTTTTTTTTGTAAATTTCAAGATTTTCCACAATTGAACTGTACTTTTTTTTTGCACTAAAATAAAGAGTTATCATTACTCAAAAGTTATGATGCTGTAATTTTACTGGTCCAGCCCTCTTGAGCTCCAATTCAACTGTATAGAGTAGACCATGATTACATAATGTGTGGTTCAGGGACGTGACTGAACATTCCACTAGATGGCAGTAATGTAACAATAAGAGCACCAGTGAGCTAAACCCTCAGTAACGAAGAAGACGTAACGACAACTCTCAAATCGGCATCGAGGCTGCCTGCATCATCCACCGACTGAGCCAGAAACCGATAGAGGGAAAAATGGCGTTCACATTCGCGGCCTTTTGTTATATGCTCGCTCTGCTGCTGACGGCGGCGCTTATCTTCTTCGCTATCTGGCATGTAAGTGCACATTTAGACCACATTTGGGTTGCCAGGTCTGACGGCGCCGAGGAAAGCGGGTGTAAGAGCGACATTGGCCGGAGAAGACTGAGCCAGTGATAGGCCGGTGTAGCTCCGCAGCCTGGACGGTGCCGAGCTTTACTTGGATAACCGTCGATTTTAGCAACATCTGGATGGAACGAAACTTAGCCTAGCTACGAAGGAACTGGCGCGTGAGATGCTTGGTCGACGTAATATGGAACGCACCCTATTTTCGAATGAATGGCACACACCCTAGCGTTAGCCGGCTAGCACTTGAAGACACTAATGTTCATTTTACCGACACGCCGCTGTATGTGACTTTTTGCAGCCATTCACAGTTCTGTCCACCGCAGTCTAGTCACAGCACGCGTGTATTAATGTCGGGTTGTCAACTTGACTGGTGTTGTTAGCCAGCCAGCCAGCCAGCTAGCTAGCAAGCTAACACGTCTAGCTAACCAACAGTCATTCGTTTCTTTAGCCCAGTAAAGCTCTTAGTGATTTCCCAACATGCTACATTTCTGCGGGCTGTAATCTCCGCCAGAAATTGAGACAAATACACATAAGTCAAGTCCGAACTATTTCAGATTTGAGTGTATAAAAAGGGGGTCAGAGTTTTTAATGACGTGAAACGAAAACAACAGTTGTGTAAATAAAGTCAATCAAGATAATCGTGTGTACATAAACATAGCTTTGACTGTGTTGCTCAGAATGGTAGCAGATAATAGAAATAGAAATATATATTTTTTTTAATGATTTGCAAATGCTGCATACATTTCTCAGTTTTACGGATTTGAGCCATTATAGTCATATTGTATGTGTTGGGTATAGTGTTGGGGAAATATTACATAATCATATCAAATAGTGTATCTGCAAGTAGAAGATTAAGTTGTCACTGCACTGACTCAGTTTCAGGATAATTAACTAGTTTTAATAATGTTTAATGTGTAGAATGAATACTTTATCTGCTGTCTGCACATTGTTACATTGTGCTGATCTTCTCCCTCCAGATAATAGCATTTGATGAGCTGAAGACTGATTACAAGAATCCAATAGATCAGTGTAACACTTTAAATCCGGTAAGTCGTGGCATTTTACTTACATCTTCCTTGCCTCTTTGACTGCATGCAGATATGCTCTTTTTTGAAAGTTTGGTTTATTTTAGTATAACTTTATCCGCCTATCTGTCTTTTTCAATCATTTTTCTGCACTGTTATGCTAAATAACCTGCCTGTTATGAACTCAGTGATCTTGTCAGCTGTCAAACTCTAACGCCTTTTGTTGTTTTGTTTTTCCTAATCTGCTTTGTTTTACACTTTGTTAACGGCAAAAAGACAGTTGAAAAGGTCAAAAAGATTAAAAGAGTCAAAATTGCATTAAAGGTTTGTACCAATCTTTAAAATGCCCGCTCAGTTCAACTCAGTCTGCAGTCTTGTCATTTTGCACGGGGAAGTGTTTGCAAACGTCTTTTCAGTTAACTAATCTTAGGGTTAAGACTAGGGTTCATCTTGGGATTAGTCAACATGCCACCTGTGCTTCAAGTTTTTGACTGCTGGGCTCTAGATTTCTTAAAAAGAAACAAAACAAAAAAACAGATTTTCATCTTTTCCTTTTTTTTTTTTTGCAAAGATTTATGACAGTTGTGGATGTGATGTGTGTAT
>JAPQRP010000017.1:19023887-19037292 GCA_037367295.1 Apogon hyalosoma
ATAATGCATAACAGTGGAGGGAGGGACTTCTCCATAAGTACCGCAACATATGCATTTCTCGCTGTCTTTCTCTGATGACTTCACAACTAACTTATGAGTAACAGAAAACTTAAGCTTGACAAAAAATAGTGATTTGATTTATATCGTGATACATATCGATATCGTCTGATATGAAAAAAAATTATCGTAATATGATTTTCTTTCCATATTGCCCAGCCCTATTGCCAATTAATATCTGTTAAATATTAAATGTTGGTGCACACACAGGCAGGAGAGAGGTTTAATTCACAGTTAATGTCCTTAAATAGGAGTAAAACGCAGACGTAGGAGGTAATGTCTAAATAATACTAGTCCCATGTGAATTGGACTTAATTCTGTACTCCAGTTTCTCACCAGTCCTGACTCTGCTCTCACCACAAGTATGCTGAACTCTATCAAACTGAGGTAAGCCTTGGTAATTATGGGTATAATGGTGGGAAATGATGCACTGCTCTTACTTTGGCTTCAGACATGGCGTCTTTCCTTCGCGGTGGCAGAGGAGGCGGCTTCAGCGGCTCCTCTCCGAGCTGGTGGAGGCTGCTGCAGGACACGGACTGATGCTCTGGCAGAAACAAAAACACAGTTTGAACGAAAGAAATGTTTAGAAAGGAAGATGAAATAGTAACAGAGCAGCTCATTCAGCCAAAATATTTGTGTGAAGACACGTCAGATTAAAACCAACTCCACACTTACTTGAAGGCGGTAGATAAACTTGAGCAAATATGGAGTTACTACCTGTTAATTCAGAGAGGAGAATAAAAGTATGATTACTTTAATGTTATTAGCCTTTTAAATGATCACTTTTGTATAGAAAAGGGTGAAGTTTGACAGTTGATTCTGATTGTTAGTGCAATGTGTACAGGGTTAATGTGAGGAGTTAATAATTTGGTTATAATTGTGTTTGGTCTGGAACACAGCTGAGGAGACATTATTTAAGAGCTGTGCTGAATTTCTACATGAAGCCTTTAACTGAGTGACTGTTGGTTTTGACGTTCAGCTGAACTCACCGCCGTAGGAGCTGCTGAGGTCGTGCTCTGTGAAGACCGAGCTGAGGTCGGAGGAGGCCGACTGCGGAGGCGTTGGCGTGTTTGGAGACGTAGGCACTGAGGCCGACGCCGGCGTCTCCGGCTCGGTCTCGGCGATGCTTCGAAAGGTGATCTTATGCGGGGGCTCCCTCTCCAGCGGGACAGGGTGGCCCTTTGGGGTGCCAGAGGTAGACGTTCGCACAGGCCGGATCCCCGGAGATTTCAAAGGGTAGCCGGTCTTCCTGGCCTGAAGGAGGAGAGGAGGCACTGATGCAACTTTATTCAGCAATACAACCCAATGATTATCTGTGGCATATGGTTAACAGAAAACAGAAATCTGCCTAACCGCAGAGAAACTGTACACAAAGACATCCTGACAGTCTCAAACTGCACACTGAAGCTTCAAAATCACTGCTACGGAACGAGGGAAAACATTTTTGAAAGAAGGGAGACTGCTGACCTATTAAATGGACACATTTTTCACATCAACACAATTTGTTTATCAGTTCTGGAAAAGACATTGTCTCTTCACAGAACTTTTATTTTTAAATCTAAAAGAAAACATGTTGAAAAATTAATTAACATCAAACTTAAACCTAAGGCCTTTTTTGATTAAATTTAAGACCAACTTGACAATAACCAAACCTGAGGGAAATGGCAACATCAGTTCTAATACAATTAAGGTTAGGGACAATTTTGGCCAAGTATTTACTTGTAACCATAAAGAGACAAATTATCTACTTCCTGGCATCAGCTGGTGGATTAACTATGCAGTTTTGTGCACCTCCCTCTCCATGTGTGATTCCATTTGAAATGTAATTTATGTTGTGTATTTTCTGCACAAAAAGTGTGCAAAGTATCATTGCCTTTTTACCACTGTCACAAAATCTCAGCTGAATACAGTTTCCACTAAATTTGCACCTCACTATATTGTTGGGAGTTTTTGTTTTGTACTCTGAGAGTCAGCAAAAAAAAATATGTATAGTTAGCTCTGATATACTGATCTGAGTGACATTAATGCAAGAAACATTCAGTAAATTGAAAATTTCCACTGAAATATCAAAAAGAAACCTTAAATACTACTTCCTAAGTTTTAATATTTAAAAAAAAAAAAAAAAAATATTGATTTAAGAAATTCTTAATACATTCATTCATTCATAATGAATGAATGAAATTCCTTTAAAGAGTGTTTCAGGAATTGGGAAATCTGCGTGAAAGGCCCATTTGTTAAGTTAAATTAACAAAACTAAAGCTGCAGTTTTGAAAACGGACAGACATTCTGCTTTTAATCTGATCTGCAGTAAAACAGAAGTAAACACTGTTGCATCACAATTCACTTCAGTGGAAACACTTACAAATCGGGGAGGCTGCCTGCAATTCCGTGGCTCAATTTCCAGAGAAGTGTTAAAGAGATAGTCAGAAAACTCCTTCTCGCTCCTGTTTCCCATGGGGTTCAGGTTCTCGAAGAACCTCTGTGCAGAAAAGAAGAAAACCATTTCAGCTCATAGATTATTAAGAGTTAGAAATGGCTTAAAGGACCAGACTGAGACTCACCCTGATGTCGTGCTCCACCTTCAGACAGTAGGGCTGGTTCTGGTACTGCTGGATCTCTCCTGTGATTTCTGCTACTTTCCTCCTCTTGCTGAAGTTAATCAGCTCTTTGCCGTGGCGTTTGAGGAAGTCTGGGTTGCCTTCCTCTGTCTTTAGGATGTTGGTTAAATAGATACCTGAGGATGGATCAAAACCGATAAGAACAGATAGAGATCCAACCATGGACACATAAACACTAGAACCACTAGAACTATTTTAATGTTCCTAATAATTAATGGTCAAAGTGGGAGGACAACATGTAGTGATACTGCTTTATCTTTACATGCTTTTTGTAGTGACAGTTCAGAACCTACCAAAGAAAGGCACACAGGGTGGGTTTATTGATTTAAGTTTAGCCAAGTATTTCTTAAAATGGTCCTGGCTCAGTTCTACAGCTTCTTCCAGGACTTTCTTTTTCCTTTCTGGTATTGCCTGTTGGTGCAGAGATAAACAACAAATGACATATCTGACAAGGATATGAAACACGGGAGGTTATTATCATTAGCTGAAACTATCAAAGTAACAAAAACTAGGCTTGACAAAAAAACAAACCATTTAAAGACAACTGCTACTAAAATTACACAGAAAATAGCTTTCAGTTTATTCATACATAACCCTTAAAAACCAGTAACAGATTAGGAGTGCAAAACTATTCTAACTTTAGTGACCAGTTGTATGTTCTTCCTTATCATTATTTACCTCAAACGTGTGGTCGAGCCTGTAGACCGGCACGGAGTTGATTGCACTGACCACCTCCAGCACGCCGTTGAAGTTGTTGAGCTCCTGGAAAACCTGCAGAATTTCTATGACCCGGGACAATATCGCCACCCTTTCGTCCAGGTTCATCGTCTCTACAATACACCTGAAACCAACACAGGCCGTTTGGATTTTGTCCAGAACTTAGCAGTGACTTGCACTGTGATTAGAGCATCTGACTATTCGTACTCACTTCTCGAACCACAGTGTGAGGTTGGTGGTGTGGCGGATCATGCGGAGCAGGTTTGGCGAATTCTTCTCTTTGTCCTCTTTGGTCCAGACACTGCCGACAAGTTCAGACGGCCGAACAGCTCTGTGCACAAGGCAGGGTGTTTTCAGACAGATAATACACAACTGAATATGAGGAAAAACCATTTAAACCTGATTAAAGTGATCATTACACTGGTACTAGTTGACTTAGTATTATAGAACCGATTCTCCTCATTTATTTGACTATGTCAGTACTACTCAGCATTGCCACATAAAAAATGTTAAAATATTGTACCAGAAATAATTATATAATAATCATGACAACAAATATAAACTGGCTGGAGAGACGTTCCATGAGATCAGTAGTGTTCGATTCCAACTCAAGTAAGAGATGATGACTAGATTACAACTACTAAAACTAGGTGGCACAAAAGCTTTAAAATTACTGTACATTTAACTAAGTTCATCTACAACAACGGTATCAACAATCTGTTAATAGATTATTTAATATCTGCACCTAGTTGTCAGACTACTGTCACATCAAGACTACTGTCTTGATGTGTATGAAAGACTCTATGGTTAAAGTGTAAATGCTCTTATCTGGGTGACAGGTGACCTTTTTCATTTTTGTCAAAAAAAATAAAAAATAAAAAAATGAAAAATAAATGAATGAATGAATAAATGAATGAATCTATACTAGGGGCATGGAGTTGAAATGGCTTTTTTTTTATTCCAAAGATTAGTGAAATATTAGGATCCATTAAAAGTATTCAGTAGTTTTAGTTTTACTGTAAAGTTTAACTGTAAATGAATTTCTTCAGACACAAATATCAGTATAAATATCATACACGTTAATTATTATTTACAGCAACAGGAATGAAAACCAGGAATAAGGTTTAAACTTTCAGGTTATCATTAGAATATTTGGGTTTTGGGCCATTTAATACTGACAGGATCATTGATCGAAAGAACACAAGAAGTGTAAAGGACAAAAGAAAAGAAAAGAAAAGGAAGGAAAAGCCGTCCATGTAAACACAGCTCCAGACTCACCTGTAGAGCTCTGATTCAAGCAGTGTGAGCTGGCGGGCGATCTCTATGGGGTGAAGGGTCATGAGGTCGAAGGACTCCATTTGTCCTGCTCTGCAGATGTGCCACTCGATGGGAGGAGGAAGGCTCTCGAAGGTGATGTTATGACTGACACCGTTCGACTGTGTCTGCAGCTTCCTCCGGATGATTTTATTGATGGACTCGACCCACTTTCTCATCGACTTCCCTGAAGCCAAAAAAAAAATAAAAAAAATTAATATGCAGTGTTACCTTCTCAAATTAACAAACTAATCTGATCCTTCTGTTCATTGTATTTATCCATGTATTTGATTATTTACAATCATCTAGAGGATGCATTCATGCAGACTGGATCATTTACTTGGATCAAAAAGCGAGTCTGCATCTCATGCATTTAAAAACTCAAACCAGGAATCATGTTTTGATGCACCCGAACATCTGTATTATTACTGTGATAACGGTGCTTATTACGTTCTGTTTGTTTTACTGATGAGGGGGAAGAAATGATAGCCTGTTACCTCAGTCTAAATGTATTTATTTTGTAGTAAGACTTTTATCATGCATAAAACAAAGCTGTGATGTATCAAACACAATCTCTTGTTCACCATGGAGCCAAATAACATTATGAAATGGCAGCTAAAATGGTCCAGAATGTTCATTTATACACAAATTCTGTGGATTTATGGACTGGATTACAATGGTTTGTCTTTAAATAATTCGATATATTAGGTTTTTCAATACATCTTTGTCTCATCTCCACTGCATAAAAGAACTGCATAAGCTTCAAAAAACATAATCAGTAGAGCAAATATATCAATGCTGACAGATACAGAATATTTAAAAAGAAAAATAGCATTAAAAAGCCTCTTACAGTCTTCAAAACAGATTTGTATCCAGGGGAAAAAAAAAAAGGAAGATAGCATTTAAGTGCACACTTCCAATGTGTCTACAGTGTTAATTATTACTTGGTTTATAAATTTGTTATATTTACAGAACAATACATGTTTCAGCAGAGATCAAAGTGACATAGTAAACCTTTAATGTGTGCGTTTATGTAGGACTGACCTCGTAGTTGGATTTTGCTGGTGATGTATTCCTCTAACTGGGTCCTCAGTTCTGGATCGTTTTCAAAGTCGTAGAAATGATGTTCAACCCACTGGCGGAAAACATTGAGAACCCTGTGAAGCAAAGACCAGTCAGTATTCATTACACTGTACATACGTTATAACTACATGCATTATATTATCAAATAATATTAAATAATGGAAGCAGCCAGATGACAACCTATGTTTTTGGGCTTTACCTGCATAATTACTGACAGTCATAAAGCAGAAAATTAACCTTTTGTCCCTTTAAGCATAAAAATAATCTTTTTTATTAATATCGGTCTAATAGTGTTTCATACAAAGATGATGTACAGCAAAAAAAAAAAAAAAGAGAGAGACTTAATTCACCAGCTGACTTTACTTCAGTGTGTATTTTTTACGCTGGTCGGTAAACATTTTCTATGAGTGGGTACTTTGCTTTAATCGTCGAGTATCCAGACTTTAAAACAAACACCGGGACCACCACAACTGAAAAGACCACCTAAGATGCACAACAACATCCCTGGGCTGCTATTTTTCTACATATTTATACATAAACAGTTTTGGATTCATATCAGTTTAAAACTCTCATGTCTGTCCTGTTTACTCAAAGACGTTCTGAAACCTTTTGTGATATTCGAGTCCCTCACATCTGAAGCCACAACTGAAGCCAACTTCAACTGTCTGAAAGTACAGTCTTTAAATGGCTGCTTCCCTAAACTGGGATACTCTCAGTTTGTAATGGTTGTAAGAAAACTATTCCTGACTCTGTGCTCCTTTTAAGGACACAAAGTCTGATAGAAAAGTACTTCCACAGCTCAGTGAGAACATTTAACAGGAGAATGTAAAAGAGAACAGAAGGAAAGAGACAAAAAAAAAGACTTTGTGAAACTCTGAACAACCTTGTTAGAAAATAAAAGAAAAAACAGTTATATACAGTCTGAACAATTTCATTTTAATCATCAAAGAACTTAAATCAGCATTTTGCTTTTCATATTCTGATTTTTTTTTGGAAATGTTGTAATTATTTACACATTGCTATTAATAAATGCAGTTCATTGCTTTGGTATTACATTCCTAAAATATGAAGCTGTTTATGTAACTTGAAAGAGAAGACGAACACTGACAGAAGATGCATTTAGATCCTTTACTAATATAGCAATGTTTAAAAAAAAAATCCTAAATAAAAATCCTACATGAATAAAAGTATTTATAGTATAGTGTAGTTTAAGTATTTTCAGCAAATGTACTGGTTTGGTTGCTCTGACTCTGTATTATGATCTATGACATCATTAGAATAGTGAAACTTCTTTTACAATCAGGGACAAGAGATAAATCTAAGACTCATGTGAGTAACAGTAAAATAAAGGAGAAAAACACTACTCACACCCTCATATATTATTTTAAGGTTTTGGACTTTTTGTCTTACATTCTCATATTTACTGAAACAAAACCATGTTGGGAGTTCAGAGGGAAAAAAACATTTAGCAGAGCTGTTACCAACTCAAACATGTGAAATGTCAGCCCAATTACTCAAAAAGGTTGGAAACAATTGGTTTAATATTTAAAAGAATGTTACACTATTAAAATCCTTGTTCTTTTGCTTGTCTTTTTGAAATCTGTACATTGCACATATTGTACATTCCAGTATATTTTTTATTTTAATATATATTTATTTATCATGTCTTTCTTTTGATTTCTCTATTTCCAAAACTTATTGGTATTGTTGTCTCCAAATGCACCTGGACGAATTCCCTGTATGTGAAAACCTACTAATAAATAAAGTATTAAAAGTAAATAATGTTCATTTTGATTCTGGTTTTCCAAGTAAGTACTCATTATCAAGCTGTCCAACTTGGTAAATGTAGCAGAGCATAAACGACAACATTTACCTCTGAGATTTGAGATATAATACAATATAGAAATATAAGTACTTAAGTACAATCATCTCAAATTTGTACCTAAATGCAGCACCTATGTTCTTCATACACTTTCTAAACTACACACAGAGACAGACTGGTCACTGAGTGGACAGTTTGTTGTCGGTTTGTCCTCATACCTGAGCTGGACCGGCTGTACGTACTCCTTCCGGAATCTCTGCAGCTCGGCCGCCATCGGTTGGTCTCCATTCCAAAGAGCCTGTCGATCCTCCTCAGTCGGTTCTGGCTCAGGAATCTCAATCCTAAAAGTAAAATTATCATTAACACCAATTCTTTTCTAAAAACAATGCTGAGGTAAAAGCTGGTTAAAAACCGTACCGGTCTATGAGCAGGGTGAGGAGCTCCTGTGGTTTGCAGAATGATCGGTAGGTGGTGAGAAACGTCCTGACAAAGTTAGGATCTACAAACAGATTATGTAGCAGTGAGAAAAATCACTTTGACATAGCAAGGTTATTAAAGCTAATGTGCGCTGATAAAAACTAAAAATTAATGTGGCACTGGAAAACAATTTGTGTAACTGACACAATACTAAGAATTTTAGCTTTCAATAACTCATGAACAGTGCAACATGAAGTAAAAACAGAAAAGCAGGTAAAATCAGCTTTGTTTTTCCCCTCAGCTGGTTCTGTGGTTTCTGCACCACTGTGGTTCAATAAGAGGCTTTGCATAGTATGGGATCTTTAATAAACACTACTTTTGCAAATCATAATCATATCAGACTTTTTCAGCAGTAATAAATAAAGGCTTTCCTCATTACACTTGAAAAATTACATTAAATCTCAAAACTAAGTCTGATTAAGTGAATTCCTCAAAATGAAAATGAAAATAAAACTACTAATGCATTTATTAAACCACAAATTCCTCCATGAATGTGGGGGGCCATGACAGCTTTCTGGTGTTATTTGATTAAAACACAAAATATGCATAATTCTGTACGTCTATGAATGTGATATTTAGAAAACAGGTCAAACACAAACTAATCTTTGCAAATAGCACATAATTCCAATTCATTTTAATAAAAAGGATATCAAACCACCAGGGGTTTTCTGTCACCAACAGCTGCTGTGACTAAATTTTATAAAAGGAAAGAAACCGTGGTGAAACTAAAATCAAGACTACATAAAGCAGAGGTGTCAAACATACGGCCCATAGGCCAAAAATGGCCAATCAACGGGTTCAATCAAGCCCACGGGATGAATTTGAGGTAAAAAAATTACACAGAAGACAACAATAGTCAAGGGTGTTGCTGAGTCTTGACAAATTGTTTTGATCATGAAGTTAAATGCTATATTTTTCAGTTCCAGATGATTGTTACTAAATGTTTTGTGTCTCTGTAGATCCACTGTGATCTGTAAGCTGAAATGTACATGTGGAAATAATAAGCTGAGGCGTAATATTATTAAAATTCACTTATTTTTCAAGTTGATAAGGTTATTCGCCTTCATAATTATATTTTCATAATGGAATTTTATTTGTTTTGCACTAAAACAAACAGAAAAAATTTGGAGTTATTATTTATACTGTATTATGCTATTATTTTACTAGTCCAGCCCGCTTGAGATGAAACTGGGTTGTATGCGGCCCCTGAACTCAAATGAGTTTGACACCCCTGACATAAAGCTAAAATGCAGATCTCAACAAATGACAGCTGTGAGTGAAACCGGAGCTTTTTTCAGATGTTCGGTCTTACCTGCATACATGTGGTAGGTGAGCCTCTCTATGAGCTTGACCACGGTGCCGGCTTTAATGATGGGGATGCCAGTTTTGCTCTGAACTTTGTCCTCAAACACTATATTCTCCTCAGAGTCCTGCACAGCAAAGCGATAAACCTCAGGGGAGGGCAGTCTTAAGGGATGCGCCTGTTCCTCGTGCTGCAGCACCGTGTCCAACATTCGGTCCAGTGTGGAGCGGTACTGCAGAGTCACCAGAGCTGCCATCCACGCCGCCTTCTCCTCAGCTGTCCGTGCACAGAAAACTGCACAGTTTTCATCTTTTCCTATCAGTTCAAAGGCGTGTCGCAGCTCTGTCGAATCCTCGCGGTCCACGATGCGGATCTTCCTCAACACAAACTTCTCCTTGAGGCGATACTCCGCCCCGCTACCTGAGCCAGGGAGTCGTGAACTCTGATTGGCTTTGCAGCTGATCATTAAACCGTCAAACAGGAAGTTGTGTCTTTCGTGTTTAGCGCCAGCTCTCAAAAGCAGGCCCTCCAAGATGAACTCGCTGCAGCACTGACCGATGTCTTTCCCTTCCCAGCCATCGATGCTTTTCTGGATCTCATTCATGCGTTTGATGGCGAGCTGTTTGCTGCGGACCTGCCGGCTGTACAGGCGGTACATGGACTCCCTGTAACGACACAAGGATCGAGTCAGACAAATGACGAGACCAACACACAAACAGATAATAAACAATAACATAATAAAACACCACCAGTAAATGCTGTCTGAATCACTGTAGGGCAACAGTGGAATTTCATAATGTCCTCTATAGAACTAAAATACAATAGCCATGTTAATTTTTCAAATCAATTAAATGAAGCAAAACAGGTTTTATTATATTTATATTACTCATTTTTCATTTTATACTAAACGGTAAGTGAAGTACAGATTTCTATGATCATATATTCAAAATATATACACTTAATAACCAAATAGACTCATGTAAGAATGAGTTATAATGATATTTTAAAGTGCTTTTAGTAATTTAGTTAGTCACATCCTTACATCTCAAATAAATATGTAGAAGCTCATATTCATGGAGTTACATTACACGTTACAAGTGCTTTTTGTGAAAAACTATAAAATGAGTAACTGCAACAATCCTTAATGATTTGGTAATATTAGGTGGTAACATTATTATATTTGGTAATATTTTGAAATTTGAAGTAAAAATCCAATTCGTATACCAGTTACAGCAGGACAAAAAAAAGAAGTAACTTTTTCCATACTTAGTCATAGTAAATTTCTGATTCCAAATTTATCAGATTGTGTTGGGTTTTTCTTAATACATACTGCGCTATATATAGTCATTAGTCATTAATGAGTTGATCTTTTCTGTTACTGTTACAAAATACTATGTTTGGAACAAATGAGGTGTATGCAAACCTATTTCTGTCATTTGGTCAGTGCAGAATGGTAGCCTGAGTGATAATAGCCTTCAATGGGAGTAAAGAGACGTACCCTGGTTTACGGCGAGGCTGGTGCTTGCCATAGATCCGGTCCACACTGCACTGAAGGTTAATCAGCGCTGTGATGGCCTGTTTAAGACATTCTCGGTCATCCTCATCTTCACTCCGCTCCTGAAGTTGCTGTATTGCAAAAAAATGCGAATAAACACAATATTTACATTTATGCTTCATAATATACTGATATTTTTCTAAGCTGGTGTAGTAATTGTTCACAGAACAGATGTAATTTTACTTTTACTGTGGGTCATTTTAGCTTTTACTGGAGATAGTAGAGAACGACGGGGGGCAGAGATGGGATGAGGTGACATTGTTATTGATTCCATCAGCATTTTTCCCCACTATGAAAAGTCCAAATTCCTGTTCTGTCTAAAGGGGCGCTGTGTTACATTAATACAACTGTAATCTGATCACAGTGATGCATGCCAGCGCAGTTAAATCGTAACACTGGAGCCAATCATGACTGCTCTGTCAGCAAAGGACTTACACAGAAACAGATATTCAGTGTCGACAACTGAGCCTGATGATAATTCACTGCATCAACAGTTATATGTACACATAATTTGACCCAGCAATGGCTTCTCTAATGTGGGGTTCAGAATAAAAGAGCAATTCTTCAAATGCTGGGTGTCAGATCTCATGTAGTGTCACAGTGGACAAAAACTGACAATGCATCTGGAACACATCAGGACATTCAGATAGAAAGACTAGGATGTTAAAAAAAAAAGCTGTTTTTACATCCAGTTCTCTTTGAAGGATTAATGACCCACATTGTCATTACTTTTTCCCATTTTATAGACAACCAGTATCATAATCACAGCTTTGCACATTATTGTATGTTTACATTCTAGTTTTTGTTATTTGCTTGTTGTTTTTGTTCATTGGTAATTAGCTGCTTCTTCCAAATGCACCTGTGGAGTTGAATGAATGAAGAATTCAGACCCAAGCAAAGCATTTACAGTTTATGGAGACCACAGGGAAATGTTTGAAAATGCATAACTCCATTTAAAAAAGAAAAATATCACTCCTTTAATGTGTCATTGGAGGAAATTGCTGCTATGCGAATACAGTCTGGACAATGCAAGTGACTGGTCAGGGAGCAGCATCTGTCATTGTTTGTAATGACTCTCCATCGAACACAGCAGGCATGTATGACTCTACAGTCTCCTAATATGTTGCAATGACCATCTGAACCAGCATACACATACAATAATTTCAAAACAGAGACCACATAAACAAACAACAATCTAACAGAGAAACTGCAAGAAGTCCATGTGTGAGGACAAACTGTACCTGCAGTAGCTCAAAGTAGTGCATACAGTGATAAACTGGGACCATCATCAGCTGTGGAAGGACGTACTGGACTGCTTCTTTGAAACCTTCTGCAACTGACTGGAGACACAAAAACAAAAACACAGTCAGTACATGACCTGTCTGACTAGAGTAGAGAGGTTCACTGAACTCTGATGTGTGGCTGAAAAGAATGAGTACAAAGAGTTTACTTAAAGCAAATGACAGGATAATTTTGTAAATAGTTTCTTGTGGAGAAAAGAAAAACAAAAAAAAAAAGAAGAAAGAAACAGGAACAAATGTAAGGGAACAGCAGAATGTGTTGTAACTTCACACAGACCAAAGTTATGTATTGTTATGCAGTTCAAGAGTTTACCATCACATGGGACAAAAAGTGTTACTGCCTGAAAAATGACTAAAACGACTACATGGTCATCAAAACAGACTACTTTTTTCATCTAAGACTAGACTGATCATTGTAGCTCTTGAATGCAAAAGTGATCAAATGGAACATGATACAGTAGGTTACTTGGACATGAATTAATCCTAGTCCAAGAATGAAAGAAATTTATTTTAATTATTAAAACAATTAATTCATTTAATTATGTGTATTTTGTATTACTTGAGATATTTACTGAATTAGAAGTAGAATTAGTATTTCATTTACCAGAATAGAGTAATCTATGCTATTTTTATGATGTTTTATTTATAGCTTCTGTTTTTCACTGTTACATAAATGTGTTGAATACGATATATTTGTTTAATGCTGTGATTTGGGGCAACAACTACTCATCTTCAATAGCTGTACTATCTACTGTCCACAATCTCTAAGGATAACTGACAGATCAATACCAAAATATCACACAGATCTTCCCAAAATTAAAAAAAATATATAATTCACATGCGAAGATAAACACCTCCTAGTAAAATACATCTCTGTATTTTAGATAGTGTTTTGCTTTTAAATGAGGTGGACTGGTATGAGACAAAGGCTGGAGGGTGAAGAGGGAGAAAGGGATGAAGAGGGAGACAGGGATGGAGCGTTTGACCGAGTGAAGCTGCAGGGAAACCGGAGAGGGGCCCGTCGTCATTTAAATCTCCTGTTCCCCTGATAGACGACTCAGAATCAATATGAGAGTACTCAGACTCCACAGCAGCGGCCACACTGTCTGCATGGAGGGAAGAAACCAAGGGAGGAGGAGGAGGAGGAGGAGGAGGAGG
>JAPQRP010000017.1:19038587-19099511 GCA_037367295.1 Apogon hyalosoma
AGAGAAAAATGGCCCGCAGTATGGCAGGCTGTTCTATTTTTAAAAGGCGATGTAATTTACCCACAATACCAGACGCTGCAGAGTGCAGGGACTGAGTGCTCCACAGATCAACAGACACATCTATCGGACATACAAGAGGGAGGAAAGCATGTGCAGCAAGACAAAAGATCGGGTGGTAAAAGCAGAGGCACGAGTAATAAAACTGCCACAGGTTTGATCC
Source organism: Apogon hyalosoma (assembly GCA_037367295.1). Lineage (NCBI taxonomy): Eukaryota > Metazoa > Chordata > Actinopteri > Kurtiformes > Apogonidae > Apogon > Apogon hyalosoma. The sequence continues at coordinate 19,038,808 of JAPQRP010000017.1, forward strand.
TTATTACAGCAAATGTTTCTGACACGTTCACATTCATGGAAGCGTCAATATTATCCGTGCAATGATGGAGGAAACCAACATCCAGCAGGTCAGAGATGAAACACAAAATGAGAGACCCTAAAATAAGATTACCTCTCAGTACATTTAAACAGAACAGCAGCATGAGAGAGGGGCTGTTCCAGTATGTGTGTGTTGGCTGGGGAGGGGGAGGCTGGTGCAGAGACACCATTACACCATCGGCCCCTGGGACCACTGTCGATCATCAAACACACACATCCTACCATTTGCACACTATAACACAACAACCAGGCAAAATGGATTTGCAAAGCCTGCACAAAATGAGGGAAATGTGCAATTTGAAGTGATATTGTTTAATACTGTGGTGACGATATGACTTGTAATATCATGTTGGGATGCTGAGTGTGAGTGCATGCAGCATGAAAGTGGTGATTTATCATGAGTTTATTGCACATGTTTATATTATGACATCAATAAAAATAGGATTTAATGGCCAGCAGTAAATTCATTTCATTTTCTTTGTTACCAGATGCTAGAGGTGTGAACCCTCACTGGCCACAATTTGATGCATTTATGATTCTTGAAGCATCTCTGTGTATTATCTCCTCAGTTTTATGCATTTTTACGCATGGATACTTCTTCATTAGTTAATATAATCAGCCTGAACTCCCATCCTTAACCCATAAAGACCTAGTGCTACTTCTGTGGTGGTTTTGTGGTTGGTCCCAAACGAATTTCTCTTTAAAACCTTTTCTAAATGATCATGCATCATTTACTATCACATTATCCTCTGTAATTTGCATTTTTCAGTATAAATCTGGTATTTTTCTATATATATTTCACTGATCATCTAGATGTTCATAAAGACTCAGAGTAACTTTAAAGCAGTGGTTCCCAACCTTTTTTGGCTCATGACCCCATTTTAACATCACAAATTTCTGGTGACCCTAGACATTCAAAAGTGAGACTTTTTTTTTTTTTTTTTTGGTAAAATTAATTTGTTTTTGATCATGTAATAGCTTGCTAAACTATGTTGCAAATAAATGTTAATTTTAGACGACATTTAGTCTATTTAATGTATATTATTATGGACAGAGGCAGAAAAGCCAGGTGTAGGGAGAATTTGATTTTCCTTGGTCAGGATATGTACAGTCAGTCCAGCTTGTATTTAAAAAAATTTATGCCAGGCTAATGGTTGTGTGGGTCTTTGAGGGTTAAAAACATATATTTTGTCCAGTTCGTGCTTCCCAGTATTGTCATAAAACCTGAAATGTGACCTGATAATGGAATGTGTTTTTATCACCTGCTGCTCAACTCTACTTCCCTCTTGCTATACTGACCCACATTTAAAATTATAATTATACTAGCCTATCACACTATATGCAAGAATAATACACAACCAGGTGCCAAAATATGTTCAATTTAACTGGACAGCTGAGGCTAGGTGTCTCAATGTCCAGTGTCTGTAGGAAATTATTTATAACTCTACCATTGACTGATTTGTTAAATTATCAAAAGAAAATCAATCAGGAACAGTTCTGATTAATGATCTGTTGATGAGCTATCTAATTGTTTTCTATACTATTTACTTATATGATAACCTGCTTTATCTATACTCTTTTATAATGTTGGAGGGACAAAAGCTATTGTTATCGTGTGATAAATGTATGTGTGCCTGATGTTATAGTTCACAAACAGAAAAAAAGACAGAAAAAATCTTTACTTTGTATAATATCTTGGTATCAGTTGAGGGAGGTATGAATTTGGTGCTTAAATGCTTAAAAGTAAAGCTGTAAACTGCCCTTCGCTCTGATGTGAACCATCACACTCATTGGTCTCTGGCCTGAGAAAACACCAGCAAATATTTCATCTTCAAAGGCTGCCAAACTGCACCCCACCGAGCATAATTCAATACTATTCTTGTGAGGAATGTCCAAATAAAACAATGCGGCAGCAGTGAATAAACTGTACACAGGACGCTGAATATGTCATGACATGCCCTCAAACGATATGAGGAGAAATTCCACCAAGTACCAGCTTCACTTCAAAGCAAAACAGGAACAAATATTTAAACACTGTCTGCTTGGTGAACACACATACAGTAAATGACATACCTTTATACAAAAACAAATACGTTTTTCTTTTAATTTTTTTGGTTTATAAGTAAGTTTATGTTTGACAAGTAGAGGAAAGATGGCAGCTGGAGATAAAAGGTTAAAACAGCTGTGAAAGTGATTTTATGGCCTGTCATAAAACTTTATACACAAGAATTAAGCTGAAAATTATTTTAACTAAGGAAAAATACAATAAATTTATGTCACCCCTTCATAACCAGAGATGGGATATAATCCTGACATATTTTCCTCTTAATATGGTTATTATTGGAAACACATGTGAAAAGTCACAATAAAAAATAGTCTTGCCTGGAAGTAGAGGCCGACAGTTGGCCGTGCCATCAGGTTGTTGAAGTGCTCGTGGAAATCCTTGCTGAGGATGTCCTGAGACAGGGTCTCATAGGGGTCAAACGCCTGCTCCTACACACAAAGAAGAGCTAATGTCAGCAACACCTAATGCACAGATAGATTTGTATAATAATGAGGATTCTCAAATGCATGCTGTTTAAAAGGTGCCTGGTCATTTATACAAGTTTAACACCTTATAATGAGCTAAAAAAAAACCAAACCAAAACAAAAACCTTTCAGTTCCTGTGTAACCTGTATTATGGATGTTCAAGATGCTCATGCTAAGATGTTTAGTATAGGGTCAGTAATGGTAGCTACACTGTTAATAGGTGTAATCAACATTTTAAGCATTTCTATTATAGTCATGTCATTTATGTCAGTCTGTGTATGTCTGAGACCTGCCTAAGTCACATGTATGTAACTCATGTATAAATCATTCTTTATGAACCTTGGTAGGCATCCTGACTGAGGGGATATCTGTCTGTGGTGAGACTTTAGGGTTTTTGGCCTTAAAGCTGTTTTACACATTATAAAAGGTAAATTTTATTCCTCTCAGAACAGTGGCTTTATGTTTTCTTTGCAATAAAAGTATCAGAAAATGCCTTTTTTTTTTAAAAAAAAATACCATTTCTTTTGCTCCTTTGTTTTCAGGAAGAACTTAACTTTCAATATCTGGCCATTAATTATCATTATTATATTTATTTATTTATTTGACAGGGACAATGCAGTCAAACATAGTTACTAGTTTGCAGCTGATGTGATGCATATAGAGTTTATAGCTAGTGTTAGTTCTTAACTCCAGGCCCCGGTTGGGCTCTTCCACAACACTGCAGTACAAGTATAAAATATACATCATTTAAAACCCTCATACCATACATAAAAATATAATATATATAAAATTTACATAATTTACAACCATCATACCATTAATTCTTTAATCTAGTGTTGCATTTATATATGAGGCATTCATTCACTCACCCACACAATACACACAATATTTACAGATGAGAACAGTTGTGTTTTGTCTTTAACCAGGTTAAATAATAAATGCTTAAAACAGTGTGTTTTAGAAAAAAAGAAAAAAATGGACCAAGTTTTTAGCATATTTATTATCAGAGGCAACTGTAAATGTCTGTAAAGACACTTTCTAAGATTGCAAAAATAAACTTTTAATAAAATAAAATAAAATTTTACATCAGCTCAAACATGCTTTTTGGTCTTGAACATTCAGTATCCATATTATGGCTTCATATGTTTTGTTATTTCCAGGCGTTTTTTAGCCTGTGTGGAAATTTCTGAAACAGTTCCTTTTTATTTGTAATAGAGTCCCACACCACTGCCGTAAAGTGTTATATAGTGTCAGAAAGCCACAGGACTTCAGCTTTCTGATGCCATTTGAATTTTGTGGACAGCGGAAATGGTTCAAGAACTACAGTAATTTGAATGCTGTAAAGGGTAAAATGCAGCGCCGGAGAGACGCAGTTGTTAAAAGGTTAAAAAAAAAGAAAAACGAGAGCTGGCCTTTTCTGAGTTGAAGTATCACATCTGCTATCCTGTGATCAGCTTTGAGCGGTGGTGAAATCCTACATCACTCTGAGCTTACAGGGGTTTTTAGGCTGAGATATTTATGCAGTGACCTTCTTCAAAGCAGTAACTTGCCATTAGAGACAGTAAATCTAAACAGACACTTTCCAAATGCATATAGTGTCTGAGAAACAGGTCATACAGTAAAGTGTACCTGAACTTTGTATCATCATAATTTCAGGGTTTTTCCCAGTCAGAAATACTCGGTACCTCTGCGAGGTCTTCAAAGCAGCTGCCCACCAGCGGATGAGGGCTGCCGTCAGCTGTCATCTCCACTGCATCCTCGATCAGTCCCAGCAGCTTCACTGTCAGCTCGTGGATGTCTAGGATGTTACTGAAGATCACCTCCACATCCTGCGAAAACAACACCACATGAATGAAAACTGAGGAATTACAACTACTGTGGGCATTACTAACATTTACAGAGTGGATTTATTGCCAGAAGGTTGCTTCTTTGAATCTGTGATGTAGATATTAATGTCTGTTGCCAGGTAAAATGAGCTGCATTTGAAAGCAGTCACTGAAAATGTGATCATCAGACAAACATTTAACATGAAATAAAAAATTACTGACGCAATAACCTGCTCTCACTGAAACCTGTTTTTACATGGCACTGGTCAGATATCAGATTTCTCTTTGCAAATGGACATCATAAAACAGACCACAGAGCTTTTTTTTTTTTTTTCGCATTTTGACAAACAGGAATGAAAATGTACTTATACTCTGTCATTTGATTTTCAGTTTCAGTTTAAGTCAAACTTTAAGTTTCATTGTTGTGGTGCTGAGGTGACCTGTTAGTAATGAAACTTACCGTTCAGTCTACCACACTTCTACCACTAACATGACTTCCTGACTCATGTACATACAAGCTTGTAAAAATGCAGTGTGAGTGTAAACACTTCCAGAAAATCATGTTTCTTAGGGTGTTTCCACACCTCTAAGTTTCACCCTTGACTTAAGTTTCTTTTCAGTCAGAGAAAATTCAAAGCAAATCGAAATGCATCCCTACAAGCCACTTAATGTTCACTCCATTTGATGAGTCTTACGTAGGAGCAACAAAGTAAATATAATAGGAAAGTCCTGTACAGTAGACTTGCGTAGATTCCCAAGAGTCCATTTTTGTAAGATTGGTCCAAGTTATGAAAAGCAATGGTGGAATAAGACATTTCAGAGATTATTCAGGTGGACCTCCATCTGCAACGGGAAAACCTTTTAATCTAAAATATGCAGCTAGACTCCATATTATGGGGAGGATGTAGGTGCTCTACAACTTTACATTAGCAGCCTCTACATTCACAATATGCAGCCTTTTCAACCAAGGTATAAGGACCAAAAACTCAAATTGCAAAAAGGTTCCATAAAGTTTCCTTTTTTTTATTAGTGTGCTGGAACCTCATATACATATCTGACCAATGGTGCTAGTCTTGCATAGCCAGACCGTTCACCACACTTTGTTAGCTTGGTGCCAGTGTCAGATAGGTCTGGCACACCCTGTTATCGTTCTAGAAAAGGGGTAAAAGTTATCTGGGTGGTTTGGCTAGTTCTTGGGCAGTGTTGAGTGCAGGATGCTCCAACAGTACATTTGCAATAAAGTGGGGAGAGAGGGTTTTTTTGGAGGAACATGTCCACATAAGGAAGTGCATCATGGTTTTAAAAGGACTAGATCCCTTAAAAACCAAAAAAAAAGGCACCTAAATAGATGTGTGTCTTTGTCAAAACTTGCTATTTTCAGAGTGTACATGCAGGACAGAGGTTGTTCTTGAGGGAGACTTTTGAGGTGATAATGCACAAATAGTGTAATGAAGACTACTGACAATCCTGCCACTTTGCAACAGACATATTCACCTATATTCCAGCAGAGTGATTCCAGAGAGTCAAACTATAAATGGATCAAAGATTCTGACAAATGGATGCGACTGCTCAAATTTGGGGCCATATCCAACAAATCTGCATCTAAGTATGGACTATCAAAGGTGCAGAAAGATGTCTCCAGATGTTGACTCCAATTTTAAAACAAGATAATCACAGAACCAGAAAAGGAAAACAAACTTCTTCTGTGATGTTTAACTTATAGATATGGTGGAAAAAACCCAAAAGCCAGGTTACTTCAGTGCCTGTAAACACACTGAATATATGTTTAACCATTGCAATGACTGGCAGGTTGTTGCACTTGAAGCCAACCTCTCTGAGATAAATAAATGCTAAAATAGAAGTGATTATGAGCTTTAAACAACAACAATAATAACAACAGGCTCAATTTGCCAAAGGAAATCATTAATCAAGTAGATGAGAACGAAAACCCAAAAATAGAAAAGTGATTATCGACTGCTGAAGTCTGAATCGAAGTTCTGTCCTGTCATTATTCGGCTGTAACACTTTCCTGACATCTCAGAGTAATTTCAGATTATACTGTGTTTCAACAGACATAATTGAGGTTATTTTGGCGAGGGCTGCAGATGTTGTTCCTGTCTCAACATAATTACATGTTCTGCATTCCTCTGGGCCTCACAAAGGTTTATCCTCCTCACCCAAATGATACCACAAATTACCCAACCCAAAATATGCAAAGCCACAGTAGCCCATTAAACTCAACTTTCCATTCTCTTCTCGTCAACCCAGAGATCCAAAGTTCAACTCCCTAGCTCAATTCATCCTTTACCCTCCTTCTTGAAGGGATTTAGAGTTCTGAAACGGCCTTATTAGACACAGCATATTTAGTCATTTGTATCTTTGGTTAACCCTTGGATGCAGAGATTAACATCAATTTCCCGGACTGTTTACTGGGAGGTGACTCTGGGGTCACTACAAAACAGTAGGAGGGTTTTTTAAAGTCAGGTCCAGATATATTCAGGGTTCCTACAGGTTTCTACAAGTTAAATTTAAGACTTTAAAACCTTTTTAAGCCTACTTACAACAGAAATGAATGCCCATTTCACGACCATATTGGGAAAAATGTGTGACTTCAAGAATTTAGGAAAATGTATTTATTTACTCCAATGCTTTGATTCCCACCGTTTTGAGTCATTTCTTACCGGGGGCATTAAAGTTAGCGATAATTGGTTCCTAATTTCAATATAAATTGTTGGGTTGGAACGGGTGGAACTGAGTCGACTAATGTTACTTTCTTTGCAGCTTGAAAACAATTAAACACAACACAGCCAACAGGTTTATGGCAACATAACTTAAGAGCTACCATATCAAATTTAAAACCTTTTAAAGAGTTTTTTAAGGTATTAAATGCAGATTTGTAAATTCAAGTCTTTTAAGACCCTGCGGAAACCCTGTATATTGGTTGTGATACACCTTACACAGTGGATAATTATCCAGACTCTTCTAATGTGTATTATAATAGACAAGTGTAAATTACAGATTTTGTGACTGTCTGTAGTTTTAAGAGTTCATAGAGGAGTATTCTAGTGCTTTAAGATGATGAGGTCAAATTATGGCAGTCCACATACATCTATTCAGTTCAATTGTGTAGTTTAGTTTATTTCAAATATGCAACAAAAATAATCCTACTTGGTAACAAAATAATCCCACTTATTGTATTTATATATATTATACACTTAATGCCGTTTCACCTCAAAGGGTTTCACATTCTGTACAAAATATAACATCGCCTGTCCTCTCCGTTAGTGTCTTTCATAAAACATGCCATATTTTAGCACAATTTTGTAAATTTTGCACATTTATAAGGTCACTTTTTCCACCAACTTGAAAAACATAAAGCCTTAGAAATGCATTGATTGCAACTTTCTAGCATGAATTTTTCAGTGTGAGCTCCAGAGGTAGATTTTCTTCCTTCTTAAAAACTACTATTCAAAGCATCCAAACATTTTTGTTACTTGTTCTTAATGTTAATTTGATTGTATGTCTATTATAAAATGACACATTTTCTCCTAGGCCGTTTAAGGTTATAAGACCTACCCAGGCTCAAATCTGGAAACAAAGTGCTCCAGGTTAGAGACAAAGCTATTCTGTACTAATAAATTCCAACTGAAAATGAATAGCACTGTTGATACAAATGACAGACACCAGAGACTGCAGGCTCCTGGCTGGCTGTGTGCTCTTTTAGCCACTTTACCTTTGGTGGCTACAACAGACCAAACATATTCAATGTGGTGATTATGTTTCAAGTGTCTAATTAAGTTAGTGTTTTTGACCATCTACATGTTCATCCTCAGCTCATTTGATCGACAGGTATTACGACTCTATGGTGAAGAACTTCAAAATCAAGTACGTATCAGTACATAGGTGTGGATGATGTATGACGTGTCATTTGATGGCACAAAACTGGATTAATGTGACGCTGATCAGCTGATTAAAAACTGAACTATCAATCTTTGCATATCTGCAGAACACATTTTAACGTTTACAACACAGTGTTTATGATCTGGATGAAAAAGAAGCTATTGAACAGGATGGAGGATGTCCAATACTTCAGCATCACAAGAAGGGTTCACAGATCACTCAGCCATCTTTAGTGTCCTTAGTGTTGATTTTGGTAAACTCAACAAAAACCAATGAAGATAAGAAAAAATTACAGTAAAAACTCCTATTAAAACTGCAGTTCTGTGTATTAAGTCACATCCACTTCTGAAAACATAGATAATCAACTGGTAAAATGTATCTTCAGGAGATTTAATAAACAAAAAAACCACAATTTCTTCAGAGTCAGAGTTTTTTCACAGTGCCTTCTGACACTGATTAGCAGTTAGCCGATTACACAGTTAGTAATCTTTAAATGTTCTTACTCTGGATTTGTCTGAAATGACTTGCTAATTAAGTTCAGAGTTGGAAACCTGACTGTTTGTTTATAAGCTGGCTTTAAAGTAAGCTGCAAAACAGCTACTGTTTCACCTAAAACTGTTGAGTGATGACAGGAGTAAGCACAAATGCTTGAGGCTTTGCATTTAAAAGAACAGCACTGTGTAGTGCTGCATCCATTTTTTTTTTTTCCAAAGTTGGGTTTTTCAACACAGAAATGCAGAAAAGTATGTGTTTATTTTTGATGAAATAGATTGAGAAATCATAACATTGCAATCCTCCTCACCTGAGGTGTGAAGATTTTTGAGTTGGACAGGAAGTGATGGCGAAACACTTTGATGATGAGGTCGAGTTCTCGCAGATACTGACGCTCTTCTGCAATTTCAAGCCTCACGAGGTCGTCATATGTCAGCTCCCCGGAGGACGACGGCTCCTCTGTGCACTGAGACATCAAACCGATGTCCTCCTCCTGGTCAAACATGTCCATCAACACCTGCAACAGGATCAGAACATCATTTAGAGGAGCAGTTACAGCTTTTGTCTTTTCGTTTTTCATGCCACTTTTGTTGCTTTTACTTTAGTGAAACAAAGATGCACAAACAAAGGGACATAAAGGACCCAAGGAGACCCCAGGCATTAAGCTCAAGGAAGGTAAGATTCACGCTTTTGCATTTATGTGTTGGCAGAAAAGTTCAAGATGTGGCAAACTCTTCCACAACTGAGGATGATATCAAAAGTCATTGTTTCTAGCAGTCTTGTATTAGTAAAATCCAATTTGTTATAACAGAGATATAGAAATGTGACCTTCTGCTCTACGCTGTCACTCATCCCCACTGCTGTCAATTACTAATTCCCATCAAAGTTGGAAAAAAACTTTGATAAAGAGGCCATGGCATGTTATTAAAGTGTAACTGGAGACAGAACAGGAAAGAAGGACTGATTTGAGCCAGTGTCAGGCCTGCTTTTATTTTATCTTTTGCCAGAGACTTTCTGACTTATGAAGAGGCCTGTTTGTCAAAGGGCCAAGAGTCTTTTAGAAATCAAACAGAAACAGCACAAATGAGATCCTTACAGAGTTGTGGTACCAGAGAAACACATACATATAAGGCAAAAATAACATTTTTTTGTTATTTTATGTATTTATGTCTGACTAAGAGAAGCCAGGAAAATAAAATTAAATTATCTTCACCATACTGAACTGCAAAGCATCATATTCTTGCATTACATCATATTGAATCACATTGTGTTAAATCAAATCATATCAAATGGTACTGGATCATATGTTGTTTCATAATTATATGCCGTTAAAGTGGGACTGTGTGATCCCATGATTTTAGATTGTGATCAGTCTTAATTTGTCATATGATGTCTCATCTTGTCTTGTTATTGAAAAGTAAGTTACAGCACTGTCAAAAATTTTCTATTTGCTTAACACAGGTTTTAAAACGTTTATTTATGCATTTATTATGTAGTAGTTTATAGAACATTTAAAATAGGCACTGGACTAACCTAGAAGTTTGTAGCATTAATGTCACCAGCAGAGGCTGGTAGCTCAGCAAGTTTATTTCAGTTTGTGCAGAACAGTACTTTAGAGTCTACACTAAACTACTTAGTTTTAGTCTGCATTATCTTGTAGAGTTTGCGTAATATGCTGTTTTGCTGGTGAAGAAAGGATGATGAATTACCCTAAGTCCATGAGTCTGTGATCAAGCTTATGAACTCTGATGTGCTGTGGGTTTAATTCACACATTATATTATAAAGACATTATAAAGACATTCAGTATAAAACACTGGTGTGACAAAATAGCTGCAACTGTCACAGATAAAAAGACAGGAAAACATTTTAAGTTGTGTTTATTTTTTCTAGCTACTGTCACAATATTATAATAATAATGGAACAAAATGATGCAAAATCTAAGTTTCTAGTTTCTAAGTTGTACCAGAGAACACAAGAGGAAAAATTTTCTAACAGGTGATTGAGATTTTTTTTGTCACATTGACAAGCTCAACTTCAAGGTAATGAGTGACTGAGATACACATACCTAATACAGGTTCTTTATAAGAAGCCCTCTTTCTCCAAATCACACATTTCTCTATACTCTCTCCTTCAATTGGTGACTCTTCGTCTAGACATTTCTTGGTGATTGCTTTTTTATAGCGCTCTTTGACCATAAAGCACAGGGAGTGTTTGTATGAGTGTTAGGTTTCTGTTTTCTCACATTACTCACCTTATCTGCACACATGGACACCTTGATGTCCTGCTGGCTGATCTCATAGTGCCGAATGTTGCCGACATAGTTGCCTGCCAGCTTCAGTATGTCTGCTGATATGTATTCAAGAACGGCCACAATGTACAGGGAAACATGGTAGTCTACTTTATAGCCCAAAACCTCCTGTTGAGGACAAAAAAAGGAGTAAAATATCAGTCCTGCTGTTAGTCTGAAAGTGCACAGAGGACCAGATCAGCAAAGAGCAATTCAATTAGTCTGACCCAAGCTGTCAAAACATTACAACTATATTGAATTACAAATATTTCCCGGCAACTGCTCAAACTTTCTTGCACTTGCATCAGTTAACTTTGTCTATAAGAATGTGAAAAGTATGTGGACTGAAACATTCCTTACATCCTACATAACTTGAGTGACTAATTGAAAAGTAGTATTTTTCCATAGTTTGAGAAGAATGTAAAGCTTTTTCTCAGATTTATGAGCTGTTTAGGTGTCTGTACCTTGAGTAATGGGTGAATCTTGTCCACAGGGAGAAGTAAAGGGTTTCTCCTCTTGCGTTTTTCAATGGCTGACTGGGCGTCGGCGATCGCCCACTTATCAATAGGGTGGGGGAAGGTTTTCTGGACACGTTCCTGGTGAGGGGAAGAAGGAAAGTTATCATATTTGCCATATTTAACATGACTTTAAGTATTGGTATAACACTGAACTATTCAATTAGATGATTTGGTTGAACATCTATAAAGAACTCAAGTGTTTGGGAGAAGAAACGGGACGATAGGTTAATTAGCGACTTTCCCCACCCATGTATCATCTCAGCACCACTTTTTACAGGGATTCTGCAGGTTTCAGCAAATTACATTTAAGGCCTTTTTATGAATGCAATTAATGTCCAAGTCCCTGGAGATAATATGAAACAGGATCAACTCAAGTCCACATCCATCTTCTATGATTACATTTCAACATATTGCTACCCAAGTGGTCAGTCAGATAACAAGACTTCACAGGCTGCCAAGATTTTGGATGATCCTATTATTTTAATAGAAGTAGAGGGTTAAATACGTGATTGAACAGCTTTAATTATCAATGAGTGTTATGAATTTATCTTCCATGTTGGCTTCACTTTTCCATAGCTGCATGAATCATATCATCTATCTTTAAATTTACTCTTTTGATTTGGACAGAGAGGAAAGATATGCAGATGGAAAGTATGTATTTCCATATTCTGGCATTTATTTCCCCCCATTTCCACCTCCTACAGCTTCAACACTACAGTGCTACAGCATAGTGTAATACAAGTGGCCAGAGAAGATATAAGCCCTACCCCATGATGGCTAGACTTTAGCTATTCACAGGTGTTTTCAGGCAGGTGCTGTCGACAGGGTAAAAAATGTGACTAGAGCAGCAATGATCAATCTCTGATCAGATTCTTTCAAATACGACTTGACTGTGACTCCACTGCACAACTCTATGGTTCAACACAGGCCTTTAAGTGGCTTTGCTTTTCCATAACAGCATGAAACACTGTCAGTTAAAGTACATTTGGTCTTTTTTATGCAGACTAAGAGGAAAAGGCTGCAGCCAAAAGTTATTTGTTCTAAAATTCTTGCATTTTTCTACCTTATGTCACCTCCTGTAGCTTTAAGTTCCAAAAAAGATTCACCAAGTAGAAAGGAGAAGAAAAATAAATGAAGTAATTACTTTTTTCCTACCAATATGCAATAAGTATTTGGACTAATATACCATTTTTATCTTCTTTTGCTGGTTCTAAAAGGTTTGCACTGGGGGACAATCTTTGCTGATGTTTCTGAACAATACTGGGCAATGACATACATTAGCTGGTGGATTTTTTCACAAAATTTTCCTTCCACACAATTTTTTTACCTATAGTTTATCGTTGGATTTTTTTTTTTTTTTTTGCAGCAGGTTTCAAATCAATTATTTTCAACAGACTTAAATCGAGAACTAAATGTGCTGTATTCCACAAAATGACACTAGCTGGGAGTGATCTCTTTCATTCTGATCCGGCTCAGTTTGTCTTCATTCCTATTGGTTCAATATTGGTCTTATATGTAAATTTGTTACAAAATGAGCATGCGAGAATGAAGTTGAGGCAACTTCATAAAAGTGATGCTAACTTAATAATTTAATCATGTTTAATATTTTAATGACTAAAAATCCTGATTATTGGATTACTTCAGATTTTTTAAGACCCACAGAAACCCTGTTAAATTAAGCCGATAAATCTGTCAAAGTGCTGATTGGACAGTAATGCCTTACTTCTACGTCCTGCACCGAGCGAGGCTGGGCCACACACAGCATGTTGAGCAGCTGTAGGATCAGCTCCTCGATGTGCTGCAGGGCGTCCTCCTTCGCCTGGAGGTTTGGGTGGACCTGCTTCTGCACCTGAAAGAGAGAGGCCAGAGAGACTAAACAGAAAGCAGGAAACTTTAAAAATGACATCAACATTTAGCCTTTGCATGGATTCAGTTGGCTGTCGTTATCTGTAGGAGATGGTTGACGTCAGGTGAAACTGTGAAACATAAAAACTGTAACACCTGGTATGATGTATCTCAGCAAAGCTCAGGTCACGGTAACTGATGTCAGAACAAGTAATGATGACTGAACACTTTTTCTTGCTATGAGTGTTGCACGGCATCAAAACACATTTCACTGATTTGTCACAGTGGAAACAAACTTTTTTCCTTTCTCATCCATGTTGTTGCACTCGAAAATGCTCATACATGTGAGGGTCAGCTGTGAAACTTAATTTTTCTAAAGTAAAACACTTGAAAAATCTATGCAGAGGAAAACTGAAGCTGTTTTGTCTGACCTCAAAAAATCATGTGTTTGGGTTTGATTTTCAAGCAATATAATTTGTGAATGCATCAGATTTTTGACAGGAGACTCAAGTGTCACTGAATGCACCATGAGTCATTCTCAAAACAGTCTGCAAAAATAAAATACAAGTAAATATTTACTACATATCATTTTCACATACACACATTTGTTTTTATTTTATTGATACCATTGCCAAATTTTCAAAAAAGTATTTCATTAAACCTGGAATTCACTCTAACACATAAAACTTATACTTTATGCAATGGAGGTCAATCCATCAAAAGAACTTTTTTTAAAGTATGACATAGTCTAATTATGGATTAATTATGAAAAAATAAAAATTCCTGCATGAATCCATAGATAAACCTAGAACTGAAAGTCAAACTATACAAATCTGGGTGAGTCTGGGTTATTAAAATTTTTGAGCTATTCATTGTCCTCAAAGTCATTAATACCAGTTGAGATGCCTGATATTAGCAGTTCTGCTGATACCAACTGTAAAATGTCATATCAACGCTAATGACTTGGTTCAGTGTGCAGTAACATAAAGCATCCTACATTTATGTTAGATAATTATGACAATCTCAGTTGAAATTAGTCCAAAAACAGTTAAATTCTATCCTTTTGAAACAATTTTCAGAGGCTGTTAAAATGATCCATAAACTATTATAATCTAAGGACAAATGAAATCAATATAATCATGTGTTTAGAAGTGCTCTTCTGCTGATTTATACAGTGATTCAGAATGACAGCAGGTGTGGTTTCAGGTAGCGACAGCAGAGAGGGTGTGGCTTTATCAGGTCTATGGGTGAAAAGTGAAGAACCCCACCACCTCCACCCTCACAACCTCCAAAAAGTTGTCGTCATCTGGGCCGTGCCCTCTCAAAGGAATGCTGTCAGTTGAGATACTATTTTAGCACCCAAAGCAGACTACAGGGGGAGAAAAAAAACTGTGGGAGAGAAAACAAGGAGAGGTAGAGACAGAGAGAGAGGCTCACATTTACTCTCCACTCACAAAAGCCAGGCTGTTCACATGCGAGTGATGGAATTACCCTGGCATACAGCAAAGTGGGGCGTTATGATGACAAAACATTGCCCCCGGATTAAGGAATGTGAGAGGAGAGTTAAAAGGTCAATGCAGACTGGGCTTCATGCATTCTTGTGCTCTGACTTAACAGAGATGCAGCAAAAGCCAGGATGTTACTACAGTTTCCCAGTTTGGAATCAATATCTATCAAACTGTCAAAGTCGCCTCAGTGTCAAGTTTAATTCCAGTTATAAATAAAATGAGACATTAGAGCACAGAACAGAAGGTGAAACTCTTTTTCTCAGCTCTGTTTTGGATTCAACTTGTGATTCTTTAACTACATTCAGATGCTTTTTAAAACAAGAGGAGCTGGAAAAACTGAAGCCGCAGCTTGGCGTCCGTTTTGTTTCGATACATCATTTCTGTTTTGATGCACACTCACAAGACTTAACAGTTATAAATAAGCCACATGCATAAACTATACTTGGAAAAAATATATATCAAAGCAGAAGTTATGAGATATATCCTTTGGACTGCAAATAGGCACTTGAACAAATTCCACAGGACACCAGGAGTTGTGAGTCACCACACTGAAACTACGGGGGTTTCCCCTGACTCCATTCACAGAATAGTTGGCCCGTTTCTGAGAGGCCCACGTCTAACAAGTGTCGTCTATCTCCAACAATGTCAGGATGAGAGACAGAGGAGCGACAATAATAAACTAAACTGAATGAAATTTGAAAGAAAATCAAACGTAAGATACGCAAATGCAACAATACTCTAAGGTGGCATGTGGCCTCTGAGGCATGTTAGGAAATTGGTGACATTTTAATAATCAGGGTGAAAGATAAAGCTCTGGGTCATAATGCAACTTGCTCTAGCGAACATGTCAGTTTAGCTCACTGCAGATGTCTAAAAGGACAACTGAAGCCAGAGCGGGGTCATGTGCAGGTATGACTGTGGCTCAGTGTATTTACAGTACGACTGCAACCCGATCCTAATGGGTGATGGACGCAACATGGTCTAATATAGTTGGCAGCCGACACTGAAGTAAACACAGGGGGAAAGCAAACGAGTGGAAAAAAAGCAGTGGGAACTCTTGAATTTGAAGAGCACTCGGATCAAAACATTAAAGGGCATGACTCAAAAAATACAGACATCTCTCCTCCGGTGGCAGGTGAAGTCAAAACATCACCTCATTATTCTGAATCTGTAATCCGCTGAAATGCAATCACAGAAACACATCCAACATGGAAATCAGAAACAATCTGAGGTCAACTGATGGTAGATTTTTAAAGGCAGATATAATAACAATAACTCTGAACAGCAGAAAACTAAAGTGGATAACTGCTGAATGTCCGCTCTAATACTTTTGTATGTATCCAACATTTTAACATTCCAATGGAAACTTTAGGAGATGTTGCTGACCCTGTTTTAGTTTCTAAACTACAGGACTGAATTGTAGTCGAGACAGACAAACAGAAACTGGTGGAAATAATGAGACAGGCCCCTGCCATCGAGTCTCCTGTCCATTGTCCATCCCTGATTCGTCACACCCCTATCACATGGCTCCTTCTGTAAGAAAAGATATCACCCTTGACAGTCATCTGCTAACTGACCGTGGATAATACGCTACAATTAAATGAGGCAAGCACAAGAAATGTCTCAACTGTTGTTTACTTTAGGGTTTTTACAATTTGTCAGATCGCACAATTTAAATCTATAATTATTAGTAAATCTGCAAAAAAGTAACAGCAACTATTCATATAATTCTGCCATGTTTATTAGTCACGCTCTGAGCTTCTTATGCATTTTCTTTTAAGAGAAAACCTGTAAATTTTGGAAGTTACATGGATGGATCTCACAATATTTTACAGCTGCTTTTCCATTGTTTTTTGATGTTTTACAAAATGCCTTAATATAAAAATATAGCTAGAGGCTGTGGCGCCTTTTTTAAACTAAACTATTTGAATACCTGACAGTGAGTAATTGTACAGCTGAATTCAGGTAAAGATATTAAAATGAAAAGCAGTCCTATCTTGAAGTATGTAAGCTTTCATGCACATCCTCCTGTGCCATGTTAAGGTGTTCAGTTTCATGGGTCAGCTCCATTAAGGGAAGGCTAGTGTACAGGAAGTCCCAACGCTCCCTCACTCTCACTTTCCCTCCTTCACCCCCCTCCCCTTGCCTTGCTCTCTGCCCACACAGAACGAAGCCCCCAGGGAGACCAGAGCAGCAGCAGCAGCAGCAGCAGCAGCACTGGGCTCACAGTGCACAGACTGAATCAGAAGACCAACAACCAGGATTCACTGAGACACACAAAGAAAACGTTACATCCTGATTCTGTCACAGCAGTTTATATTCTGAACACACACAAAAATACCCACACCTTTGCAAAATTCTATGGCTTCCCTTCCCAAACTTAGGTTTAGGGTCCAAAACAGTTTCTGGATCTGTTTTTACTGGGTTGCCAAATGTCATGAGTAATGACCAAAGGCATGTGAAAAGCAGCTGAGCCTCCTAAAACATGAAGATGTAAAAAAAAAAAAAATAAATAAATAACAACATTCCAACATTTTTATTGTCAATTCACTCAATGCACAGGACGGACAATTGAGATACTGTTGCTAAAAATCTTGCTATTTAGATGCCATGCAATTAAAAAAAGAGGTAAAACTAGAACAAGAAAAAATAAAGTGGTATAAAAGATAAAACTATAATAAAATATAAAAGGTATAACTCAAACTTATTTATAATAACAGAGGTAGTGCAACATAGTAACGGTGATGAAAGGCAAGGAGGTGCACAATGGAGCAAAACAGCAGTAGATATAATAAAGTAAATGAGGAAAAAAACATAAGAGATGAAACAAGGCAAAAACAATGAAACAAGATGAAACATAACGTAACGAAAAGAAAGATTTTTGGGTCCAGAGGAGACTGATCATTTCAGTCTCAAGCTCTAAAAGTGAATCACTGCTTAATGAGAACACTCCAAAGTAGAGCTGCACAATCGTTTGAGCATCCTTCATCACAGTGTACGTGTGCAAAATAGTCACATCACAGGTCCTGCAATGTAGGAGGCAAATGGACTCAACGTGTTCTCATCTAATTTCAACCTGGGTACCTGACACACACTGCGTGCAGCGATCCACCAATCACAATTGTTCTTAATCAGTTTGCCAAAGCAGACCACACCCCTGCACATGGAGTGAGTTGCTGGTAACAACATTGAAAAATGAGCAACGAACAAGAGAAAAATCACCGAAAACGAAGACTTGGTGCCAAAAGGAAAAGCACAATCAGTTATCTGGAATTATTTCGGCTACAATAACGATGATATTGAAACACATGCTCTGCGTCGACAGTGCTTTACACCTGTTGCCACAACGAGAGGAAACACAACTAATTTGTTTGACCATTTACGTCAGCACCACACAGCTATTATATCCTCCTGAGTATTTTTTCAAATCGCAATACATATCACAGGGTTAAAAAAAACCCAATGTCAGTTTTTTCCAATATCGTGCAGCCCTACTCCAAAGCTAACACAGCCAAAGAACAAGCTTAGGCATGTATGCCGTGTACTGTCGTCAGGTCTGTTAGAGGGGATAGGCTGAGGCCCAGTGCTTAGTTTCTCAGACAGAACTGTGCAGTAAGTAAGAAAAGCACAAAGAGGAGAGAGCCTTGTTTCATTTTATACAATTCCGCCAATGCCAGTTGTGCCATACTGTTGTTGACCCTGGAAAAACACAAGCGAAGTAAGAGGAAAGTAGAAAATACAAACACATGGCCAGGTCTCTGCAGGTTACTCCATCACACACTGTCAATCAGGGGTGGTAACTGAGAAGATCTATTGTTGTAGGGAATTTATAGTGCCTTTGAGGGAAAACCTTAAATAGAGAGAGATTTCACACTTTCTTTGTATTATCTGATAGCATAATAGAGGTGTTTTTTATGTTTTAACTTTTTATTGAAGAACGCTGTATATCAAGAAGACATTATTTATATATTGTCACTCAAAAGGATCCATGTTGTTGCACTATCAACACACTACAGCAAATCATGATGTGACTGAATGTCTGAAAATCCTTTTTTTTTTTAATGATCCATGCAAAAAAAAAAGTAGTCTGTTGATTTGAATCACTCAAGTTTGGCTTTCAGGCTCTTGGAACCAAAATAAGCTGATTGAAGACTGGAGCTCTGACTTTAACATAGGCTTTTGTGATTGGTATTTCACCCAATTATCTGTCATGACACATGAATCAAATAATGAATTATTACAGGGATGGTGGGATAACACTTGATTGGCATTATTGAATCTGCTCAAAATAAAGCCAAACCTCTCTGCCATGAATCTTTCATATTAAAGACTCTTATTTGTTGACGTAGTCAGTTTTGACATCTTTGTTTTCCAATGCAGAACTGTCAGAAAAACATATCGACATCAATAAAACAAAGTTAGGCTTGGAGACATATCAGTCCAATAAATCACATTATTTGGAACCCATCTCTAATTCATTAATCCCAACAGATGATGATGAACTGTAGGCTGTTTTTTGTGGGTAATATTCTGGCCAACATGTAAAAAGCAGACCACACAGAGACTCTCTTTACACTGATTCAGCAAGTTATTAAATAGTGAGGACAACACGTAGGACTTTCCACCTCTAAAATAGGACTTTAAATATGTTTTGTTTTTTTTTTTTTTAATTTTAAGGTTCTCAGTGTCTTGTGCTCTGTGGAAAACACAGACACAAGTAAGAGGGTTTTCCACATAACATGGACATGCATGCTGGTTTCACACGGTATATTTATCTTAAACATGTTCTGCTTCAACAGACTGAAATAATGAGATATGACAGAAAACAATGGAGCCGGCTGTTTTACAAGTTGAAAGTTACAAGGAAAAATTTGATCATTCAAGTGGAAAAGTGCACACAGCGTTTCTCTAAATCAAACCGAACCACAGACATTTTACCTCAAAAGAAGATTTTGTTACTCAAAAAACTGCAATGTCATTAAAAGAATCAGGAATGGAAACTTGTGCACACACAATAATGTGAAAGAGGAGTTAAAATTATTTTTAATAACTTGCTGTACTGTATGTGTGTCACAGTGGGACAGAAGATGTTCATCAGAAGCTGCTTCCATCCCGTTTCATCAGAAGGTGACACACTCCCATAATTTGTGTAGTTACAAAAAAACTCAGAATGGTCAGGTGTTGTATGTGCAATGGATGTTAGAGAACAGAGAGGTTGGAGGTAATAATAGAGAACGGACGGTGTTAATACAGGGTTAACATTTCTAATTCGATTGATTATTCTCCTGGCCTTGTATATGGAGCTGCATCAGGCTCAGGTTGCAGGTAATATGGCTCGTGTGTGCGGTGCAGAGGTGGGGGTGGGGCTTGTTATTATACCCGAGCATGTGTCACTGTTTGTGATTCATGCCATGACATCATCTGCCATTACAACCAGACTGTCTGGGGAACCATAGGCCAGAGATCAACGCAGAGACAACAGGCAAGCACACACAGAAAACACACAATGCAGACCCACAAAGACAAGAGGCATAAACAGAATTGATCCTTTAGACAAACTCAAGATGCAGCCGTCAACACACTCTAACAAACAAAAACATTCACAACACAACAGACTTTACTCACATGGCCTTTAGCCACATTAACCCTCGTAACATTCAGAGACAAAACATGTTGGACACGTTGTCAACACCACATGGCCTCGCTGCGACCCCAGTGTGACCTGACCCAGTGACCCCTGCTGGATCCACCCATCCTCTGTCTGAACCTGGTTTGAGGATGACCAGGAGGCTAATTTACTCAGGGTAGGTACATGTACTAATCAGCCTGATCCTCTCTGTGGAAAGTGCAAAGGAATATCCTGTTCCATCAACACCCAAAGCTGACAACATACTGCCTTGCATGACATTGCATTACAACTGTATTCACAATCCTGTATAAAAAGGGATCAAACTAACAGAAATGTCATAGTTCCATTAATAATCCAACACAGTTTTACATTATTCACCCCCTTTAATGGCATTGTCTTTACAGAACCCCATTCTTCTATGGTTTAGTAGCACCAGAGTAGAATTAGTGCCACCAACTTCATCTATGTTACAATTTTCAATAGCAATAAATGGCTCTTCTTTGTCATTAAGTGTATGTGTATTATTGATTATTATATCAATAATTATTGTATATGATTAACTGAGGATTTACGTCTTTACCAACCAAATATTACACAATAAATTCCACAAAAATGACATTTTTTTATACATTTATACAGATTAAAAGACAAAGACCTGAAGGACAATGTGTGGCTTAATAGTGAAAAACAGCATCTTACATTAATAACTTTTGAATGTAGGGAAGCTGATAGCTACTCTTGTAAAACACAATTTGTCCTAAATTGCCATCATCATCATCATCATCATCATCATCATCATCATGATCACTGGATGTTGATGAATCATTTTTTCTGAAACACAACTTGGTACAATTCTATTATTGAACTTGTGTTAGCACTGTTGCTACAAAACATATGACCATGAACATTTGATCAAATTGCAAGTCATATCTAAATCAGGATTTACTATGGTTTAAGAAGAAAAAAAACCACACAATAAACACATTAAAAAGTAATCCTGCAGACAGAGCCATATGATGACTTCATTTGAGTGTTTTGATTCTCTGTACACGCTGTAACTTTATTATATTCCAGGCTTTGTATGAAATCATTGCATGTATTTTGCATTTTTGTGTGGTTTATTCATCACATCCCTGGTGTGTATGTGTGTTCACCATCATAATATAACTTTAACTGCGATAACTGCTGTGATGTCAATCTACTTATAGATGTAGATATTCTTTTTTACATTCACTGTTCGTAGTTTTTAAGTCATGGAATTATTTCTACATGTAAAGTTAAAAAAAAAAAAAAACACCATGCAGGAACCACAAAGGTTGGTTTGTCAGGTGTATCTATGACAACTGGGCAGAAGAGCTGACAAATTTATACAATAAATAAAGTTCAACAAAAAAGCTAAGAGGAGTTGTTGGTCCCTTGTTTGTCTTCAGCCTTCCCCCATGCTCACATCTCTTTATAAGTGCCCTCTGATGATAGTAAAATCTAATTAAACCACAATTAGTGCTCTGGTAGGTGCTCTGCTATGCTTAAAACCAGTCGGACAAAATCTGTGCAAATGTCATTTAATGTTAATAGAAACAGTAGTAGTCATTCAGGGTGAAGCGTTAAACTGAAATTAAAAAAAAAAACAAACAAGAAGACATTAAACAAAATTAGCTCTTAAATAAAGGTATTAAGTTATTACTTGCAGGTCAGAGTTAGTTTGAGACAATAGCAATCCATAACGCATAATCTCATTCTTTCATCTAAACAATATTATGCTTATAGCATGAGTGTATGAACGCAAGAAATGTCATTTCTTTCGGTCCATTACACTGCTTGCTTATCTCAGTCAAGCAGAGTCGCTTCAGGTCACTGGGTCAGTGATCTCCTTGAATGAAAGTTTCTTTTAAGTGGACTGAGAACAGATCAGAGATGAGATATATATGAAGCGAAATGATAAACTGCCCAACATATGAACCACACATGAGTAGCTTCTGGTACTAAGTACATTATCACTGGCTCAAAATGCAAATCATATTGAATCATATCATATTGGATTTTTTTTATTTTTTATTTTTTTTTTACTTTAGGAGAAAAAGATCCCCAAAAGAAAGACATTAAGAAATAACCCTGATGATTTCATCTGAGTATTTTTGGGTGGCTGTCAATTTTATTCTGTAATGTGTCAAAAAGTAACAGACATTGGTATGCGTTATCGAAGTCGACTGGAAACACTGGAAAAAGCAGTGGATTAATTTCCTGTGAGGATGCTAACATTAAACAGACTAAAGCTGAGGCTGATAAAACTACATGCTTTGAATATTTACTGATGATCACAACTGAATGTATGTATAAATACAACAGCAGTTTTATGTATTAAGATGTCTCAGTCGGGATGACAATTATTTACAATATCACTAAATCTTCTTATTCACTTTTAAATAAGTCTGTGAACCAAAAAAAAACCCCAAATGTTTTAACTCTCAAATAACAAAGCCAGAGCTAACTGGGATTATAGCTAAAAAAAAAAAAAACTATTTAAACTCAGAGTGAACAGTTTGACTAATTCTATTGCTCCATAATGGATTTACTCATTTCTTTTACATTTTTACAAGCTTGTACTGTGTTTTTCTTTTCCTTTCCATAGTTGTGTTGTGCCTTATGGAAATAAGTATGTGCTTCTAGCTTGTTAAGAGCTACACAAAGTTATTATTATTATATTATTATTAATCAGCAGTTACTAATCTGTATTTGCTAACTGGCTGAAGGGGCAGCTGACAGTGTAATCCCTCCAGTTAAACTGTTGGAACGGCTAAAACAATCTGAGCTGGCCTGTAGTGAGGTCCTCATGTCAGGATTTAACCAACGTCTCAGGCTGAAAGGATAAAAAAGGCAGCACACACAAAGCCGTCCTGTAACCTGACCAATCTCAGATTTATATTTTGTCCTGCGCCACATGGAGCAAAACCCGGTGAACTCAGCACAGCGCTGCACTAACTCAACATGGCAATGGAATGAAACTGTACCCAGCAAAGCTCGGGCCTTTCTCTCGATGCCAGTGAGACAGCAGACCTGGGGAATGCACAGTTATTATTAACACCAGCATGTCGGAGGCTAAATGACGTCTTGCATAGCAGCAGGCACGAGCCGCAGCGATCGAGAATAGCAGACGAAGCCAGGAGACAAAACCTGACCCTGTCCACAGTGAAATGTCACAGTGAACATCAAATGCACAGACAGAAACACAGACAGCTGCTCATGTGTGTGAACTACATCAGACTCAAAAGTTAAGCTTTACGGTTTTACCCTGAAAGAATTTGCCTCTTTTATTGCAGACAATATAACAGGATGATTCTCTGATTGAAGGGCTATAAAGGCTTATTACGTTACAGACTAAAAGCTACAACTTCAAGTTTTAAGTGCTACACATCTTTAGCAGGCCACATATCACTCCAGATATCAAAGTACTGCAGTTTAGTGCTTTTATCTAAAGCTGTTTACAATTTGCCTCTCATTTGACAAAGTGGCCTAACCATCAGGAGCAGTTGTGTTCAACTAGCTGCAGTTTCATGGACAATATATCTTCAACCTGGCTCAAGTCATCCAGACATTAGAACTTAACTGTTTACACGGACACAAAGTAAAGTGATCTGATAATGTGTGCATTTACACACCCCAAGGGATTTAAACAGAATAATACATTTTGACAAGCACAAAGTGATTTCACCTGCTGTGAAGCATCTAAATCTCATGGAAATACAACAGAACAAATAAATGAGAAGATGAGCAAGAGTTAGTTTTTTTTTTTTTTTTTTTGGTCATTTTACTTTGTTTGTTTTGGCCAATGATTACAATTAAAGTTATATCTGTCACAGACAATTTCTATTTTCCTACTGCCATGTTTCCATCCCTCCTGGAAGTTTGTTAGATTACCCAGTGCAAATATGCACAGCTTCAGAGTGAAATGACTGGATCAAAAGTTTATATCATTATTATGTGCCATTTGCTTCCTATTTGCTTAATGAATGGATCATCAAAGATTATCAAACTACCAACACTGCACAACCATAACCTCAGCTCTTTCTTAGATGTTAAAAGACAAACCATCACAGTGCTCACTAGCGGCTCACATGTATCACCTGAATTTTAAAAGGTCACAAAACTCTGGCTTGATCAGTCTAATGTATGGGGCAGTTTTGCAGGAAGGTGCTCACCTGAAACTTTCAGGTTGGTTAATTGGAGTCACTTTTCTGATGTAGCACTTGTAGGAGTGTCTACTTCAGCAGGCTTCCTTTAATCATCCCTCTAAATAACAATTTTAACCATCCTCATGAGTGGAGTCATCCACCATGGCTCCTTTTGACAAGGAAACCCCCCAGTGAACAGCTGTGAAAAACAGCGAGTCACAGTCTGTCAAAACCATAACAAACCTCTCTTGCGTCAAACTCTGACAGGCTTTCCCTCCGGCAGTTGTGTAACAAGTTGAGACAATGAAACCGCAGCACCGTGGCACACCACCTGCTCACTCAGTTTCACCTGATTCATCACACCATTTCCACAGCACTATGGACAACTGACATGGAAAAGAGCTTTGTCTAATTAAAATGGACAACATTTAAACATTTAATTAATCAATGACAGATTCACCCTGAAGGGATGTACTACTAAAATGAATTCACACATGTATGACTTAAGTCAAAACAGTCAAATAGAAGGAATTGAAAGTTCAGATCTTCATAGGCTGAATGTAATAAAGCCTCACAAAATGACAGAAGTGAATGTGCTGCCAATACCTGATTTGATAGCAACCGTATCCATATAACTGCAGGTAAGTGGACGTAGTTATCATTTTTTAATTGGGACGCAGCAACTATTCAAACTACTTAGATGATACAAAAGGTCAAAAATATTATGTAAATCTTTAATTTCTTTGTGGTATCATTAGTTCATTTTTTAGCCAATCAAAACCAAAAAAAATTAAATATATTCAACTAACAAAATACTCACAATTGTGCGCAAAATAAATAGATACTGTTCCTTTTTCCTTCACAAAATAATGATCAATAATAATCCACTGCAGTTTTACTGTTAAAGTTTCTTTCTAACTGTCGAAGTTCTGCATGTAATTTTTTTTTTAAACTTGAACTAGAAGATAAAGTTTTTGCTAGAGGACAAAAAGTGCAGCTTATGTGTCACAGATAATGATTGATGACAGCTTTTGTTCTGTTTTGATTTAGGATGCATGGTAAATCTCAGACCATGAGCAGCTGACTGGATAAGCTGGAGCTGAATGAACCTCAACCCTTCCACTGGTTCACAAAGTGAGTAATATATATATATATTTCTCAAGCTGTGGTGTATCTTGGATGCTTATCGTAGCTGCATAAATCATGACAGAGGTATCCAACATGAAGAAAATCCAGCAAAACCACTGTCTGTATGACAATATAGCAATTTTACCTTAGCCTCAGTTACTCTGTTAACCTCAGACCGATTATTTTAAGCTCTGGCCTCATTAGGATGTAAACATAAGTATCTCTGCAGGGTTTGGTTTACACCCAACCCTATTTCAAAGAGAAGGGAAGGAGTAGAGCTTTGTACATCACCAGTAAATGAGCAACGTGGCTTTGAGTGCAAACAAACAGCAAAGCAGTGCAACTTTCAGTTTGGAGTGAATACCAGTTAAGTGTGAACTAAAACAGAGAGGGAAGCAGATAGATCAGAAAATAGAAAATAAACCTGGTGATGAGGGAGAAGCCAACATGATGCAAGAAAAGAGAAAGAGAGGGACAGTTAAAAAGGAACTGATACGGTGAAGTCCTGCTGACCAAGGACATTAAGTTTAAAATGTTTCCTGTCCTCAGTTATTTTCAATTTATGTGAATTAAGTGACCTTTCTTTGGAAAACTGAGGCAAACTTGAAACTACTTTCTGCAGAATTTTTCTGCTTGGCAACGGGGAGACTTGCTTGCACAGTGCTGTTGCCACATCAATTCAGGAAGAAATAATGCTTTTGGCAGCAATACATTCATGACAGATGATGTATGAGAGTTTGTGTTAAAAGCCAGCATTCACTGGAACTAATGTTTGAATCAGCACAAGCATGGTGAGTGTTTTTAGGACAAAGACACAAACATTTGTCTGTTTACCCTTGATAAACCAGGAGATATGGTTACTGTGCAAACTGGTTCAAAATGAACAACTTCTTCAAAAACACTGTGGGAAGAAAGTCATTAAAGGGAACTTGGGTGAGAGACAGTTTGAACAAACACAATATAGACATGTGAACAGCCACGGAGGATGGGGAGGGCAGTTTTAGCATTGGTAAATATCTTAGTCAACTCAGTTTTAAGTGTTTATCGCTTAACTATCTCCGCCGTGTGTTCAAAAACACTTGTTTGTATTCCTCACAATATAAATGTGTGGGAGTCTCGGGCTGTTACAGAAACTACAGTCTGTGTTTTCAACGTGTACCTACACAAGTCCCAAATCCAGCAGCACTGAAGCTCCTGTATGGGAATGTGGGTTATGAAAGGCACTTCATTAGAGAACTGAACAACTATTACCTTTCGTAAAGCTTGCACGAAGAGGCCTCTCCATTTGTGACTGTTCTCGTCACTTGAAAAGTCGTAGATCTGCTGGGGCTGCATTGCTGTAGCGGCTCCTGGCGTTGCCGTGATCCGGGCTGAACTGTCAGCATCGGCCCCGGATAGATAGTCCTTGTGGGTGGGTCAGTCCAGGACAGGCACGGTGGAAAAGTCACACTGGCTCACTTGCAATTATTAAGAGTATCCCAAAGCCAGGCGGCTAGTCTCGGGTTGAGTCAGGTTACACAGCAAAATATTAGCTACATCAGAAAATAAGCACATGTAGCTATAAAGTTACGACGCTAGCTTTTTGGCTAGTGAGGCTAGCCTGCTGTAAACACGGGACAGCAGCTAAGTGAAGCGGTAATGGCTAATAACAATGTTGCTACGTGTTGTACTTCTTTGCTAAAAGCTTATAACAGGCACATTAACTTCAAAATAAAGTCATGGCATGGGGACCCAGCGTGTTGCCAGCTAACTACAGCTACAAGTTATGTTTGGTTATTTGCTGCCTTAACACCTGTAACATTAGCAGGCTAACGTTAGCTAACAAGCTAACTAGCTAGTGCTACAGGCTTCTGCTGGCCTTGGTTTGAGTTTTATGTTGTGGCACACGACCCGTTCAGCTCCAAACAAGGCACACTTTCTCCTGCGCTGTTTGCTTCACATTTAGTCATCTTCTCCGGAGCGATCAGACGCTAAATCCGACGTAAATCCCAAACAGCGATAGGTCCGAGGCAAATGTGTTAGCAGGGCAGCTGAAGAGCGGTCAGCTGAGGTGTTTTTGGTTTGGTTTATGAAAGTCGAGGATGTTCGTACCAACTCCGCTGCCTGTCTGTCTGTCTGCTGCCTGCTCTGTGCGCCACACCGCGCGTCCGCTGTCAGGCACGCACGCTGCGTAATTTCACATTTCATTGGACGGACAAAAAACAAGGCTGGACTTTTCGATCATTAGACGGTGAAGACCCACAGCCTACACTGATTTAAAATACTCTACATACCATAGTGTCTGGAATAGTTACACAAGCCAGTATTTACCCGCTGGTTTGTCTTTTAGTTATGTTTGTCTCCTACGATGCGTAATTTCACATTTGATTAGGTGGAAAAACAACAACAACAACAACAACAACAACAAAGACAGTAAAGAATATATACAATTTTGGCTTTATTTTCTCCCCTTAGATCAGGGGTGTCAAACTCATTTTAGTTCCAGGACCACACACAGCCCACTTTGATCGCACTAGTAAAATAATAGTACAATCATTTATAATGACAACTCCAAATTCCAAAGTTTGAACAATATAATGCTTGTTAGTAAATGTTTTGTGCCTTTGTAGATCACCTATGATCTGTAATGTGGACGTATAAATGAATGGCAATAAATGATGAGAACTACAAATTTTTCTCTTGGTTTTAGTGCAAAAAAGTACAGCTCTGTTATGAAAATGTTTACATTTACAACTGAACAAATGAAATGAAAGAATGCATGAATCTTGTATTCTGTTGTATTAACACCCTAAAATTTCTTCAGAAAAATAAATGCATTTTTAACAATATTATGCCTCAACTAATATTCATGCATCTACAAAGACACAAAACATTTAGTAAAAGGCAAAATATTGTTTTATTTATAATTTTTGAGGTTAGTATGATAGTGTTTTACTGGTTTGACTCACTTGAGATCAAATTGGGCTGTACAGTCGCAAAAAAATTATTAGACCACTCTTGTTTTCTTCAATTTCTTATTCATTTTAATTCCTGGTCCAACTAAAGGTACATTTGTTTGGACAAATATAATAACAAAACTAGCTCATAGTCGTTTCATTTCAGAGCTGATATCTATCCATTTTCAGTGGTTTTCTTGATAACCAAAATCACTTCAGTTCTTACATTTTTAGATTTTTTTTAGATTTGACCCTTATTTTACCAGGTAAAATCAATTGAGAACAGCTTCTCATTTACAGTCATGACCTGGCAAGATGCCCCAACAGCCAAATTAATCAATATCTATGTCATTGTACTGACAAAAACAGTGCTTTTATTCATTCCATGTTTTCTTTTCTGTCTGTTTTAGTCACATGATCCACACAGGAGTTAGTACCTGATTGGATAACCATTGTTTTTGATGGTCTAATAATTTTTCCCGTGGCTGTATGTGACCCCAGAACTAAAATGAGTTTCACACCATTGACCATTAATATCTTCAATGTAATTTTTACACTTCACAAATTCATCCCACAGGCCAGATTTGACCTATTGCTCACCGGTTTTAGCCCACAGGCCGTATGTTTGACACCCCTGCATTAGACAGTAGTGTACACAAATTTAAAATATTTTCCAGAAGTTCAGGAATATTCTACATATATCAGTATTTGGCTTCTGGTTTGATTAATTTACTTTCATTCTTTCAAATAGTTTTTAAGATATTTCTTCCTTGTGTTTTATCATCCTTGTATGTGGGACCTTTTCCACAGTGATGGAAAAGGTCCCACATCCCACATCAGGGGTGTGTCCTCTCCCCTCTGTTGTACATCCTGTACACCAATGACTGCCTCAGCCAGCATGACAACAGGCACATTATAACATTTGCAGATGACTCCATAGTTGTCAGTCTCTTGAATAGTCATGAGAATGAGCATGACCCTGTCATTGATGACTTTGTGTCCTGGTGTGAAGTTGCTTTTCTACATCTTCCCATCAGTAAAACTAAGGACATGTCTATAGACTTCAGATGCCTCCCCCCTGCTCCAGTGCATAGTGTAATCAAGGGCCAGGATGTTATGGTAGGAGGGTACAAGTATCTAGGCACCTTGAGTGATGACCGGCTTAAGTTCGACTTGAACACCACTTCTGTGTGCAGGAAGAGACAACAAAGACTCTCTGCTCTCAGGAAACTTGCTAAGTTTCAGGTGGATAAAACACTGATGACATTGTTCTATAGAGCTTTTATTGAGTCTGTCCGGACGTTCTCTATTATCTGCTGGTATGGAAACATCACTATCAAAGATAGGAATGCACCTTCCAAGATTGTGAATGTGGCCAGTAAGATAGTGGGAGTGAAGTTCAATACTCTGAGTATTTTAACAAGCAGGTACTCAATAAAGCCATAAGTATCTATCAAGATACACGTCACCCTCTGCATACAGAATTCATGTTGTTGCCATCTGGCTTACAGTTTCAAAATCTCATTGTTTTAAAACAGAGGTACAAGAATTCCTTTATCCCTCTTTCTATCCACACACTGAATGCACACATCAGAAGACAGCTTTGCCCATTTAATGACCTCCACCCCCATCCTACTACCTCTTTTTATATCTTTTTTAAAATCTATCTTATATTTATTTTAACAGAACTTCGATTTTAGCTCAGGAGGTAGAGCGGGTCCTCCAATAACAGAAGGGTTGGCGGTTCGAATCCCCCTCTGTCCTAGTCAGTCCATTGTGTCCTTGGGCAAGACACTTCACCCTCCTTGCCGCCAGTGTCACTCGCACTGGTGTATGACCGTATGAATGTTCAGTGATGGTCGGAGGGGCTGTTTGGTGCGAATTGGCAGCTTCCATCAGTCTGCCCCAGGGCAGCTGTGTCTACATATGTAGTTTACCACCACCAGAGTGAGAATGCGAGAGTGACTGAATAATGGATCAATAATGTAAAGCGCTTTGGGTGCCTTGAAAAGTGCTATAGAAATCTAATCCATTATTATTTAAATTACTTAGCGTCTGGTGCACTGCCAATATGTATATTTATTACAACTGACCTATTTATTATGTTTTCTGTGCAGATCTGCCTGTCGATCTGTACAGTTGTACCTTTGTTGTATAGTATGTGTGGTCCTGCTGCAAATAAATTGCCTATTTGGGACAAAGAATAAAACTGATTCTGATCTACGACGACAATAAAAAAAAAAAAAAAAAACTCCTGTTAATCTAATGACTTATCTCATTAGAATAAAAAACTTAATTTTTTTTATGAAGACCTCTATATTTTAAGAAAGTCTGCCATTATATTTGAGATATCAAGTCATTATTTTGAGAGTTTTTGATTTGCAGCACCTTTTTTTGCAACAGTGAATAAAACAGACTTCCTGTTTGTAGAAGTTTCTTGTGGTGATTCCTTGCATGACTTTATGGCAAAAGAGAGCTTGACCTCTGTCAGAGTCAGTTATGTTATTAATCTCTTTATTTTGAAAGGTTGTATGCCACATGTCTCTTTTTTCATCACTTACTCTGGAAGGATATATTGCAAATACAAATAATGTTAATGTATCAATAGGCGGGAAGTGTTTGGCAGGATATTTGTAGTTAAGAAAATCTGTCTTCATATGCGTATTTCTGTCAAGTATGTTTGTGTACATTCACAAGTCCAGCAGATATGTGTTAAAATGATGTAAACTGTTAAGCTTGATCTGCTCGCCTCTCTGTGATTCACGTTTTGTTAAAGACAATAAACAGGCCTCTGCTTCAATATATTCCTGTTGTTACTGAGTTTGTTTCCACAGCTAAAAGTATCACATTATTTAAGTAGATCACATTTTGCTAAAACCCACTTTATTTTCATGCCATCATACAAACATGTACAGTAAAAATATCCACAGAAGCAGAAATTATGCTTTTATCTGTAGTATCAGCTTTACTTACTATACAGTACTTTGTAGCTCCAGCTCATTCATGTCTGTTGCTGTGATTCTGCCCCCTTGTGGTCAGGCTCCAGTATTGCATTGGAGACAGAACCACAATGTGCGTCTGAAAATATATGGCACTAGGCACAAAAATAGTGGTATAGTGGTAAACCTATTTTTACTTTCCTTGGGGACTGAATTCCTGAAAACATGTTATTATGATCTAGCAATATTTAAAGCCTCTGAAGGAATAAACAGGTGAAAAATTAAAGAAATACTTGAATAATAAATGTGAGAAATGTATAGATCAGGGGTATCAAACTCATTTTAGTTCAGGGGCCCACATACAGCCCAATATGATCTCAAGTGGCTCAGACCCGTAAAATAATAACATATATACCTATAAACAATGACAACTCCACACTTTTCTGTCTTTTAAAGTGAAAAAAGTAAAGTTACATTATGAAAACGTTTACATCTAAAAACTATCATTTAAAAAATGTGAATAACATGAACGACCATGAACAACCTGAAATTTCCACAGAAAAATAATTGCGATTTTAATAATATTATGCCTCAGCTAATCATTTACATGTGCATTACAAAATACAGATCACAGTGGATCTACAAAAACACAAAACATTTAGTAACAGGCATAATATTGTTAAAATTTCACTTCTCTGAAGACATTTCAGGTTATTCACTTTTTTTGTTGTAAATATAAACATTTTCATGTAATTTTACTTTTTTTTACAGTAAAAGAAGAAGAACAATTTAGAGCTGTCATTATTTATAGGTTTTTTTTGTTATTATTTTACTGGTCTGACCCACTTCAGATTGTTTTGGGCTGCATGTAGCCCCTGAATGAAAATTAATTTCACACCCCTAACATCCACAAATTCAAACAAACAGGTTGAATATGACCCTTTAGAGGGCTGGTTTTAGCCTGCGGGCCCTATGTTTGACACCCCTGATGTCGATGCTCCCACAGGAGTACACTGAATGGAACCTATGGGGGACTGTGGACCAGCATCGACAACACTCTCCACCTCCATCATCTAACATCAGTCTGGAACAGTGGTGTTCATCCCTATTGAAGAGTCCATAGATAAGATAGAATAAGATTTTATTTATTTGATCTTATTTATTTATTTTAGCCGTTTACTTATCCATGCTGCTATACTGATGAATGGTGGAACACTGAGCACTTTTTGTCTTGACACTTGATCAAGTACCTGCCGAACAGGTTCAATGTGTGCTTTGTTATAATACCAAATGTAATCACTCTGTCTGCAAAACAAATCTACCCACCGGTATAAATAAAGTAACCCTGATAGATGCTAATCTGGCACCATGTTTACGATAATTTTTCTTTGTTTTGTCACCTGTCTGTATGTATTCATGGTAAACATCCTTTAACATTCATTTGTCAATCAGTGGGGAAAAACAGAAAACCTATATCACACAACAACTTCTTAATTTTTCCTTAATGTATACATTATATTTTTCTTTTTATAATTCAAAATGTATATAATATTTTGTTTGCTACATTTCCTTGAGAAATAAAAAGATCCATTACTTTAAAATGTAGCGTATTTCTTAATACACTGTGCGTTCTGAAGCTATAGTTGTGCGTTACACAAAAATATGTTACAGCTCTCTGGACAGAAAACATCAATTCATGTGCAGTATTTTCATACAATATTAAAACGACAGAGATAAACTGCTCTCAAAGGTTGAATAAAAACACACAAACATACAAAATAGAAGAACAAATCCAATCTAGAATTGATAATCTAGAATTTAAAGTGTCCATTTTCCCCAAAAGTTACATTCACATCAAATGTAGTGATCTTCTATACTTAAAATATTTGTTTTTCTTAATATTGCAAACTGATGACTAGATTTTTAGAGCTATTTCTCTATTTTTTAACGTTTTCAAATAAAGTAACTGATCATTTTAAAGCAAAGGTAGTGCAGAGCAATAGACAGTAAACATCTTAGACCTCCAAAAATAGTGCGACATGAGTAAAACAGTCTTAAAATATAATTAAGACATAAAGATGTCATTTTCTCGCTCTAAATTAAGGCTTGACCTGTTCTAAAATGTCTCTAAAATAAAACTGATGTTGAGGTAGAGGCACATTTTGGCTTCACATGGTTACCAGAAGCTGATTTTTCTTTTTTGGTATTCCCTTTTTCTGTGATTCCATGTTTCTCTACAGCGAGAAGCGAGTCTCCACCTCATCTGCGATCATTTCGCCGATGGAAAGGGAGGACGTGGCAGCTGGAGAGGGAGCGTTACGTACGTGGAGGACCCGACTGCCCACGTCGCCAACCCCGCCATCAAACACAAAGTCGTCCACGAGGTTTCCATCACGGTCAAGGGCCTGGGCTCGAACTCCTGATGGACCCCTAGAAGAAAAAAAACAAAACAAAACACGATTAACAGGAGATAGTGCTGTGTGTCGTGTGTTAAACTTGAGATTGGCTTTTGTAACAGATTAACTGTTTAAATCATTTACTGGGTGATTCCAGGTACATTGTGGTGTTTTTAAGTGGAGTTTTATGAGGTACTTATCCATCATCCATAGTCGGTGTGCACCTCTCATACCATTAAGGTACTGAGCCCGTTTGCATGCAAACTAAAACTCCCATGACTATCTGATTTCTGGAGTTATCAGATTAATTAAGCGATCATATAAACAGTACAATCCCATATGTTTTAATAGATAACAACAGTAAACTGAATATGAGAAATCTGATTAACACCTGGAATTTTCCCCAATACTTTGATGTCTTCATGCATGCATCCCTGTTAATCTGATTTATTTCATTCTTTTACATCAGTACACTTGTATAAAAAAAAGGAAGTTGTCGAAAATAGAAGTGACAGTCAAATGTAAGTGGAAGACAATAAAAGGAAGTTTGAGTTTACCATCACTACATAGGTGCGTACTCTGAAAGAAATCCGATAATGCACTGAAACGTCTAAAACAGGGTTTTTCGATTATCTAATTTCTGAAGTGCATGTAAAATGCTTCAGATCTGATTATTACAATTATCTGATTACTCCCAGTTCTCTGATTTTTATGGTCATGTAAAGGGGCTCAATGACACTTGAACTGGAATAATGTCCATTATTATCATTATTATTACTATTACAATGGCACCTTTCAGGAGGTTGGATATACTGGGAAACAAGTGAACATGTAGACTTCAGAGTTCATGTGTTGGAAGCAACAAAACAGGGAGCATAAAGATCTGAGAAACTTTGATAAGAGTTGTACGGGGTAAGGAAACTGTCAAAAAGAATCATGTGCATAAGATAGAAATGCGTGCATATTATTCTACACTTAGTAAACTCTTGAATGAGTTCAGTTGTACAAAAAATATATTGTGTGTATTTTATCTATCAGAATACAAATGAAAAAGTTTTGACATCAAGAAATGCAGCCTCAAGAGTACGCTTTCTCCATTACAAATACGAATTCACCAGCGTGACTCTACTGTCAAAAATATGTCACCACTTCAGACATTATTTATCAAGCAGAAGATCCATCAATTCCACAGACTGCACATGAGTTGAGAGACAGTGGGCGCATATCGAGGCACTGGCAGTGTGAAAACAATGAGAAGGTAACTCAAGGAAGTGTTCTGCATGATAAAATCCTTTTGTCAAAGCAGTGTGGTCGATTTAAAAAGAGCACCACAAATCTGACAACACTTGAACCATAAACAGCACTGATAGAAGCTGTCATTAAGTTCTTGGTGTTATGGTTATTTTTGTCAATTTTGTTATTTTTCCCTGATCTGTGTATTTTGTCAAACATTAAGTTTTTAATATTGTTTTTGTACATTTCAGTGTTGTTTCTAAGAAGCCTAACCAGGGTCAAAGCAAATTAGCCAATTAGCGTCTATGGCTACATGTCTTATATATATATTACAGCAGTTTCATATTTTTAAATATAATAATGCATATATGTATTGTCCATGTTAAATAAAATGTAAGTAAAAATAAATAATAATCAGCTTCACTTTGCTGTCGGAGATGGCCAACAGCAAAGTAAAGTGCTAACATTGTGCACTGCATTCTAAATACTCCCTCCAATTAAAGAGACAATTCATCACACCTTTGACGTGTCTGACTTATATTTTGTTGTTAATTCATCCACAGCAGTGCACTGTTTTCTCCAAACTGGAAACATGCTGACCTCAATCTACTGCAGGTAAAACACTGACTTCAGATCAGTGCTTCAAATAAACACACTTCAAAAAGTCTCAACCAAACATTTAACTATTAATTTTTGTCTTGTTTACAGTGGAAACCACAGATCTAACGTAGTTGTTTCACACACAGGTTTTCAAGAAGGTAATACAGGGGAAACTGTCCTAAGAATTCAACTTATTACAACTGACAAGGCTTGACAAGTTCTAATGAAATGTTCATTCACAAAATATTTTTCATTTGGCTTTTTGTGGTAATGGGTAAAATGACCTAAAAAGTCCTTTCACACTTTACAAATAAACTTTGTGGTTCAACTGTGGCTTTGCTCCCCTCCAAAAACAGCTGTGTGTTTCTGAGTGTATGCGTTGATATTACTGTACCTGAGCACGTCACTCAGTGTGATTTCAGGGATGTATTTCTGCAGGATTTTCACCTGTGCACCAATAAAAACTCCTCTATACATCTCTCCAATACCATATGTCATATTCTTCAGCACCAGCTTCTGAAGGCCCCTAACAAACAAACAAACAAATATTAATTTCTTCAAATACAGTTCAACATCCATTTACATCTGAGAAAAGTACATCTAGTCCAGTGCTTTCCAACCTTGGGGTCGTGACGCCATGTGGGGGTCACCTGAAATTTCTAGTAATTGCTAAAAAAAATTAATAATAAAAAATACTTTTTAATGATTCAATATATATTTCATTAGAATTAAAACACCACACACCTTTCCTAATAAAAATCAAGTTAAAATAAAATACAGGACATAATATCTGAGGGCACATCTTTAATGACCCGATCATGTGACCGCGTGCATTACTACGCTGCAACCTGCGCAGACACAGTCGCAGTCAGAAAACCGGACCGAACAGAGAATGGAAAGATTTCTTCACCCGCCTGGACCCACTAAGACATCTCCAAAAGAAAAATGTCTCCGTTTTGAATGTCTGGGATTGCCAGAAATTTGTGATGTTAAAATGGGGTCACAAGCCAAAAAAGGTTGGAACCACTGATCTAGTCTGACGTCTGTTTGTACCTGAATGACAAAGCATCAGCAAAGTCTCTGACATTAAAGTCGAACAATTTGTAACCCTCTCTTTTGAAGGCGAGCACTGCGTTGGGACCGAGCCAAATACTTCCGTCCATTCGAGGGGTAAAATGAACGCCAAGGAATGGGAAACGAGGGTCAGGGACCTAAAAAAACAAATATTGTAAATGAATAAGTATCAATTTGTGCACTTCGTAGAAATACTGTATATTTACTGGCATTTTAGAGTTAGTTAAGCTGATCTTAAAATGTTGTCTTACATTTATTGTCCACATGAGATGTTATAAAAACAAAAAAAAAAGAACATTTTTGCCCAGCATCCCTGCCCCTAGCACCCAGATGGTGCATATTATTGGTCTGTTGTTAGATGCCAAGAGACGCCTTATGGGAAAAACACTCTGCATGAACATGATGAGAAACATATGTACAACGACTGATTATGTTCGTTTTGTCGTTTTTCTTATATTACATTAGCAATTCTTTTTTTCCGACAAAGTTAGTAAGGATGAGTGTTTTATCTTGCTGACATGTTTTTCAAATACATCTGAGGAAGACTGCAGATGTAGCTGAAAAATGTAAGCAAGGTAAAACACTCATCCCTACTAACTTTGTCGGAGAAAAAGAATTGCTAATCTAACATGTGCACAATTTATAAACACTCTCCACTGATAGTACAGGCTTAATGAAACTAGGATCCACTCGAACTACATCAGCTTCTTAGCACAGCAGTCTAAAACTGTGTGAAAAGCAGATTTATACACGATCTGAAGTAGAATCACAATCTAAGTCTAATTTTTTCCATCTTGTAAAATGTAGGTGAGTTTCAACCAAACTATAACATATTTTCAATATGTGGTTTCATACATTTTCACCTTTTCAAAACAGTTAACACTGTTTGTTTCTGAGTAGTTCTGAGTTTTGGTGAAAATCTTTATTGTTCTTTGGTGAAGAAAAGAAGAACAAACAGGGTTGCTTACTGAAGGTCTTACATGTCAACAGCAACTCAGGGGCACAGAAAGACCAGCTCACAAGAGGAAAATATAGCCTAATGGATAGTTTAAAGACTCACAGGGTAGATATTTCCTTTGACCAGGTAATGTTTTTCAGGTTTCAGGACAAGGTAATCTCCTCTGAAAGGCACGATGCGAGGCACTGGACTGCAGCCAGATATCTGCGATAGGCGATCTGAATACAAGCCACCACACGTAAGGACGTAACGACAACGCACCTCATTACCCTGTAGAAATATAACAGTGTGACGATGCAGTTGAATGACCACAAAGGTACAGTAGATGTGTTTTTCCTCTCCTGTGGATGTGTGCATCTCACCTTTGTGTCTCTGATTGCAATTGGATATTTCATTCCTGCAAATTAATAATTACAAAAGTGGTTAAGAACAAGTCTTTGCTTCCAGTTTGACCATATATTAACACACAGATGTGCATGTGTCACCTTCTGTGCTTCCTGCAGGACTTTCCGTCACCATAGAAATATCACTGACTTCGTATTCAGTTATCACTGTTCCACCTGCCTCTTCAAAGTCTTTGCCGTAGCTCAGAGCCACCATCCTCCAGTCCACGATGCCAGTGTACGGGGAATCTAAAGCCATTATACCCTAGGAATAATTACATACTTAGTCTTTACTGTCACGTTTCTGTTTTTGTAAGCAATAATAAAATCATCAAGTTTCTTACCCTGCAGTACGGTTCTCGCTCTCGAATGCCCTTAGCGTCAACGATACTGAGGTCACGCACATTGTTCTTCAGGCCGCGTTCGTAAAGAGCTTTCAGTCTAGGTATCTCCTCCTGCTCCACAGCAACAATGAGCTGCAAGAAGAAACACATTGAATACTGAGACAGACGCAACACAAAGATCAATAGGGACGCTCATTTAAAAAAAAAAAAAAAAAATCACTTAGACTTCTTCATTTTAGAATTAAACTTTTACATTTTCAGCACTCGGTATCTTTTCATCATGTAATTATTCTTCCAATTTAGATAAGATTATACTTTTTTTTATCATTTTACTTGATACACAAATAACAGTAGCATCAAATGTATGCATAATCTCCAAATTAATATGTACATGGTTCATAACATGTGCACCTCTGAACATGAGGCTTTGTTTTTAAGGTTGAAAAGAAAAAGAACAAAAAAAGGAAAATAGTCACAAACATAATAAAGACACAAGAGTCTTGCAATGTTCATCTTCAGGCTATCAATGTTTCAGATATTTAACACAACAGTTTCCATTTATTGAGTCCTGAGTTATAATTTAACAAAGTTTAATTTATAAAATGGTCACATTACCAGATGGATTTGGTAAAAAAATTAAACTAAAACAAAACAGTTTGTTATAGTTACTGAATTGGCTCTAAAAAGTAAAAATGACCATAAAGCCCAGGTTTAACTTTTTATTAATGCACTATACAACAGTGCTAGGGTCATGGGGATAAATCAAAGACAGTAACAATAAATAATATTCTAACAAAATACAAGCAAACGTTTTGTGTTTGGATATCTATAGAGTTTTTACAGTAAAAAGAAGACCTTTCCACATCTCTTGTAAGGCAGTCCTTTCTTCTCACAGTACTCGTAGGCTAAAGTGGCGCCTCGTACACACAGACGGGCCTTCAGCGACCCTGGGGTGTAGTAGATCCCACTGTGAATGACTCCACTGTTGTGCCCACTCTGGTGCACAGCTGGTGAGGAAGAAAGTGACACAGAGAAGAAGAAAAAAGAAGAGGAAGAAAAAAGCATTTGGTCAACGTGATGACGACTACTGTATTTATTCTAACCAGTTTTCAGAATAGTTACCTTGACACCTTAAAATTAAAAAAGAAACTTTACTCTCACAGTTGTTGGTTTTTATTCAGATCGTGTGTCCTGGAAGAGGATGTAACCAAAATAACACCAAATGCGTCTCTGTAATTACACTTGGTCTGAGGCTGTATAATGGAGTATAATTTCCAACACAAGTTCTTGATGCTCTGTTGAACTTGTTCTTGTTGTTCTTTGCAAACAACTCAAAGCTCAACCCACCGAGCTCTTTTTCCTTCTCTAGCAGAATGAAGCTCAGTGATGGGTGCCGCAGAATCAGCTCTCTGGCTGTGGCCAAACCCACGATGCCCGCTCCTACCACAGCCACATCATAATTGCTGAAAGACACACAAAGAGTGAGGTTATCATGAGGAACCAAAACGTAATGAGCAGAGAAGAATATTTATGTCAGTGGTTCAATGTCCACCTGTAACAGACCTTTGACCCGGGATAGTTGGGAAACATTTTGCAGCTAACATGTCGCTGGTGCAACAAAGACTATATCCAGTTTTGTGACAAGTCTCTACTTGGTAAATCCAGATGTAAACCTTATTATTACAACCTGTTAACTTGTGAGTGGGTTTAAAATCCACCCCTGGATAATAAAGGATTTGCAAACGGCTCCAAGAACATTATGTTCAAGTGTGGGAAAAGAGTTAAAGACTTGTGCCCTAATGAAGGGACAGAACATTAGAAGCAGCAAGCATCTTGTTTTTGTTTTTTTTCTTTTTTAATTGGAACCAGACTCCAGCGCTCAAAGCCTGGAGAAACAAATCCGTAGTAAGATTTATATTATTTGGGTGTTTATTTTCCAAAACTTCATACTTCCACTTCTCTACACCTTAGAAGCAAATATTATACTTTTTGCTCCTCTAAATTGTTCTGACATTTGTAGTTACTTTTCAGATTACGTTTTTTCACATCATTCCTCTCGAGTGGAAACAGGATGTTTGTGATACACCCATAAGGTGCTCGTCTACGGGTTGAAAAAATTTCT
Organism: Apogon hyalosoma; assembly: GCA_037367295.1. Taxonomy (NCBI): domain Eukaryota; kingdom Metazoa; phylum Chordata; class Actinopteri; order Kurtiformes; family Apogonidae; genus Apogon; species Apogon hyalosoma. The sequence continues at coordinate 19,079,685 of JAPQRP010000017.1, forward strand.
CCTCCTTAAGATAAATAACCTCTTAAATAACCCCTATTGGATTACCTGAAAAATACATTGTCATAAAGATAAACCGTGGCTTTTTAAAAATATATATTTTAAAGGTATGTGGTTCTCAACGAGCAGTAACACTAAAACAGACAGTGATCTAACAGCGTATGATGCATTACTAGATTTAACTATTAACAATATAAAGTAGTTCAATGAGCTCAACCATAAACTTCTACACACACATTAATGCACAAGCCATATGAATCCAAAGATATATACGGTAGTAAAATAACGACAAAGACTATTTCACTGTACACTTAAATCTGTAAGTGAAACATCATAGTCTTCTCAGCTACATCAACAGGTTGATATTTATTCTTAAAACTGGTTTGAAAAGGAGCAATGCTTTAAGTTGTGTATTTTTAATTAGCATCAACATCACTGCAAGAACTTGTACAAACTTGTAGATCTGCGTATTTCGTTCCTGAGCTTCTCTTAAATGTCACTGAATCCCCAAAGCACTTCATCAGAGAGAGCTTAAGGACACTATGACAGAACACACATGCAAATCTCTGCAGGCTCATGGGTTCTGCAGATCTACTATAAAACATATCCTGCTGACAGTCACCCTGAAGTGTACACAAACTGCAGGCACCATCAAAGAAGAATGTCCTGCATGGAAAACAGATGAAGCTACAAATGGTCCTGCAACGATGAGAAGACACAGAGCAAAAACAAGTGGGTTTATCTGCATATACAATGTGGTGGAGAGTGCAATTCGGGTCATGCACAAAGCAGAAATGTTATGCAATCCTTTGGTGGTGTTTAATGCCCTTGGGAGTGACTGGAATCAATTAAAAGTGAGTTTGTCAAGCAGGTACCGGCTTGTCCTCGCCTCTTCTCCACCTATATGTCTGCCTGAGAGTAAAATAAACCTACACAAAGTTCACAGCGTAGTGACCAGCCTGGACTCCAGCCTGAACCACATTGCAGTGCTTTGTGTTGTCTTCCCTGTTGTGGCTCTTACCTGTGCAGCTCTCTGCTTCTAATGCCCTTCAACTGCGCGGTGCAAACAGCCCGAAAAGACGCGCCGCTTAGTATCCGTATCATCTTCAAAGCGTCAGAAAGCACGTCAGATTTGTCTCTTCATTGTACAATAGCCGGACTGATTCCCCTGACTTGTGTGTTTGCTGTTCGAGTGCTCCTCCGGTGGCTGTCTTCCCGGTGTTTAGCTAGCTCCCATCCCGCTCTGCAGCCTGAAAGCGTTTAGCAAGCCACGCCCTGTAGTGTGACGAAACTCCGGCCAGCCAATGGGATAACACACTTTTCTTACGTCACGAGGTCAAAGGGAACAGCTATGGACGCACCGCAAATGTAAACAGTCCGATCAGTCGAAGGGCAGGTAGGTAGTTATGATGATTTTACATTTAATTGTTAACTAACCCACTTCCTCCTACTTAACAAGAACTTTTCAGATTCCTAAAACAACATTATTCCTACTAGTATTACGATTAGCATTTAGCTTTCATTTTTAGATTACCCACAGGTTTATTTTTAATATGTAAAATGAACACTGTGGACTAAACTCCAATTAAAGCTACGGATACTGTCCAGTTGTTTCGAGAACTGAGCTTATATTAAATATCCGAAATAAAAAAAAAAAACAAAACACATACACCCAGGAGGCGACGTTAATGTCCTAAATCAGTGGGAAATGTAACTAAGTACTGTAGAATTTTGATGTACTTGTAATTTACTTGAGTATTACGTATGTATGCAAATGTCAAAGTACAAGTATCAACATATTCTTAAAGTACCAGACTTAGTGCAGTGTGTCCCATTTCAGAGTAACACACAGATATTATTCCACCAGTGTGGCAAAGTAGGAAAAATGAAGTCAAGACATGTCATAAGTGCGACTTTTCAACCCATCAGGGATTTGTTGTGTGCAAATGTGAGGCAAAAAGAGATTCAATAAAGAAAAAATTACCAGGATGTAAAAAAGTGACAACAAAAACAAAGTTCTGATGATGAAATATATAGAAACGATGGCTATCCAAGAGTGGGATATCAAAAGGTGATGTTGAAGGAGTGATATATTAAATTCCTAAAGGAAATCACATACGGTCCAAGAGTTAGTTATTTCCAAAGTTTTGTAGTACTGGACTCTAATCACTGATGCAGTAATGTGTTCATCCATTGTTTCAGATGTAATAGTAGGGCTCATAGGTTGTTAAAAAAAAAAAAAGAGGGTGATTAAATAGTCATGTAATTAATACTAATAATATGAATCTGCAACATAACCATAAAAATAATGAGATAATTATGGATGTCTAAAATCTGTTTACAATTTGAGTGCATTGTGGTTTAAAGCTAAAATGGATTGTCACAGTGCACTTATCATCCAGTAACAATAATTAAGACTGTTGTATTTTCTATTTGTTTCAGTGCTGAGATATGAGGGTTTTATCGAAGGTGGTGCAGGCTGCAGCTGTGAGTCAGAAAGGGCAGAGCTGCAGACATTTCTGGGGTTGGCTTAATGCTGTTTTCAACAGGTGAGACTCTGTTAAAAAAGCTGCAAGGAAAGGGTTATTAAAAGCAATGTATTAATAAACAAAGCAAAAGTTTTGTTACATGAATACACACCCATCATATTCTATAACCTGATCTGTATGATATCAACACTTTGAATAATTAACACTTAATTAATTCTGTACTGTATTGTTTTATATCCTAAACAAACTACCAATATAAAACTATAATTCTAGTTCAACTGACCCATAAGAAGTAATCCATTACATTAAGAGAGTATCTGATGATGTATCAGCCAAAGGTGAAAATCCATGCTCTTCAGGAAGATCTATAGTGAAATATGTGAATATAGTATTTACACTGTGTGGTGGATGCTTTAAAATATATATTATTCTGATGAAACAGTACAAGGGACACAGTGTATCCCAAGCAAAGTTCAAAATAAAGTATGCTAAAAGAGTTTTGTTCCAGAATTTCCTGTTCAGGTCACAGAACATGTTGTAACCCTGATGATCTTAATCATGTAAACACATAAATTTCCAGTTTGTTAGGGACACCTGTTCTCCATTACTTTATTATTTGATCAGTCATTGAGTTTAACAAAAACATCACAAAGTATTGAGCTTATAAATTTAATAAAAGAAAGTGAGCATTTTTAAGTTACAGTCCACATTGCTGAAGATGTTATTTGGTTGATGTTGCTTTTAAGCATGTGACAAATTGATGATTTGTCAGGTTGAAAAAAAGAACTGGCTTGTTGCCAGATGAACTTTATGTTTAGTAACCCCTTTTGGCTGTCTCCTCTGCCCTTTCGTATTCTAAATGTTTGTTGACGTCTGGTCTCTCAGAGTGGACCATGAGAGGATCAAAGCTGTCGGTCCAGATCGAGCTGCAGCCGAGTGGCTGCTGAGATGTGGAGCCAAAGTGAGGTTTCAAGGTTTCGATCGCTGGCATCACGACTACAACGGACTGCCAACTGGACCTCTGGGTAGATACAAGATCCAGGGGATTGACGCGACTGAATCCTGCATCATGCACAAAGGGTTTGACCACCTGGGTCAGTGTTACACTGGAGAATATGACGTTTTTGTCCTTGTCACTTTGCCCAGTCTCAGGGCTGTTTACTTTTGATTGTGTATATTTGTTTTACACATCATTTCTGAATCAAGAAAAAAAACACAAATATTACAAGTTGCATTTTCTTAAATCTGAAGATCTGATGAGTTGATGTCTCATATATCAAAACAAACTTAAGGTCAAGAGTTTAGATTTGCAGGTTAAACACAAATTCATCCAAAAACTCTGTATGAATTCAGAAAAGAAAAAAATCCAGAGACCTCTGAAATTCAAATGGGTGAAGATAAGGAAATATAAAGCATTTTAATGTGCTCCTCTGACAAACAGTTGAAAAACATTTATTGAGATCAAATTTATAATGTAATTTTGCCATCACGATCAAGGATTATCTGTGATTTTGTAAATTAATTATGAATTTTATAGCATTTTAATTTTCTGTTGGAAGAGTTCTTTGGATTTTATGACACTAACGTGTGTTTGTCCAATGGTTAAAGATAACTGTAAATTTTGCATCAACTATCAATTGTTAACACAAGCGTCCACTGTTGACCTGAAAGTGATTCCCCTCTGTGTTAACAAGAAAGGAAAAGTGAGGGTGAAAGTACACCTGTACCAGACTGATTGTCTAAAAGTGACGCATGTGACAGGGATGTTTTACACCGAGCGTCATAGATAGAGCACCGTCTGTCTGTGACCTTGGCTGTTGAACACTAAACACCATTTTTCCGCAGCCAAAGTCAACACAGATTTGTTTTGGGACAAAGTTCTTCTTTGCTTTATGAGTGCTGAAATTCTTTATGTATCATTTTTTTCCAGATGGTTTGAAATATGTGGACGAAATCAAGTTCTGTAAGTGTATTTACATTGAGGACAGCTGTTTGGAGAGGCTGAGCTCCATAGAGAATCTGCAGGAGAGTTTGTACATGATGGAGGTGGTGTCATGTGGGAATGTGACAGATAAGGGCATCATCGCCCTGCACAAACTCAGGTGGGTGTTTATTATCCAAAAAGTCAATACACAACTGTAAGATTTTGAACTCCTCCATTTTCTCTAAAGGAAAAATCTACACTTTTTATGGTTTGAATGGTCTGTCTGTCTTCCTTTATTACTTTTTTCAGTATTATGACAGTAATGTGCTACATTCTGCAGTTCACTGTTGTCAAGATAATGTCTCAAAGGGTGTAGTGTAGTCACACAATCTGTTATAACTTACTTTTATGCAGATGTAGTGTTTGCAAATGATTATTAAAAGAGGACACTTGGAGGAGTTGTTTTTGTCTGGCTTCATGTACGTCATTAGGTTTTTACTATCAGTAACACGTGGTATTTGTCAGTTTTGATCATTTGTAAAATCAGTGTCATAAAACTCTTGAACAATGAGACCATGCCAATATTTAACCCACAAAGACCTAGTGTTTCTTTTATGGCAGTCCTCAAATGAATTTTTTTAAAATTTCTATTTAACCTTTCTTGAGTGATTTATCACCATGTATTCTTTTATTATCCTCTGTATTTTGTGTTTTTTCAGTGAAAATCATGTATTTTCCTTGATTTAATTTACAGGTTATGTAGATGTTCAGAAAAGCTCAGAGTAAAGTTGAGGGTTATTATATCAGAAACAGAGAAAACTGACTTTTTTTTTGCAAAGATATCAATAACTGCACATAAACCAAGTGTCTCCATCCACTGTCATTGATCCAACTCCATGGGTTTAACTGGTGAATCAATGTTGTAGAAGATGACGGTGTTTCCACGGTAACTACGGAGCCTCTGAACATCCAAATGGGTCATATCTGATGATCATGAAAAGATGAAAAAATGCATTTTACACCAATTATTTACATGGATTGATAGAATTAGTGGATCAACAGGTATTAAACATTTTACAACAGTAGATTTTGTTTGATGGTGGATGTTTGGACCACTATGGGTTATTTATAAAGACTATATACTATTGATATCATCGTAACTTTGTCATTCCTGAATTCTAATGTAGTGTTTTCACCTCTTTTAGTACTTTTTCTCTCATTCTTTAAGAACTGTACAATGTGTTGTGAAAGTTAATGCACTGTTTATGAGAAAACAGACACCATCAAAGATTCAAATTCTCAACTAAATAGGACAGTAATATCTTTATGACAGAGTCTTTCTTAACTCAGTTGGTTGAGCCACAAAAGCACCTGAAGGTTGGAGGTTTGATCCCTGGCTCCTGTTTGCATACTGAAGTGCCTTTGAGCAAGACACTGAACCCCAAGTTGCTGCCAGTGACTGGTTCACTGGTGTGTGAAAGTGTCACTTTCAATGCCATAAAGGTAGAATTGCTTTATAAAAGTGCAAATCTATTTACTATGTTATATTAACAAACATCATATGTGTTATTGATGGTGTAATCAATCAAAAATGAATCGTCTTCCACCACCGATACTTTTTTTGTTTAAGATAAGGGTAAGATTTTAGTTCTGTCAGTAGCAACACAAATAACAGACAAAAAAGTGAACAAAATGAACTAACAGAACATTGTAGTCTTTAAAGCTGCAGTGTTTCGATTACCACTGGGCAAAAATTCCATAATTACCTTTCACTATATTGTAATTCAAGTGATCTACGACAAAGCAAGACCGCAAGCTGTTTTCAAGCTGTGAAAAATCTACCCCGACATAAGGTTTTGTCAAGTCTCAGGTGTTTTCAGACAGGTATGGGGTTAAATATGTGTTTGCTGTAATTACTGTGAGAAGTTTGGAAAAACTGACTACTTTTCCACAGTAGCATGAGGTGGCATCAGGTTGTCTGTATTTATATTTAGTCGTTTGATTTGGACAGAGAGGAGAAACCACATAAAGGAAGGAGGTTCTTCCTTTTGATTCTGGCTCCAGCAGCTTAAAAAATGAGGATTGTTCTTTTAAAGACAATGGAGATGTTATAAAACCTTTGACCAGAATCTAAGTGTTTTGTTTTTTTTTTTAACTCCACACAGGAACCTGGAGTATCTGTTTCTAAGTGATCTTCCTGGCATCAAAGACAAAGAGACAACTGTTCATCGATTACAGACAGCACTTCCACGTCTGGACATACACCTGGACCTGGACTGATGCAAGACCTGATCTCATGTGTGAGGGAAGACTGGAATATCTGAAGGTTTCAGAGGAAAAAAAAAACACTAGAAAGTTTGAGACGCGTCATCTCACACCGACATCCATTTAAATGTCTTTATATGTGCGTTTGATGACACAAATGCACAGATGTTAAAATGATGGAGCGTGGCTTCATGGGAAATCGTCAGGTTGGTGATGTATTAAAGGTGTCTACAGGTCTCAGACACGTACATTTATTGCTTTTTTAAGACCAAGATTTGGCTCTAGATCACATTTGAGACTGGGTTTTGGACAGTATTTGGTTTAGCAGTTGACTTACATGCAGAATGTCTTGACTCACATTGACAGAAAGGAAGATAAAACACAGATTGATGAAGTTAGAAAAAATTTATATGGCAAATAAGACCTTACATACCCAGATTTAACACATGCTTGATGATTCCTGATGCCTATTAATAATTCAATTAAATCCTCATCATATTTCCAGACTTCTTGAGCACCTGCAGACACCTGGGTATAATCAACCTTTAAAGCAAAAATGCTGCTGAGACACGTTAAAGCACTTTATAAAGTCGACACCAGTTTTTCATTGAAAGAATGAACAAATCTTTAGTTTATTTAAGTCTCAATATATAACATACTAAAGGTTACTTCATATGTAGGTACAGAGAAAACAGTAGGTGAAAATCAAGATAAAAGTGTCTTTTCTCCTTAGATTAATTTGGCATTTGTACAATATCTGAGGACATACAGATGGCTGAACATCCTTAGCACCAAGTTCCAGAGATAGTACAAGTATAACATGGTGTCTTTAAGAGCTATATGTTAGTAAAGGAATGGAATTCACTCCTGTCGTCAATAAATATTATTTTTATAAGTCATTACATTACAGCTTACTTGGAACAACAATAAAGTCACTACCAAAACATTCTTCCATCGATATATAAAAACACATTTGGCAAACCAGTTCATTTTCCCCTCAGTCGACTCACCGTCTAGAAGCAGAGCGGCAGATCGCTCCCTGTCTTTACACGTCTACACAAAACACAACTAAATCAGCTTGAAATGTGGGCAACACACATGAACCAACAGTCAGCATGTTTGCATTGACGTGCTGGGGATAGTGCATAGATTGATGTTGATATAAAGAGGAAAATAAAAACTTTAAAAAGTGGTTGAATCCTTTTGAGTGTTTTTTTTTTTTTTTTTTTAAATGTTACCAGAGCCGTTGTCGTTTCCTGCTGTATTGTTTTATTCAGGCCGAAAGCGGCGAGGTTAGATGTTTGGGAGGTGATAGTTGAACTTGCGCAGGTTGTTGTAGTATTTTTTATTGTCCAGAGCTGGAAAGATGCTGCTGCCGGTCAGCTGAGGCAAGTACTGAGAGGAGACGAGGAAAGAAAACATGAGTTAAACCAAGTTTTTGTACACCTCTACTATACTAGTCACTACGGATATGCAGTGTCAGCCATTATTATTATTATTCAATAATTTTACTCAAGTTTTAAAGTGAGGTTAAAATTTATGGTTCTTTACTCAAATATTTCCTTTTTTCTCCTATTTAAATTTCTACTCCACTGGTGGCTGAAGCTTTTACATAGTGAATAATATACCAAGTCCTTCAAATAGAACACGTTCTTACAGATTAAACCAGTGGTTTCAAACATTTGTTGAAGTTTACACTGCAAAAAAGGGGGTGTCTAAAAACAAGATAAAAACACTAAATCTGAGGAAAAAGGTGCTCAAAACAAGGGAAATATCTGTCCATGCAGCAAGAGAATTTAACTTGACAAGATTTCTTAATTTAAGATTGTTAAATCTAGAAATAAGCATGTCTACATGTATTAACACTTAAAAGAAGAAACTAACTCTTAAAACAAGATACATTATCTGACATTTCTGAATATAAGTTGTTGTTTTTTTGTTTTTTTTTAAAAATAATTTGCAGTGTACTGGGAACCACAACTTCAGGAATGTATCCACTCTCCTTGTTCTAGCATCATCTCAACTATAACAACCCAATTTCACATCAGTCTGACTTGAAATAGTTGACGAAATGTTTAACACTAATGGTTGGACCGGTGTAAAACTAAATTTAATAGAGAATGTGCAGTCCAATTATATCTCAGACATCTATGTCAAACTGATTTTCCCTCTAAACCTCCCACATGGTTTCATTTCTGTACATAAATTAAACCAAAAAATATGGATTAGAGAAGATAAATCTCTGTATCAGAAGTTTGTTTTCTCCTTTCCTCTTCCATTAATAATGTGATGAGTCTATAGATTCATTTGGTGTTTACAGAACTGCATATACCCAGATCAGCCAAAACAGGTCAAGATTTAATATTGTTGATTATTTCATTACAGTGGGTTGGATATTTAAAGCAGTAAATTAACATTTAATCCTTCAACTTGATGTGTTAGAAGCTCATATCCTTACACTCTGGTGCTCCCTCTAACACACTGACTTTGTGGACTAAATGTCCCCATGTACTGAAAGGTGCCACTGTAACAAAATAATCCACATTATCAACACTTCATCTGTCATAACGGTAAAAATGGCATAATGTTATGGCTAATCTATGTCAAGTTGCACATAACACTGAGGCCTCACTATTAATCTAATAACATCTAACAACATATAGTTATATATCAGAGGAACCAAACAAGCACTTTTATTGATTATACTGTAACTATATTTTGTTTCTAATACTTAATGTAAGAGTTTGTGGGGCACTTTTACTTACTTCACCTTATTTTACCTAAAGGATCTGAATACTTTTTCAACACTAGAACATAAACATCAAATTCAAGACTGTGTTACTACTCTGGAAAATGTAGCTTTATGTGTTTTTTCGCAGGTTAAATGTAGGAAGGTTTTGTAACGTTTAAAGAAAAGCCTATGAAAGTTATTTTGCTCCTTGAATCCAGTATGCGATGAACCTCTCAAACTGAAGCTGAACATGTCAGAAGATCAGGGGCTATATTCCCTGCCTTCAGTCGACTCTTACCCCCGGAGGGAGGTGTTTACGAGGTAAACGTGTTCTCTTGTTGCTGGAACGCTCCTGCTCTCGAGAGCTGCTCTCACTCTTTTCCCGCAGGCTGTCGAAGTATGGATGCAGGAGCAGCTGTTCACAGGTGAGACGCTCAGAGGGGTCCATCCTCAGACAACCCTAAACCATCAACAGGAAAACACATCCGGTCAGACCTTACATCACCACAGTCTACCACAGTTAAAAGGTGATTTGAAGCCAATAAGCCGAGGGTAGAGTTGATAAAAATGAGCCGTGTTCACTGTGTGTTATATAGTGACATCTAGAGATGGATTTGTCAAATTTTCCATCAACTGACTGACACACACACACACACACACACACGCACACACGCACACGCACACACACACACACACACTCCCTCATGGTGGTGACAGTGGCCACATAATCAACTTAAGTTCTCTATTACAGGTTGGTCCACAATCAGACAGTAGATGTACTTGAACACGGATCAACAACATGCTACAAAACGGAAAAAACAAATAAGATGTTTGTTTGGAGCCACTGTAGAAAAGCAGTAAACAGTCTAAAAAGCAGCACTGTCCTTTTGTAGATATAAATGTAAAATAAACAAAAAAAAATTCATTTTAATTTACCATCCTCTGGGGACCCTGGAGCCAAAAATGTACATGTGAAGAAAAACAAAAAGTGCTCTAAACCCATCATATATACTATAATACTTTCTCTGCTTTTATAAATCTCTTACACCACTTCAACTCTGCTCAAACTACCAAATGTTCAATAATTTTCAGGATATAATTCCGTTAAATGCCAGTTTGAATATAAGATGTCACTTGTTATTTATGGGAAAAAAAGAAGATATTTTTACATAATAAATAGTGGGGGGAGGGAGTCTAAGACTGATATAAAACAGATATTATTATAAAACAATGCCACATCTCTCCACCATATATTAAATGGAAAATATCTCAATTTCTTTTTTTTTTTTTAATAAAACAAGTGGCATCACATATACAAAATGACATTTAAAATTAATGAACAGAAGAGATTTATTCAGAAAAAAGTAGAAAAATATTGATTATATGATAATTTTATAGCAGGTTTTTTTGCAAGTACATTTATGCTGTGAGGGTCTCCAGAGGGTAATAGACCTAAAAGTAACTGACATTAAATTAAAACAAAAGAAACATTCTTGCCAAAATTCATGCCATAAGCTGTAACATAGACATACTGATCGCCAAATCAAAAAAAGTACAAAAATGGCCTGAGGGGGTGACTAAAGGGTTAAAAAGGTCACATATTTACCTTCATTAAACTCAGAGCTTGATGAGACAGATTTGGATATTTCTGTTCCAAAGGCTCCTACAGAAAAAGGAAAGATTCAGTAAATTTTTCGTTTTCAAAATATAAAACTAGTCTTTCCATTACAACGAATTCAAATAATTTTTATGTACTCTCTCTTTTTTCTCTTTTCTCTCCAATTATGTTTACATCTTTAACAGCTGGATGAAAAACTCCCAGAAATAATCACAACAGCCAATAATCAGATATGAGAATAAAGTGCTCATAAACGGTCTACTCTTCATTCTTTCGGCGTTCACTTCTCACCATCTCTTGTGGCTCTGGGATCGAAACGCCGCTGAAGAACTGGTTGTTGCTGAAAACCTGTTGGTGTCGAGGGATCAGATCTCCTGCAGACGACAACAGGACGCACAGTCAGGAAATGTCAACGACAGCCAACACAAATCAAACCCGACAGCATTAACTACGAAGGTACGGTGTTTTAGGGTTCTCGTATTTTATTAAAAGAGACGTGACACAAATAATCATAATGTAGAGTCATTAAAAAAATCATATTTGCTGGTCTGGAAGGACTTGTCCTTTTATTAAATGAGAAAAAGTGAAGCAAGATTTAAATGCTGCTAATGTCTAATGACAGAATGTCTGCCCTGGTGCATTTTCTAATTAATTTTTATTTCATTTGTTTCACATGTGTATATAAACTCCTGCTTTTGGTTGTACTACTAATTTAGTAGGAGTTTTCATTCATGGATAGGTTTTGTGATGATAAACTCTAGTAACGTTATTAATGCTGCCTTTTTGTTTATCTGTACTGTTAAATTTTGATTGTTTATGTCTTTAGCTTCATTTTATCTAATAAAACAAGTTCAATAAACACTTTACTAGTTAAAAAAAATCATTACACCATGACTACAAAGTTACATAACTTTAATATAGCTGCTAAAGTGAAAAAAAGCAGAATATCAGTTTAAAGCATAATTTCTGAGATAGTTAAGGAGTTAAATATTCTATTTGCGATGCTTAGAAAATATAACCATTGACAGTTTCCATATATGTGTTAATTGAGTTTTTGCATCTTAATGATAACAAGAAATGTCATTTATAAAGCACATTTCATTTACAAAATCTCAAAGTGCAATAGAGAAATAAAAACAACAAAGAATTAAGCAACTGACGATGATGATGGTATGATGATGATCTACAAATCTACAAATAAACTCTTAGAATAAAATAGTAAGTGGAGTAAAATCAACAGCGAAAACATCACAGAGTCTAAACAGGAATGTCTTAAATCATTTTTTGAAGGTTTTCAGTGACTGTGGATCTTTTATGAATTGTATTTATGTTCTTGATTTAACAAATTATTTTCTTTTACGTATATCATTTATACCATTTCTTCATAAAAGTGGCCCAGCTTCAGGCTTTCAGATACTGGATTCCACCTGGTACCAGAGCATGTGTGGTATGTGGTCCACAGAAGCCTGACCTCACCCAGAGTCTTCCTGATCAGGTACAGCTGGTCCATGTCTGACTTCCCGGGCCACAGAGGGACCCCCGACAGCAGCTCGGCGAACACGCAGCCGATCGCCCACACGTCCACCGGGGGGCCGTACTGCGTGTCCCCCACCAGCAGCTCCGGGGCCCGGTACCAGCGGGTCGCCACGTAGTCTGTGTAGTAGTCACATGGTCCGGCTGAGAGAACACAGAACGGCAGGGATCAGCAAGTATCACATACTGTTTTTATCTATTGTCATCTATTTTCTTTTTTCTCCCTCATGGCTATTGTCTTTATTTTTGTTTGGGATTTTGCTTATTGTTTTTTTTTTTTTTTTTTTCTGGTGACGTGTAGTTTCTTGCTGTTGTGATTTTGTGAGTAAAAATAAAAATGATTAAAATACAAAAAAAAAAAAAAAATCGCATATTGTTGATGATAAAAGCAGTGGTTTTAAGTGGTTTTACACAGAGATTCCAGAAAAAAGGTGAGATGGTGATCCCGCCTTTTTCCCACCACGGATCGATTTCCACAACCAAAGGAGTAACAGAGGTGAGACAGGCTGGACTTTTACACAGCGGACCTGTGTTCCGGAATCAAAGGGGCGGTGACGCAGCGCAGCGTACAGTGTGACGTATAACTTGTGCGTCAGAAATAACCTGAGCATAGCGGTGTTGCTAACCTCTCCAGAGTCTTTCACCATTTCACAAATGTTAGCATGGACAGGGTCCTCTGTCTGAAATGACAGCAGCTCTTGGATCTCGCCGTCTCCCCAGTTCGACATCTTTCTGGTCACGTTGATATGTTTGTTTACTGTACACGGCTCATTTTTAAATCGCACACGCAATACGTCATCAAAACGTCACACCTTGATTGCGGAATGAGAGGTGTTCCTTTTTTACGTAGCGTTCCAGAATCATGCTTCCACCTTCATCACGGCTCTGTTTCCACCTCCAGAGGCGTTACGGAGCTGCGATAAAGGAGGGACCAAATGATCCACTGTTTCATTTACACAGACGTCATTCCGGAATAAAGGTGAAATATTCCGGTAACAGACGTGCTGTGGAAAAGGGGCTAAAGTTTCCAATGGCAAACAGTGACAGGGTATATTTATAAAAAAAAAAAAAAAAAAGACTTGTGACATGTAACATATACATAGTGTCAGCGTGAACCATCAAACAAAATAGCTTTACAAATGTTTCATCACTGCATTCACTGTAGATTCCCCGCAGATGCAATTTAAGTCTACATATATATATTTAGTTTACATTATAGCTCTGTTAGCTTAGCTCTGTTTTTAGATAGAAAACAGCTACAGTAAAGCCACACATCCCCTCTGTTTGTTTTGCAGTTTAGTCTGAACGTGTGGATCAATGAAATGCTGTGATTTCAGCGTCACACTCCAGTCTTTTCATTCAGAGCTGTGTCCAGAGGAGGAAACGACAACAGCGTTTCCAGCTTTTATCGCTCAGTCACTTTCTTTGACTCTAAAAGTCGTTTCTTTGTGGTTCTCATCCCATCTGGTCACTTTCTTAGACCCTGTGGTGTTACTTTTCCTCACCATGGGAGACCATCGGCGTGACTCACTGCTCCCTCTAGTGGTCATAAACTCACAGGACCGTCAGTGTAAATATATTCACTTCATATCTCTACAATCTAATACACTGGCATCTTTGACAGAACTTCAGAGCTCTTTATTTTCAACTCTCTAATTTTAATTTTAGGGTAGGTTTTTAATATTTGAAAGTAGAACTACTGCATATCTCCCCTTTAACAGCGTTAGGTGAATGTGCGTGTAGATGTAATGAGTGTGTGTTACTGTAGGTGGCAGCGTCACAGACGTTTTCTGAACTTACTGAGAATCCTGGCAAACCCAAAGTCACACAGTTTGATGACTTGGTGTTTGGTGATGAGGATATTCTCCGGTTTGACGTCTCTGTGAATACACTGCAGAGATGAAACATAAATGAATAAAAAAAATGAAGGAATCCACTGCATGAACTCGAAGACACACACAAGTTAAAGCCGTGTTTAACTGAGGATAAAGACAGTGTGGGAAACAGTAAAAAAGAAGAGAGACAGTGTTTTCTGGGTTTCAATAGAGGCCCTTGTGCCGTTTGTTGTGTCTAGGTGATACATTAACTGCTGCTCAGCCAAGGGGAAGGAATTCTTGTTAAAAAAGGGCCATAAAGCCGAAAGCTTGGTGGGAACAGGATGAAGGGAGGAGACGTAAAAAAAAAAAAAAAAACACACACAACCCGAGGACGTGAAGCTGCGATGAGACAGATATGAGTATGAACAGAAGAAAAGGACGACAGGAACAGTCACTTACGTTCTGTTTGTGACAGAAGTTGACCGCCTGGAGCGTCTGCCATGTTATGCTTTTGACCAGGTGTTCTGGTACTCTGGAAGAAGACAGGGTTGAAAGGATTCCTTTATGAAACAGTCGACATCATTCATCTTACATTTCAGCTTGTGCGTGAAAACATTGAGCACAAAATCAACTTAAATGTCTTATATATTCGTTCTTAATAATCATTACTTTTGTCACTCATAAAAAAGGGGATTATATACACTGTTACCCATAAAGTTGGAGTAAATTTTTTTTTCCTCTTCTCTTGAAATGATTATGATACTGTGATTTATTCTAGATCGATAAAGTGTAACTGGGTAATCACTACCTGGTCAGAAGAGATTACTGATGTGTATAAATAGCAGGAGCAAAAAAACATTTGACATTATAATGTAAAAAAAAACAAAACAAAAACTAAAAAAAAAATCAAGCTGGTGTGTAAAGAAATTAAACTGACACTGAAAAACTTTTTTTTTTTTTTTTTTAATCAGAATTTGCACCACTGCATGTAAAAGAAAGTTAGTGTAATATTCTTTTTCATTAACCGAGTAAATAGATGTGTAGGAACCGTGCTTTATTTGGAATAATGGTAAAAACCTGAATATTTTGTGCATGTGAAAGGCAGTTTTATATATTTAAATACAACTGTATCTCATGTTTTATGTCACAAAATCACATAAATTCTACCATGTTTAGTTTAAAATAGTTTATTTGATTGAAAAATAAATGCAGTACTATCCATAAAGTTGGGATAAATATTTTTTTACATCTTCTCATGAAATGATTGTGACAGTTTGATTTGTTCCTGGGCAAAATTTCTTACTGATGTGTATAAATAGGAATAAAAAAGAGCAATGGGAGCAATAGTATATTTAGCCCAGGTTATTTACACCAGATTTTTAATCTCAATGAGTCAGTTTCCCTTCTTGAATACAGGTTAAATAAAAAGAAAATAAAAAACAGAATAAAAAAACCCAATCTATTATTGTTTCATATAACAAAAGACACCATACCTGTGTAATTATGTAATATGGATATTTATTTATTTATTTACTGATAATTTTCTGTATATGTTCCATGTTCACTGACTGATTACATTATTTTATGTTCTGATTTATTATTTATAACATGTTTAAAATACAACTTCATTTAAGCTACATAGGGAAATTTTCATTCTATGTTTTTTTTTTTACTTTTGCCATCTGCTTTGGTCTTTTTTCAATCATTTTGTTGTGTGAATAAAAGAAATTGCCTTTTTTTTTTTGACAATTAAGAAACGCTTGTTTTTCTTCTGTATGAACTTCTCGTCTCTGCAGCTGTTTTTTTTTTTTTTTTTTAATTTATTGACTTTTCATTGTGTAAATATTGGATTATTAGGAAACGCTTGTTACTCATCTTGCCTCCTGTTAACTTCTCGTCTCTTCGGCTGTTTCATTTTATTTTTAGACTTTGCTTTTTCTCAGACGGTCGTACAGGACGGCTCACAGTCTGTTTCTATTGTGGTCCTCTATGTTCAACACTGTGGCTTTGTTAGTTCAGGGACCATCTATCGGCGTTGCCATGGAAACGGCGAAATCGAGCCTCGGGACCGGCAATTAATAGCAACCTCCACCCCTTCTCCTTAGTTTGTATTCTGTTCTTCAGGACTCTACAGGCCAGAGGACAGGAGTGGAGGGGGTGGAGAGAGAGACCGGACAGCGAAAACACTCCGTATAAAATGTGGCCCGGCCCAAAGAGTCCCGACAGCTCCCTGCCAGCAAAGCATTCTGGGAGAGCATTACTGTAAACATTCCACAGGCGGCAGGTCAGCTGCCTCGGAGACGAGCGTTGTGCCCATCAGGGCCGGACAAAGCCCCATGTACGACGAGGTATAAGTGTAATGTTGAGATAATAAAAAGTACACAGCAGTTTGCGTAATGAAAAGACACTGTACTCAGATTTATGCTCTCGGTATCTCAGCGTCTGGTCGTGCAGCGTTCGACCACATCACCGGGTCTTCACCAAGGGACGGAGTTTAACAAAGAAATCACTCAATCAATACATAAAAAAAAAAAAAAAAAAAAAAAACACGAATAATTACATTTCTGAGAATTGAAATCAGTGGGAAAGATAATTTTGCAGCGAAAAACGATGTATTTAAACAAAAAAAATCCCACTAAAGGACTGTGTAGATTCAGGTTATGTAATGAGCCACAAAACGCAAACACAACTGGTTTAACCCTCAAAGACCCAAACACAGACTGAAAATACCATTAATCCACTTTCAAAACATTAAAATAATTTGGTAAAATACATTTTCTCAGCTTTTCATCAGCATTGGAGGTGTCTTTTTCAGAAACACCATCAACTTCTGCAACACTGATTCATCGATAAAAAACCCACGATAGAGGTTGTAGATGCTTCTTTTTACATCCAGTTAATGGTATATTTTGCTGAAACTCCCCTTTTCTTCAGCTTTACCTGTTTCAGTATAATGCTTTAAATTTACGCTGAGTTTTTATGAACATCTAGATAATAAGTAAATGAAAGTTACCTGAAAATACCGGATTTTCACTGAAAAATGCTACATGCTGAGGATGATTTTAATAATAAATTGCAACACAAGTTAAACAAACAGAAACTTCATTTGGAAAGTGACACAAAAATAGCTGTAGGTCTTTAACTTGAGGTTTTTGTAGCAACAACTAGATCAAATCCTAAATACTGGAGGATGTTTTACAATTATTTCTTACTTATTTATATATATATTTATCTCATGAGGCATTTGCAATTTTTATTTATGTTTTTGTTATTTTTTTTGTCTTGTCTTGTCCAGCATCATAACAGCTGAATGGTACTCTGGCTCCTTTTGGTGCTGAGCAAATTTGCTTTGCCAAAAACTTCATAAAGTATATGAGGCTCCCCTTGATATTCTGCTGAGAACAAGGAAGAAGAAGGTGCCGAAAAACCCTCACAAGAAAAGATCAGCAGTACAAAGAATAACAACCATGGTGATAATCACAAAAGCAACAACAACCAGAACAAGAACTGAGCAAACTGGGCAAAAAGACAGAAAGAAAACAAACAGATTAAAAAAAAATAAATAAATAAATAAAACCTAATAAATGAGGAACACAAGAAAAGAAAACATAAACAGAACATCACAAACAACGACAGCCCAGGTTTTCACTTGTTCCATTGGCAGATTTTTTTGTTTGAATTAAGCAATAAAAAAAAAAAAAAATCTGCCAATGGAACAAGTGAAAATTATCTGGGTAAAGATTTCTTTTAAGTTCTTATATCTCACTAAAAAGTTCCTCTTTAGGTGATTATGTCTTATTTTAAGTGTGATGAGATATTTGGACAAGAAATGACAAAAATACACTTGGTTAGATTTCGATTTTTGCAGTGTTAAAGAGACGTTATTCCCTTAAATCTTGGTCATGAATTCTGTATAAAATGATGAGTCTATTCTGCTGCCCTCCTGTGGATAAAGAACAATCAGCCTTTTCTTTTCTACATTTCTGTTCTGAAGTGAAACCACATCCCTGTGCTCTGAGAAGGTCAAGCCCACACTCACCCTCTGGGATGTCGGTCCAGCTCATTCAGCACCGTGTGGTCGCAGTACTCGAACACCAGGTGAAGCTTCCGTTTACGCCGAAACACCTCGATCAGATTCACCAGGTTGGCGTGTTTCAGTTGCTGCGTGGAGACGTGACAGACATTTGAGTTTACAAATCTGGAAGTTATCGGGGAAACAGGGGTGAAAGTGGTGAAACATCTGCGCTTTACTCTCGTCAAACAGACACCAAACTGTTCATGGATGGTCATAAACATGCTGTTGCCCCTGACAACTGGTCCCCATCCTGCCCTATTTATGAGCTTCTGGTTTTCAGGAGGCCGCGGACGCTCCCACCCACCAACCGCATGACTAATTAAACCACCGACTATTGTTCCAGAGCAGCTTTGATAATCATTAAACCATAATAATAAAACCAAAAATCCTTTCTATTGCTGTCCAAGAACAGGAGGAATGACTTACTATTTCCCCACAACATCTTTTTATCATTTAAGATCATTTTCAGTGCAACGATTACAAAAAACAGAAACAAGCCTGCTTTATTACCACCGTTTCCCCCTCATTTAACCAAATATTTCACCTTTTATTTGATTGCACTTGTACTTCAGCTGATCCTGACTTTGCAGAGCTTTGCCTTTATTTGATTAAAACCCCTCTAAACCTCTCTGAACGCCTGTGAATAGTTGTTCCCTGTGCAGCAGCTACAAAAACGCTTCCTTCGGTCTGGCGAATTAATTGCATGGTGTCCCCCCCGCCGGCCGAACACAACAGGGAAGGAAGACTGTGCATTTCACGGCACTAAAAGCAGGATTTGCATCTCTTAAGCATTAAGTAAACCTTCGATATCAAGTAGTGCATGATGGGAAATGGTGCTTTTAAATGATTAGACCAGGGGTGTCAAACATAAGGCCCAGGCCCACCAAAGGGTCTGTGGGAGGAATCTGTGAAATGCAAAAATAACACTGAACATATTAATAATCAAGGGGGTGAAAATCATTTTAGTTCAAGGGCTACATACAACCTAATTTAATCTCAAGTGGGCCAGGACAGTAAAATACTATCATAATAATTTATAAATACGGACAACTCCACATTTTTCATTTTGTTTTAGTGTAAAAATATAAAATTACATGAAAATGTTTACATTTATAAAGTACTCTTTCACACAAATGTCAATAAAATGTGAATAACCTAAACAAATTTCCATCCATTGTAAATATGTATATAGCCTATATAGTTTTTTTTATTACTTTTATGATTTTTTATTTTATATTATTCATTTTTGCACTATTCTTTTGCATGTACACTTTTTTCTTGCAATTTATTCTGTTTATTCTAGTCTAATCTAATCTAATCTAATCTAATCTAATCTAATCTAATCTAATCTAATCTAATCTAATCTAATCTAATCTAA
>JAPQRP010000017.1:19104076-19132073 GCA_037367295.1 Apogon hyalosoma
GAACCGAGTCAGGAGTCATCCATTCATCCCATAAAAAAACCGAGTCAGGAGTCATCCATTCATCCCATAAAAGAACCGAGTCAGGTGTCATCCATTTATCCCATAAAGGAACCGAGTCAGGAGTCATCCATTCATCCCATAAAGGAACCGAGTCAGGAGTCATCCATTCATCCCATAAAAGAACCGAATCAGAAGTCATCCATTCATCCCATAAAGGAACCGAGTCAGGAGTCATCCATTCATCCCATAAAAGAACTGAACTGTGTGTAAATGCAGTCTTCTCAGTGTACGTTTCGTGAATTCAACTCTGCACTGAACCGAGTGTGTTCATGGTGATGTTCGTGCCTGTTCCTCAGTACATTTTCATGTCCTTTACTGGAGTATTTGTAGTTTCTGTACATTTATACAGTCCTTCTGCATAATTCTACTAATTCTTTTGACTCTTCTCCATCGGTCTCACAGCTTTAGCTCATATTCACATCAGTTTTTCATCAACTTCCTGTTCAGTCAAAACCCCTTTTGTCCAAATGTATTGATTACGTTGCACTACCAGAATAAAAGCAGCGAATGTCTGAGTCACTAATAAAGAAAAATTAAGTCAAAAATTCTACTCGCTGGCATCTAAAGTAAGAAAAAAAAAAACATAGAAAATGGAGTGTTATTACAATGTAAATATGGCTGATGTTTTTTTTTCCCATCCTTGGATTAATAAAGTATTTCTGACTCTGATTTTCAGTATTTGTGTCAAACATTAGTAATTTTTCCTTCTTGAGCTACACGGTACATGGTTCTCACAACCAACCAAACATCTGATGATCTTATAAAATATGATGCAGCATTAATATAAACTACATGTTATATAAAGTGAACTGAGCTCAGCCTTAAACATTTACAGCAACTTACACATTAATGCAGCCGTAAAAGGAATCAAAACAACATTTAAGACACGCTTCTAGTGTCTCGTGGCCTAAACTTAGAAAAATAGATCATGAAATACTAAGGATTTTCATGCATAAACATTATATTACATAACATGAACACATTTTTCACTGACTGCATCAAAACACTCACCAAATTCTTCACTCATTTTTTTTTTTTTTTTACATTGTTTTAATCGTATTGCATCTTTTAGTCTCACTGCATTTTTCACTCATTTTTTTCTCTGTCACATCATTTTCGTCTTAAGTCTGTTACAACTAAGACCCATTTTTTTTACATCTTTATAACCTCTTCTGGAGAACAGCTTTCCTCCGTTTTAATCAGAAAAATAAATTCACATAAAAGGATTATTATTAACCTGTGTTTAACCAGGATACTGAGTCCGTATCCTGTATATTCCTCTACCAGATGGCGACTCAATAAAAGCAGCTTTGTAACTCAGTTTGGTAAAGACAGATAATAAAACACACAGAAACTATTTAACTGCACATTGACAAGTACTTTTATTAACCCATAAACACCCAAATATGCACCGTCAACCTAAAGAATCTACTGATCTGAACTGTTTATTCCTGTTGATCCACTAAACCTATTGATCCATGCAAATAATTGGTGTAAAATAGTTTATCGTCTTTTCACGCTCATCAGATATGACCCATTCGGACGTTCAGAGGCTCCGTAGTTACCATGGAAACACTGTCATCTTCTACAACATTGATTCACCAGTAAAACCCATAGAGTTGGATCAGTGACAGTGGATGGACACACTGGGTTTATGTTCAATTAATGATATATTTTACAAAAAAATTCACTTTTTCTTCAGTTTTCTTTATTTCTGATATAACCCCCAACTTTAATCTGAGCTTTTATGGACATCTACATGATCAGTGACTTAAATGTCGGAAAATACCCGATCTATATTTAAAAATGCAAAATACAGAGCATAATATTAGAATAAACGGTGATATATCAATTAAAAAAAAAAATTGGGAACTACCACAAAAGTAGCACTGGGTCTTTATGGGTTAAATAAAGGATATGAATACATTTTTCTTCATATTTAATAAAAACTATGACATTTCCTGTCTTTTATTTTGATGACTTCCTGTACTCTACTGCCACATCTCCCTTTTCTTCAACCTCACTCCCATAGGAACAGATGAGCCCCCATCCACCTAAAGGAGAGGAAAACATCAGATATGCTTGGGGATTTGTAGGTTTTTCCAACATCTTTGAATGACAGATATTAAAATGAGAGTAACCTGCTGCGTACCTGTGTACTTGTGGTTTATTCTGCTGCTGTGGATTCCACTTATCCACAAACACACATGAATATTTCAATGAGGTATTGATCCCTCTTAAAACAGTAAACATCCATGATACACATGACTTTACACGTGTCAAAGAGGAAAACAGAAATGCATAAATGTGACACTATACCCTGTTGCATTGAGACCAATTAGTGAGACCAATTAGTCACAGCACAACAGAATGCACGACTAAAGGAGGAAATAATGGAAACTAATCGTCAGTCATCTCCCGATTCCTCCCATCAGAGACTCGCCCGTTAATGACGCACACCTCCCTCCTCACAGGGACACAAAAATAAACCCAAACCGGTGACGTGATCTTGTTAACAGCGTTTTTTTTTATTACAAAAACAGCATACATTAAACATTTTGCAAAGGGAATGCAAAGATGTTAACAAAACCTAGCATCGTCCCTCATTTTGTCATTTGATTTTAAATAAAAAAAAAAAAATGTACAAAAGTGCTTACATGGTGCAAATAATGAAAGTAAAAGGTCTATAAAAGAAGGGGTAAAGAAAAACAACATTTTACATTATATTCAACTTCTAAAAATGCAGCAGAGCAGGATAGATGCGACTATATTACAAAGCGGTAAAAATAACCCGAAGCTGCTCAGAAACTGTTCACTAGGTAGTTAATCCTATTCAGAGCAGGACTGCACTGTCACCGTCTGGAAATCCAACTATTACTTAACATGAGGTTAATAAATATTGCTTAAATAACCCACATGGCTCATGGGTTTGTGTTTGATCTATTTGACTACAGAGCTGTAAAAAATCTCCTTTCAAGCCTAATAAAGTTGCCATGGACTCATTAGGAGTGACACGTTGCAGAAAAATAACACAAATCTCCCACTGTTTGCTAATACAATCACAAATTCTTGTGAATTTTAATGGCACTTTTGCAGTAATACCTCTAGATAAAATGCTTGTAACTCAGTCCACAGTACAGAAAAGTCAGAAAAACGCAAAGTAACAATGTTCGTTGGAGCTCTCGTCATCGTTGAAGAGCGGGGCTACAGTCGACACGCTGCTGGTGTAAGGCTACGAATGAATCCAAACTCGAGAGGCTCGGCTTTTACCCACCGACCTGTCCAACCTCTGATCGGAGACGAAATCTCCCGGTAACTGTTTAAAAACACACGTCTCCCCTTTCGACAGGTCAAAGTCTGGAGGTTTCTCCCAAAATGAAGCCCGTCCTCCTCCTCTTGTGGCGTCTGACGTTAGGTCAATAGCTGTTCTCGTGTCCTGCGAGGATGTAGAGGTTACTGAGGGCCGTCGGGTTGTCGGTCGGTCGGCTCTCCAGCACCACCACCCTGAAGCACACGCAAACACACACACACTTAGAAACACGGACGAGGGCACTTACACTTCAAACAGGACTTCTAAAATGAGCCGGTTCGCCACTATAACTGAAATTATAATGGAACACCTGTGCGTGCACTGTATCGGTAGGAAATAAATGGAAGGACACGGTTCCTACAGGTTTCTACAAGTTCAATTTAGGACCTTTTTAAGACTACTTACAACAGAATTTAAAGCCCATTTCACAGCCATACTGGCAAAAATTCCTCACTTCTAGAATCTAAAAAAATGGGTGCTTCTGTGAAACTGGGTTCATTTTAGTATCTGGCACTTTTCCAGCGTTTTAAACCCAATAATAAAAAGATATATTTAGACATATTTCCCCCCAGGATGGACCTAATGATGACCTCAGATAAATGCAAAAAAAATTATACTCTTGCTCTGAGCCATCCCAAAATTAATGAATTTATAATCAAATATTGGACCAAAATTGGGACATGAAAAACTACCTATAGGTGTCAGTGCATTAGATCTGAAAACATGGCTGGAAATGGTCTTATATAGACTATAAATAAAGACACTGTGTTAAATTTGATGATCCTAGTGGTTTTTCTAATCCAGACATGGAGGTTTTTCATGAATCTCAGTCTCATTCCAGGTTTTGTGAGTAACCCATCGTGTCCACTGGCGTTACATGCAGAACCTGTCCATTTAAACACAAATAAATTATGAGTGATTTTGACACAGCGGTCATTTTTGTGAAACACTCTGCCTTGGATAATTAGTTCGATTCCCAAAATGCACCTGTGAAAGAATAAAAAGATATTCTAAAAAAATAGCAGTGTGAAATTTTCGTGTCCTTTTTTCCATGAAATGTGGATTTTTGTATAAGAATAATATAAAAATGTGTTTTATCTGAAAAATAGTTTCTCTTTTATCTCAGTAACTATTTATTTTTCAAATAGACCCAAAGTGCTTTCAAACTTGCTTCATAACATTAGTCTACATCTGGTTTGAATTTTTAGCCCCGTGTCCTGTTTTTAGGGCCAGTTTCATAGAAGCACCCAAATATATTTATTTACTCCAATGTCTTTATCACCACTGTTCCAAGTAATTTCCCACCCGGGGCTGCAAATTTAGTGATAATTGGTTCCTAATTTCCTTATAAATTGTCAGGTTGGAACGGGTGAAACTACGTAGACTAACGGTTACTTCCTTTGCAGTTTGGACATTTAACAGACATTTAAAACACAATACAGCCAACAAGTTTATAGCAGCAGAACTTAAGACCAACTATATCACATTTAATACTTTTTAAAGACTTTTTTCAGGTATGAAATGCAGATCTGTAAATTCAAGACTTAAGACTTTTTCAGATCCCTTGGGAACCTTGGAAAGATGAAACACAGGAGACACACTGAAATTAATGGGAGCGAAATGAAAAAGTCAAAAAGGGAAGTTGTGGAAAGTGACAAGTGTCAACAATAGAATTTACGACAACAAGAACTGAAAACTGATATCTATAACGTTCCAGAGCAAAAGAGCCACGCAGGAACAGATGTATTTTTCTACCATTTGGACTGAAAATGGTTTGTGTTTTCCCTCTTTGTCTTTATGTTCAACATCTGTCAAGCAGCTCGTCTTGAAGTGAAACCAAGGTTTTTGTTCCGTGGTGACGTCAGTGTGTAGCAGCAGAGTTGGACTCAACACTGCTTAAAAAAAAAAGTCAACAGAGTTTCACTTCTTTTGCCTATGAGGGTCACAGTAATAGTAACTGTTATAAAAACAATGAGCCAAACATGATGCTGGACAAGAAATACTAAATAAAAATGGGAAAAAATAACTGTCCGTCTGAAACCTCTTGAAGAAAAGTAGTCTGTTCTTTTTTTTTTTTTTTTTTCTCAAGTTCAGCTTTGGAACAGACACATTTGCTCTCTAATCAGTAGCTCTATCATGATAATATCTAAAATAAGGAAATTAAACCCTCTTTTTTTTTTTATTCATCTTTTACCAGAGCAGGTTGCTCTGTTTCTGAAGTTCATGAGATTAGAAGCAAAATAAGGAAAAAAAGCCTGTTTATATGAAGTATGAACAAAAGCTATGGACATATTGTCTCTAAAGAGTATTCCATTAGTACAGTGTAGAATCCAGTGGTAAAAACAATTAAAGAAACAAAAGACAAAGAACTCTATGTGCATAGTTACATCACCACAAACCACAAACCCACAGCTTCAATGTGAGCACCATGAAACTGAACATGTACTTCCTGTCTAAGACGACATAAGGGATGTATTGTTCAGTAAAACGTCTTCCACTTCTGTTGTTTTCTTTTGGCTTGATAATGAAAAACTCGAGCTGTGCTTCAGAGAGAGAGCCATTTTTGCTGATTTTAGTTTCCAACCTTGACAAAAAGAAAAAGCATTTTGTTTGTGATTGAGCTGCAGAAAAACCTGTCGTCTTGTAAAGAAATGAAATGTTTGAGCGCAGCTGGAATACTGTTTGTTGTTTTGAGAGTTGGGCTTTTGACATCTTGAAAATAGAGTCAATCTACGTTCTTTATGGTCTAATATATATATATATATATAAAAAAAAACCCTTAAAAATGTTGTCCCTTTATAAAGGAACAAGAGTCGACAGTAGGGGAACAGCTTAAAATACCTCTATTAAGGAAGGATGATACATGTTTAGAAAATACTTAAGGACTGAGGGACAGAGCTGAGTGAAAAGCTATTAATTAGACTGTGCTGTGACAACTAATGCTAAAGTCCAAGCATCATGTTGATGGTATTAATCTGCTCTGATAGCATCGCTCTGACAGGCAGACATGCTAACTGGCACGTTAAACACCAGTCAGATGACGGCGAGATCTCGATGACAGCGGAGCATCTTCATCTCCATCGTCTCGAGGCGGTGACAGCTGAGCAGGGAAGCTACAGTCCATACTGTCCGATCCATCAGATGAAATTACAGAGGCCAGCAGAGACACTCAAACCAGGCTGGCATTGCCCAGGCGGCGGTGAATAAAACATGGGGGGCTGGGCAGAGACAGAGGCCCTGCTCTGGTGCCACAGGACGGGCCTTTCTATCAGGAGTCATCGCTAACTAAGATGTTTGACTCCTCAGTGTTCAGAGCGTATGTGAGCGGCATCACAACCCGCTGTATCTGCAGCTCAGACCACGAGCACATCAGCTTAAACTGGTCACAAGGCGTAAGAGAACACATTTTCTCTAAAGGCAACACCTACACTTTGGAGAGATGCTGACGGTCTGGTTTTATTAAATGTGGCTTATAATAATAATTCTTAATATTTATTCATAGGGTTTAGAACAAAGTCTGTTTCAAGACTGGTTTCATAGAGATAGTGTTGGAAAGAAGTTTGGAAAGGGCCTTTTTTGTAACTGAAATTTACATTATTTTTCAGTTTTTGGTAACTTACATCCCACAGCTTATCAATTAAAATGATTCCAAAACTGAAAAAGATAAAAATAAATAAATAAAAAGGCCTATAAATCAATTAAGATGTGACATTAATTTTGTGATTAAAATTACAAGCTGATTTGTTGAACAACTTGAATAAATGATTTAGGGCTCTCTTTCCAAAACTGAGGCCTAAAATGAGCTGCAGAGCTGTTCTATTGGGATACCAGTAAAATGCACAACAATAATATGAGTGAATTCATTTTCTGAATTAGATGAGATGTAAAAGATGCAAAAAGATGAATGTAAAGTAAAAGATGTGACGTTACGAGATGTACTATTATGAAAATGATATAAAAAAAATAAAATTATGTAAAAAGGTGACATTGACATTGTTTTGATGGTGAAAGTCTCAGACTTTGTGGCAATTCAACATATATTTCTGTAAATTTGAAACCTGAACAAGTGATGTTTGGGGGTCTCTTGCTGAAAACAGTTTGGTTTAGGTCTGTATTCACCATGATCTAACTGGGTCTGTCCTCCAAATGTATTATCTTTTATTTGGATGCTTATCATAATCCTGTTCCTCTAAAAGCAGCTAAAAGATCCATTCATAACAATTATCTCCAGGTTTAAAGAACACTGAGATGAGTTATTCAGTTAATGGGGAGTTTTATGCATCAAATTCAGAACTACTAAATCAGACAGAGGATGGGGAGATGGAGGGTATCTGAGGATAATGTCAGAGGTGCATTCAGGGACAGAATTGGTTCAGATTAACAAGTAAATAAAATGAAACTATCCCAGTTAAGAACATGAGCAAGTACTGAGAGACCTGCACAGTGAGAGAGCAGAGCTGTGGGTTCGGAACAGGAGGCGAGTGGGATGTTTGGCGGTTTAGAGACCACATCCAGATCAAACAGGTCTAGTTTTATGAAGGTACAGCGACATATGAGGAGGATGCAGAGAGACTCTATCCTCTAATCATCTGAGGTTTTTGATGATGGGCTGACCACTCATGTGCATCGACTTAGCTCAGGATGGAATTATCTGTGTACCAACCTGTCAGAACCAAGAAGGCGGAATACTCTGCTCGGATCAGAAATCTCCTGAGTCACCTGAGGATGAAAACAACAAACAAAACACAACAGCTTTAAAGTGACAGCAGGTTTTCTGTACATCTGTAACACTGCTAGCATTAAAGACAAAACAAATGATTAACTTAAGGTCCGACTGGGTTATAAATCTGTGTTAGTGCTACCAAAATGCAGCTCCAAGTGGTTTACAAAGAGAAATGTACATGCATAAAATGCTTCACACAGATATAACAGGCAAACGCATATGTGACATAAACCGAATAAAATGCCATTGCTAATATAACGAAAGAGAAATTGAAGCTAAAAGCTACTTTTTGAGAAAACCTGGATGAAATTAGGTAATTTAGTTTTTACATTAAAATATGACATTAGAACTCAGTGTTTTGCTTTGTGTGCACATTAACTAGTAATCAGTTACTATGATACACTTCATGTATATTTTAGTATAAAAAAGGCCTTGGGCTAATCAGGGTATTTTTCAAAGATGTGCAGACACCAAGAAAATATTCACCAAAATAACAGATAATAAATAAAAACCATCAGATGCATTAGTCGTGTGTTTTCACTTGTCCTTGAGGGTGACTGTTTCCTTTTAGATCTTGTTTTGTAAAAATATCCTCTCGCTCCTTTTGAACCGTGTGTAGGTATTTGAGCGCCGTCTCCAGGGACTTAGTGTTACTGTGTACAATCCTTAACTATTCTAGTCACCAGATGAATTCTGACACTCTGTAGCATAAAAAACATGCCCCCCCCCTCAAAACACACACTCACATGTTGACATGTCATGAAAACTTGTCGACATATGTGAGGTGGTCAACCTGTGACACCTGTTGGGTGTAAGGCCTTGGCTTTGGGAGAGATCTGATCTGTTTAAGTCTAAATGAGAACAAGGTCTCGGGTGTTTGGAGAAGCACCCACCAAAGCGAGCATGGATCAACAGGTCGGCCCCCCTTCAATGCCTTCGCTTTTGAGAGGAATCATAACAAGACGAGGGCTAAATTATTTAGAGCTGCCCCCTGTTGTGTGACGGGTCTCATTTATGATTGCACATTAATGTTGCATGAGCGCTGACGTTTCAAAAAATCCTTGCTATGGGAGATCTGTCAAGCTGGACTGGACACAGACTCGGCGAACAAACCGTCTGTTTCATCTGAGCGCCGCGCGTCGGACACTGGGAGCTTTTCTAAAGGACAACCCCTATCACCATATCACTTTTCATAAAAACAGAATGCTTCACCTCCCGGCGATCTCTTGAACTTTTATTGTGTCGCTGTGTGAGCGCGACTCGTGATCAGGTTATCCCTCTGTGAAAGGTGGACAAACTCATTACCCAGGCCCGACATAAAGACACTTTGTCTGGCTCCACCTGAGGGTTAATCTGCTGAGATCAACTGCAGCATGTAGCCATGCATGTAAACAAGCAGCACTCAGGATCATTGTTGACCAGAGCCTCAGGCAACTGTTCATGTGTAGAACAAACAAGCTCAAATTCAGCAAGGTGGCAAACTACAATCAATGAAAACTGAGACTAATACCCCCCAGCATTAATTTTACAATTTTTTAAAGTTAAAATCTAGATTGGGAAGCTTCTCCTATTCCAGGAGAATCTTTTCTGGAGGAGTAAAACCTGAAGAATGTACCGGCCTGGCACTGCACAAATTATACTTATTTTACCATAAACACACATCATGATATAAAGAGAAGTAGACTTTTTGATTAGACAGAGATTAGAGGATTGGTATCATGTTTAACTCGTGTGTTGTTGACATGGTTATTTTACCTCATTAGACTTGAAGCTCTTTCCCTGCATGCCATGTTTCCAGAAGGCCAGCACACTGTCCTGAAGGCACACTGTTATGAACAGGGGGATAAAAAGTCAACAGTATGCCAAAAGTAACCATAAATGATCTTTGATGCAAGAACTGACTATAAGCTATTTAGTCTAAAGGAATTAAACTTTGTTTACACATGCAACAGTAATAGAAGACCTGTGTAACAGCTTACCAACAGAGCCAATACAGAAGTCAAAACTGAGCTCAGATGCCAGCTTCTTGTTAGACTTCAGTCTCCCCTGGAGATTAACTATCTTCAAATTTTCTGAGGGGTGTAAAAAAAAACAAAACAAAAAAAAAAACAAAAAAAAAAAACATAGTTAGCGGATTGTTTAATACTGATATAAATAACAACACGTTGGGGTAGGAAAAAGCTAAAAGCTGAGTAATTAACCACAAGGTCTGCAGTCATGGAAAAAATTATTAGACCATCAAAAGTCCTCAAAAACAAAGATTCTTCAATCCAGTTCTAACTCCTGTGTGTATCATGTAACTAAAACAGACAGAAAAGAAAACATGGAATGAATAAAAGCACTGTTTTTGTCAGTACAATGACATAGATATTGATGGAAGAACTGAAGTGGTTTTAGTTATTATCAAGAAAACATGGAAAATGGATAGATATCAGCTCTGAAATTAACTATGAGCTATTTTTATTGGTATCATTATATGTGTCCAAACAAATGGACCTTTAGTTGGACCAGGCATTAACGTGAACAAAAAATTTTAGGAAACAAGGGTGGTCTAATAATTTTTTCTGTGACTGTATATTTGACTTGACAGTTCACTTCCATTATAATAATGGTAAAAACTCTAGATGGTGGTTATTCTTTCTTTTTGAACCATTTCCTCCCAAATGTGCAATTATAAGTGAGGAGCATAATACAACTCATCAGCCACTCTCAGAGTCAACTTCTAACAACAGTTTGTAAAATGAATATGTTTATATATAAAAATATTGATCTGACTGATATTCCAATTGAAACTTTATACTTACGGTCCAAACACACCAATACTGTGTCTCTCTCCAACTGAGTGACATGTATGGCATCCACCTGCTGATTATCTGCAACAGGAAAAGGACCAGCAGCATTAATGGAGTTAAAGACTGTATTCATTAAGCTGCTGCATCTACTTGTAGTTTTAATTTTACTGAGGCTATTTTCAGTTGAGAGACATACATTCATTAAGTGCTCCATTTTATGTGTTAGAATGGTCTGTCTATCTGTACATCTGAGTACATGTTTGACTCACTTGTTCCCATCTCTGTGAACCAGGAGGAGCAGGAGTTGAGGTTAATGGTCTCAAAGCGGACCACCTGGCCTGGCTCTGTGCCCTGACTGATGGCCACACACACCAGAGGGTACTCCTGCTCTGGGACCACCAGCATCTCAAACACTTTGAGCGGGCTGGGGAGAGGGAAGTCAAAGTGCTGCAGGAAGACAGAGACAACACTTCAATGATTAAACTCCACATTTTGCCATGTGTTGTTTTGTGTTGAAAATGAAGAACACATTTATGGATGCAAGAACTGACCTTGATGAGCATGAACCTCTGCATGGGCTCATACCACTGCAGCAGCACAATCCCAGATTGCAGAGCACCACAGAGGTATTTGTGGCCTGTATACGGGTTCCTCACTGTAAAGTTGAAAGTAAAGTGATGTAAGCAGATGAATGAAGCTTGGATGTACAGTAGGTCAATGCAAATTAACAAATCAGAGACAAATATTTATAAAAACTAGGCTTGGGGAGACTCAAAAAAGTAAAACCTCGTCTATGACAGATTAAAAAAACAACAACAACTAAATACACACAAAAAAGAACACCAATTTCATTCAAACAAGCAAGCTGGGCCAGTAATCACTAGGTGGCGCTGAAGTCTACATCAGTGATGATAATGTGAGCAAATAGTGTCATTTTATTTTCCCTACAGTGAAACAAACACACTAGAAGCTATTTTTATTCATTCAGTTATTTAACATCTGCTTCTTGACCTTTATTTAACCAAACACTTCCAACATTTGCACAAACATCCTTTAAAACAGATGCTGCAAACAAAAAAGGATTGTAACCCTAACTTTTGGAAATAGTAATACAAAATAAAGGAACAGGAAAAAGTAAGTAAAGGCAAACAAGGCATGAAAAAATAAGTTAATATATAAAACTGTTGTTTCAGGTGCATACTCATTATGCAAAGCAGCTACAGGTAGGTGCAAACTGAGGCACGACATTTTACCGTTTTGGTTTAGTTGTTGGAATGACTAATGTTGGGTAATGTGTGTTTCATTGTGGTCATGGGAGAATATCTGCTACTATGATGTATTCTGAGATGACAGACAATAAAAAGACCAGCATCCACTGGTGGAATAAATGTGAATCCAAATAAACAAGCATGATTGTGTCATAAATTTGGTGTGGACAAGGCTTTACAATCTTACAGTGTCAATAATCAAAATCCAGTTCACAAAGAATAATGTATAGAGGAAAAATAGTAACAGAATAGAAATGTTTCAGCAAATAGCACAAAACTGGTAGGATATATTGCTTGTGTGTTGACTCAGATTAAAAACATGCAATGAAAATACATATGCAAACATAAAGGGGTTGGGAGAAATACGGACACTCACCAATGCAACACTTGTGACAGCCCTTTGTGTCAGGGATCTTAGTTGTCAAGGCAAATCTCCTGAGGAGAGAAAACAGTCAAGAAGTTGTGACCACAGACTTAAAAGAGTTGCTGACGTCTAGAATGAGGGAAGTCGGCCAGAGCTTCTCCTTTTTTGTATCACCACAGTCATTAGTCATGATGGTAGACAGCAACAAAGAATGAAAATGGGGGATGGCACAGCATGAGTGTAGCAACAGCCTTAAAAGTTATAAAGACAGAGTTGTGACCTTATTAGAGAAGTTACAGCATCTGACAAGTGTGACATATGGAACTGTTGGAAAAAAACCAAAACATTATATATGGGACAAGATTTAGACCAAAAAACCAGGGCCTGTTGATCTCACCTGGGTAAAATTTTGTCTGGGAAACGGTGAGTCTGAAACTGAGCAGCGAGGCCGGGCTTCTTCAGCTGCTCAAACAGGCCAATGAGATTGTGGGAATACAGCTGGAAGGTTTTCCCTAAAGCAGAGGACATTGGTAAAGAAAAAAAAAATATGTAGGAACCAGATTACAGTAGTGTTCACACAAAGAATTAAAAAAGCACTCATATCATAAATATGATAGACGCCTTGGAACATGTGTAAGAATAATCAAATAATCAAAAACATATTGCATTAGATCAACAAAGTTCAGATCCCATGAAGCAGCTTTAACATGTAGAAAGGTTAGATGTGAACAGGGGTAAAAATAGAAGTGTGACAATGATGTGAAGCATGATTACCTTCTGATGAAGCCAGTTAGTAGAATATCAAATCAAGCCAGGCGAGAGGAGGATGGACAGTGTCCAAGACAAGAGAAGAAGAGAACAGAGGTTAAGTTTATCAAGGGGAAAACTGCTTAAAATAAAACCGAAAGTAGACCTCACGCTTTGTAACCCCATCCTCAAACGTTAAACTGAGAAACGGTTTTGGCTCTTAGCACAGAAAACCGAAGACAGTTCGGTCTCAAATAATAGATTATCTGGGTTTTCTGACAACAGATCGCATCTCTGTCTTCCATTTTGAAGCATGGTTTTGTTGTAGGTTTGCTGGTAATTTACAGAGGTCTATAAGTCTGAGTGTTTTGTCAGTGGAAGAACAGGCTTTAAAGCCACGTGTGCGACACGAATCATTGTACTACAAGGACCGAGCTCTTATAAGGCTCTCTGAGAGCAAATAAAAGAAATGGTTATTTCAGGACTGCAGATATGGAGCGACTGTCTTGAGATAACACAGGACAAAGAAGCAGCAGGTTATGACAGTGGCCAGTGAGCAGAAGGCTACAGTAAGTTCATCACTTACCAGATAACGACATCAGGTTGTTGTTAATAACGTACAGCCATGTACACTTCCTGGGAAACAGCTATGAAAGGATTTCAACAGAGATTAACATTAGTCATCTTTGCATTCATTTTAGACTTCTAATCGTAAAAATGTATTTAATTAGGCAGTGTATAATGGGAATAAGCCATTTGCTGAAGGTTTTCTGTTAATTTTTTTCTGCAAGTTAAATTGGAACCTTTTTAATCACAATTAAGACTCGTTTCCAGTCTTGTTGCACTGGGGCCAGACTTTGGTGATGCTCCCAATGTGAATATAGAACAATATAGAGTAATAACAGGTGTTTGCTGGGGGCTTTTTATGTCTTTAATTTTATAACTTCCCATGTGACTAATGGCTTTGTACAAAGTGTTTTGAAGCACAAGTTGTGGTTGCCCTCAGTCTGTTATTTTATTTTATTCAGATTTTAATCTTCTATGGGAATCTCAGAATGTAGATTTTTTTAAAAAAAAATATTTTTTTTATCTTGATTGCAGCTGCTGTTACCTGCTCCATTGTGGCTTCATGCAGTTCATTAAGATTCAGTGTGTAGATGCCATCCTCTGTACCAAAGATCAGGTACTGATCTGTAAGGGGGAAAAATATGGGCTTAATTAAGCTGATAATATGTTAATCTTGTTCATTTGTGTATGATGCGTGTGTAAAACTGTGTATATGTCTCCTTTTAACCTTTGGTATCTGGATGAATCCATGATGTGGCACAATTGATCTTCAGTGGACAGCCATCGAACACCTTTGAGAAACAGGCTCCCATCTGCAATAAAAAAAGAGCACAGCTCTGGCTCAGAGAAAAGTGAAAATGTCAGCCAGAGTTTAATGAGCTGAGCTGAGGTGGAGCGGAGCAGCAACAACCACAAAGCAAAAAACTATGCTGAAACCAAACTATCTGCAGAATGTACAGCAGCAGCTCAGACAGAGCTTAATGATAGTGCCCATGAAACCACGCCAGTGGTGAAAAGTGAGGACTTTGAGGAACAATACAGACGATTCACTCACCAGTACTTTAGGAGTGGGTGGAAGACCGTTGATAGCTGGTTTCTAAAGGGAAGCAGAGGCAACAAAAAAAACATAAGACACCATAGATACAGATTCTACAGACAAAACAACAATTATTTTAAATTTAGCCGTCATCTGTTCAAAACAGCTCTGATTGTTTTCAGTTGTGTGTGTTCTGTCAAAGTCAGTTAAATGTCTAACATAAGAGGATGCCAAATTTCCCTCTTTAACTGTGAGTGTTTGGATCCACCAAAGGAAAAACATCACATTTGAGGTTTTGGTGGTGGGTCACAGCCAGATGGACACGCTCCACATATGAAACACAAGACTTAAGACTACAGATGACATTTTCATTTAAAAATCAATTGGATTGCTGATAGGAAGTATAGTTGTCTTAATTTATACAGGTTTAGCCACAAAGTATGTAGTGACCGATCTTAACACTCACAGGGAATTCCTTTTTCTCCTTTCTGTGTTGCCGGTTGGGTGGTGGCTTAGGACTGTCACCATTGACACTCTCATCTGAATCATTGTCTGTCAGAGAAGATTTGCAACATAAGGACCACTGGCATAGTAAAGCACGACTCATTTAAATAAAACCAAGCCACAACATTACCTTACCTTTACATTGAGATTTACAGAGAGCTTGTAAAAACAAGATAATTGCTCATTCAGCACCAATTAAGCATCATCAAGGGACACAATAGTATACAGACAAAGAGAGATGTTGGACTAACCAGGATCAGATGCATGAGACAAAAGGCCGGGGCTGCTGACGCTGACAGAGAGGAAATCTGGAGACGAGTGCTCTAACTTGTTGCCCTGCCCAGGTGTGCTCTGTCTACGGGCCACCTGACTAGGCCCATTCTCAGAGTTAGGAAACCTCCGAACAGTCAGAGACCGCTCATCATTAAGGCCAAGTTCCTCTGATGAACTGTTTAATCGTGGCTGAAAGGAAATGGGATCAAGGACTGTCATTTTATTTTTTTGTTTTGGTTTAGCAATGGGAGCAACATTTATAGAAGTGCAAATGGTAGAACTTCTTCATAAATACAAGTCTTACCTTTGGGGGCAGAGGAGGGGGAACTCCTGGCTTAAGGGTCGACCTAAAATAGGATTTTTTTATTAGAAAAGTGGTAAACTACAGATGTGATGCTATGACTGAAAATGCTAACATCACTCACAGCTCCACTTCTTCAAAGGCATCTTCCAAAGGAGCAACGTGTCCCCTGCAACAAAATATATGACACTCAGTGTGGAACTTAAGACTCATCAGGTCTCAGGAGAGGAGTTTGTGGAACAAATGTTTATGAGAAATCCCTCCTTGGAGATAAAGAAAGTATGACTCTATGGGGGAAAAAAGGGGGCACACTCATTATCTAGTGGGTATCACAAGATGAATGCCACAAAAACATATTACGAGATGAGAGAATAAGAGAATTTCCTGGCTCCATATAAGACCTTGTGCTTCTAAGAACCAAAAGCACATTTTGCAAATATTAAAACAAAGCGTAAGGTTGAGCATTTAGAGAAACAGTTCAGTTGCCTTACATAAAGTTAGCACAGAACAATTACTCTCAAGCCTCATATTTTGAGGCAAGGTAAACAAAATGTGGCTGTCATTTTTCATATTCAATTCTAGAACTTAGTGATTATGTTTACAGAATAAACTAAAACTCAAGTCCACTAAAAAACAGTTCACCATTCTATTTTTGGGCATACACTTGGAAAGAGTGGTGACTATTTAGAAATGTTTGTTTACTCTCACATTCAATTTTTTTAGATGCACATAAATATTCTATTTACTATAAATACAAGTCTACAAAAAACTCTTTAAAATTTGCCATTGTGCAACATTCAGCCTGAAAGACTAAAGTGAAAGGTAAGTAATAAAGCTGTATTTTATGGAAAGTTCCAGTACAGAGGCTGAGGCTTTTAACAACAATGGATATTCAATGACTGTGCAGCCCTGTCTAGGTAGGTTAACATTGTATTTGAAGGCCCCCAGCTAATATTAAAATTTCTTTACTTTCCCCTATTTCTTTAGATCTACAACTGTGATCACACATGAAGGAAGAGACAGTGACTTGTGGGACATGTATGTTAAACCTCACTGTGAAAAGGATTTGGACCAGGTAACTGGCCACTCTGACACACACATAAGCAGTAATGGGGGTGGGAGTGGAGTGGATGGGGATATGGTGCAGGACACACAGTGTTAGTGTTACCGTTGGAACAATTCATCCTCAACGCTTTTGAGAAGGCTCCTTCAAGAGGACAGGATAAAAGATGGACAGAAAAGGACAGAGAGAGATGTGGAAGGAAAGGAGAAAAACAGTAAAAGCACATGGACAAGTGAGAAGAAGCTTAGAGGCCAAACAATTCAAAGTGCTGATGGAAGAGAGTGAGTTCATGCACACATACAGGTAAGTCAGTAAATTAATTTGACACAGTAGTGCTGGATGGTATGACCAAATATTTGTAATATTTTTCAGATTTCACCATCTGTTTTACACAATTAGATTTTTATTTAGGTTTTTTGGAAAATTCTACTATCGAAGATTTTATTTGATTATGTATAATGTTAGAACTGTTACTGAGGAGGGTATGTGCTGTTAACAGTGGTTTTGTCTTAATACACTCTACCCCACAGACAAATAATGTAGAATTTAGTGCCTGTTAAAACACTGCAGCTGTTGTTTCAGCTCTGCTTCGGTATGGTGGTATTTGAAAAATTATACCAATTCATCTGATATATCATCCAGCTCCATGAGACAGTGAGGATCATTCATGAGAAAATATGTATGCAGGCAGTGCCAAAAGTAGATATTAGGTACAAAACATCATAACTCACACACGTTAAACAGTTTTGTTCACAGAACTATAATTTGCTAGTTACTCCCATTCACTAATCAAAAAGTGGATCTCTGTAATATATAACAATACTCCATAAGATCTGGAAAATGTTTTGACTCTGCATAAAGCTCTAGAGATGCAACCAAATAAACCAGGTAAAATGAGTGAGAGACAGAGACTGATCCAGAGAAAGTAGGGGGTAAATAGGAGCAGTTCCCATGACAACAGTTTCCATGGATTACCTGGTTGTTATTCCTCCCTCTGCAAAGGGACTCCAGGGTGAAGGGAAGTCATTATCTTTACTCACATCCTGTGGAAAGTCACATATCCACACAAATAGACATGAAACACCTGCATTCTTTCATTTCTAAATATACCTGCGTGTTTTCACATCGACATAAATTTAAGAGAAATGGAAACATGAAGTGGAACCTGAGCATTAAACTAAACAGGATAATCACCATTTCAGAGTGAGCCTCTGTTTCCTTCCGAAGAGGTGGTTCGAACTGGAGCTTGTCAACTGTGAATGACAAAAATTGTTTAGCTGTTTTTATTTTTCTTGTATGCGCCTTTGGCACTAGAGGGCATCAGTGCTCAAAACTTCAAGTCACCTCAAGCCAGAGAAAATTTGCTTGTGAATTAAAACACACTCCATTCTCAATAAACTACCACGTCATACCCAGATCAACTGCTCCCAGTGTAACAGAGCTGCTACAACAACAGATGTTCTTTATTGATTTACTGAGCTGCCTGTGATATGGATGTTTGGTCTGGAGCCTGAAGATGAGGTGGTAACTGAAGACAAACACAGATCACACTTGACACTAACCAGATCTGTTCTCTTGGGGAAATATTAGTGAAGGGGTACGGATTAAAAATAAATCACGGAACAGATTCCTCTTAAGTTTAGGTTTGAGGTCACTCTCTGCCAAACTGTTGATTCAATAGAGGAGACTGGCTTAGAGTTCAGTATAAACATGATGTGATCCAGCAGCAATTATTAAGGCAAACAAAATTAACAAACCTGCCAATAAATACTCCCACATAATCAGCTTCTCATTAACAAAGAGACCTTGTATTGAAAAATTTAGACCATAGATCTTTGCAGTGTTATCCTTCTTTAGGTATGCTGATAATGTGGAGTTGCTGGATTATTTAAAATACAGTTAAAAAAAAGGAGGGGGGTGAGTCACAACTTACGAAACTAAAGTACAGGAAAACATTTATGAAAGTACAAGAATCAGGTGAGCAAACATAACTTCCGCGTTGTTAGAATCTGTTTAGTCCCACATAATATGACATTTTAGTCAGTCCAGTATATATTAAATGTCTTTTTCTTCACAACGTCCAAATAATCTGATTTTAGGCAAGCTAAAAAGTAGAGTAATTAGCTAACCCATGCGGGGGAACTTATATGATTAGTGCCACTTAACTGTCACATACAAGCTTCTGTTACAAGCAACGGCATTATCCTATTTTCCAGAGAGTCTGGGCATTAATACAAACACACACTGACTCACTACACTGTCACTAACCTGCGTCCCCCCTGTGCCGCTCAGTGAAGCTAGGACTTGAGCATGGCCCTCCTTGGCTTATCCCATTGTTTGCTTCGTGTAGGAGGGAAAGTCAGATACAATAGTGAGAAATATAGATAACACTAAACAGGAAGTATATGTAGTACAAGCGAACACAGTACAAACAAGTGCAAGCACAACGAAGCACAGCAGGCATCTTTACAAATATGGCTGACGACGACAGATATCAAACCACTGCACTGTTACTACATCAACCAAAAAGAAATGATGAAATGAGAAACGCACACAACTTTATGAAACACGCACAACACAGCATTAATCTAGTCTACAACTGAAAGTACAAACAAACATTTGCAAATCCACTTCTCTGAAGGGCTGCAAACTTATCAACAGTGCTAGATTCTAAGTAGTTCACTAAATAAAAAATGCAACTGTAATCCCTAACAGTTAAAGGAAAGTTACAGTTATGTAGGGGATTAAAACGAGGTGATATCTACATTTTGTCTTTTTGGTGAAAAGTTAATGAGTAGAATACATCATCATCCATTCCCCACATGTCAAATCAGCACACCATGCTGATTTGACATAATTCTATTGCACTGCACTAACTAATAATCTGTAAGCAATTAAGTTTGAAAAGTAACCTTCTTGACAGTGACTAGTTATGAATGGAAAGCTAAGAAGGTTGTTTGAGTGAAAAATTGTACAAACTAGACTCCTTCAGAGATCTCTAAACCTTTTGTGACCCTTCAGACAAGTGATTTTGTTTGTCATTGAGTCAGGATATGGGGCAGTTATTTGCTACTTAAAATAACACACACTACTACATAGAAACATCATGAACTCAAATACAATCACGTCCTCTTGAGTGAATCCCAAGTCTATTTTTATTCACACTACCACATGCTGTGGTCTGGAGCAGAGCCAGTGAGTGCTGCAGGATTAGTGGGATGACCCTCAGAAAAGCCACCAAATCTCTACTGACCTGAACTGTCATGCTAAGTGACACAACAACCAGTGACAGCACAGATTTGGTCTTGAAAATGGCTTTGAGTTTTTTGAAATGTGCTTTTTATTCACTTACAATCTATCTCTGAGCGTGTCCTCTCGGCTCTGGACTGTTTGTTGCTGGATCGGATGGTGTGTCTGACAGCAGAGAGGGGCTGAAACAAGTAATGAAACAGATTTAAAGAGAAGGAAATGGCTATGCAGAGTCAGTCCAGCACTTTACAAGACAAGTGCATGATAAGGTAAAGCATTACCAAGTTGACTAACACTTACTCTGTGCTGCTCCCAGACATTTGGCAAAGTTTTGAGGTTTATTTTTGGAAATAATTAAAAACTGGTTCTAAAACTTGTCTAAGCAGAAGTGAGAAGTACTTTTTGTACAACATCTCTGTTTCATCACATTATTATGCAGCCCAGAGGCTGTTTCTTTGCAGCAAAATCCATTGCCTGCAGTCAATTGCCTTTAGAGCTTTTTTTTATTCATCATGGCCAAGACAGTGCCACTGCTGTTAATGGAGGAAAAAGCACAATGGTCTTTTAAAAGGCACTGGTACCACCTCTTTGGCTGCCACATAAGAATGAAGGGGATTCCAGTTGGGAGCGTAATTCCCACATTCGATAGAGAAAACACAATTTCAAAGTCTTAGCATCTCTAAATAATAAGTTGTCTCTTTTGCATGTAATGTAATGATACATTACCTCGAGGTCATCATCGTCCACTTCGTTGTAATGCTGATGGTTGTCTGGGTTGTTCATCTTATCTAAGAGGTCAACTGCAAGCCTTCTTGTCAAACCCGTCTGGGCCACAAACACATGCTGGAAGAAACACCAGAGAATTATAGAATACCATAAACTG
Source organism: Apogon hyalosoma (assembly GCA_037367295.1). NCBI lineage: Eukaryota > Metazoa > Chordata > Actinopteri > Kurtiformes > Apogonidae > Apogon > Apogon hyalosoma. The sequence continues at coordinate 19,125,217 of JAPQRP010000017.1, forward strand.
ATGCATAATTGGAGATAAATCAGATGATTGACACTAACATCTATGAAACTAGATCATAAAGAACTTTAGCATTTGTACAGAAAGTAGATAAAAGTCCTAGTTTCACTGCTACTCAGAAATTAATGCATCTAATTGGATCATCACACTGCAATTATTCAAAAGGCATTTAATCTTATAATGATAAAAGAATTAATCTTAAGGTACCAGTAGAACTGCTTATAGTTCTGCTGGGCCACTTCTTTACATGATAAAACAATGTTGTTTTAAATTTTCATTGGAAAAAATGTGATAGCTAAATTTAATAGCTAATCTAAATAAATTGCAGCCAGGAGCTAGTGCTAATCATTCCAGCTAAAAATTCAGCCAAAACCCACTGATTTTCTTCTCGTTTGTCATGGCTTTACCATTAAAATATGCTAGTGTTAGAGTGTATAAATTTAACAGCAACTAAAAGGAAACGACCGCAGAAAACAAGAGCCAAAACAAACTTTTGTGACTTTGCTAACATCATCATTTTCTACTGTGAACACAAACACAAGAGTTCTTTGTTTTTAATATTCTAATCTCCTGAGGACATGCAAACATTTTGGACAACAACATAAAGACTTATTATTACTGATAGAAGTTTTTCTGCCGTGGGCCTCTTCTTTGGGTTCTTCGTTAGAGACACTTTGACAAAGTTATGGAAGGCAGCAGACCTAAGGAATGAAATGATTTTGTTTTAATGCAGAGATTGTCATGACGATCAAGTATGACCAAAGGTAAAGTAAGAGAGAGAATGATAGGCTCACCATTTGTTTTTGTCTTTTAGCTTAGGAGGCTGAAAGCTACTCTTCGACATCAAAAACAAGGCCCTGAGGGAGAGAATATGGATTAACCTCAAAGAGGCTTAAAACAGTCAATGGAACAAAACGTATTCATCAAAGGTGAGGAATATAAAAAGGGTCTGCAACATTGGTCTAATTATAGCAAAATACACATGACTAACACAGGATGACAACTGGAGCAATCAGAAGATGTGATGAAACATTAGACAAGCACAAAAGCAGGAAACAGCCTAAGAATGATTCGAGGAAGCTGGGATACTGAGAAAGTGAGACATACCTCATTGGGTGGAGGTCGAACATGGGTGGCTGTAGCTCAGCCAGCTCTATGGATGTGATGCCAACAGCCCAGATATCACACAGCTGGTTGTAGCCACCGTTCTTCTCCACCGCCGCAACCTCTGGAGCCATCCTACACAAATTAAACAAAGCTTCAGTGGCGATTCAAAACTATGGAAGAAAGAGTTGATATAAATACCTCCATGAAATGAATACCAATACTGGCTGATTTTTTGGATCTGTGTAGGAAAAGTGTAACATATCTTTATTAAGTTTAGAGGTCAAGATCAGTAACAGAACAGAGCCCCTGGAATCTGTAATAGTTGAGTTTATTAGGCCAAGTCCAGTGTATTCAAACACAAATATTCTCCATCCACCTAATACCACAGCCTCAAAGTTCACAAACTAAAACAGAGTCAGAAGTAGCTCTGATCTCCATTTCAGGAATTCTAGCAAGAAAGTAGTGAGGACGTTAGCTAACATCACAGCATAAATTCTAAGTTTTAAGACACACAGCCTTACACTAAAGCTGCTATGACAGGACCAGTATGCCCAGTTCTTCTAGATTAGATTCAGCTATGCCAGGTTCAGACCACAGGACATGTTTGTCTGTTATGAAGGTTAATAGGTCATATTAATGATAGTCTTGTCATGTTGCTCCAAGACAAATCATAGCTTGGCATCTCTCTCAACCTGTGTGAGATTATTTGTGTGGGTGACTGACATTGGAGAACAGGAATGTAAACAAAACAAAATGAACAACAGCTTCTCAAGTGTCACATATGATACTGTCTTATATTAAAAAAAAAACAAAACAAAAAAACACCAAAAAATAAAGAAAAAACTTACTGCTGGCTGATTTTTAGGGTTATATAAGGATATAGTCAAGGGCATTGACTAATATTAGATGGAACATCAAAACAGGTAGAGAACATTAAAGGTAACTGAATGACTTTTTTTTTTTTTAATTTTATTTATTTATTTATTTTTATTAATTGGTCCCCAGTGGAAATTATATTTTTTTCTGAAAAATGTTACTTTTTTGCAGGAGTAGGCCAAACCTCCCACCCTATGCACCTACATGTTCCAATAACTTGAATACTGCAATGTAGGCTGTTACTCCTTCAAAGAAAAATGGAGCTTGTAACAATTGCTTTGTCAGTATATGTGACAAATCATGGAAGGCTTGTATGACATATGATCATACAGGAAAGTGACTGGACATTGTTTTAAACTGTTATTATATTTGCAATCAATACTTGTTTGAATACAAAGCTCATTAAAGGAACCAATGGCATGTTAAACTGGGGGTGACACTCACCAATAGGGAGTTCCAATGAAGGACTTTCTTTTGGCAATGGTGGCCGTTATTTTGGCAGCAACCCCAAAGTCAGCTGCAATAATGAAGACAAGAGCCTTTCAGATTATGTAATCCACATGAAACTGGAAGCTTCAGATGAGTCCCTGAGAATTAAGATGCCACAGAGCAACTTACCTAACTTCACATCTCCATTGTCAGTTAGAAGTATGTTGGCACCCTGTAATCACATAACATTTATTTTATTCAGAGAGAGAAAAAAAAAAAACACATTTAATGACCTTTGCATCATGAAAACATTACAAAACAGATACTTTTTCCACACTAGTGTATCATAAGGGGTCAAGTACAAGTCAAACATTCTTGTTAACATCTGGTCTGTCTAGAGCATTAACTTCTTTGCTAGTGATCTGGCTTTAAATAAAGTTGAACTAGTATCACAGCTTCTTGACAGTTCCACTGTCAGTGTTTCTGTTGGCTGTGACTGACAGTCTCTCTGGTGGCATCCTGTGGTGAGAGTAGAGGAAACAGGAAGTGCTCGCTGCGTAAAGCCGAGTAAAGATAATAAGTCCAGCCCTGACCTTCTGTGATAACACGAGAAACTGAGGTTCCAGCCTGTGTGAATGCATCAGGCATGTTAACCTTCAGCTAAGCCCCAAAACGGCAGAATACCATCGGTCACATGTTCTCAGTGTGAGTACTTCACTGGCCGTTTCAATGAATTCAGCTGTCACCTCTGCAGTGTTGCTGCAATATACAATTAACAGCCATCTAGGCCCAGAAAAGCCTCAAAAGTGTTAATAATGAATAGATTTTTTCTTTTTATTTATCATTCTTGCAAAGTTACTTAAAATAAAAATATAGTTTAAACTAAACGCATGTTCCAAGCTCAACATACAATACTGTTGTGGAAAGGGGCCAGTAGGTCTTTACACCTAGTTCTAAAATACATCTTGATGTATTCCCTTGTATTTATGTCTGGCCCATTTGTGATTAGATCATCACAGACATGTTATTAAACTATAGTGTTATTAAATTATAGTGTTGTTAATGTAATATGTAAAAAATAATTAAAAGTATACACAGGATACAGTTGGCTTGCTCTGGATAAAATTACAAAATTATTATTGAAAAGAATGTGAGGATGAAAAAACATGAAAAGCTGTAGTACCTTGATGTCCCGATGCATCTTGCCCTTGGTATGCAGATATCCCAAACCCTGTAAAAGAAATTAATGTAGTCTGTATGAGCTGTACTAAAATAAACTGATATTGATGAAAATGTCATGTAAAAGTGAAATTACCTGTAAAGTCTCTCTGCTAACATATGCTATTTGAAGCTCTGACAGAGGTCCTGTCACTGCAACACAGTTTCAGTAGGAATGGATTAGAGTAGGGTGGAACAATATTAAAAATTTGTGACTTTTCAATGTTACGAAATTTAAAACACTCACCGTGATAAATGTCCTGCAGAGATCCTCCACCACAGTACTCCATACATATCCAAAGCTTCTCTCGACTAACGGAAGCACAGAATCATACAGAACAGTATCAACAAAACAAACATGCTAAACAACATTTCCAGCTGATGAATAAACAAAAAGTAAATAAGTATTTGATATAGAGTTAGTTAATATATCACATTAATTTGATTTAATTAATTAAATGGTTAGAGCAATATGACAATTTTCAGAGACACAGAACTGAGATAAATGCCTCCAAAAACACCATCAGTAGCAAATTTGTACAGTTACACCACTAATGGAGGCTGTTTCCTTTAATTTTAGAGAGCCACATCATAGACGTCAGGTCAGGATGCTTTAATGGAACAGGGTAACAAATGTATCAATGAAGTTTCCCATGGCATTGGAATTGGAGCGCTCTGTTTTTTGATGTGGAAAGTATTTTTTATTGTTTAACTGGTGGTGATGTGTTTTTCAACAAAATTGCATTATTTGGTTGTTATGGTGAATGTCAGGTCTTTCTTTGCTTTTGTCTTTTAACAACTTGGAACTATGTTGAAATAATAAGTGTAAGTTACCCTTTGAATTTGTTCATTTCATGCTGAAAATCCATAAATAGAATCAAACGGTGATGAACAACTGACAAAGATCAAGTGGGTATATAAAAAGGTGAAATGAACATATGAGGACAGGTCGGTGGGTTGAGAAATAATGACAACACATGGCTAAAAAGCTAAGAATAGACTGGAGTAACTGTGACATAACTGAATGATTACAGTGTGACAACTGGCCAGTTAAGGCCTGAGCTGTACATGGCCCCAGATTTCTAAACACAACACTGCTACTTTTCTCACCTCTCAGAATTAAGGTCAAGAAAACGTGTCTATAAGAAGCATCAGCCCTCTAATAGAGAGGTTCATTAAATACAAATAATAGTGTTTAATATCATTATTGTACCATGAATTTTTGATTAACATTTTACAGTAAACATTTGTGCTCTGTCTGTAGAGACTGTACAAGACATGCCTGCTGTGAGGAGACGTTCATCTCTCTGGACTAACAGCCGTATAAAAACAGATCAGAGGCTCATATTCCAGTTAAACCTGCTGGAAGCCTAAGACATCAGTGGGCGGACCTGCACTACTTCCTCCAACAGCCAGAAAACATACGCTCCATTAAAACAGAGGAGCTGCATCCTGGCACAGTCAGCAGCACCATCCGTCCCTGTTGAATGCTTGAGTCATACTTTCACACATAGGTATGACTAAGTAATTAAACACATCATGTGAGTTTCAGATGGTGGCTTGTTAAAAGCGTTTGACAGGAAGATCTGAATTCCACAAACAGCGGCAGCTTTGGCTCGGCGCATAAAATGACAAAGCAGGAGTATTTTGAGCTTACCAGAGGTAGCTCCCAAAGTAGGCCACAATATTGTGGTGCATGCATTCCTTCACCATGAAGATTTCCTGCTGTATGATGGAAAAGTCATCCCCTGGAAACACAGACGTTACACAGACACATGTACAAAAAATTACTTTTTCAATTTCTGTACAGGGAATTTGTAAGAATTTAGGTATAAAATGACATATCCTCTCTTTAGAAATAAACACCTTGAAAAATTATGAAAAAAGGCATGAAAATACTACACTTTGGGTTATGATTTTGCGACAACATTTACCATATAATAAACTTTGTATTTGACAAAATAAGCAGTCTAGATAACACTGAGCAGACCTTCAACTTCAAATTTAACACAATACTTCAATCTTTCCTTTAAGTGTGCCAAGCTTAAAACCACATTTTAAAACCGAATATTTCCATATTTCCTTCCGACTATACAGTTCATATAATGACAAGAAGGAACTGAGGGGATCAGCGTGCACTTTTGAATTGGTATATGTGGTATAGACTAATATCTAGGCTGCTTTCCAGTTCGACAAAGCCCTGAAACACATCCGACCGGTAAGAAGTCAAAACTATGTGAGCCCAGCTGCTCTCAATTGTGCAAAGACATGGAATACATTAACAGGAGGTTAAGATCTACCAGACTCTGCCAACTTCAGCGCTATATCAACCGACTGTCATCATAGGCATCAGTCCAGAAAAGCTCATTACAGGGATACGGTCTCTGCCGAAAAAGAGTACAGTTGAATCATACGTGCTACACATGACTTGTAATGGAAATTATGCTCAACAAGCCAAAAATATCTGGTCAAGTTTGTCCATTTTGTTCGATAATTAATCTGACGTGTAAACTACTGCCCTGATGATTGAATGACACTTTGTATAGCGGCACTGTTTTCAGTCCGCCTAGGAGGGTTAGGCCCTTTCACGTGAGAGCCTGAATGAAAGTCTGGTTGGAATGCCGACACGCACATAACTACTGAACTGATAAACAACAGACCAGTTTATTTTCATTAGCTCTGATCTGAACATCAGCTACTACTTTAAAGAACTCAATGCCCTCAGCAGTTTTAAAAATGAGGTTAGTTGTCGGAGTCACACAAAATACAGACGTGACATTTTACGCATTACAGAGACTGACAGCTGACAATGAGATCAGATACAATAGAACATTCATTAAGTCATTGAACAGACGTTAAGCCTTAAAGAAGGACGTGACAAAAAAATATGTTAGAACTAAAAATAATAGTGGAATTGAGGGAAATTGTCTTTTGAAATTTTTTCATTGTTCATTTTGCTTATTTTGATCATGTTATTTTATTCGGGGTGTAACAATGCACTCGTTTACCGAACCGTTTCGGTTCAGGGCCTTCAATACAATATGAAGGTGTACTGAACAAATACATGTAGCCTATGTGAAGAATGCAAACACTTGGGAAGCAGGGTGGCTGCAAGAAGAACTCATGTGCAGGGTTTCGCCTAAATACATTCTGCAGCATGCCACGCCACTGATGAATTCTCAGCGCCGCTTCAAAAACCCCCCAAAAAACACTTTATTCTGAGGCTGGGG
>JAPQRP010000017.1:19158549-19176100 GCA_037367295.1 Apogon hyalosoma
TTTTTTTTTTTTTTTTTTTGCTTGAATTAAGCAAAAAAAAAAAAAAAATCTTGAATTAAGCAAACAAATCTGCCAATGGAACAAGTGCAAATTATCTTGCTCAGATTTCTTGAAATCAGATTTTCCAGAACTATTGTCTGAAAATCAGTTCTTATATCTCACTGAAAAGTTACTCTTTAGGTGATTCTGTCTTGTTTTAAGTGTGAGGAGATATCTGGACTAGAAATGAGAAAAATACACTTGGTAAGATTTAGATTTTTGCAGTCTATGTACTATGATTATTCAATGCTTTTGCAATAAACTTCTTTAAGATGTATATTTTCCAATAATTCAAGCATACATCCTTCTTATATTTACCCAATGTACATCCATGACCCCCTCCCTTTTTTTTTGTATTTTAACATGGCTCATAAGTAACACTAACCACAGCTTTGTAGATCTTAAGAGGTTTTCCATTGTTCAACTATTATTAAATTAACATGCATCCACTTTTTATCTCCATGACCCCCCTCCAAAGGATACACTGTGCAGCCCAGACATGAACACATGAGACATAAGAGGAGAAAGTGACCTTGTTTGCCTATATATTCCCTTAGAATTTGTCTTCTTTCTCTTCTTTTGTCTGAAATCATGAAAACCTGGATGTGCCAAGAGCAAAAAGAGAAAAAAAAAATCAATCATAAAAAACACAGGTGTGTAGTTTCAGTGTCTCAGTCATCCGTGTTGACCACAGCAGGAACATTTCAATCACACACTGCCCCACATCCGCTGTTGGAGTCGTGTGCGTGTGCGCGCGTGTGTGCTGTATTGGTGGAGGCTGTGTCTGCACCGCCCCACCGGTGTGTGCGGTGGGCAGCGTCAAGCACATTCAGCCCCCGGACTGGTCCTCTCTCTCCACCCCACGCACCACACTCACATCCTCATACATACACGCACGCACACACACGCTCACACAACCACACATACACACACACACACACACACACACACACACACACACTGAAACCGAAGCAGACCTGGACCTGGAGAACCAGGGCTGCTTCAGTTAGTGCTCACTGACGGATCCCCGGCGTGGACACTCTTCATTTCTCCATCCCTGTCTTTGGATTGTCTTATGTGGATTCTCTTTTTGCGCATAGTCTCCTCCGGCCGCTGCTGCTGCTGCTGCTGAGGTGCGCTGCTTTGGAACAATTCAGAAGGTGAAGATATAAACGTGTGGTGAATGGGAAACACCAACACCGGGACATCGTTACCTTTCCCCCATCTTTACAAATACGCTCACCCTTCCGTTGGTGAGATTTGCTGCGCACCCGAAACCGGAGCCGGTGTGTGCGCTCTGCGGGGCCGGACGCGCGTCGTCTGGGAGGAGTAGGGAGGATGGAAGCGTTTTTTACAGAGGTAAGGCTTGCAGAATATGTGTCAGTGCTTTGTTTGTTTATTTCTTTGTTTGTTTTAACCCCGACATCATCACCATATAAAGATAATCCTATATACATCATGTTTGCGTCGCTGTGCGCCTGCGTAAATGGTTATGGTTTTAATATTACGAGTCAGGTTTGGTTAAGGCAGGTGTTCGACTCGAATGACAAGGAATTCGGCCTGTGTTTTATGGGTGCATTCTTATCTGTGCTCGCTCCAAATAAACACACAAACCTCCTATTTTTATTTTCTTATCACTGCGGAGCATCAGGGCCTGTCTGCCGGTCCGGCTTTGTGAATTATTTCCGAGCAGAGCCGCAGATAAATTGGCCAAACGAGAGCTGACACGGGCTTTTGCATCCAGAAGACTGGCTGAAGGATTAAAAGCCAATCTGTTAACGGAGGGGCAGAGCAACCGTGCGGGCCTGCAGCCACAAACAGCCCTCCTATAATACGAACACAGCCTGTTTAGTGTCTTTTGGTGCGTTGTGAATGGGGATGGAGCCACGGGGTGGGAATGGCCCGGTAACGGATGCAGGAATGGAGGAGGGGGAGGAGGAGGATGGGGTTGGACAGGAGGGAGACAAATGGTTAACAACTGGCATCAGTGATTATTAATTCAGCCTGATGCTCATTCCTCCACTGCATGCTGGGAAAAAACCTAATAAACCATTTTTAAATTTAGATAACAAAACTACCCACCATGTATCCATGTAGCCTGGAATGGCCTTCATTGTGCATTTTTTACCCCCTCATGTGATGTCACCTCCTCACCTTTTAATCTGTTTTTGCACACATTACTCATTTTCACATCCACGTACACACAGTCCCATGAAACGTCGTCTTGCCCTGACTTTGATTCCAATATCCGTCCTCTCCAAGCTACTTATCCTGCCCCCTCTTAAGTTAATCTGATATGGCTTTAAATGCCTTGCACATTGCCAGTGATGTCATGCCATTTTTGTGTTATATTGCCTGTGTGTGTGTGTGTGTGTGTGTGGGCCATGGTCACTCCTGATGTACAAGGCTGTTCTTCTAGCTGAATGCAGATAGAGATAGATGACATGTCAAGATTCAAGATTCATAAGTGTTTACAGTCATTATGTGCCCCAACAAAATTCTTCTTAGAAGTAGTTCTCGGCTAGATAAAAATAAAAAAAGAGAAAACATAAAATCACTCAAGAATGTGTACATCAATATAAAAACACTAAAGAATTAGTGTAGCCGACTGTGAACAATGCATATAGAAAGAAATGTAAAATACAGTATGTACAGTCCAGTGCAGTAGCAGTGCAAAACAGTATGTGCTGTTAGGATGCAGTTCAGTGCCGTATTGTGTGCAATAATTTACACTGGGAATAATGGGAACGGGGCTCATTTTGTCTCCATCACTTTTTAATAGTATCATTTGTTAAACAGGTTATGAAATATAGCTTTTTACCAAAAATATTAATTAAGAGGCAACAATAAAAGGACTGAAAAGTGAAGCCAACACCTAAGTACCAAAACATGCAGTTCCCTCAATGACCACTTGAGGGTGACTCCCAAAGTGTGTCACCTCATGGAACCCATGTTAAAGTGACTTTACAGCAGAAACAAACATGTCAACATGTTTGTTTCTATGGCTGATTTCCCAGTTCATTGTAACTTTACTGTATAGCCCAAGACATCCAAAAATATCTTAACATTTTTAGATGTATATATTTAAAATATATTAAAGCTAAAACTGTGTATAATTAAGGGTGTGGCTATATTGTGGAAGTCAGAGTCTGTGTTATTGACAATAAGTTTTGAGCAGTTACACATGTTAGACTGCTAATATTTAACAAAATTATGTGTTTGGTAGCCTGTTAATAACACCAGCTAATGCTAAGTCATGTCTTATCATGTAGCAGTTAGATGATGGTGATGTTTAACATGACAGTTTTACTCAGTGTGCTTTTGTTCTCAAAAAAATAGCATTTGCTAGGTGATTTCCACCTGTAAACAGCATATAATTTATAGAGAAATTGTGACATTACACACTGGTTTCTGACCTGCTGTTCCAGTAGGTTATGATTCGGGTGGTGCCATGCTCACTATGCAGAGCCAGAAGTGACCATATTTGGAAAAATAGGGTGGAGCTGCAAGAGCTAACTTGCTAAGAACTAATGCAAAAATGCTAGCTAGTGACTTGCAAAAGCTGTAAACGTCATCATGCACTATGTAACAATATAATTTTATGGTCTTGTTAATCTAACTTCACACTATAGTCACAGCTTGAGTGAAGCAGTCTGTCAGGGAAATGTTTTAGATTTCCTAAACAGAAACCATCTCTTTGACCAGAGATCTGATGAACTGAGCAATAATTAAAAGATGGACCATCAGATTTCTTATTAGAGAGTCCAAATAAAAATGAAACTAGAAAGAGTCTTTTAACAACTTTGCATGTTGTAGGTATAAGTCTGTGCATGCCAGGGCTTTTTGGAGCTCCTCAAGTGGTCAGTAGTGGTATTACAACTTTAAAACACTTCAGTATTGGTTTTATGTTTGAGCCGAGGTCATTGCCCCTTGGTTTCACACCTCACTCACAAGTAATTAACAAATAAATAATAAAAATATAAAACTCAAGGCTTAAAAAAGTAGTCCTCAAATTAGTGTGACATCACTGAGGCTTTATCTACTTTTTACTTACAATCTGTAGGAGCTGATGAGAATGTAGAAGAAACAGGTCTGTAATATCCATATCAGCAGAACTTGGTCCAATAGTGGGCAATGTTTGATATCAGTTTTCTCTACTGAGTTTCTTGATTTTTATGTAAAAAAAAAAAAAGAAAGAAAAAAGTTTGATATGCAGTTCCAGATTTATGTACTTTTTATTTTGATTGAGGTTATCAGAACAGTATCTATTGTAATATTTATTTGACAATTGAACTATGAAATATAGTTTTTATTGTAATTGTTTTGTTATCTGTCTGTCTGTCTGTCCATCCTGGCTGAGGGTTTTAACATTTCAGTTTTTTAAAGAGAGACATCTATTGTTTTCTGCTGTCATTTGTGGTGATCCCTCAGTTTATTACATTGTCTAAAATCACACACAGACACGGTCACATTGCAGAGCATCTTAAAAATGTTTAATCACATGTGCCTCTGTATCTCCACCTTTTCATTACAAAGTGACACTTTTGGTGTGGATGATTTTCGGCAGCAGCTCAGTACAACATCCCCCTCTCTTGCTCTATTTCACATCTATGTCCATTGGTAATTTATTGATTGTAGCACTGATTGACAGACCACTATGTAACCCCCTCTGCAGCCCCACATCCAGACACCGACAGCCTGTGTGAGAACTAAAAATGGAGTGATTATTGAGTTATGATGTTTAGGCTTGCAGAAGCTGCAGAAGCTGCATATCTGATACCCAGAAACATGACTTCATCCAGTGGGTGCTGGGTAATCAATCCTCTTGGGAGGTGTCTGTCAAACATCCACTTAGTTTCATTTCTCCTCTGTCTTTCATCACTTCAGCACTCACTTCTCACCACACATCTTAAATTCATCTGCTTGTCGCTCTGTCCCTTCACCACAAAGAAACAGCTGGACTCTGTCTCAGTCTCTCTCTCTCTGTCTCTCTTTCTCTCTATCCAGGCAGAAAACATGATAGCTGGCCAGTCAGCCAAGCATGAAATGTCAGATGGCATCTAGATACAAACAAAACTCAAAGGTTTTCTGGTTATGATACGTTAAAAACAAAGTGCCTGTGACAAGTAAGAGAATAAAATGACGGATATGTTTAACAGGCTAACAGTCATACATCTAGTTTAATTACTTGCAAATGCCATTTCTTGACTCAGTTTGACTCTAATTTGACTCATATTCAATTCCTCCTTCGTTATTTGTCTAAGAAAAGATCGTATTCCATCCAGAAAGTGTGTTACAGCATCAGGTGGACTGAGGTTAGCATCACCAAGACACAACAGTTTACTGAAAAAACTGTATTTTATCCTAGCACTTAGTTTGGCTATAGTGTGATTTACATGCTACACTAAGAGGACAAACACATAATCTTGTTATGCAAATGTTTCATGTAGTTTATTCTATTGCTGTCTTGGTAAGCTTATGTTTATCATTCCTTGCACTCCCTCAGCTCTGTATTTAGGACAAATATCATCACTTTTGGATGCAAAAAGCCAAAATGGCAACCACAGCTACAGCCAACAGCATGGATATAGCACTGGTTAAGAAACTTGTCATGCACATGTTTGTTGAACCAGTTTATCATCTCAGTAAGCCAATGTTTAGCATCAGCTCAACCATCATTCCTCAGCTCCACCCATTTGTCCATATATGGTCAGTTCTGGTTCCAAAAGCAAAACTCTCAGCTTCAAAACAGGAGTTTAAAACAATCTGTAAAGTCACAGTCCAATCTACTTCGTATGCAGTAAAAACAGTCCCTTGCATTGCATCAATTCATGACCTTGTCCCTGTGTAACACGGACATGATTCTGTAATGTTGACATAAACATCTATGGTCTTAAGATCCTTCAGCTCATTGCTCTGGGTTTAGGACCAGCAACTTTTTTTTTTTTTACCCCTCTTTCTTTGATCTCAGTCTTTCTTCCTCAATCTGTTTCCAGCCAAACTGTACAACTGAAAGGCTCTGATAAATCCACTGGACACAGACAAAGCTAATCATTAGCTGCTAAACTAAATTGAGTGGAGCCATTAGTGACTGAATGAGGTGATAGAGACAAAGAACAGAGCTAAAGGTTGAGTAAATAGAGCGCTACAGGAATGACATAAAAAAGCATTTGATTTACATTATTGCAGCCAATAAACTCTGGCTAATGTGGCTAAAAAATGACTAAATCATACAATTACAGCCTGTTTGTTTGTTACACTGGAGCGTATTCATTGTGAATATGGTGTACTTATTTTGTTTCTATTTATTTTGTTGAAATAGATTTTTTTATTTAGGCAAAACAATGCAATCTAATCAATTATTAATATAGTATGTTGTTAGAGTATAGTTTTAGTATAGACAAGTATTTTTGAAGCACTGACATCTGGACAGAAAATAATGTAGTAAAACTATCAATTGGTCATTACAATGAAAAAAATTAAGCTGGATTTTTTTTTTGTCAATAGCATCCACCTCCAGTGTTATGACATTTAACATTTCCAACACCCTTCAGCCTTGTTTATCTGTTTTTAGCTTTTTTTGATATGTAAAAACTTCACAAGGGAGCTGCTGCGTATTGTGTGAAACTGTAAAATCTCAGACTTTATTACAGGTATCAAACCAAAACCTCATCCAGAAAACCCACTGTCTTTAACCCTGTAAAGCCTGAGCCAGTTCTTTGAAACTGGAGCCTTTATTGGTCCTTCTGACCAAAAAAAAAAATAAATAAAAAAAATAAAAATTCAAATATCAATTTCCATGTATGAGTTTCAATTTTGTATTATATTTGATACATCAGGTCTCAATGCTCAAATATTATTATTTTTGAACAAACAAAAACATAATATAACTCAAACCTGTCTAACAAATTGTTAATTCCTTTTCAAAATTGTTAAAGTTCTTCCTCCTTCCTCATTAATGTCAGTCTTGTAGTGTCACTGGAAAGGCCTCTGGTGAATGAATTCCTCCCCCCCTGGTGGATTATCTGTGTACTGCATGTATCTAATTGTATACATCAGATTTTTTAAGAAAAACACTGATCATGTAGAGCAGTGGTTCCCAACCCTGGTCCTCGAGTACCCCTATCCTGCATGTTTTAGATGTATCCCTCTCCCAGCGCACCTGATTCAACTGATCAGCCTATCATCAAGCTCTGCAGAAGTCTGATAACGACCATCAGGTGTGCTGGAAGAGGGAAACATCTAAAACATGCAGGATAGAGGTACTTGAGGACCAGGGTTGGGAACCACTGATGTAGAGGGCTTCAAAACTTATGTATCAAATATGCTACGTTTGGTGTTATAAGGTTTAGATGAGGAAACTGGAAATGTACGATGTTTATTTATGAGGTTTGAGGCTAATTTCCGTAGTCGTCTATGGACAACTCTTATACAATCTTGGAGTGTTGTGCATTTCATCAAACATTGTATTGACCAATTATTTTCTCATTTGTGTAAGTTAACGTCATAATAAAAGTGGAACCGGGTCAAGTAGCCGCAGGTCTGTACATGAACAGGACACTGGTATTTCTAAATGCCGCCACCCTAACCCTCTTTAGTCCACGTTATCTGAGCAGCAAAGACACCGATGACATTTGTTCTCAGGTGTGACATTTTGTGTTTTGCTTTTGTTGTGTAAGTATGATGAAGGAGTGGACTGCAGGTGCACATTCACCATGAACCGATAACCAGGAGAGTGACAGGTGTGAATGTGGAAAGAACAGTTTAGGCGACGCAGTGACAAATTATCTTCCCGACACAATAGCCCCCTGTCATCCCCACTGTATCATATCATCCACTTTGTATGTTTCTCTCACATCTGTGCTCTTTTGTCCCATCTTTTTGCACAGTCAATGCTGCCTTCCTCATTCTCTCTCTCTCTCTCTCGCTATATAACCAAACTAAATCAGTATTTATTCCTTTGTTATTTGTAACATACTTTTTTCTGATTCTGTTTTGACATTATTAACAGTGCTATGCTCCTATGTGATAGTGGTTTTGAGTCTTAAGTCCTCTAACTACCTATCTAACTAATTACATCTTTCATAGAGAGCAGTTTGTGATTTCAGGAAATGGTCATTTTGTGTTCTCTGCCAGAGTGGCATCCCACAGGGCTCATTACTGCACTCTCTCAATTTCCATTAACAAAATAGCATCTTATGTAACCACTTGTCCATTTTTTGGATGAGACGGTTCTCTATTGGATTTGTGATGCCACACACTCAACCACTGAAATATTAGAGAAAGCCTTTGACTGCACCGCCATTTGAAATTATTATTAAATTGAATTTAGACAAACTTAATATTGATAATCTGTCTGTGGTCATAGTAGATATTATGGACAATATTATAAGCTTATAAAAGTTTTAAGGGGGTCTGGTTGGATCAAACCTTCCGTTTCAATTTCACACACACACACACAAGCAAAAAAATTATATTTATACAGAATCACAGTTAATTTTCTTATGAGAAATAGGAACCAAATAATTTAGACCATCGCCCTGTTATAGTTTATTGTGATATTATGTATAGACTAAACGCATAGATTTTTTTCAGTATGCTGCACTTAGATCCATTACAGGCGACACTTATTCTCTTCATAATTTCATCCTGTATGAAAAGGCTCGGTGAGCATTTCTTCAAACATCAGATGTGACTGGTATTGGTTTCTAATTATTTATAAAGCCTAATGGAAATCATTATGCACCCTTTTCTCGTTTTTTAACTGGTCCCATAATCCTTACTTGACATGTATGTGCTTTGAGTATGTGTTCATAGAAAAGCACTATATAATTCTAATCCATCATGATTATTATTATCATCATTATTATGTTCAAGTGATTGGCTAGTGCTTGAGGTCCTGTGTACAAACACTGAATTTGGGAAAATACTTTCAGTTCTTGTGCTGCAGACACTTGAAACATTCAACACAGACTTTACACATCAATATAACAATTTATATTCAGTCACTATAAATGGACCTAAGTACTTATAATTTGCCTGGCATTATTAATTACACAAATGACTCATTGTATGGTGCTCTCTGTTTAAGGTAACCACTGTAACTGCTGTAGAGGAGCTGAAGAGAAGCACTGAGGAACACAGAGATGATTATAAGGATTTCTGTTGAAATGCAGAGAAATCAGTGTACTGGCTAGGAGTGTGACAAAATATCGATATGGTGAACAACTGTGATATTTAATCTTACAATGGGTTATTGATTCACTCTTGCCATGTATCGTCTTTTAAAAATGATTATTAAAATATAGCTGCTATAAACTTATTTCACTTCACTTCCTCCTTAGTGAGTGAAATCACTGTTTTACATGTCATCCAGGGGGCGCTCCTTGTGCGAGTGGCTGAAAATTGGGCCAAAGTCACAGAAGAAGCAAAAACAAAGGCGCTAATATGGCAGACTGGAGGAGTGAAGTTAAACCAAAAGATGTACCAGCATCATTTAAATCAAAAGTGTGGACTCATATTGTTTTTATAGTGAGGATGGGACAAAGCTGGTGAAGGGCTTTGCAGTATGTAGAAGTAAAAAAAAAAAGAAGTAAGAACTGTCTCACAAAAATACCACACACAGGCGGCACCACAAACATGCACACTTGAGACACATGAGATGTCATGTTATCTGAATGAGTTTAAAATGAGACTGATCTCATGAAATAGCATTGTATGTCACGCTGGGGGGGTAAACTTGACAAATTCATGGGGCCCAGCAATCCCAGAGGGCCCACTGAGCAGTGGAGGGGGCCAGTGGATACAGGTTAGAAGTTGTGAAAATTTTGTGTAAGCTCTGGCATACAACAAAAGCATAGAAGTTGGACATTCAAAGTGTGTTCATTTTCACTTTCGGTTTATGCCAGTTATAGTGGCTATGCACCCCCACATGTACACCCCTATAAACACACGGATATTAAGAGCAGTAGATCGATAATTGCAGTATTGCCATATCGAGATATTATCATTATCATGTGCCATGTGTCGCGTATTGTATCATATCATATCGTATCATATCGTATCGTATTGTACAATATCGTACTGTATCGTATTGTACCGTATCATATCGTATCGTATCATATTGTGAGATACCCTGAGATTCCCAGCCCTAGAACTGGCTGTTTTCACAGATGAAATAAAATAAAACACTTGCTAGCTAAGAAAAGATTTCCCTCCAGCACAAAATAGGCTTCAATACAAACTTCATGTAAGCATAGAAACTGTTCTAAAAGCCCATATAAAACCTATAATACCATTACCTATGATTAGAAACCACTCAGCTAAACCTTGTCTTTTCTCTTTTTTCCATTCATGTATGCTGTTTGAAGTATACTCCTGACATCACTGAAAATGAGGCCATACCCAACAGAAGAAGTTTTAATGAAAAAGGAAATACCATCACATCCATAAAACAGCCTTGTTACAGAGCAACGAAAGCTTTCTCACATTTAGGTTGATTTCCTGCACAGAACTTGCTCTGTTTTAAAATATTAATCACCTTGATGCATTCTGTACAGCTGCTTGTGAAACATTCATGCAAACAAACCAAATAATTCCAAAGAAGCAGTTTTCATTATTTTTCTCCTGCTTTTACTAGAGGATATGTGTCCTGGAATAACAGCCATATTCAACCCTTTTATTTTGTGTGAGACGTTTCTACTGCACAATGACACAAAATCCAGCTTGGGGGTGTACATAGATTGTGGTCCAAATCATGCAAGATTTCCAGTGAAGCACATACAGTGCACAAAGCTGCTTCAGCGGAGGGAAGGGAACAGTCACTGGAGATGTGTGACCTATATTCAGCAGCTCCAAACACATTTGTTCTGCTCAGGAACTGCATTAGCTCTGCTTCTTTTTCTCTCCCTCTCTTTTCTCTTTTCCCTTCCCTCTAATACTGTCTTTTCCCTGCAGCCACTCTCTTCTCCATCTCCCAGTTTCAGCGCTGCACTGCCAGTTTCTCTCCTCCTTCTGGCATTTTTCCAGCTATGTCCTCCTCCTTCACCTACCTGCTCTTGCTCAGCTCAAATGCACTGTAAAGCTTATGTGAACAAAACAAAACCTCCCCTCATCTTCTACAGCTCAGACTATCAGCAGGTTTTCCCCTTTTCCCTCCTAGTATTTACCTTTTGCTACCAGCATGTCCCACAGTTCCCTCCACCTAAACACAGTTTCCCATCATCCATCAGTGCTTAAAGAGGAGAGAGAGGCTGTTTCCATGGTGCCCTGTTTCCACACTGTTGCTGTGGAGTTTTGTTGCCAGGGTGTTGGTGGGGGAGGGGGTGTGTGATTGTAGTTTAATCCAAGATGAGAGAGAATGTGATAATTAGCAGACTGCTCAAAACTGGCCTCTTAAAGGGGATTTGCACTGTACAAACACACACACCGGCTCATGCATGCACACACAAGATAACAGTAACAGCTGCTTCTCTCTGCGGCTTTACCCCGGCTGAAACATCAGCAGCGTACTCTGATCTGGTTTACTAAATCATCCGAGTTTGTTTTGGAATTCAGGACAGGTTAAAAGGTTACATATTTGTGTAAAGCTTCAGATATTTTAGGATAAGAGTGCAGCACCAAACAGGATCGAGATGTGACAGAGCTTTGACCTGACAGTTTTGCTTTGAGCGTGGGTGTGTTGGATGTGGGTTATTTTAATGGAATAAAAGGGCAGAAATAAAAGGGCATTCTACTGTATTGGAAAAGCTTTGATTAAGGACTGAGCTAGGAAACAATAACAGGGTTTGGACAGTGTGGCACGGTGCTAACTACTGCCTCACAGCAAGAAGGTCCGGGGTTTGATTGCGGCCGGCGCCAGGCCTTTTTGTGTTTACATGTCTGTGTGGGTTCTCTATGGGTACTCCAGCCCCCACCCCCCACTGTCTAAAGGCATGCACCTTAATAGTTTAACCCACAAAGACCCAAACACCCACGGTCGACCAAAATCATCTACTGATCTAAACTGTTTAATAACTGTTGATCCACTAATTCTATCAATACATGTAAATAATTGGTGTAAAATACAGTTTGTCATCTTTTCATGGTCATCAGATATGACCCATTTGGACGTTCAGAGTGAATGAGGAAACGCTGTTATCTTCTACAACACTGATTCACCAGTTAAACTCATGGAGTTTGATAAATGACAGGGGATGGAGGCATTTGTTTTATGCATTGACGTCTTTGCTGAAGATGTCTGTTTTTCTTCAGTTTTCTCTGTTTTTGATATAATAACCTTCAACTGTAATCTGAGCTTTTATGAACATCCACATGATCAGTGAATTAAATACAAGAAAATACTTGATTTTTACTGAAAATGAACAAAATACAGAGTATTATATTATAATAAATGGTGATAAATCACTTGGGAAAGGTTAAATAGAGAGAAAAATTCATCTGGGAACTACCACACAAAGTCACACTGGGTCTTTATGGGTTAATTGGTTGATCTAAAATCGCCCGTAGGTCTGAATTGTGAGAGTGAATGGTTGTTTGGATCTCCCGTGAGCTGCTCAACGGCTAAGCAGCTCAGAAAATTAATGAATGACTAAAAGCTTTGGACATTTTTACTTGATATGAATAGATGTAAGAGCCACACAGCAGAAATTACATGTGACACCCTTAAATTCTAAGAAGGCTATTCAGAACAGTGCCAGGTAAAAGTTAGTGTCAGTATTCACCTAGAATGAAAATAATTCCAGTGGGAGTCTACTGTGTTTTTGCTTCATTTATTGTCAGGATATTTCTGTTCCTTCTGCTTCTTTATCAGAGTTTAACCTGGAGATGCATTCAAGCACCTTGTAAACTCTGAAATCTCCCCTGTTTTGAAGGGTGAAACACGTGGATGCCAACAGATAAGATGCATTCCAGTACACCGTGTAAATCCAGAAATCTGTCCTCAAAGTCTCTGTGTTTTCCTCCCTTTTATCAGGTGGGGTCAAAGCTTTAACTGACTGTCACCATGAGTTACTAGCTGTAGTTGTTCTGGAGGTAGGGCTACTAACATTTGGGGATTAACCCTTTGATGCATGAATTATGATTTCTATGAATTTATGAATTATGATGATTTTCTTGAGTGTTTTTCCTTCCTCTTTAGGCTTGAAAAAAGAATGTGATTGAATTTATTAATGAACCTATTTTTTTATGGAGTTACAAAAATGTCCACTTAGCTGGACACTATGCGTTTAATTTTTGAAGCAAAGAAACATGTATTTAAAACACAATGGTAAAAAGTGATATGAGAACAATGAAATAAAAACTTTTTTTTTTTTTTAATGACTTGAATTTAAAATGAAGCCATTTTGAATGCAGCTAATCGGATGTTTTCTCACATTTTCTCACACTATATTTACTACTCACTTCATGGAGATAATATGCAAAAAAAAAAAAAAAGCCTTTTTGTTTAAGAAAACTGTTAATTACAGTCTAATAACAACTAGCAATTGATGTAGACTCAAACATGTCACTGCAAATCAGGTTCATCAAGAACAGCAAAGTTACAGTAATTGTATGAATTGCAGTGTATGAGATGGAACATACGTGTCCATTGTGTTGGCTGATAGGCAAATAAAACACCAAAACGGCAGCCATGGCTCAGGAGGAGGTAGAGCGGGTCGTCCAGTAACCAAAGGGTTGGTGGTTCGAATCCCACTCTGTCCTAGTCTGTTGTGTCCTTGGGCAAGACACTTCACCCTCCTTGCCTCCAGTGCCACTGGTGGTCGAAGGGGCCGTTTGGTGCAAATTGGCAACAGACTTCCGCCGCCCTGCAAGCTGTATAGTTTACCACTACCAGAGTGAATGAATAATGGATCAATAATGTAAAGTGCTTTGGGTGCCTTTAAAAGCGCTATAGAATCCATCTAATCCATTATTATTATAAAACCCATGAATATACAAGAGAACAGCTGTGGAATAGCTGTGCACTGTAGTGACCGCTATGCATGAAAGGGTTAAAATGTTATCGTCATGAGACTGCCATTACCTCTGACAACTTGTTATAGTTTTGGACGTTACCCATAATACTAATCTCATCTGGGGTAAAACTTCTACTACAAATGACCAACTACATTTAACCAAAATTATGTGACAGTATTTGTCCTGTGTGACACCTCTGTGATTCGCTGTGATTTAGAATACTTTTCATTTTCTCTGTGCCTTTATTTATTCTGTTTGGGAGGCTGTGCTTGGCAAGTGTGAACAAAAGTTACAATAGCATTTTGGTGCAGGGATCCATTCACAGCAGCCTCAAAGGTAAATCAGAATAGCCAAACATGATGACAAGGATAACAATTGTGTGTGGTGGTTTGTAAATAGTGAACCTTGTTTTTCACGCCTGGTGGATGATGCCGGTAAACCGAGCACAGACAGCGTGTTCTGTGTTTATGTGCTGGATAAAAGACAGATGTAAGAATCATTTCTACATCACATGAAGTCAACAGGTAACACTGGTCCGATGTGAGCAGGGTCTTATTTTATTTTTGTGAATCTGCCACACTTGCATTGGATTAACCACTGCAAATAACTGAGACTAGTCTATTACTCCGGTCCAGCCTAAAACACCGTTATGAAATCATCTGGACATTTCTGCTTTGCTCTCAGAGGGTTTTTTGTGGCTGGGATAGGCTCCAGCAACCCCCGTGACCCTAGTGAGGATAAAGCGGGTTCAGAAAACGATGGATGGATGGATGGATCTATATACCTTTACTGACAGATGTGGTGCATAACACATATAGCATAGGTGACATTATCCACCCACATACCCATGCACACCCACACACCCACCCACATAAGCACATGCTGTTGCTCTCCTTCCAGCTGCCATAATCTGCTGAAAGCCTCTCTGCCCTGATTGTATTATCACCTTTAATGGAATATTACTGACACAGTTTAGGTCCATGTCCGTGACACAAGCTTGGTCGCTGCAGATGAATCAGTATGCTCTGTCACAGTAAAGTCAGGAATCCTCTGTACTCATGTTTCCCATAAAATGATCTTGTAATGTTGCCTTCAACTGCTGTACACAATATACGCTTCATTCTGCTAAGCGACCAAATGAAGTTGAGACAAACTTCAATTAGATCAAAAAAGTAGAGTTGGAAATAAGTCAAATAAATGCATTAGGGTGTTTTTTATACTTCACAGCTAACAGACAGCTAATAGAAAATTAGAGGATACATTTTAGGATGTTACTTGCTTAATCTCTTGTTGGTAGCATTCCCAAAAATACATCTAAAGTTAGTTGTTTGGTAAGTAAAACAGCAAATTGACTTTATATGCATATAACATGGTTAAAGTTACAATATGTAATGCTAGCTCACAAAAAATTTGTGTTGGGAATTTTTTGTGCTAGCACATAGCTGCTTGTAGTCATGAAATATTGCTTTAACTTTAATTCTACACATATATTTAGACTACAGAGGGACCTGTATGTTCAAGAAATCAAAGGCAAGACCAACACAAAAGACAAATGCATATCTGGAACTGGAGTAAAATTATGGAATAACCTGGAAAAAGAATTAAAAACATGAACTCCAGTCACCACATTTAAAAGGATGTTTAAAACTAAGGTATTCAATAAATGTAAAATATTAGGATAGTCAGCCAATTATTAGTATGAATCTATTATTTGTTTTATTATATTATTGTTTAAAACTGTGCCATCTTGTTACCTTGTTTTGTTTCTGCAACTTTCCTTCTTGTAAATAGGGTCGGCATAAATAAGCTGTTGCTTCAGCTTCCACTTTTTCACCCCTGTTTGGTACGGAGATCTGAATTGTATGTATGTATGTATCATGTTCTGTTAAACGGACGAATAAAATTACTACTACTACCACTACTACATTAATTTTACAGTCATTTTCCAATAAATAATTCAACTTTCTGTTCATCTAAACATTTTGACATTTTATGTTCCACTGGACATTTCTTGTGACTCCATATAAATACAATATAACAGGAATTACAGTGAGTAGTCCCCCTGTCTGGGATTGACATGAGCCATATTTGCTGCAGGACCCTCCCCTTCTCGCCTCATTGACTCCCATAACAAAACTCCACCCACATCCACTCTCCTGTCAGACATCCATCATTGCACAGGAAGCAGAGACCACAAAGCAGGAGTGTAAACATGATGGACCTGGATGGTTTAGGTGGATCAGTGCATTCTCATGAAGATGATGACATATTCTACAGTCTTAGAGCTTAATGTCTCCAATACAAGTACTGTGAACGTGAAAAATAACACAGAACGCTAACTCTTAGATGTGAATCAGATGCTGTTTCCTAAAAGAAGCCAGACGCGCAGACAGATAAATATGCGATCCATTTAGAAGGTCATCTCTACACGTCCCTCTGACCTTTACTCTCTGGAGACCCCCTGCTGCGTCCTCCCATATCCAGGCTGCTCGTTAGTTTTCTTCCATTAGCTGGTGAGTGGTCAGCTGTTCAGTCATGATTTATTTATCTTTGTCACTTTCTGTCACTCTGCGTCTCAAATAACGCTTCAATTTGTAACCTTTTGTGTGTTTTCTATTCGTTTCCTTTTCAAATGTCTTTGTCCTCTGTCTCCTTTGTCTCTATTGTCGTCAGTCCACATTATCTACACTGTTAAATAGACTCCTGCTCCAACAAGTAACCTGTGTTCAACCTTTATACTAAACTAAACTAACTGACAGCTAGTCTAACCTTCATGCAGATGATACGGAAAGCTTCAAAAATGATATATTTTATAGGCGAACCCAATATGTGCAGAAAAGCCAGCTGGATTTATATCCCAATCCCATTTTGTGTATGTCTGTTGTTGCTTTGTGTAGTGAAAATGGGACTAAAACATCAAATATATGTTATATAGGTGTGTCAGTCAATATAATGCTTACAGTATTTAGTGATTACCAACAACACACTTGCAGTGGTGTTATGCTGACATCTATACAAGAATAAATAAATTAACTTTTGTGTACAAGTTAAGTTGTTGCTGCTCAACTTCACAACAGACTTAAAGGGGTCATATTTATCTAAACCCACTTTTATTAGTCCTTGGTTAATTTATTTATGTATTTGGACCCTAATAGTTTAAAAAGTTTGAATTTGAACCCTCCAGGTGCTGCAAAGCTATGTTTAGATTCATTTTGGCAAAAATTGAGTGGATTTCTACAACCTGTTTTAATTCCTGCTTAATTTGTTACGTCTAAAACTAGTTACATCATGACATTTGCACAAATAAGGTCCAGACTTCAGACAAACATTTCTCCAGTTCGACATAATTGCTTATCAGCAGCAGTGGTTGTTGTAAAAACTGAAAATATGTCCAAACTTTGAGCTGATTACCTAAAATGTTCAGTTGTTGGTTGAACTGGAAAGAGCAGCACAGCCAACAACCTGGAGGGGGCGGGGCCTGAAGTGGCTCATTTACATTTAAAGGGCCAGCGCTCCAAACCACCTTTCTGGTGTCATTAGTCAGAAATAGGGTTGA
>JAPQRP010000017.1:19208525-19222794 GCA_037367295.1 Apogon hyalosoma
TGGGTTTATGTTCAGTTAATGAGAGATTTGACTGAAAAAGTCACTTTTTCTTCAGTTTTCTCTGTTTCTGATATAACTCTCAACTTTAATCTGAGCTTTTTTGAACATCTACATGATCAGTGAATTGAATACAGGGAAATACCTGATTTACACTGAAAAAACCCCCCACAAAATACAAAGGATAATATTACAATAAATGGTGATAAATCACTGAAGAAAAGTCAAATATAGAGAAAAATCTATTTTGGAAGTGCCGTAAAAGTAGCATTGGGTCTTTATGAGTTTAATAAAGGTTCAAGCAAACTAGGAAATAACATTTTTATTGCATTTTAGAAAAATGTCACAACTTCTCTGGAAATGAGTTTTGTGTATCTATTAAAACACTAAATGTGTGGCTTAAGATATTAGCAGATATGGTTGTAATCATGGGGAGGTCACATCAATCAAGATGAAGCAGCAACTGATCGAAAAAAACTGTGTGACAAGTAGAACCCATCAACACAGTACTGGATGTGTTAATGATTATGTCTTGTCCTGTCGTAGGTGTTGTACCTGCAGCAGGCTGAGGTCACCAGGGAGCGGGTGTACGCGATGCACCAGTCCAGCATCGATGGGGTCGAGGACATGTCGACGCTGGCTGAGCTGCATGAGGCCGCCATCATGCACAACCTGTACCAGCGCTACCATAAGGACAACATCTATGTAAGTGCACTCACATAGGCCATAAACGCGGATCTGTGTCAGAATGTGGTGTCTTTACATTACCTTCCTCCTTTTCCTGTAATCTGTCCATGTGTGAGGCTTTCAGTAGGAAACATAAATCATCGTAAGAGACTCATCGGCCTGAAGTAGAGAGAGGTGTGAGTAGTAAGTCGGATATTTTTAAAGAACTAGATGAACTCCTTTTCTGTGAGCTCTGTCTATAGATGGGTGGTTTATCTACAGCACTGTGCAAAAGTTTAAGGTAGTAAAGTTATAAAGACACACGTATGCACAAGACCCTCTTTACAATTAAACGACAGAAAATGCAGCAGGATTTTTACATTTTGTCAAAAAGGAAAATCACATCAGTTGAACATTCAGTAGCATAAAGACCAGTGTAAGACAAGAATCCGCTCCCACATTATACAGTGTTGGTCAAATGGACTTTATGCACAGCCCCACTACTTCCTGAACTTAAACCAGCTCCTTTATTTCCCGTCTTTCATTAGTGGACACGCTGGTTAATCCAGACGTACCTGCTACTTCTTGTTGGGACTGCTGTGGTCAAAAACACCTGGATTAATCAGTGTGTCCAATAATTAAAGACAGGAAATAAAGGAGCCGCCTTAAATAACGACTGAAAGTGTTTTATCTGCGCTCTTCTTTTTTTACTTTATTTCAATTGATTATTATTTATGTTTTATTGATTATATTTTAATTGTAACTGTGTGTTTTAAACTTATCTCTTTTCCATTGTCCTAATACAGAGACTGAGAAATAGATGTTATGCTCTTTTCAAACCTGCAAAAGGTGGTTTGAGGAATGGGCTCTATGCACAGCCTCACTACTTCCTGAACTTAAGGCACGGCAAAACACATTTATTTGTAAAGCACTGTGAATTGCCCTGTGTATGAATTGTGCTTTACAAATAAATGTGCTTTGCTGTGCCTTAAGTTCAGGAAGTAGTGAGGCTGTGCATAGAGCCCATTCCTCAGACCACCTTTTGCAGGTTTGAAAAGAGCATAATCTATTTCTCACTCTCTGTATTAGGATACCACAATAAAACACAAGAAAATGTTTTGTACTGTGTTAAAAACTCACACAAAAATGTGAATTTAATGGCTTCTACAGGTACAGAGTAGCCAAAACAATAATAAAAAAAGACACATAGAATAAAAAATTGATTAAAACATCAGTGCAGTAAAGAGTTTAAGATGTGTTAAGTAAAAAGGGGGATCAGACTAAATAATGAACAATTTAGTCTGTTTATTATTATCATTATTATTATTATCACTAGTAGTAGTAGTAGTAGTAAAAATGACAAAAATGTACATTATAATATGTCATAATGATCTTGTGAAAACCAGAAACGTATTTGTGCTTTAAGAGTTTAACACAGTACTCATCAAAATAATATAGAAACACTGAAAGAGCATCATATTTGGCTATGAGTTCTATGGCGATTTTATGTGAAATTATGATGAATTATGATTATTATGATTTGCATAGTTCATGATGATTCAATTGTTGCTCATATTTTATCTTTTTGTGCATTTTTAAAGAAATTAGACCTGTATAATCAAACAGCAAACTGTTAATATCCAGTATAACATTAACATCAAACTTGTGGATTTACCTGAATTAAAGATGGCTCCTTTTACTCTTATAGTTGGCCACAGGAGACAAAACCCTTTTAGGAACTTTTATTTAATATGAACATTAAGGTAATAACACTCCTCTGCTGTTTTTATTCCATTTTGTGTCGTTCCTCCACTATGGCTGCTAACGTAGGTCAGTCATAGAGTATTCTCCCTTTTATTCCACCACAGTATTAGAATACTCTACAGACAGAGTGAGCGAAACCATAATCACGAGTGAAACGAATCGCTGCTGTAATTTGTTTGTCTTCCTCTTTATAATGAATAGATGCATTAACTGATGTCCATAAAACTCCACTTCCCACTTTGCCTCGGGGGTTTTATCACCACCGTAAATGACCTGGAAAAAAATGCCAATATCTGCTGCGATAGTGAAATGTATTAATCATGGTCAAGGCCAGCACTTCTGTGAAGCAGATCCCAAACTTTTTCACTCATGTTTACGGTGATCTATTGAAAGTCAGACATTTGGAAAGCTTGCAGACCTGAAGGATTAACATCCAGCAGACAAACATCAGCCTCCCTGAGTATGATCTAATCTAGATGATGAAATATTGTCCATTCAAGGATTTCCCTTAAGCTGATCAGAAGAATTTACCCTGTGTGGATCAGCTTTCTGTGTCAGAGTGTGTTCATACATTTATGGCACAGTTTCGTGTGCATGTAGTACCCATAATGCACAGGCAGGGTAATACGACACGATGGAAGGAACGCTGACCTGAGGTGTTTTTCATGTCTAGAGCAGAGAGGTGAAAAAACAAGGTGACTGATGCAACATGAATAGTTTGCAACAGAAATCAAACACTCCCCTCCGTCACGTCTCCACCCTGCTGTGTTCCTTTATCCCTGATGTAGATTAGTATCAATACAACGCTGAAATACTCTAATATTTCACATGCGTGTTGTTGGAGTGTGTTTTCCTTTGAAAATATACAGTAAGTGGCTAGATGTTGTCTTTTTTCTGTGATTTTTATAAAGACATATGTTTATTAAGCACAGTGTGAAACATGCACAAAACAGGCACATTCCATTTTTCTTCAAAAAACAAAACAAACAAACAAAAAAAAACATAACTGTCACCCAATGCACCCCTGTTCTAAGTGGTCACCAATCAAATCATTCAAGGTCATCAGACAATAACACATGACAATATATAAAAGCAAATGTACCAAAAATAATAAACCCTATAGGGAAAGTGTAGGCAGGAAAACAGGGCAACAGTAGCAGGTGTAAGGCTACTAAACTGAATGAACACGGCAACACTAGATCATGCAAAAACAGGAATAAATTTAAAGTCTGGCCCAGGAGTTAACAGTGACTTCGCTGAGGCAGAAAGTAGACAGGGGGGTAAGAGAGGTCGCGGTAGGAAGTTGATGGTGTGTAGAGTTGGCGTGTTGCTTGGTGGAGGCGTTGGTGCAGTGGAGTTACTTCGGTGGCTAAGGGAGGGGGTAGCAGGCGGATCCAGGACTCAGACGTAGACTCAGACTCAGACAGCCGAGGCCTGGAGCAGAGGAATCTGGGTGTGGGTATGAGGAGGTAGGGGTCCAGACTGAAAGGGAGAGCAGGTGGAATAAGGCAAAGGACCTAGACCAGGGGTGTCCAATCCTGGTCCTGGAGAGCTACTATCCTGCAAGTTTTAGACGTGTCCCTCTTCCAACACACCTGATTCAAATGATGAGCCTTTCATCAAGCTCTGCAGAAGACTGACAACGACCGTCAGGTGGAAGAGGGAAACATCTAAAACATGCAGGATAGGAGGTCTGGAGGACCAGGATAGGACACCCCTGACCTAGACAGAACAGAGACTCAGAAGTGACTGTGACTGTTCAGGTGTCTACGTAGTGGTGTGCAGTCTGTCTTTATAGGAGCAGGGTAATACGGCCTGATTACTCCCATCTGCTATAACAAACTCCAGTTAAATAGACTGGCCACACCTGCCTGTCAGCCACCACCACAGGCACCCACATCCACCTGAGGAGAGAGAGGAAGGGAGAGAGAGAGAGAGAGAGAGCAAGAGAGAGAGAGAGAGAGAGAGAGAGCTGCCACTACCTAGAGCCAGAGGGTGTAACATTGGGGTGATCATTACAGCCTGTTCATGTTTGGTTCATAGCTTTACTTCTAAAAGAATAGAGAAAAGAGTATTTTCTCTGGAGTGCAGAAGGACAGAAGTTCATTTATCCAGTATTTTCTTTCTCAGATTTCCTTTTCTTAGAAAGTGTTTTTTCTGCAGTACTAAGATAAAACCATAACATGCACCTACTTGAAAACCCTCGACCTGACTTATCAGTTGCACTACTGCCATCCAGTAGCATAACTCGTCAGTGCACACCAAAGTTTTTGCACATACGGACGGACGGACGGACGGACAACAAACTGAAGACTATACCCTTCAGCCAGTAAAGAAAAAGATAATACTTCCTATAACGTGTCATGTTCCAGGAGCTGACGTCACCAAGTGTGCAGATTTCAGGGTCAGAGTCAGTAAGAATGTTTGAAATTTCAGATGTTGTCATAACAAATTTTGGAGATTCTAAAAAATGAAGTTCATCTGGGGGAAGATGTTTCAAAAATACCACAATACGCTCTTTTTCTTGGCTTTCTACAGACAAACATCGGCAGCATCTTGGCAGCTGTTAACCCCTACAAACAGATCCCAGGTCTGTACGACCCGGAGAGGGTGGACCTGTACTCCAAACATCACTTGGGGGAGCTGCCACCTCATATCTTTGCTGTGGCCAATGAATGCTACCGCTGCATCTGGAAACGCCACGACAGCCAGTGTGTCCTCATCAGGTGAGTGGGTTTATCATCCACTATTTTACCTAATGTCCTCATCTTGTCGTTTAAGAAAATAGAGCATCCACCCTTTATATCTTTTACCTGTTGCCTGTTCAGGGCCACAGGGACTGCAGCCTATCCCATCATGCACCGAGTCAAACGGTAGTTCCATTTTTGTAAGATCTTCCTGCTGTCCTACTTAGACTGAATTACACATGCATTTTTCATGCCTCTGCATAGAGTCTATAGGTACTGAAAACACTTACAGTGGTTGGTCACATGCATCCAGGTCAAATTTATCACTGCAAGGACATGATTATTATAAGCAAGTCTTTAATTTGTCAACTGTCTGTGGCTCGAATGCTAGTTCTATTAGTGTTAATGGGTTATATTTATCTTTACCCTTTATAGGGCACTCATTGAAATACTCCGAAATTCAACATGTCAACCTTAGTGTGTTACTGGAGGACATAACGAGACTTTATTACTTTTGTGAACTTTTTCAAAAATGTTTATTGTCATGTAGAAAATCAAGGTCAATGAAGTTACCATATTTGGTTCCTTGCCCGTAAGTGTAAAAAGAATATCCAAGAAGTAAATAGAAAACTGGGAATGGCTGCTGCTACAGTATGGTGGCATGAAATATCAGTTTGTCTATTTCCACAGAGCCAGTCAAATGTTAGCATTTGTACTAAAGCCAATCATGGATACTGTTCCATGAACTCATTCACCTCTCGTTGCCACAGTACTGTGGTGATATGTGGCGTTTACTTCAGTTCATTCTTTTGTGCCTTTTTTTTACCAGTGCTGTGGTAACTGATGGAAGAAATGACAAATTAGTGATAGTATATAGTATAGAATAGGAATTGCTGTTGTAAATACTCTATATGTACTTTTATGGTGTTCTTTTACTCTGTGCAGTCAGTGAGGCTGGAGAAGGTGGGCGGAGCTACATGTTAGATGTGCTGTGTTACTTCTCAGTTCTGGGTCAGTTGTGTATTGAGTGCTGTGGTCCAAATTCTGCACTCTGAACATTGTTCCATATCAATGTCGGATTTACCTTGTGCATACCCGTTACCTCATTTGAAAATCTTCAGAAAAAAAAAGTTAAATTTGCAGCTTTGACTGGGAATTGAACCCAAGTTTTTCACAATGTATTCTGACACACTACCAAGTAAACTAAACCTCCACTGCATCTAAATCTGACCTATTTGCTATCTGATGGCCTTGGTAGTTTTTGGGATGTAAGAAGTTACCGGTCTAGACATGATATAATGTGGGCGCTGATTGGCTCTGTGGTTATAGACAAACTGATATTTCATGCCAAAGTACTGAGTCAATAGCCACTTCAATAAAGAATACAAAATAAACACATGTAAGGTGAAAGGAACATGTTTTTTTAGAACATTAGACCAATATAAGTGCCAAAAATAGTCACTTTCCTGATAAAGGGTGAAGCTTTTAGTAGTGGTGAATAAAAACATAAAGATGGATGTTTTAGTTTCTGTTAAATTACACATGAATGTTGCTGTAACTGAGAAATACCTAGTGGTCCCAACTCGGAAGCACAAGTAGAGCAGGTTTTTCCTAATTGTCACCTCTGGCAGCTTCTCTGTACAGTTTCTATAAAAGTACAAAAGTGTCAGACACTTCCTTTTCTCCCTACATCACCAGGCTGTTAAATGAGTGCAGCTTCACTTCCAGTTTTATTCATTTTCTGTCATTTTCATAATGAGAAAATGATTTCCAAATGCATGTACTGGAGCTCCAGCCTCAGGGCTGAAAAACCTCAAAATGAACTGCACTGTAAACCAACTATTTGATCGCTGTAAGATAAGTACTCAAACAGCATTAATGTAGGAATGAGTCTCAAGCTTTTTGATCCATAGAAACAGTTAAAATCATCATTACTAATAATGGCTGTCACTGTATATGTGTAAAATAATTTAGCATTGTCAATTATACAGACAAGAATGAGTTTTTAAAAGCCAATACGATAACAGTAC
This sequence comes from Apogon hyalosoma, assembly GCA_037367295.1. Lineage (NCBI taxonomy): Eukaryota > Metazoa > Chordata > Actinopteri > Kurtiformes > Apogonidae > Apogon > Apogon hyalosoma. Next base: position 19,215,670 of record JAPQRP010000017.1, read on the forward strand.
TTCAGAACAAGATTAATCAGTCCATATCATCCCAGTCCTTCCTCCAATTTTTTTTTTTTTACAAATATAATTCTATATGAACTGAACAACTGTTGGACTGGACATAAATAGACAAATGTGAATCGCTGAACATCAAACTTAAGGTATTTATTCATTAAATCTGCAACTAGATAGAAGCGATGTTAATTTTTTTAGCTGTTATTTTCCCTCAAAGTCAGTATTTTTAGTTGAGATGCTTAATATTATCCACTGACCGCTATTGGAACCAATATCTGCTGATACCAATAGTCGGTAAAATGTCCTATTGGTGCTGATCGACAGCCAAACTGAATAATCATCTGTCTCACTAAACAGTCCTTCAACAGTCTATAGTACTACCACTGAGACATTTTCAGGTTTTAGTTGCTAATTTTATTGATTTCAATTTCTCTTGTTTTATTTTTTACTCTTATAACCATTTCTTGCAAGTTTATTATTTTATTTTAGCACTGTACAAATGTGGTGTATTTTTTCTGTTATTGCCATGTCTTCTTTCATGTTTTGACTCCTTTATGCCTCTGGTGTGTCTGCAATTCATTTTATGTATAGTATTGTGCAAAAGCCTCAGGCCATCCTTAGTTTTCTTATTATTATCAGTCTCTTTATTAAAATATAAAAATTAAATGGAGTGAAATACTATGTGCATCATTAAAAATGTACAAAAATATGACTACATGAGTGTGATGTCTGTGACCAAATAATAATAAATATTGGACATGTGTTGAATGAAACCAAGTGTAAAACAGTAAATTAGGTCAATAAATCTCATAATGACATGTTACATATAAATGAAGATCACACAAAGTACTGGATACTTCAGACTTTTTTCCTGAAATTCTTGTTTTTTAATGCTAATTTATATATGTACATTATACCATTATATCATTATACTCTTACTACAACAACAAACCTACTTGTGGCCTAAAACGTTTGCACAGTATTGACCTTCTATATCTTTAAAAATGAGGTTTTAGGAAGTAAATGAATAAATAAAAACAAAACATAGATGCCAGAACATGTGAGAACTGCTCTCTGAACTCTGAGCTCAGTGCTATACTATAAATATGTAAACCTATACTTGATGTTAATGTTCGCCAATATGTGTTTGTTATTTTATTCTTGTGTTGTGTGTGGGTGGATTCATCTCATCATTATGTAGATCCAAACAGAGAGAGCTCTAATAAATAATAATAATAAAAAAAAAAGCCAGGGATTCACATTAATTTGTTTGGAGTCGCCCTTGCATCATATAGACCTGAGTAGAAAATGACCTCGTATAAAATGAAGGTTATTGCAGAAGGCGGGTGTTGCCACTTTTCAGACATATTGATGTGAGATGTTGATTTGTGATTGAAACTGAGCAGAGTTCAAGTTCAGAGAGTCAGATGCTTTAATATAAACAGCGCTGATTTTCAATCTGCTGGTAGGGTTAAATATCTGACTGTGCTTCCAGTTTCCCTCAGCCTTTGTCTCATTTGCTTTTCTAATGGACACAGCCTGGGAGCTAATGCAATAAGCTATCAAACCTCAATATCAATTAAACGCCCGCTCCAATCTGAGATATGGGAATGTCACGGAAGGTCACAGCGTGTGTAATTAAAGTGGATTGGTTTGTGTGTGTCTGTGTGTTTTCAGCGGTGAGTCTGGGGCTGGGAAGACGGAAAGCACTAAACTGTTGCTTCAGTTCCTGTCGGTGATGAGCCAGAATTCAGCCGGGACGCCTCCCTCTGAGAAAACCACCCGAGTGGAGCAGGCCATCGTTCAGAGCAGGTGCGAAGATGAGAGACAGACCGAGAACCGTCCGTTTCTATGTGGTCGTTACTTCTGAGCCGTTTGTTGCACTGAAGTAAACACAACAGCAAAACACGCAACAGCAGATGATGTTTTCACCACCGCTACGAATGAAAATCTGGCTGATCTAACGGTGGTGTATTAAAGTTTTACTCACATTACATCTGGTGACCTCTATTTCCTTTATGTATATGTTTTAGTTTTTATTTAAGTTCTATATTTTTATTATTTAAAATGCACACAATAACTGGAAAATAATAAATAATGCAGTACGTATAGGGCACAGTGGCTTATTTGGCTTATTATAAAGAACACCAAATTAATGTACTACACAGTGGAGTACCCCCTGAAATATATATTTTTATCCAAGTGCCCCCAACTCTCACTTCAGCATTTTTGATTGAAAAATGAGGAAAATTTTGTTCCTGTGCCAAAGGTGTCTGTTTATATTTTCAAAACCTTGTAAACACGTAACATATGATTAACGTTAATATATTAAAAATAACCAATCTTTAAAAGCTAATTTTGTGCAAAATATAAACTGAAAAGCATCCTCTTTCATTGCCAAGAGAAATAAATTAAATGGTCATGAATGAATAAATGAACCTTTCACCAACAAAAAAATAATTACTTAGTTACTCAAATAAACTCATGTCGAATGATATAAAATAGAAATGTTCTTAAAATGTTATCAAAACTTAAACAAGATGACAGTTATATAAAAGATAAAAATACTGAAATGAAATAAGGTCAGGAGTGTCAGTTTTATTATATGAATGTATCTATTGTGTTTTATATTTCAGCACCAATTCTTATTATTCATTTTATATTCAGTACATGATGACTTATTTAATATATTTTTCCCCAAAAACTTCAAGTACCCCCTGGGCTTCTTCCGAGTACCCCTGAGGGTACACATACCCCACTTTGGGAACCCCTGACATACTGTAACCATGGCGGCATGAAAATTACACAAACAAAATTCATCATAAAATCAACAACAACTAAATCTTCTTGAATTCCATGTAAAATGTGCCATTGTTTCCATTTATTACACATGTTTGATGTATCTAAAAGTAAGTAAAGTTAAAGTATTGAGTTTAGGTTAGTCTTTTGGTTTTATCTTTAGATGCTTTGTTGTGTGTAAATGCTAATACAGAATAGAGTAGAACAGAATAGAATATTCTAATTCTGTGCTAATACTGTCCCTCAAAACTAGGTATAATGGTGATTTTAATCCTTATTTTAATGTTATTTACTTGGTAGTAGTGCATGAGGGTAATCAGTATCGTAGATCACCTTCATATCTTACATCATTTGATTTGCATTTTACTTATCTGTGAATAAACTGATGGGAACTGAACAATAAAGGTAAAATATATCAACATAGAAGCAGAACCTGTGCTGTTATCTTCATACAGTCATAACAGTAACATTTAGTAAAAGCAAAAGTAACTAAGCTGAAAAACAAAACAAAACTGATACATACACAATAAGACATGAAGAAAAGTACTAACAAAGCAGTAGTTTATGGTATTTTTGCCAGATGGGAAAACTTCCTCCATAATTTAATAATTTTAAATGTGGGTGAAAAGATCTAAGCACTGAAGAGTAACCATGACCCCATTCATTTGATTTAAGTCTTTTAAGACTGCCGTTATAACAGGACCCCAGGTGTCTTCATGTTTTTGTTTTTGTTTTTTTTTTGTTTTTTGCAATAAAAGTGTCAGGAAATGTATTTTTTGACTATTCTTTTGCACCTTTGTTTTCAGGAAGAACTGAACTTTTAATATCTGGCCATTAATTATCATTATTATAAATAATAAGTGATTAAAACAGTGTGTTTTAGTAAAAAAAAAAGAAAAAAAACAGACTTGAAGTTGTTAGTGTATTTATTATCAGAAACAACTGTAAATGTCCATAATAAAACTTTTTGAGATTGCAAAAATAAACTTCCAGCTGTTTTACATCTGCTCAAACATGCTTTTGGTCTTGACCATTCAGTATCAATATTACGGCTTCATATTTTTTGTTATTTCCAGGCTTTTTTTTTTTTTTTTTTACCTGTGTGGGAGTCTATGAAACGGTTCCTTTCTAATATAATAGAGTCCCACATAGCCACCTTAAAGTGTCATATAGTGTCGGAAAGCTCAGGATCTCGGCTTTCCGACGCTGTTTGAATTTTGTGGAAACGGTTCAGGAGTTACAGTAATTTGAATGGAAAGATGGTAAGAATCTGGAGTTTCTGAAAAAGACTGTATATCTTAGCAAAATGTTTCTGGAGGAAGAAAATGAAGAAATGAAAGAAATGAACTCAGACTATCTGTAAACCAGCACACGACGTATCTATACTCTGTTGGACACACATAAAACACAATAACATATGTTTTTGTCCTTGCAGTCCCATCATGGAAGCGTTCGGAAATGCTAAAACTGTTTACAACAACAACTCCAGTCGATTTGGAAAGTTCATCCAGCTTCACTTCTCGGAAAGCGGCAACATCCAGGGAGGCTGCGTCATCGACTGTATCCTCACAATTAAATACAAATAAATGGGATTTCATTTACAGGCAGAGTTGGGAGGATTACTTTAGAAATGTAGAAGGTCACAAAATGCTTGTTATATATGTAACAAGTAGTCACTGTTTTAATTAGTTCGTCAAAATAAGTGGGCTGAAAAAGTCCTAAAAGCATCAGTTTATACCAAAAGATCACTGTTAAACTTTTATTTATAAGTTGTTTTCATTGTTCTCTCTGTACAGTAATGTTACATGTCTTTTGGTGTGTAATTTCAGAAAATACTGGCAAACACTGCTGATCTCAAATGGCTTTACAAAATCTGAAAATATGCAGAATGAACATTATATTCATGAGCAAATAATATATATGGAGTTAGAGTCTTTGTAATAATAAAGAAGCAGGTACATATATAAGTAGCTCATTATACAATAAAACAAAATAAAACAAAACAATTCACTCATTCTTTATTTACACTTAAATAATAGTGAGTGGTAATAAACATTAACAAGTCGAAATTAGTAATTGTAACAGTATTAAAGAATTCTGTAAGGCATTAAAGCAGTCTTATTGCATATTTTAACGAATAATGGTATAACTTTATTTATTTGTTATCACTTAGCATCTTATTATAACAGTGATGCACCTTTTATTTAAGGGTTCATAAAGGCTTGACTGTTATTTCCTTGACTCCGTACATTCAGATTTACTGGAAAAGGTACTGTCACCTGTATCTGCAGGCCGCTCGTATCTAATTCACGTTTATTCAAAGTGTCTGTCTTTCTCTGTGAATCATAATGAAGTGTTAATCGAGCCTTTGTTGCATTGATTTTGCTGCAGAACCGCGTTGTACGACAAAACCCCGGAGAACGAAACTACCACATCTTCTACGCTCTGTTGGCAGGAGCCACTAAAGAGCATAAGAGTAAGAAAACGCTGTGTTAACATATTCAGATACGAACAGTGTCCTGTAAAAGCAGCTTAATGCAGCTGCTACAGTCTGCACTTTTGGGTTTGTTTAACCCATAAAGACCCAGTGCTACTTTTGTGACGGTTCCCAAATTATTTTTTCTTTAACCTTTCTGAAGCGATTTATCACCATTTATTGCACTATTATATTTTGTGTTCTGCATTTTTTGTGTGAAAAACTTGTACTTTCCTATATTTAACTTACTGATCATGTAGATGTTGAGACGTTCAGCTTAAAGGTGAGGGTTATTATATCAAAAACAGAGAAAACTGTAGAAAAAGTCACTTTTAAAGCAAAATCTCTCATTAACTGAACATAAACCCAGTGTGTTCATCTACTGTCATTGATCCAACTCCATGTGTTTTACTGGTGAATCAATGTTGGAGAAGATGACGGTGTTTCCACGGTAACTACAGAGCCTCTGAACGTCCAAATGGGTCATATCTGATGACCATGAAAAGATGACAGACTGTATTTACACCAATTATTTCCATGTATTGATAGGATTAGTGGATAAACAGGTATTAAACAGTTTAGATCAGCGGATGATTGTGGTCGACTGTGGATGTTTGGGTCTTTAAGGGTTAAAGACAACAGTTTCTGATGTGTCACAGGGGTTTGGTGTTATTGTGATATATACATACTGGAAAAGAAAATGATCTGCGTTGACTGATCTTATATGTTGATGCAGTAATGTAGTAAGGCCACTTCAGATGAAACTAAATATTTTCAAGTGAGAGGAGGGGGTTGACATTTGGTAGAAAAAAAAAAACAAAACTTTTAGATTAAAGTTAAAAGTATACACAAACATTCACAAAACAACACAAATTCATATAAAAAAAAACTTGAATTTTCTTTTGATATGAAGTCATAACTTAACGAGAAAAAGTGTTGACAGTTTCTGGGATTAATGTAAATGTTTGAGATGCAAAGTTTAGTTTTTACAAATGTGTGGGGTTTTTTTGTCCTAATTTTAGAGCTCTGATTTTTTTTTTTTTTTTTTTAAGCTCTTATCCCACCTTTATTTTCCTAAAGTGACTCTAATATGTGGTCATGTTGTGATTATGTTTGTGGAACTGCATCTGGATAATTGTTATACTGTGTAAACCCTTTGCGTGTGTCTTCTTCAGGCCAGTATTTCCTGGAGGATCCAGCTGAATCGTTCCACTACCTCAGTCAGGCAGGATGTCTGAAGGACAAGAGCCTGAATGACAAAGAGCTGTTCAACAGTGTCATGGTCAGTGGGTCCATATCGCATGTTTTTATACATGTTTACAGAGATTTGACACACTACTGTAAAAATGTCCTAGGTCACCATTAGGTTTGTACTTTTATAAAGACCATACATACACCTGTGTGTGTGTCTGCGTTTAGAATGATGGAAAACATCATCGTTACTGCCTCAAAGTAGAAGTGTCCACGTCACCTGTCCTATAGTTGGATTCTGCCGAACCACATTCACTTTCCACTGGGTTGAACTGAAGCCTTTTTATCACTCTGGAGTTAACCACAAGGGGTCAGAGATTTCACCCCATAAACTACTGCCTTATTCAGCTAATTTGTGTCAGGCAGAGCTGCTGTTTGTGTTTGCTATCTCCGGTAGGTTTAAGAGCCTTTTCCTCATGGGAAAAGACTGTATGACAGCAAGAAAAAGTAGCAAAAATATTCAGAATATAATGTGCATGTATGTGAATTGTACAATTTACGGTTCTGCTTAAAGGTTATATTTTGCTTTTATGAGTCTTTGGTTCATTTATTTGTGTATTTGGACCCTAATAGTTCATACAGTTTGAATTTGAACCCTCCAG
>JAPQRP010000017.1:19229673-19252413 GCA_037367295.1 Apogon hyalosoma
TACAGTTTATGGAGACCACAGGGACATGTTTGAAAATGCATAATTCCATTTAAAAAAGCAAAATATCACTCCTTTAAGACAAATATCTTATAAGCACATATTGTCTTGATACAACAGTCCAACTAATATTTAACCGGTAATAAGCTGAAACAACTGTTTTGCAGAAGAGAGGAACAAGTTGATATTTTGATGTAAGACACAGACATAACTTAACTCATTACTGTTTCATTAACTGTTTTCTTGCTTGTAATAAACCTGAATTTGCTAAATGTTGGTATTGTTTTTTTTTTGTTTTTTTTTTTAAAGTTTGGCTTTTCAGTAATTACATTTTTATTCTAATTTTAAGAAATCTAGGTGCAATGTGCTTCCCAATTGTCAGATATATTGTTCATATAACTCAGAGTGTATTTAAGATTACTTTCCAGTGGAATTGTCTTTCCTTGTACTTGAAACACAGATACAGAACAGAAGGAGGAACCTAAAATTCATGGATTTGCATAATAAAGGTTTCAGAGGTGAGACTCACGATTCACTAACCTACAATGACAAACTCTGTTTTGGTTTCTGCAGGACTCCCTCCATGCTCTCATGGCCACATTGAGTGTATCTAATCCATTTTTCATTCGCTGTATTAAACCCAATATGGAAAAGGTCAGTGTGCTTCTTTGTCACATCTCACTAACGGTTAAACTGATACATGTTTGTGCTCTGATTATAAATCATTTTAATTTCTACCAATATGTGTTTTTTTACACACAGAATCCAAATGTGTTCGATCCGGAGGTGGTTCTGAACCAGCTCAGGTACTCTGGCATGTTGGAGACGGTAAAGATCCGCCGGGCTGGGTTTCCTGTCCGCAGAACTTTTAAAGATTTCTTTTCTCGGTAAATTCCTGCCTTTATTTGAGTCTTCTCTGTAGTGTGTGTTTTTCTGTAATTGCCTTGATACTGTACGTTGTGTTCCGTGAAAATGTTGACTTTTCTCACATGCTCTGCTCTGTTTGTCTAACCTTCAGGTATAAAATTATTCTAAAAGAGAAAGAGAAAGTGCCGACAGTGGGAGACGATAAGAAGAGGAGTACCGACCTTCTAATTAAATATGACAAGACCAAGAAAGAATGGCAACTAGGGAAGACTAAGGTGAGGTTTAGGTGTTTTAGCAATATTTTCGGCACATTTAATAACACTTATTACTTCACTTACTTACATGTGCACAGTCCATCTCTTTTGCACTGGCTTTTAATTCAAGTGTATGACTTTTATTTGTTTTATCTTCTGGTTGTATTTTTAGATACTATCGATCTTATTATTGCATATCTGTTTTATCAGTTTTAGTATATCTTATTTCCAAAATCTATATATTTTTATTAGTTTTATTGCATCTTTTGGGCGACACAGTGGTGCAGTGGATAGCACTTGTGCCTCACAACAAGAAGGTCCTGGGTTCGATTCTAACACCAGTCGATGAGTGGGACCTTTCTGTATGGAGTTTACATGTTCTCCTGTGTCTGCGTGGGTTCTCTCCGGGTACTCTGGCTCCTCCCATCATCCAAGCACATGCACTGATAGGTTAATTGGTTAATCTAAATTGTCCATATGATGTGAGAGTGGTTGTTTGTCTCTATATGTTCAGCCCTGTGATGAACTGGTGACATGTCCAGGGTGTACCCCGCCTTCACCCATAAGTAGCTGGAATAGGCTCCAGCGACCCCCGTGACCCCAGTGAGGATAAAGCGGGTTCAGAAAATAAATGAATGAATTACATCCTATATCCTTGCATCATCCTTACAGCACTTCAGACACTTTGCATTGTTGTAAATGTGCTATAGAAATAAACTTGACCTTGACTTGTTGCAGCATTAAAAAAACTCCCCTCTCAATCTACTAAAGGCATGTTCTGCAATGTTAGCGGCATAATGCGTCTGGCTTTATTGAATCTGCATCTGAGATTCCATGCCAGAGAGCAAAATTTGAGGAGAGACTTGAAATGATACAAGCAATATGATTTCCTAATCTTAACCTAGTTTGTCAAGAGGATAGAGAAGGCTTTGTAAAAGAGAGAGAATTTCTCTGCTTGCCTGGACTTATTTGGAATTCCAGATGAAGGCGTTGTCAGAACAGATGGGTTTCCAAGACGTGTTATTTTTTTGTTTTCTGGAGGAAATCTTGCAGCCTGCAACTAGTGGGAGTCATGCAATTCTTGGTGTAAAATCCTCCATGTGGTCCCTTTTCAACAGACCACATTTACACCTGCAGTGTTCCTGGTCCAGAGGTCGCTAATGTGAAGAGCACAGGTGATACAGGGTTCCGTGATTAGGTTTCATTTTATCCTTTACAATGAAAAAAGTGACATAAAATTGGGGTGGGACAAGAAAAGCTTGGCTTCTTTCTACTCCATTTCAGACACAAAGTGTTATTAATGTGCTCCATTGAGATAATTTTTCATTTAGTATGGCATTTTTGTTTGGTCTTTGCTTATGGCTTTCTGTATTCTGGAGTGTTCTGTGGAAGTGTATGTTTTTCTTCTTTTTCTTTCATTTACTTGAAGATTTTCCTCTTGTGTTCAAAATAACTTAGATGAAATTCATGAAATCTGCTTCTTAAAGACCTAAATTTCACAACAGTTGTCCTGGACTATTGACCATGGTCAGAATGCAATGTTTACCCTCATACTGATAATGTTAAATAAAATAAAAAAGCTAAAAACAAAACAAAAAAAACAACAATGAAACAACCTAACAATCATATAGAATTCATGTAGGAATCAGGTTTGACCATAAATCCTGTGAATTGTGGGAGTTCTATTGCAGCCTGTGATGTGACTTCAGATGTCTGTTTTGTGAGCATTGTAAACTATTGTAATTTACTGAAATAATTCTTTATTCTTCCACTAAACTCTTCAATTCTGTTCTAACCAATCTGATGCTGATTTGGTAGACTATGCTGGTCATTATTGAAAGTAACTGGCTGGGTCTGTGATTTGAGCGCTGACAATTTGTGCACTTTCTTTGCAAATCTGTCCCTTCGAGTCCAGAATTCATCAGTAATATGTATGTTTTACACATCACCAGTGAAAGTAATACCTTCTTCATATGGTATTTTCTTATTCTTGCTGTTAACCGTTAACTTTCCTCTGTAGGTGTTCATGAAAGAGTGTCTGGAGCAGCGTCTGGAGAAAGACAGGGATGAAGTCAGACGTCAAGCTGCCATGATAATCCGAGCTCACCTGCTCACTTTCTCTGCCAAGTACGATCATTTTCATCATGTTTAACATCTTCAGTCGAGTGTCTTTCAGTCTCATGTTATAAAAATGCTTTTGTTTTCTTGTTTTGTCCCCAGGAAGCACTTTAAGCGTGTACGTGCCAGTGTCGTCACCATCCAGAAACACCTCCGGCGGCACATCCTCCACAAGCAGTTTGTGAAGAAGCGCAAGGCGGCGTTGGTTCTGCAGAAACACAGACGAGGCCAAGTGGCACGAACACGGGTCCGAAAACTCAGAGCGGAGAAGAAGAAGAAGGAGGAAGAAGAGAAGAAGAAAGAGGAAGAAGAGAAGAAGACTCTTGGTGAAGGAGCAACAGGGGAAGTGACAGGAGAAGCAGACGAGGCGGACAAAAAGGTAAATGCTCAGCTGGTTAAATGTGACTGAACAAAACATCTGGGATCTCAAATAAACATTAATGCTGATGTTCTGTTGCAGCTGAAATGCTAAATTTGTCTACAAAAGAGACTGTGTATTTACATAGAGTGCAGCAGCAGTTACTTTAACCCATAAAGACCCAGAACCAGTTTTGTGGCAGTTCCCAAATGATTTTTTCTCTCTATTTAACTTTTCTTTAGTGATTTATCATCATTTATTATAATATTATTCTCTGTATTTTTTCAGTGCAAATCATGTATTTTCTTGTATTTCATTTAAAGATCTAGTTGATGGTCATTAAAAGTCAGAGTAAATTCAAAGTTTATTATGTCAGAAACAGAGAAAACTGAACAAAAAGTGGCATTTTCAACAAATATATCAATAACAGTATAAAACAAGTGTCTCTATCCACTGTCGTTTATCAGACTCCATGGGTTTTACTGGTGAATCAATGTCGTAGAGGATGACGGTGTTTCCATGGTAACTACGGAGCCTCTGAACATCCAAATGGGTCATATCTGATGACCATGAGAAGATGACAGACTGTATTTTACATCAATTATTTACATGGATTGACAGTATTAGTGGATCATAAAGGTGTTTTAGAACAGTAGATCTAGGCTTTGGTTGGCAGTGGCTGTTTGGGTCTTTACGGGTTAAACATTATCTCCACATAAGTCAGGGTCTGATGGTCATTAATGCTGTGGGTTCTGAAGTTGTTTCCACGTCACCCATTCTGTTTACTACAGTAGGTGCAGTAGTTGTGGTACAGCAGCCTGATCTCCTTAAGAAGCTGAAAATCTGGTGTAAGCCCCTCACCCACCCCACCCCCTCAGTGTCTATAGGAGTATTTAATAACTCATTTCTGAATTAATACTAATTCATTATCTAAACCATGAGGATTTGAAGAAAAAGAGATACAGAAAAAGAGTTTAAGTGAGGAGGGAGTTCTTTATCAGCTTTCTGCAGGTGTTGGTGGCACCACCCAGCTGCATGTGGCAATTTGCCCTGGTCTTTTGTGAATTAGGCTGGATTTGCAGTGAGGTTTATTAACATAGAAAAGGGCTGATTTTGTGCTGAATGCATGAGTGTTCCCTAATTTACGTCTATGCAAATGGGGCAACTGCATAATGAGGCATCAGGAATCTGCTTGGAAGCACCATTTTTGGTCAACTTTACCCTTTGTAGGTGCTTTGGTAAATACATACTATCTTTTGTTTCCTATGGAATAGTGTAGTGCAGTTCTTTTGAGGGTTTGGATTTTTCATGTGTATAATCACTCCAGGAAAACCCAAGGTGTGTAAAATGACATTTTCTATTGGTTCCTAAAATGACTCTTTCCTCTTCTCTGCTCGTGAAGGATGAGGCCCGACAGATGGAGGAGATCCTGCAGTTGGAGAGAGAGATCGAGCGCTTACAGAAGAAGAGAGAGGACGAGGTCTCTCAGCTGTGTGAGTCTTCCAAACAGGAGCTGCAGCTGCGCAGAGACGCTGAACTCAAACGGATGAAGAAGGAGGCCTCACGCAAAGCCACGGAGCTCATCGACCTCCTCAACTTTGGAGGCGTGGATCCTGCGCTGGCAGCTGGAGCCAAGACCTCAGCTGAAGCCAAACCTCCAAAAGCTGTGACTGCAGCCAAAGGTGCATCCAAAGATGAGGAGGTAGATGAAGGCTTCCACGCAGAGGAGGAGTGCATCCCCCTGCCTGACTTCCCCCCTCCTGCTGAGACGGATGCTCCTATAGATCAGGACATCCTCGTTCAGCTCCCCCCTCCTCCACCTGCTTTTGCAGAGGGAACAGTGCCTCCTGCACCTCCTCCTCCCCCTCCTTTGCCTGCAGACGGCGTCGCAGGCCTGCCTCCTCCTCCTCCTCCTCTACCTCCACCCGGCGATGGCTCTGCTGTCCCTCCACCTCCTCCACTTCCCCCTCCCCTTCCAGAGGCAGAGAAAAAGGAAGGAGCCAAGGCCGAGACGGAGAGGAAGGTGAGCATGGTGGAGAGCCTGGTGGACGGAGACGAGCCCATCTACAGTATGCCTGCCGACACGGAGTCAGACTACGACCAGGAGGAGGAGGAGGGCTCAGTCACCGCTGGAGACGACAGCTCAGTGTCAGGAAGCAACCGTGGGAGCACCGCTGTGGCGGATGAGGAGCACCCGAGGAAGTCGACCTGCACCAATGCCAGTATCGAGTCCTACAGAGGCAGCTCTGACTCTGTGAGGACACACACTTACACGCATCCTCACACGCGTGCACGCAGATATGTATGAGCAGCTACGCACAGACACTTTCATTATTGTGTCATTTCTTTAATGGAAATTGAAATATTCTCACTTGTGTTAAGCTGTTCCACAGTCATTACATATTCACGTTATTATCTGCTGTTTCAGTATGCAGACAGTGATGATGAGCACGACGGCATGATGGACACTGATGAAGAAGTGACGAACGGCAGGGTGACCTTGCTTAATGGAAACGGACCGCCATATTTCCATGGTTACCTCTACATGAAAGGTCAATGAATATATCTTTTTTCTAAATTATGGTGCAGTGTGTAGGATTTATGGGTGTATGATGGGATATTTGGGTTTTCCTGGTGATCACATGCACAGGAGAAATTGGGTTTCTGATACGGATTAGGTAGAAACAAACACTATATTCACACTTCAGGTAAAAACAGCCCAAATCAGACTTTTTGCCCATATGACCATATCTGATTTTTTTTTATTATGATAGTCTGAACAGCATAAGTCTGATTTTTTTTTAAAATCAGATCCACACCACTTTCATATGTTTTGCAATGTGACTTCAGTCTAAATGGTCATGTCGCATTTCACCTGACTTTTACATAATAGAAATAGGATGTCACAGTTCTGCACTGGACGAGGTGGGAAGTGGGAAGATCATATTAACTTCTGTAAACATAACGTGCTGTGTGTGACGTCATACCTTCTGCACATGTGGGTCACTTCAGGACCACAGACCGTTCACACATGGGTCTGATGGCAGTGTAATTTAAATTATAATGTGAACAACCATGCAACAAAAATCTGATTTCAGCAAAAAATTTGAATTCCGCATTAGGACCTTCAGTGCGAATGTAGCAAAAAGGTCCTCTTCTATGTCTCCACATGTTCAGAAGGGACAAACCAAACACCACATCATGTTTCTGTGTTCACCATAGGACACGGTGAGGAGAGGAGTCTGTGTCAGTCTAGAACTTCATCACTAGATGCCACTAAATGCTACACACTGCACCGTTAAACCATTACATTACATTTAGTGTGAGTTCGTTGAGTCTAACATGTCTTCTGCTCCCTCAGCTGGTCTTATGATCCCGTGGAGGAGGCGGTGGTGTGTCTTAAAGGATGAGACCTTCATGTGGTTTCGGTCTAAACAAGAATCTCTCAAGTCTGGCTGGCTCTACAAGAAGGGAGGAGGACTGTCCACTCTGTCCCGCAGGTTGTTGTAGTTGTTACTGAGTGTAGCTGCATGCTAATAAAATAATGCTTGTAGCACTTCTATGTCATTAGTTATGATGTAAAAACTGTATGAATGCATTTAGGGGAATTTTGAGTAAAGTAGATGTAAAAACACATCGTAAACCAAAAATAACTGTATGTAATCCAGTGTCAAAAAGAATATTATGCATGATGTGAGTCATTTAAAGCTGCAGTACGCAGACTGATGTCATATCATGCTCCTGTGTAAAACTGAACCCAAAATATCAGGGTTAGAGGAGCTGCTATGCTACTTTTTTGGGAATCTTGACAGCAGTTGGTGATTACAGTTGTCAATCTTCAGATCTTCATCCCTCCTCCTCTCTCTGAAAGGCCTGTGATTGGCCAAAAAGGTCCCTCACAGACTACAATTTCTAAAGCCTGGAAACAGGAACATGATGAATTTCAGTACTCTAATAATAATGTGTTGAATTATTATTATGGAATTATGGAATTTCTTCCCTAGTGGCACCAAAAAAATACTGCTTACCAAAGCTTTAAATGGCTTTCTATTAAACATAAGGTTGTAATTCAGAGTGTGGTTGACTCAACATAGCACAAGAACTACAAACAAAATGAAACCACCAACAGTGTATTCACTAACAACCGAATTACAAAACCATGCATGTTGGTTTAACTGATTCAAAGATCCACCTGTATCATGAAAACACATGTGCATGAACAGTTCCCTTTACCTTCTCTTGGCGTTTTGGGAATTTGTCTAACTTAATCATTTTAACACTCTGCAGAGCTGGAGTACTACACAAGCAACCGTATAGTGACTTTTACTGATATCTTACAGTGCAAATATACTCAAATAACGAGGATTCAGCTAAATTGTGTGCAACTAAAAGTAACTTGTCATTTTAAGATGCATGGAAGAAGCGAAGTTATATCAGCACAGTGTGGTGGGATATGTCTAACCTCTGGTGCATGTATGCTATAGATAACTAATTTTCCATAACACCTGTATAAGTCTTAAGAAGTAGTGTATATCATTGATAAAGTAAAACAGATCTTTGTCATGTTTGAAGGATCGCTACTGCTTGATGTTTCATGGTGTCTGTTTTTTTATGCGGCAGGAACTGGAAGATGCGTTGGTTTGTGCTGAGGGACAGTAAACTGATGTATTATGACAACGACAGTGAAGAGAAGCTGAAGGGGACCATCGACATCCGCGCAGCCAAGTAAGCTTTAGACAAAACCCTGTATGTGATTTGACACAATAGTCACATCACACACAGGGATTTGTTTCAGTGTTTCCCAAAATAACAATACATAGGGAATTTAATGTCAATGTGATTGTATTTGTTGACACTTAAATTTGTACATACAGTTCCATAAAATCCACTTATCAGGACACTAGAAACAAGAACAAACAGATCCCAGCATAGTTAAATGTGCCTGCCCCCCACTGACTGACCAACCAACCACCCCCGGTCTAATGGACAGTGCAAAAATCACAACACATGCACCTTGTTTTTCTTAATCTTACCTCGTATATATGCTTTATTGCCTGTATATATCCTATCTGTTGCACATATTTCATATCTGTAGTATAGTTAGCTTTTTGTATATTTCAGCAGTTTTTATAGTACTTTAGTAGTATATGTATATCTAATAATATATCTTGTGACTTTCATACATTGCTTACATTTTTCTGTATTTTGTGTGATATTTTATACAGTCCTTTTTGCACAAATTGCTTTTGCTGCTAAACAAAACAGAGCTGCTAAACAAATTTTCATTGTGATAGTGACAATAAAGATATATTCTATTCTATTCTATTCTATTCTATTCTCACAGGTCTATACCTTACACTTCTCCATGTTCACAGCTTCAGCAATATTATGAATGCATCTTTAATTTCCATCTGAAACTTCACTATTTTAATTTACTCTAAGAGAGCCACAAGTAGCCTGCATACAATAGCGCAGTAGTAAAACTATATATATGTGTGTGTGTGTGTGTGTGTGTGTGTGTGTGTGTGTGTGTGTGTGTGTGTGTGTGTGTGTGTGTGTGTGTGTGTGTGCCCTCTTTTCTACAGGGAGATTGTGGATAATCATGAAAAGGAGAACGCTCTAAACATTGTGACAGATGAGAGGACGTATCAGGTGTTTGCAGAATCACCAGAGGATGCCAGGTTTGGAGGAGATTCAAGACTAAATCCTAAGTGAAAACATGATTTGGTGTGTGTGTGTGATTAAAGTGATGTATTTTTTAATTTGTGTTGTTTTTGTGTTCTGTTCAGTGGGTGGTTTAATGTGCTCAGTAAAGTGCGCGTGTGCACTCCTGATCAGCTTCTGGAGATGTCCCATGAACAGGCCAACCCAAAGAACGCTGTGGTCAGTTGGCACACCAGCAATAAAATGTCATTTCTACTTGATCAGTACTTTTTTTTTTTTTAATTTCACACAAGACAGAGACTTTTACTGATTTAATTTTACTGAGCTTGATCTTAAAAGTGGCTCCCTGAAGCAAACAATATTCAGAGGCATGCAAATAGTTAGCACTTAGCATCTCTTAAAAGCTGTTATGAATCTTTCAAAACTGGAGTGTAATATCAAGTCTTCCTTACTTCCTCATTCAGGGAACTCTTGATGTGGGGCTGATTGACTCTGTATGTGCATCTGACAACCCTGATAGGTAAGTCGGACTAATCCAGAACCCAATTCATGGTAAGAGTGGATCCTTTTTCTGGTGGACCGTGCTCATATATTCTGGTCTTACCCTCTTATTGGGCTGTTTTGGGAGGAAGTGTCCAAAACAATCCTCAAAGCACTAGGCTTTGAGGTGAGTATGTCCTTTCCCACACTATACCTTGGACTTCCCCCAGGTGATTTAAACAAGAATGATTCATATTTACTAAAGATTTTTATGGTAGCCAGCAAGAAAGCAGCCTTCAGAAACACCTGTATGAATACTGTAAATCAGTTTCATCATATGGAGCAGATCCCTTATAATCTGAGGCTACAAAAGGATAAAGGGGAAGGACATTGGCAAAAGTGAACCCTTTCCTTCGCTCAGTAACTTCCAAAATGCTACCTGCTGAAATCTGCCTAAGCAGGTGTAACTTATATACAGACACATTTACACTGTGTGAGAATGCATATTTATTTATGTATTTATTATATTGTGACTCCATGATCCAATTGTTTGTGTTACGTTTGTTTAACCGTGTTTGTAGTAAAAATAAGAAAAATAAAGTTAAAAAAAAAAAGAGTGGATATTTTTTCAACAGTAAACTTTTGCATTATATCACTTTCCCCAAATTAAGCGAGAAAACGTTATTTACAAAAAATGTAGTCAACAGTAAAATAATTCAAATAAAAGTAAAAACAAATGCAAAACTTTTACACAGAGGATCCCTGACTATCTGAAGGTGTTTTTTATTTAAAGAGTGCCACTTTCACCTTTGCAGGCCCAACTCTTTTGTCATCATCACGGCCAATCGCGTGATCCACTGTAACAGTGACACACCTGAAGAGATGCACCACTGGATCAGTTTGCTGCAAAAACCCAAAGGAGATGCCAGGATAGACGGACAGGAATTCCTTGTCAGAGGTGAGACCTGAATAACATTTTTTTCTTTTTTTTTAAATGCTGACAAACATATATAGTCAATATGTGTTATTATAAACCACAGTCTGAGTCAGGCCTGGCGCCTGGTTGCAGGACAAAGTGATCTCTAAAGTTACTGAAATGATTAAAAGTTGTATCCTCACCACAAAATTCAACCATACTGGAGATTTGCTCTCATTCCCAGCTTTAAAGCTTTGTAGCCGTCCAGGAAAAATTGCTAAAAAAAACCCAGTTATCTAAAATGTAACTTTACCGTGCTGAAGATGTGTGACAGTTATCCTTCAAATCACAACTTAAACCTTGGATGAAGGAAAACCAAGCCTGTGACTATCAGTAGATTGTCCTCAGTGTGGTGTTGTGCGTTTTTATGATGTGTTGTCTTTTGTCAGTTGTCACCTGCCCAGGGACTACAGATGGACATTAGCACTGTTGCTACAATCTGGCATATTTATAGCTGCAATAGCTGTAGATGTTCATTAATATGCACTGTCCCTAATTAATAAACAAATAAATAAATAAAGACACCAATGCATACGAGTATCTGACAGAGTTTGCTTGGATTTGTATTGCTTTGAAAGGCAACATACAACAAATCAAATCACTTGTAGCTGTATTGGGAATATTTCTATTACTTTTTTCTAAAGCCTAACAGTTACTTCCTGCAGGGAAGGATCCATGAAACTGTCTTTAACCAACCAGAGTTCCGCAAAAATGGCAACTCTGTAACCTGTGTTATGGTTTGACTTCAGTATTTTAATACATTATTTTGGGTTAAAAACTCACAAAGGAACTAACTGCACTGTTTTACAAGGCAAAATCTCTGCCCCAAGAGACTCTCATTTTCAGAAAAGAGCAGTATAACGACTTCAGTTCCCCACTGGAAATTTTGGAAAGATGGGCCTCTGATTATGGTGTCAGCATTCATTTTTATACAGATAAAATAAATTAATCCCAAACATTATCAAATATTTTGGCCTTGTTTCTCCCTCCTTTCAATGCTTCTTTTTCCTGTATCTTAATTTCTCAGGCTGGCTTCAAAAGGAGATGAAGACAAACGCTAAGAGCACCTCCCTGAAGCTGAAGAAGCGCTGGTTTGTGTTGACCCACAGTTCTCTGGATTACTACAAGAGCTCAGAGCGTAACTCCTCCAAGATGGGAACTCTGGTCTTGAACTCCCTCTGCTCCATCATTCAGCCGGATGAACGAGTGCACAGGGAGACAGGTGAGGAAGGAGAGAACGAAGGAAAAGGCAGGAAGGGCAGCTTTAATCAGGGATTAGACATGTGAGATTTGGGATTACATGTAATGAGAGAATCTGAGTTTTACAATGAAATGGGAAAAATTAATTCAGACTGTTTTTTTTTTTTTTTTCAATTGCTTTATGAAGAATAAATGAGGACTGTGTCTTTATTTCTAAGGCTACTGGAACATCATAGTGTATGGGAGGAAGCATTCCTACCGCCTTTACACAAAGATGCTGAACGAGGCCATGAGGTGGACGGCTGCGATACAGGGCGTCATCGACAGTAAGACGCCTATAGAGACTCCAACTCTGCAGCTCATCAGAGATATCAAGGTGTGTCACAGAAACAGACACAAAACACAAGATCAGGGGTGTCAAACTCATTGTAGTTCAGGGGCCACACTCAGCCCAATTTGATCTCAAGTGGGCCAGACCAGTAAAACATTAGCATAATAGTCTTTAAACTATTCCATTTTTTTGTCTTTACTTTTGTGCAAAAAAGTAAATTAAAGTATGAAAATATTTACATTTACAAACTATCCTTTCACAAACAATGAATAACCCCAGCTACCTGAAATGTCTTAAGAAAAATAAGAGCATTTTAACAATATTTTTAACAGCGTATTATTTACAAATGTGCATTACAAGTTCACAAAACATTTAGTAAAAGGCATAATAATGTTCATTTTTTTTAGATTTAGTTCAATTCAAAAAAACTGTTTGTCAACATGGGGCACTTTAAAGGCACATGTAAGCAGCATGATCGTACACTTTTATACAACCCAGGAAAACTAAAAATAAAGTATACAATAAATAGTTGTAATAAGAATAGGAAGAGCAACTAAGTACAATTAAAAAAAGTCTGAATCAGGTGGATAAAGTGGGTAAAATGCAGACACGTTACAAATATATTCCATGGGCCAGATTGGACCCTTTGGTGGGCCGGTTTTGGCCCGTGGGCCGTATGTTTGAAACCCCTTCACAAGTTAGAAAGAGCATTTTTAGATGAATGTATCCTTTTCGTGTCTTCTCAGGAGAACAGTGTGAACCCAGACATAGTGGAGCAAATGTACAGGAGGAACCCTATCCTCAGATATACCCAGCATCCTCTGCACTCCCCTCTACTGCCGCTCCCCTACGGAGAGGTCACCAGCCGTGAGTACACCTCCAATTCTGCACCCAAAAATAACCTGCATGTATGAAGGATTGTCAGGAGACGCCCCCCTTCACCTGTCACCTTCTGCTGTGTTTTCTTTTCCAGTCCAAAGGCAGCAGGGTTACGCCAGTCTGCAGGATGAGGCAGTGAGAGTGTTCAACTCACTGCAGGAGATGGAGACGCTGGCAGACACTGTGCCCATCATTCAGGGCATCCTGCAGACCTGCCAGGACCTGCGCCCTCTCAGGGATGAGGTGCTGTTACTTTATAAGAAAAACACGATTTATAATATCTTTGCATCCCAGCAAAAATATATATACAAACCGAAGTAAAACTAGATCCGCATAAATGTGGTATTACCCATAGGAACTAAGAGCTATTTCATATAACACATGGGACATGATTTAAAAGACATCTTCTATCTATCCAAAAGGTAGAAGGTAGTGATTGCCAGTAGTCGTGTTTCCATAAAGAGAAGAAAATGTGAATTATGTGCATTGCTATAAATGTGCGAGGTGAATAAATTAGGCTGTGTAAAAGTTCAACACTCAATATCTCTTTGGACTGCCTTTAGCTTTGATTAGTTCACCACAACATTCATTTTCTTCTTCTTTTTTTTTTTTTTTTGGACACATAATGTTGCTGAAGCTAGACCTAGTCAACTGAATCAACCCCAGATCATAAGCTGTCCCCACAGGCATGTACTGTAGATGCTAGGCATGATGGGTAATCATTTCATCTGACATCTTTTCTCCCCCTAATGCATCCATCACTCTGGAAGAGGGTCAATATGGACTCACTCATGAGACCACATGACCTTTCTCCATTGAAACAGTACAGTCTTTAAGCTCCCTATCAAACTGATGGTTGTTTAAGGAATGGGAAGCTACTCACTGCATCAGTTACAGCTAAAGAACTTGTTACACCCAAAATATATGAATCACTACAATAATTATCTAGTGGAAGGATGTGAACTATTTGCTTGGTTAAATCCAGGTGGGAACTTTTTTTTAGCCAGGCCATTTATATTGTCACACATTTATGTAATAAACAGAGCAAAAGAAGAATAGTATTTGCTTCTGTTTAAAGAGACAGATTTTCATCTATGGAATGATTTTGTCTCCACACAAACCTGCTGCTACCAGCTGTATTTTAGCTCCTAATGTGAATATTGGAATATCCTGGATGCCACCAATCAGTCAGGTGATCAGATATGTGAAATGGAGTTTTCCCATCACCTAAAATGTGTATTAACAAAAACACAAAATCTATCTCAAACACTCAGACTATCTCAGATTTGCAACACCCCAACATACATTGTACAGTGGTGGAAAAAAGTTTTTGGACACCCCATGCATTTGTAATATATTCCATTCAGAATCCCTCTTCAGTCATTGAACTCTATGCAGTATTGTTCCATTTTCCAAACCCACATGCCCCCTTCTGCGTGTACTCTGTTCTATCAAGGTCAAAACTGGATGTTTCAGTAGATAATGAAACACATCCTGAACGTTTTGTTATTTTTTTCTTATTAACAATTAACTGTTTGATGCAGCCACGCCTTCTGAAACTCAAAAAGGATTTTTATGCAAATATTTCATTATAATGTTTGAGATTATGTAAAATTTTAAGGGTTTCCAAAAACTTTTTTCCACTACCGTATATATGCACTGTCTTATTCAAAGTTAACCCTAACAAATAGGAGAGGCCAGGTGGTTTTTTGTCAATTTTTTCACGTGCTTTCTAATATTTTGTTTCTCAGGTGTATTGTCAGGTGATCAAGCAGACCAATCATGTGCCTCAGCCTAACAGCCCAGCCAATCGAGCACACTGGCACCTACTCACCTGCATGAGCTGCACCTTCCTGCCCAGTCGAGCCATTCTCAGATACCTCCGCTTCCACCTCAAGAGGTTTGTGCACCTGCACTATCACTGGTGCTTTTCATTTGGACATGAACATCTGTAAAATAAATCTTAAATAAATGTATGTTTTCTTAGGGTACGAGAGCGTTATCCTGGTACGGAGATCGAGCGTTACGCCAGTTTCATCGGGGAATCCTTAAAGAAGACCAAGACTCGTGAGTTTGTTCCGTCACAGGAGGAGATCGCCGCCCTGCTGGTGAGACAGGAGATGAGCACCACTGTCTACTGCCATGGTGGAGGCTCCTGCAAGATCTCCATCAATTCACACACCACAGCTGGAGAGGTGCGCATGAAAAACACACATGAAAATACTGAAACATCATGGAAGTGTCTCAGGACTGTGTGCTGATTCAAATGTTAAAATGTTGCTGCTGCAGGTTGTGGAGAAGCTGATCAGAGGTCTGGCCATGGAGGACAGCAAGAACCTGTTCTCTCTGTTTGAACACAATGCCTTCACAGATAGGGCACTGGAGAGCAGGGTGATAGTAGCAGATGTCCTAGCCAAATTTGAGAGGTATTTATGTTTCAACACTTATCTGTGTTTAACGTTAGTTTCTTCACAGGATTAATGTAAATTTTGATCTGCACAGATTTCAGTGGTGCAAATATGTTAGAAACTATAGCTACACTTTAGCTAAATAAACCTGCAAATACCAATATTTTTAGAAGTTAAAGATTAACTTACTTTATCATCCCTGTAGGGAAATCTGCATTTTGTATTTGCACCCATCCTGATATATACACAGCACCTAGCATTAGCATTTAGCACTAGCACTTGTGAGCTGCAATCGAAGGCACCCAGCAATTAATGTCAATATTTTATGTACTTTGAGGAGATAAATATGTTAGTAACTACACTTTGCTGCAACTATACCAGTATCTTTAGAAGCTGAATTTAACTGACTTTATTATTCTTGTAGGGAAATCTGCTTTCTGTGTTTTGCATTTGCATTGTACACTTCAAAATACACACACAGCACCTAGAATTAACATTAGCAATTAGCATTTATACTTAGCGCAATGCAAGGAGTGAGCTGCCATTGAAGGGGCTCAGGGATTAATGTGTGCATCTTATCTGCACAGACTAGTGGAGTTAAATATGTTAGCAACAACACTTCACTAAAATGACACCAGTGGTTTTTTTTTTTTAAGCGAAAAGTTTACTCACTATACACATTAGCAATTAGCACATTAGAAGCAGTGAGCTGCCATTGAAGGCACTTGGGGACCAACACCACGTCTGCATCAGTACGGTGGTCTGACAGGAGAATTAGCCTAAATAATTCTGGATATTTCTGTGTGTAGCCACAGCCAATAAGACACAAAGCTAACAAAAACACTTTGACTGACTCCTCTCTCTGAATGTATCCTGTCGTTCCAGACTGGCAGGTAGTGAAGAAGAGGAGGAGGAGGGCGAGTGGAAACTCTACTTCAAGCTCTACTGCTTCCTGGATGTAGAGAGCATGCCCAAAGAGGGAGTAGAATTTGCCTTCATGTTTGAACAGGTGAGATTTCCTCAGTAACAGGAGCCGTTTCTGTTTCTGTGTCTCTGTTCCCTTACTGACCACCTCTCTCTTGTTCTCTCAGGCACATGAATCCCTTATAAGCGGTCACTTCCCAGCCTCAGAGGAGACTTTGCAGCACCTTGCCGCATTTCGTCTCCAGTATCTCCATGGTGATGGTGCGGGTCGGGCCGGGTGGAGCCTGGGAAGCGTTTATCCGATCGGCCGCCTCCGAAATCGCATTCTGCACTCCACCAAGCCGGGAGTGGGGGCAGTGGGAGGAGCAGGAGGGGGAGGAGGAGCGGGAGCGGGAGATGGGAAGGGCACAGCAGGAGGCCAGGGAGGTGTCAGTGTCGGGGCTGAGAAGAGAAAGACCCCCAGCTTCCTAGACGGCACCCTGAGGAGAAGCTTCAAAACGGGTTCACTGAAGAAACAGAAGGTCAGTGGTGCAGGAGGAACACTTCAGAACCTTCTTTAAAAATATACTGCAATAGTGGAGCTAGAGAATCAGCAAAAACCAACACCTATTTGAAGATTTTTGGTGTTACGGCAGACAGTTCAGTTGTTACGGGGCTTTTGTGGTTATGTGGTGCACCGGTTTAGATGAACAGCCTGTGCAAGAATTACACCTAATTGTATTATAGTTATTTGTCAAAGCAGCTGACAAGGGAATGAGTAAATATCTATTTTGACAACAGCTACAGTTTGTTGTCATTGTTATATGTTTGCACGGGGCTGCTGTGGCTCAGTTGGTGGAGCAGGTCGTCTAATGACCAAAGGGTCCTTGGGTAAGACACTGAACCCTAAATTGCTCCCAGTAGGGCTATGTGTTAAAAAAAAAAAAAAAAGCGCTATATAAGTTCTGGTCCATTTACTCTACACACCTGACAAAAGGCATCCGTAAAATTGTCGCCTTGCTTCTCCAAATAACACGACATCTTTAGACAGCAGACTTAACTCTGACACAGAATTAACCACGTGGCTAAAATGTGTCTGTACAGGTGGAGGAGGAGCAGATGCTGGAGATGTGGGTGAAGGAGGAGACGTCGGCCACACGGACCAGTGTTCTAGAGAAGTGGACCCGGCTGCAGGGCATGCCTCAGCACCAGGCCATGCTGAAATACATGAGCATCATTAAAGAGTGGCCTGGATACGGATCTACTCTGTTTGACGTAGAGGTGAGAGAATAGTAATGATGGGTTTAGATTCAGATTTGTCGTTCAGTATTTGAGCCCTGTCTCCTCTTTCTGTATCTCCAGTGTAAAGAGGGCGGCTTCCCTCATGACCTGTGGCTCGGTGTGAGTGCAGATAACGTGTCTGTGTATAAACGAGGTGAACCCAAACCTCTGGAGACCTTCCAGTATGAACACATCACCTTCTTTGGGGCATCACAGCCCTGCACCTACAAGATCATTGTGGATGAGAGGGAGATGTTCTTTGAGACTCCACAGGTAAGAGCTTTTATATATGTGTTTAGTACAGAGCCGAGGTCCCGCCCTTATTGTTTTGCACCCATGGGACCTTACTTTAGAGAAAATATGGATGAAATCACTGGCAAGAGACATGTTTAGATCCTGTTTCATTTGAGACATAATTTGCATATATAATGATTTCTCAATTTAAAAGACAATTATAAAGTCAAAGGTGCTGTTGGTCATAAAGACAGTAAAGTACCATGTAGTTTTGGGTGAAATGGCTCAGTGGACTACATCTCTTGTCTCATGGGATACGTGTCACAAACGTCAAAAATATCTTTACTTTGATGCATTTCACCTCATTTTTTGAGAATGACTTTAAAAGTGTAAAAAAGAGGTGAAAATCCCCTCAAGTGTAATGATACTGAGAGCTGCAGATGGATCTTTTTTACATTTTTTTTTTACCTCTGGGCAGTTTGTGCAGAGACAGATTTTGGATGACATCCCCTATTTGACTTTTGGTTTTGTAGTTTTTGTAATTACGTATCTCCCAGTTTGATACTTTATTAGTTTTACAACAAACGGACTTGCTAAATGTACTGGATATGGACAAACAGTAAATGATGGTATGAATTAAACAGGATTAGAGACTTTCTCTTATGTTGACTATTGTACATATTTTTTCTTTTCTTTTTTTTTTTTTAAATATTTTTTATTGGGAAGCAGGTGCAAGTCAAATTCTGTCACTACAGACAATGATTTTATGCATCCACTGATACATGTGCCAAGAGAATAATTAAAATATGATTCACAAAAATAAATAATAATACATATACGTATAACCACATACACCCACGTATACACATACATAAGTGCCTCATTATAATTGACAGTCATACCTAAATCAGTGATGAATAATAGAAAAACACAGAGCACCTGCATTTTTTTTTGTACATATTTTGTCTGAGATTCCCATAGGACACACAGGAAGGGACGTCTCCTCTTTGAACTAAAAATTGGAACAGGCCTTTTTTTTCAAATATGAAGAAAATCCAAGGCATGTGATTGTGAAATATGCATGATTTAGAAAGTATGTGTCATGAGTGTCTACTAGAAAAATTCAGACCTTTCAGTTACTTCAGTGAAAGGAGCAGGGATCAAAATGTGAGTCCTTTCCATTCTGGAGCTGTGCATGACTTACTCTACACCAATTTCTATTCCTAGTTTCACCGAATTAATTGACTTTCATTTTAATACCGCACATATTATTCAACAGGAAATCAAAAGAACCTCATTCAGCTGTTAACGTCATTTTTTTACTTTTGTTACCGTTGACTGGAACTGAAATGAGGCATTTATACGTTCCGCCCACAGTGATATTGTTCAGCGGTGGTTTTGGTGAATCAGTGCTGGGAACTGTCATCGTTTCTGGTCAAGCAAAATGTCATCAGCAGGTTGACCAAAAATAAAAACGAGAGATGAAATGAGTGAATCAGGTTTGAGCTGGTTGAATGTCTGCTATGTTGTATGTCTGATAATCATTGTCTGTTGGTCTTTATCAGGAAATGACAAATACTGTAATTTAAAACATCAGAAAGAGTGATTCAGTTATCACAAGGTATTTGGAGTTGTAAATGGGGGGGGGGTCACATTTTGATTTCCACTTCTGTACAAAAGTGACTAAAAGATCCAATTTTTTCAGTAAACACCAGAGATGCAGATGTTCTTTTCTTTTCTCTGCAGTCTTCATACACAAAAAAATGGAATGTACCATTTTTTTTCAGATATGTTTTATGATTTTACAGTTTATTACTGAATTTTTATTGCTATTATGTTTTTTTTTTTTTTGTCTTAGGCTCAGTTGCACCAACAGTCATTATTCTTAAACTAGAGTAAATGCACTGGTGATATGTGGAGAAAACTCATTATTATTTTTCATAATAAAACTAACAGGAGCTAATATTAGGTAGTGAAATGCAGCTCAGTACCCAAGTTTTTATTGAGGAAAATGTAACTAATCATCATCATCATTATCATCATTAGACCCATATATTAGACATTCTTTACAAAACAATGAAAAATAATTAGAATTTTCATTTTTAGTGAGGATAATGTTATTTTATTGAAACCTAGAGCACATTGTTTTATCTGTATTTACTGGTAATTGCTGATGTTGTATTTTCATACTTATGCAGAACAAATTGGGTTGTGACAGCCACAGTTGCAGCAGATAACTTTGAGTGTTCCTGTTTAGGTTGGAGAAATCACCAAGATCATGAGAGCTTACATCAACATGATGGTGAAGAAGCGTTGCAGCATCATGTCCGTGACCAGCGTGGCCAGTTCCTGGGTCAGGTGATCACCACACACCAGTCAGAGCCCTTCCCTTGGTTCGTCCAGCGGCACCAGTTGCCTCACGCCCCCTGTTGCATCGGCTGGTTGGTGTTGATGGAGGCAGTTGCACCGACCAGCTGATCCTCAAGGTTGAATCAAGTGTGGCGGTCAATAAAAGAAGGAAGATAGAGGTGGAAACAAAAGCCAAACTACTGGCGTGGGATAGGGACTGATTATTTAAAAACAAGCATGGGAAAAGAATCAACCTGTATTTTGGGATGGCTCTGAAATTCATAACCCCAGTTGTAGTCCTGCATGTAGATGTTCAAGCACACTTCAAACTTCTCTCAGTTTTCCTTTCTGGACAAACCGTAATAACAAGCACAACGTACCACTGCGCTGCCCAGTCCCACTCTGTCCCACTCTGCCCCACTCTGTCCCACTCTGTCCCACTCTGTTCCGGTCTGTCCTGGGTGGCTCCCTTTCCCACAGTGCACTGCCAGACTAGAGGAAAGCCACGACTTCTCAGTTCAATTTCCTTTTGCCTCGTTCTCTCTTTCTTTTTCACTCTTCCAATTTCAGAGTCTCTCTCTCTCTCTCTTTCGTGCATTTGTCCTCACTCTTGTTGCATCATGTTTCATGCTATCGGTATTACGTTAAAATACTTAATTATTGCTTGCTTTCTCTCTGTTGCTGTCTCTATTCCTGTCTTCTTTTCTGTGACATCTGCTTATATCGATATGTTGTGACTGAGAAAAAGGACTCGTTTCTTCTTTGGGGTTACTAAAGGGCAAATAATCTCCTTTGTAAGTACCTTATGTGTCCACTTGCTCACACGTCAGTGCCACCGTGTGGCCACAAGAAGAAAACACAGCCAAAGGAAGTGGCTTAAAATATTTCTGAACAATATCATAGCTATCCCTGAGAAGAAAAAGTGGTGTAAAGAATCGGTGCATGGGTATCAGTCTCTTGCAGCTCTACAAGGAAAACAAGCTTAAGAGTGACTGTCAACAATATCAAAAATTATGAGATGTTTCCCTATTTACAGTATGTCTACATATTACTAAATACACACTGCATAATTCTAGTGTATATTCACATACATGTACACATAAACTGAAGCAACATGTATTGTTTTGTACTGTATATCACACATTATAAGAGTTATAATTGAATTTAGGTGCACTGTACAGTATAAAAATGCCATATTAAATGCAATGTGACACCTTGTGTAAAATACATGCAAATTAATGGTGTTACTTCCCACTGTATGTCTGAAAATGATGACAACGTGTACATCATTCACTGGCCGTGCCATTAATGTGACTCACAGAGACGTAAGCAGTTAGTAACACACAAATGATTACGAGGAAGACCGCTGTGGTTGTCATGTTTTCACAGTGTTTTGATGGATTTATCATTGTTGCTGAAGTCACTCAACAGGAGCCATAAAATACTGTATACTGTCTCCTCATGCTACTCAGATTTTATTTAATTACTGATGAGATCAGTGACTTAAAAGCCAAGAGCTCCAGTTTGTCTGTGTTTCAAGGCTGTTCATGAACATGTGGTTTTTATTGCTGATATTATTATTCTTATTGTATGGCCCCTGCTATCTAACACCCTGAAGTGTTGTGTCTGGAATGCTGCTGTGTGTGAGTGTATTAATGGTGTAATCCAAACTGTGGGAAAAGAAAAAGGAAATGAAAAAGAGAAGTACTTTTACTGAGTGTATTCCTTGGAAATAAGATGTATTTACTTGACTAACCTTTGCAAAGAATGATGTTGTGGTTGTGAGTTTAATGGAAAAGCACTGGACTGAAAAGGGGGAGGGGCGGGGTTTATTTATTCCTTAATATACTGTATGTAACGCAAATATGAGGGCTGGGTATCTTTATAAAGATGTATTGAAGTGGATAAGACACTGTGAGGACTTGGATAAGGATGCTGACGGTTACCACTACTCTGTGTATGTGTGTGTTTAGGACTGAAAGTGAGGTCACTGTTCTGTCAGTATCAACTGTAGCTCTGCAGGTGGACAACAGCGGCATCCACATCTCAAAAACACACGCATGAAAAGTGTTTCCAGACTTTGGAGCTGAGAAGTAATGCAGATGTGCCAAAAACTACTCGGAAAGCGAATCAATCACCATAGAGCAATTTTACAGCAGAATAAACATGTTCACAGTGTTTCACAAATGATGGTTTTGTCTCTGGGATTAATAACTGGACAAGAGTGAAGTTTGTAGAACTCAGTTATTCTAAGTATATGAAGACCATTGAGTTGGCTTCTGATGAGCATTTGTTTACTGAATAAAACATACAGTCACAGAAAAAATTCTTAGACCACCCTTGTTTTCTTCAATTTCTTGTTCCTTTTAATGCCTGGTCCAACTAAAGGTCCATTTGTTTGGACAAATATAATGATAACAACAAAAATAGCTCATAGTAGT
>JAPQRP010000017.1:19260544-19285748 GCA_037367295.1 Apogon hyalosoma
TTTAGTCACATGATCCACACAGGAGTTAGGACTGGATTGAATAACCATTGTTTTTGATGACTTTTGATGGTCTAATAATTTTTTCCACGACTATTTTCTCTGACAGACCACACCACTATAGTTTTGATCTAGAAGTTACACTAAAAACACCACCAAAGGAGTCTGTCAAGATGTTTTCCATTATTTAATACCCAACCTCTTAGTGTAACTTAGCTACAATAGGACATGTCAGCATTAATTGGGGACTGTATTAGTCTCAAATGTTAGAAGTACTAGTGCTGGAGATAGGTCTGGCTCACTCCACTCTCATTCTGGCACAAGGAAATAACCTGTTAAGGTTGTTTAATAAATTCTTATTTCTTTAATCCCACTTCCTGGTTTGTAGCAACATTGTCTTTGCAAAATTGAGAGCTTGAACCTTGAATGGTAGATAAAAACGCAGATGTCAAAACTCGTCATTTTCACCATGTAATTGCAGCCTTGCAGGTTGTGGATATTTCATGCAGTTAGTTGGAGTATGAAAACGGTAAAAGACATGGTGGAAGTGAGGAGATGTCGACTAAAATATTTACTCTGCAGGATTTTTCCAACAGAGCACTTCCTGTGATCCACAGTGGTACTGTATGACATGATCTACTAATGTTACATTTATCAGTTAGTGTCTCTATTCCAGTGTGGTGAATGATTTAGTGAGTTAGTATTAACTTGGCCCCCATGGTCCCCTGTGTTTTTCCACAGTTGCACACTCTTGTCCAAACATAATAAAACATTGAATTAAGTCCCTGAGCCAATTTAATAACCAATAAGAATTAAAACATACATCTAAAGAACACTGATGTGGACCAGTCTACTTGCTGGTTTGGTCAGTTGTCTGCCTGCAGTGCTGCAAACACACCGCCCACTGGGATCCCGCCCATAGAGTTAAAACAAGCAGAACCCACTCACAGGTTCCACTTTGAACTTTTGGTTATTTTCGTTTTGGCTAAAAATTTGCGCAAAATGTTAGAAAGTACAGTTCTCTCATAAGCCATAAACAACTCATGAGGAACCTGGAGCTGTGTGTTCTACATGTTCTACATCTATGGTTTCTGTCTGTCACTGATATTACACTAAGTAGGAAGAAGTTGCTCTGTTGTTGCTGAAATGTGATCAGTGCGTTGGTGAAATGTAATAATAATAATAATAATAATAATAATAATAATAATGTGAAGTTACAGCTTGAAAAATCTGATCACAAATCAGTCTCCAAGGGCAACTTCATCACCAGGGTCCTGTTATCAGCCGCAGGCGGCCAGAGTGGGCCCATTCTTATCTAATGGTATGCTTATTATCATCATTACATAGAAAAAAAACATTGTGCTTGTTTAAAAAAAAAAAAAAGAGAAAGAGAGAGATATGTGTGGTGTTTTTGTTTTGTTCTGTTTTTTTTATTTGTAACTGGCTTTACAAAATTATGCTTTAATAAATTATTGAAAATTGTCCTCTATATTGTCTCTGTGAGTATATTTTCACACATACGAAGGCGGACCCTCAAGGAAATGTGCGCACACGCATAAAAATCCGCCTCCGTCGCCTTTGTGCGGTGCGTAATGGGCGTGCGTCAGGAGAGTTTGCGTCGCTCGGTAAGATCAGTTGTGGTGTCGAAACGCGTTGACAGGAACCTCATTTTTTAACGCTGCGAGGAGAATATATTTCACACCATGAGGGATTTAAGGAGTTTTCTGCCTGCTCTTCTGCTTGTCTTCGGCTTGGCAACAGCTTTTGCGCAGTCTGGAGACCATAGTGAGTACAAATCAGATGTGGAATCAGGAATTACTGCCTGTTAAAATAATGCCTCAACGAGGTCTGGTGCGTTATTATTTCTTTTGTTGGTAGTGTTAAAAGCAGCAACAACCTGTGCGTTTGCGACTTTCAAAACACTTTTACTCCGAGTTTTTATGGTTAAGTCACCATTTATCCTGTTTTTTTTAACCTACTGTGAGGGGAAAAAAATAATATTGGACATTAATAAAGTAGATTATTTGTAAGAAGATTATTTAAGATGGAAAATAGTTGAGGTTAAAGTTTATTATTTTTAAATAAAAGGAAGATTTGACTATTGTTCTGTTAGTTTCAGATCTTTGTGTTTTGAAAACTCTCAGCAGGAACAATGAGTCTCCTTTTAGTTCTTTCAACACACCAGGTTTTTGTTTCAGGGTTTAAGAAAAACAGAAGTAGCTACAAACACAGCAACTACACAAGAGCTTTGTTTAGATCTAAATGTTACACTAACACAAAGTTGATCTGCTGATTATAATATGACTGGACTTTGTTTACTGTGTTCTGTCTCCATGGAAAATGTCCCAGAGGGATTAGCAGTAGTTACAAAAACCACAGTAACAGACCTGATTTTAATCTGTTTCTCCTCATGTTTTCAGCTAATCTCTCTTACTGTAAAGTCCCCTTGTGATCCTCATTGTTTTAACATCTAAACTGTGCAAGCAGCACTTCTCTATCGACTGTGTTTACCCAGATTTCCTGCTCTCGAAGTTTATGTTCATTACTAAACCCCTGTTCTCTTCAACAGCGTGTGAATCGAAGAATGGGACAAACTGTGATGAATGTCTGTCAAATGTGACGGTAAGAAATCTCCTGATTTCTTACATAAAGTACATTGTGTGTGTGGTGGAAAAACAAAAGAGTCCCAGGTGGAGGAACCACAGACCAGCTCCTCCTCCACCGCCACACCTGTTCGACCGGTTGGAGGGGAAACTGATCCGTCCACCCCTCCCACCCATGAACTTTTTGTGTGTATGCCTCTGTGTGTATGCTACAGCTGTCCTACATTCTTCAGGATTCACAATAAAAGGCGTTTTGGGTGTTTTTACAGTGTCTGTGGTGCATCAAAACCAAATCCTGTATCACGTACCCGGTGAGGACCATCCTTCCACCTCATGCTGTTTGTCCACTCAGTGAGGCTCGCTGGGGCCTCTGCTGGAGTAAGTACACAAACAAAAGTCACATCTTGAAAGAGAACTTTAAATACATAATTTATTTATTCTCTTTCGTTTTAATTATTTATTTATATTTTGACCGGGACAATATATATAGGCATTGTTCTGTTTAGATATATTCAACCAATGCCTTTACGTATGTGACTTATAGTCAGAGGAGCTCATTTGCAGACTTTGTCCTGATTGGGCTTCAAGGAAACAATATTAAACAGAAACTAGTGCTTCAACAGCATTACATAGTAATAATAGGCAAAATCAACAAAGACTGAAGGTTTGATCAAACACACTGTTGCCCATGTAGTCGGAGTTAAATATTTTTCCCTCTTCTCATGAAATGATTGTGACAATGTGATTTATTCTTGATAGATAAAGTGTAAATGGGAATCACTGCACGTGGTCATCTTATAGGATTTTCCATTTCTGTTGACTTGCAATAATTATCACAATAAATGTCAAATCAATGTGTATTATAAGTGTAAAGGTTGATTTTTCGCCTTAAGTTAAACAAACCAGACAGTTATGTGTGGTTTAAACTGATTATTTACCATAAGAATGTGACAAACATTTCATAAATCTAGAGGTAGAACATTAAAACTATTATTTAAAAAAAAAAAAAAAACAGTGTTGGGTAAAGTCAGGTGAAAACAAATTTAAGCATTTTGTATGTATTTTAGATGACAGAAGTTAAGAACAACACTAAAACAGTAAAAGCAAATACAACAGGCAAATAAAAACAAATAAAACAAATAGAATGTCCTGCTCAGCTTGTGTTAAAAGCCAGTGCAAATAAATGAATTTTTAAGGAAGATTTAAAAATATTGACAGGGCTTTTCTGATGTGCAAAGGGAGACTGTTCCAGAGTTTGGGGGCCACAACAGAAAAAGCCTGGTCTCTGGTTTTTAACTGGGATCTTGGAACCTCTAAGGTCAGTTGGTCAGTGGATCTCATTGTTCTGGCAGGAACGTGGACTGACACAAGCTCAGAAAGATAGGCAGGAGCCAGCCCATTAAGACATTTAAAAACCAATAATAACATTTTAAAATGAATCCTGTAACTGACAGGAAGCCAGTGCAAGGAGGCCAGAGCAGGAGTCATATGCCATACCTGCTGGTGCCTGTGAGCAGTGGTGCTGCAGAGTTTTGGACTAACTGCAGGCGGCAGACGGAGGCCTGGTCCAACCCACAGTACAAAGACTGGCAGTAGTCCAAGTGGTGCGTGATAAAAGCATGAACAAAGTCAAAGTCAGTTCGTGGCAGGTATGGCTTAACCTTGCTGAGGAGCCGTAACTGATAAAAACAAGATTTAACTACCAGACTGATTTGTTGGTCCAGTTTAAAAGAGCTGTCTGAAACCACAGCAAGGTTTTTGACTGAAAGATGCCAATAGTTGTTTAAGGGGCCCAGGGTGGCACTAAGACCAGGTTTTCCAAAAACAACAATCTCAGTTTTAGATTCATTAAGTTTTAAAAAACTTGATTCCAGCCATTCCTTCACGGCTTGAAGACAGTTCAGCAGGGCTTGGATGCTTCAGAGTTGGGTCTAAGGGGCAAATAAATTTACAGGTCATCTGTGAAACAGTAACAAGAAATATTGCGTCACCTACAAATTAACCCAACCCATAATAAATGCTGATAAATCACTTCGGACAGATTAAATGTAGAGAAAAAAAATCATTTTGATGTTGCTACAAAAATAGGACAATGCACAGGGCACAAAGTACGATACAATAAAAGTATGTAAAGTCGAGAAGCAGCAGGATAGGTTTGGCCTCATGACAGGCCACTGGTTCATGCTCAGCTTAATGCGATCCTACTTAGATCCAGTTTGTTTTGGAGGTTAACTCCAAATGTAAGCTGATTTTGCAGTCCCCTTTGGATGTTCCTCATGTCACTGAGCCTCAAACTCAGAGAGAAACCACTATTTTCTTATGTTGGTAGCAGATCTGTGGCCTCCTGCATAACTTTTTTTTTTTTAATATCATTTCTGTCTTTGCAGTGAACTTCCAGACGCTGATAATCACCTTGGCCGTGTTAGGTGGAATTCTCATCATTGCATTCCTGGTCTGTCTATTCTGCTGCTGCAAGTGTGAGAACATTGGGTAAGTCTACAGAACTATGGATGACGTTATCTGACTGAATGGGAACACAGTGACAATGTAATGACACAAATATCAGTTAAGTTACAACATCGCAACATAAACATTTACAAACCAGTGACAGCTGTAATTTACTACACGAATAAGGAATCACTACGCTGTGTCTGGCAGCTGGTTACTTTATGGTCTGTTATACTTAACCATGATCCACATAGTTGAAAACTGTATTTAACATTAAAATATTGAGCTCAGAAGTCTTAATTTAGAAGTCTCTCTCGAATTACTATAAAACTATAACATTTAAATAAAAATATCACTTTTTTTATTTTTGTCAAACAGGTTTTAACAATTACATTTTAAGGTAGTTTCCATAAGTCTTTGTTTTATCCTTGGAGAACATTGCAACAAATATTTCCAGCAGTGTTTATTAATATTATAGAACATGAAAAAACTAAGAATACATCACAGTTTGAAGTTTACTCTTTCAAAGATCAAATATTTGATTTTTAGATTAACAAAGTCGGCCAGCAACTATTTTGGTTATTTAAGTCTTCAGACAGAAGGATCATCTCATAAGGCATTTATCAGTGTTAGTCTGGAAATAATGCAACTGCAGAACTTATTTACACTTGAATAAACAGTTGAAATTAAATTCAGGCGAGAAATATGGATGTGATTACACAAAAACACTCTATCTATACACACACACCCATATCAGATATGAATAATGCACATACAGACAGATAATATGAAATTACATTAAACATTCACACCCACACACAAAGTGTTGAATCACAATATGTAGAGATAAAACAGGTGAAAATAGTACAGAAAACTAAGGGTTGTATACATATATGCACATGTAGCAGGAAAAAAGTTTTGTTACTGTACAGTACAGATTCAGCTTTGAGCATTAAATACTCATAACACTCCGCAGATGAATCAGGTTTTGTGATCATAATTAGAGTTGTGTAATGTAGTGAAATAAATGTGGCCACATGCTGTAGGTTCTAATGGCCTTGTTGTGATCAAAAGGATGAACTGCCTGTGAATTCATCAAACCTAACCCGAATGTGATGGGTTTGTTTCAGATCTAAAAGGGCTGAGGCCAAGATGCAGAGACAGGTCAACAAACTGAAAACCAAGCAAGAGGAACGGTAAGACATGTCCTGATGTTACACTGTGGGTTAAACTGGTGTAAGTCTGTGTCTCTAACTTTATTCGATGAGTGAGTTTAATATTCACTGTAACATTGACCATTAATTGTATATATAGTCTGCAACAAAACATAGTGGTGATTCCTGTCTTTTTATGCACATTAGTGGTATATTGCTTTTATTCAAGATGGAAGTGTCAGCGGTGAAAGATGAAGTAAATACTGAAATAACAAAACCTGCAGTTTCTTAAATAACCACGTGTGATGGGCATGTTAACATGACGGCCTGTGGTGACTTTGAGCCAAAGATTTGACCAGAGTTACGCACGTTTACAGCTCGGTACCTGTCTGTCTGACTGACTGGATGTACTGTGCCAGAATGTCCTGTTCCAGAATGATAGTGAAGGATGCCAGACATATCTACAGCACTGGCACAGTTCTAATGAAACGTGACCGCAGCTGTGGCTGTGAGGAACTAAAACGATTTTAGTCTTTTCAGCCAAGACGGTTGCCAGACGTTTCGCACCCAGGCATTTTGCCTCCTCTGTTTTGCACCAGAAGTCTGGACACTTCACCCTCCTGGTCAAGACGTTTCTCCTCACAAGCCTACTGGGCATAATTAGCACAGTTTCTTATCAT
This sequence comes from Apogon hyalosoma, assembly GCA_037367295.1. Taxonomy (NCBI): domain Eukaryota; kingdom Metazoa; phylum Chordata; class Actinopteri; order Kurtiformes; family Apogonidae; genus Apogon; species Apogon hyalosoma. The sequence continues at coordinate 19,267,427 of JAPQRP010000017.1, forward strand.
GAGGGTGGCAAGGGGTAATCTGTAAGCCCTCCCCCCAAAACTCTGCCGCTCAGCTATGCAATTTTACAGTGATTTTGATGCTTCATTCATGGCATAGCACATTTTAAACTCCTCCCCCAGTACATTCATTCACATTAATTAGTTTAGAAGAAAATATTGTAAATATGTATAAGATAAATTATATTATTTCAAGATGACAATGATGAATGACCTCTCTGTTGTACACATCCACATATTTCTTAATTTACGTGTACATCAGTGCGCTAAGTCTAGTCCTCTACGTTGTTCACATCTACGTATTTCGTGTATTTACATGTATATCAGTGCGCTAAGTCTGGCCCAAAAAGTCTTTACTCCAGGGTGCAAACCGTCCAAAAGACCTGCTCCCATGCCAACTGTATCAGTATGTCAGTGTTCGTTGGACCCCTCACTAGCTCCACCCTCTTGTCCAGTTCTGACCAGCTTTAATCAGCTTTAAAACAATTAACAGATCAGTGGGTGACATCTTATATGACTATAAAGTCTGTGTTTAGTCTTAATGTGATCTGTGGTACCCTATTCAGTTCCTGTAATGTGCACTGCAACCACCACTCTCTGGGGAGATTATGATACCATTACAGTCACAAAGAGAACACATTCCCATAAAAGAAAAAAAAAAAAAAACCCTCACACATAGTGAGCCATTGTATTTGTTACTGGTGCAAATGAATTAGCTCAGCTGTGGCAAACGAAGTCACCTGACAAAATATGTCCAAACAGCCCTTTTTTTAGCCTCAGTAAATAAAGGGTTAATAGTGTAGCTTATATTCATTTCTATTTTTACATCATATATGAGTTGACAAATAAAAGCAGAGCATTTGGACCAGATATACCATTAGATTAAGTAGTCAAATCAATTATTCAGCACTAAATAAGACTTTACATAGACAAGTGGAGTGACAGAACTTGGCTCTGAAAGTGAGTGACGGCTAATATCAGGATTCTCAACTGGAATGACCTAATTTTACAGGAAAATAAAGGCTCCAAAATAAAATTCACACCTGGGTTTGCTTAGATTTGTGACTGGTAGTTTCAGATATTGTTGATTCATTCGTCCATATTCATATATTTACTGATTAATTCATTCCACATATCTAATAAAGTAAAAATGTATGTCTTAGGGAGGTGATTTCAGCCACTTAATGTATTTTTTCCTGTTGGTTGTTGTTATAATTGTATTGATCTTTAAAAAGCCATTTTTAGTCGACCTCGACATTTTTATTTTTTTTTTTAACGACCTCTACATTTTTTTCTTCTTTCGGGACATCTGTTGAAAGTCTTAATGTGTGTGTTTGTCTAATCGCGTCCTATCTTACACCTGACGCACAGGCCACCCCTTTTACATTGTACCTCGTGATCCATATCAGTTTCTTCCATTGTATGACACACAGTGAGGGAAAAATGCGCACGTCACACTGTTATCAACCCAAACTGGTTTGTGGTTTGATCGTACGGAATGTTGAAATATCATTAGTCATTGTGTTTCTCATAAGGGAATGTTTTGTCTTTGCAGGCGGGCAGAGATGAAACAGAGGCATGAGGAAATCAGGAATAAATATGGTAAGCTCTTCCACCTGTTTGCAGATTTTTATTTTACTTCCGCTTAACAGAAGTGTGATGCTTTACTTGTGTTTTTTTTTTCTCTCTAGGTCTAAGTGGCCCCAATCCATACTCCAAATTTGCATGAGAAAATCTGTGAACCGACATGTTTTTAATGTGAAGCTTAAAACTCTGACATCTCATCATGATCGTCTTATCTTCGTGAGAAAAGACATGACCTGAGAGTTAATGTAATTTATTAGTAAGACATGAAGTCAAAGTGATTACAGGTGAAGCGGTTTGGTACAGTTAACTCTGACTTCATCTTATTCAAGAGATTTTATGTGATGATCAGACAGGCTGTAAACAAAGGCTGGAATAAAGACATGTAGCAGCAGTGATTTTAAAGACTAATGTAGCCTTCAAGACAGCATAGTGTTAGCCTGCTCTATTTATTAGATAAACATTCATTCATTTTCCATCAGCGCTTGATCCTTTTTAGGGTCATGGGTTGTGAAAAAAATATAGGTTGATTCCTTATTTTTTTCCCATTTTCCACTAAGATGCTACTCATTTAAAGGAATTAATTATTATATTATATTGTAGATATTAGTCCTAAAAACATTATGAAGCATAATGGTTGGAGGTCCTTCCTCTGACTTTCATGCTATAAGTTCCCCTGGCATTAGTGGTTTTTTTTCTTTTTTATGTTGTTTTTGCAGAAAAAAGACATAATTGCTTTTAAAAACATATTCATAATAAAATTTCCACCTTTATGCTATGTAATTTTGCAAATTTCAAGCCTGATTTAAATATCACTGATTTTAAGTTTGCTTAATGCCGTAATTTTCTGTAAATACTGTAAAAACATAGATCTAATAAAAGGTGTTCTGCGCAGCTCCTGACTTGTTTCTTCTTTTTAAATGGTGTTTTTGTCATGTCATATAAGATGAACTCTTGAAAATGTGTTTATTCAGATCCACAGATATATCAGCATTTGTATCTTCAAATATCATCTGTGTTTACTGACATCAGCTCTATGTAAGTAAATGACATTTAACAGATGGTGGTGGCTGTGGGGGGCTCGTGGTGCTCAAGCCCTGAAGGTTTTCTCAAAAGCCCTGAATCATTTAGAATAGCAAATCGCTTCAACTTGATAAAATGTCCTTCATTCTGTCTGTGCAGCTGTATTCACACCAAAAAACTATGCTGAGAATCTTGTTTTCTTCTTAAAAAAATAAGCTAGTGTCTAAATAGTTGAATCATACATGCCCGAAATTATGATTAAATGAATAGTTTAGAATCGAAACACAACAGATTTTCTTGAGGGACAACCTCTACTCAGCGCTCAAAATGCCCTGAAACCTTAAAGGGAAACTATGAAAATGTCTAAATGTCAGACAGTAGACCTCTGTATTGCTTTTCTCTAAACAATAAAAAGGAATATTTCACCTCTCTACTTAGGCTATTTATTTTAGAACTTTTTTTTTTTCCTGTGAATGTAATAAACCTAACACAAGGCCATTATTCATCATCATGTTAAGGTGTATGTAAGTAAAATTTATAAAATAAAAAGGAACATTTTCATCAAAGCTACGGTCAAAATTCATCCATTACATTCATTAATACTCTGGAGATGTTATATATATAGATTAGATCTAACTGTATATATTTCTTGTTTCTAAATAATATATAATAATGACAATAAATGTGCAACTCCAGTTACTACCTTGGTTCTGTTATATTTTAACTGTCACAAATAATTTCATATAATGCGGTGCCACTGATGGCCGAGGTGGCTCCATGAAACCCTGACTTCATTAGACTTACTTTGGATTTATTTCTAAACATTCTGTCGTTTTTATCTAGTAGTCAGATCCTTTTTTACTTGGAGCCTCCAAGTTTACCATTTAGCTAGGTAAAATCGCATTAGCTTACCTCTATCCCCCTGAAGATGGCTCTGACCCTTGTAACTCGGCCTCGTTTATCCGATTATGATCACTGCTGGCTCAAAAAGCTATCATGGTAATAACTAAATTGGCCAAATTACAAACTGTCTCCTACTGCTACTACTTTCTGAACCACTAAATCATCAGGAGGGTTGTGGGGATGCTGGAGCCTACCTCGGCTACCAGTGAGCAGAGGTGGGTACACCCTGGATGGGTCTTCAGTTCATTGCAGGACTGACATAATGAAATATTATTTGAATTCAAATAATAAAGCATTAGGATAAAGTGTTATTTGTTTAGTTTCTTTTAGTTCAACAAGGTTAGTGATAGGTTCTTTATGACCAGATTTCTGTTTTTATCATGTTTTAGTTTAAATAGTTAGACAGTAGGTTAAGATTGTTAAGATAGAAACCATCTGTCTGCATAAGATTTAATTATCTTCTGTTCTTCATTTAGATGCACGTCTATACACTCACACGTTCACACACATAGCATTGTCAGACATAGGTGATCAGAAGTAAACTCATTGTTGGCGTGAGTTTACTTAGAGTTGAGGCCCCACATCTGTTTGATCTAGTTCGATAGAGCTAAGGCCAACCCATTTGTAAGGGTGAGCCCGCCCATAGGGAAATAAGTGTGGAATTCATGTGATGTTCGGGACTCATTGTGTTGAGTCCTCTGCGCAGAGTCCATCTGATTTGTGATCAGAATAAACTTTGTCAACTTTGAGACTGAACTGAATCCAGACTCATCCCTGGAGCTGCCGACAAAAGAACACGATAACACATACAAAGATGAACTCTCTCTCTGAGGTGCATGTCTCAGGACAGTGGGAGAATGCAGACATTGGGAGAACATGCAAATTCCACACAGAAAGGCCCACCAGTGCTTACCACCACACTGTCACTGCTCCTCTAATGGTCGACAGCCTAAGGTTAACAGTACACAAACTGCTGAGACACTGCATGTACACAAAGCCTGGCCAAAAGGGAGGGAGCAAGATTTGAATGTGTTTCAATGCAAAAAGGTCATGTGGTCTGATGAGTCCAGACTGACCCTGTTCCAGAGTGATGGACACATCAGGGTGAGAGGAGAGATGGATGAAGCCATTACCCATCATGCCTAGTGCCTACAGTACAAGCCTGTGGGGGCAGTGCTGTAATCTGGGGTTACTGCAGTTGGTCAGGTTTAGGTTCAGCAACGTTATATGTCCTTAAAATGAGGTAAGCTAGACCTGAATAAACTGTCAGTGGATTTTTTTTCCTTCCTTGATGACCAGGCATATTTCAAGATGACGATGTCAGGATTAATCTGGATCCAGTTGTGAAAGAGTGGTTAAGTGAGCCTGAGACATCATTTTCACACATGGATTGGCACCAGAGAGTCCAGACTTGAACACCACTGAGAATCTTTGGGAAGTGCTGGACAAGACTTTACAAAATGGTATGACTCTTTCATCATCAATCTTGGTCCAAAACTAATGCAACTATGGATGGAAATTGTGTGACATTGCATAAGCATTGCATGGCAAGAAAGGATGTCTCTGTCAATGCATTTTTATGCAATTTTACATTTTCTGTAACTGCTTAATCCTCTAGAGGTGTATTACTGATGACTTTGGGTGAAGGCATGATACACTCTGGATATGTTACCAATTCATTGCATGAGTGACATGGAGACAAACATTCACTCTCACAGAATGCAATGAAAACATAAGTGTGAAACCTGCCAGAGATTTGACTAACTAATGGGTCAATCTGAGTTCAGCAAATCATTAAATTTCACATCATACAGCTGTCATTAATGGGGAAAACAATTTTACCTTGGGGATCGTGTCCCTACTGGCTGGGTTTGACCCTGTACTCACTTCCAGAGTCAAATAATCGGGACATTTTATTAAAAATACAAAAACAAGAATGTGTGTGAATAATGTATTTTAAGCCTACGTGCATGATAAATCAAAGTACGCGCGGACGCACATTTTTCCGCACAGCTTCTTTCGCAGTGGCACTGATGCAGCCTCGTCTCCTGGGGCTTTCTCTCTTTCGCGTGATCGAGTATTTTGCATATGTGCGCGCTCCCGTGTCCGCGCTCCCGCGGTTTTTCAGGCCACGTGGTTCCATCAGGTCCAATCGTTTATTCGCAACAGCGGTCCAAAGCGCGCGCCCGTCGGTGGAGGAGAAGAGGACAGCAGGCGGCAGAAAGACAAATAAAGACCCGACGGACGTTTATCCCGAAAAGCTTCGCACGAAATCCAGCCGACATGTCAGAGGAAAAGCCAAAGGTAAGGTTTCAGCATCTACAGAGCAGCCCCTTTGCTCTGATGGCTTCCCTGAGCTCCAGCCGTAGCCTTTTCCTCAGATGTGCAATCTAAAATGGCCTGGTTTGCACGTTTCTCTCAATCGGCGCAGTGTTTGTTTCGCAAATGAATGGGCACCCGCACAGCCGTCTGTGCATTTTCCGCGCTAACTATGCACACCACCGGTGCCGGTAGAAGACATTGCATTCTACGGCTCGTAAACATTAAACATACGAGCAAATAATGTCAACTGCACCATGATTGTCATTTGCGGATTTTTTCTTTGTCGAAGCGGGACCACGTTATGTCCGCAACGCCGTAAAATGCCGCAACTGCAGCACCGACAATAGAGAGCGCAAACAGGAGTGACGCACTGGCATAAAAAGTGACCGTAGTTACGCGTGTACTGCTACTGCTCATGTTTAAGTGACGGTTCGGACACATATGAGCAAAACAAAACCGTTAGCAGCATTAGCCGGCTAAATAACATTGCATTTGAACGGCTAGCGTGCAAACTAACTAGCCTGGAGCTAACCATGCTAACGCTAGCATAATGTGACTGCCCGGCAAACGACGACTGCCTTATCCAGTCACATATGATTTGAATTCGTCCTTAAATAAACGGTGTGTTTGATGGTTTTCCAATCCTCTCTGAGCTCCTGGCTGTCGGTATACCGTTTGATAGTTAATGTGCAGTATTAGCCACAGTCTGTGCTGGGTTTGCATGTGTGCTGCTGTGCTTTACCTCCGCGGCTTAAAGCTACACCGCTCCTCTGATGTGTGTCTGCAGGAGGGAGTAAAAACTGAGAACGATCACATCAACCTCAAGGTTGCGGGTCAAGATGGGTCAGTGGTCCAGTTCAAAATAAAGAGACACACACCCCTCAGCAAATTAATGAAGGCGTACTGCGAACGACAGGTGAGCCCCAAACTAACTCATGTCACATTCACCTCCAGCAGTTATTGACATATTTACATCCACTAATGTGTAGAGTACATTTATGCATTTAGAAAGCGACTTACAGGGGGGAGATGAACAGTTAAGCTCTCTCTCTACTTTATTTGTAAAGCACTTTAAACAACCAAAGTGCTGTACAGAAGTATAGATAAAAAAACAAAACAAAAGAATAAAATACAAGAACAGATTAAAGACATGAAACAGCTGTACAATTTAAAAATATGTAAGTAAATGTGGACAGTTGTGTTCTTTTGTTTCATATGGATTTCTCTCTTTCAGGGTCTTTCAATAAGGCAGATAAGGTTCAGGTTCGATGGCCAACCTATCAATGAAACGGATACACCTGCACAGGTAAGGGGATTGTGTTCGTGTCTGTGACCTAACTGAAATAAGGATGTAAAAGCTCAGCACCTTTATAGATAGTTTGTCTTTTTTTTCCTTTGCAAAAAATGACACGCATTTCCACGACAAACATTTCACACAACAATAGTGGACAACATGCTATATGTATCATGTACAAAGATTATTGGACATATGAAAATGTAGAAAACACAGATCTTGCAAAGACAGCAACATTTTTAATAATAATATATATTTTTAAAATTTTTATTACAAACAAATACATGTAGATAGTTTGTTATTTTGAGTTTAACCTTTTAGCATCTACCAGGTCTCAGACAGGATTAGGTACTGAACTTCAATACATTAGTGGCACCAACCCAATTGTTTAGATACTATAGATTACCAAACAAAGCGTGGTATTGTTTAAGACCAGGTTTCAATGCCTAAGTAGTAACGTAAGCAGCATCAGTGGAAGCACTACAAATAATTGGCTCTTATAAATTGTATTCATTAAACTAGACAAAATCAACATAGTTATAGGCCTATCTTGATTATGTTCACAAATCCAAGTTGCAGTAAAAGGGTTCATTTGTTGTAAAACTGCATTGACAATATAAATATATCATTGTCTGGTAAAATAGGGAAAACTGAAACCTTTAACCATGAGGACTATTGTAATTTTCTTTATGCTAAAATGGTAATTGGTGTCAAAAAAATATAGTGTAGCAATGTTGTTTTTTGTAGCTTGTGTTGAGTGTTTTGATTTCGGGTTTATGGATCTATATGTGCAGTAGATTCCGTTTCATTAAAGTTGATAATTAAAGTAATAGTTTATTTCAGTTATTTGTCCGGTTATGACCGTGCATCACACTGCTCCTAATTTCTTTACCTTTTTGTTATAGTACACTGAGTTACATGGTTATGTGATTTCCGCATCGAGTGTAGCTTTTACTTAAAAAGAGTGAAAAGAATTTGATAAAACCTTAAACAAGTAGGGATAACGAGCACATTTTAAGGAATTAACAAGCTTTTACAGAGTAATAATTTTAAAGCACATACTTGCATTTTGAAAGACTACTGCATATGTAGACAGTCTTTATGTAAACTTTTGTGACTTAGAAATAGGCAAAGAACTCTGCACATTTCTTTGACGATGTATATGAACACTTAAAAAATCAGCAAATGTAACACAAAATAATGGGAGGAGGGCAAAGCTGAAATTGTGGTGATTGTGTTCCTTTACTGCCAACCTGTAAATTGAACACAATACAACTCAAGATGATGAGTTGTATTACTTGCATTCCACTTAAGTTAATTGGAAACATAACACAGTTACATTATTGAATATAAAAGTTAGTTTAACTGAGCAGTAGCTGAAAGTGTTTGAACTTCTACATGTTGTAAGGGTTACATATGTTTGAACTAATGTAGCTTAGGTTGTGTTTTAGTTCTATGCTAAACACAGAAACCAGAAGACAGTGACTTTCAGATGAAGTCAGATGCATTTATTTTGGCCTTGTACATCACATCTTCTGTTTGTAAACCTGAGCGAACATCATGGTGGTTATTGGGTAAAAGGTTAATACATACAATTCCAGTCGCTGCAAATGTGCATTCATGACACCTCTTTGTAACCTGACATTTGTATGTTAATTGTCTTTGACTTGGTTGTTGTTGTTGTACACTAAAGCCTGTACCTTTGTTCTTCTCTCAGCTGGAGATGGAAGATGAAGACACCATAGATGTTTTCCAGCAGCAAACAGGCGGCCACTGCTAAGCCCCTCCCACCTCGACGGCCACCCTCAGACCACACCCTCTGCTTCCTTCACTGTCCCTCCCCTCCCCATCGCTCCTTTCAGCCTATTATTATTATTATTATTATTATTATTATTATTATTATTATTTCTTCAGTTTAAACATGTCTGTCATGGTTTTGCGTCAGGTGTGGGGGGGGCCTCCTCAGCTGTTTATGTACTGTCTCTGCCAGGACTGAACTTTTTGTGCTCATCAACAGTCTCTTTGCTGGCTTAATCAGGATGTCATTTTCTTCGTCTCCTTTTGGCACGGCAGGCTGCGATTGGACCAACAGTGCGTCACAGCAGTCCTTGGTTCCTCAGTGCTTCTCATTCACTCAGCTGAAAGCTTAACACCCAGTAGTTTGTGTCAGTTTTCCATATATGCAGGTCGAGGCCCTGCAGCAGGTTTTTTTTTTTTTGTTTTGTCCAGGGGTCACAAGTCTCTGTCATTCATTCAATGGGCATGAATTCAATGTGGAAGCACTATCTGAACTTCCAATACACATCTGCCTTCCATTTCACTTCACTTTCTCATGTGTGTTTTTGTCTGAACGGTGACTCCTGATCTTGTGTCGAAATGTATTTTAATTCTCTGCATTTTAGGTGCTTTTGCTAAAGAGTTCTGCAGTTTTGTTTTTTGTATTTTTTTTTCTCCTTTTAAGAATTAACACCCAGGGGGCTTGTTGATTTCTTTTTTTTTTTCTGTACAGACATGTCAGAGTGGATGTTAGATAAATTTTGTGGGGCTTGGACCAATACTCCAAAGACTCAGCTTCTGTCGTATTTAAAGGATCACTCTCAAAGCAAAGGTTAAAACTGTCACATTTAAGGGAGCATGTATTTCATTCATTAAAGTCCTCTTCTACTAATTGAGAAGGGCCCCTTTGTGGTATCTGCATTACAGCCTAGTATACACTCTACTTTTTAAAAGTAGGGTGTGGGGAGTTTTCATAGTTGCTGTTGAGGCTCATCCTTAGTTGGAGTCAGTGGCTGTTTAATGACATTTCATTCAGTAGCTTTTTGCTTTACCCCATTTTTCCAACAAAGCAGGTCAGTGGCCAGTCCCTGTGGTGTCCCAACAAGCTGTTCAGCTTGTAAATTGTAAATTGGGGATAGTGAAATAATTACTGGAAGCTTGTTCCTTGATGCTGTTTTAGGGTTTGTCGTCGCCATCGTTTTTGAGAAAGGGTAGTGGTTACAACTGATCGTAAACATACTTTCAACAAACCAGCTTCCAGTTTGGGCAAAAGAGCAGCCATCCAGTCAGTCAGTCAGTATCCACTCTCTGAAGACACTTTGATGCAATCTGACTTCAGTTAAAAGGAAGAAGGTGCAAGCCATTTTTTTTTTTTCCATCAGCAAATATCTCAAGTGGTTCTTAGTGTCTTCAGTGTTTCCCAGTCCAGAATGTGATGCATCTAGATTTGTTGCATATCGTATAGAAAGGCAGGGAGGCCAACCAACGGCATTTGGGAGATAAGTGTTCTCTATCCACAGGGCCCCGTTCTTCACACGTGTAAAAGGAGTTTTTGGCTTGATTAGATTCTCTGCGGTCGTAAATGGGCTTGGATATTTTTTTTTTTTTTTTAGCAGCGGGTCCTTAAGCTCAAAGTGGCACAAGTGCAAGCTTTGAGTGGGTTGGATCATAGCAGGTCTTTTCAATCATTTCTGATAAGGCTGCACCTAAATGGAACTCACGTTTGGCTTGCTACAAAGCAGTATATGGTACAAATTCAGATTTAGCACACCCTGTAAAGTTGTAATATGGGCTCTGGTAAGAACCGCAGTGTGATAAATGAGTTGTTTTTCATGTTCCTCTGTCCCTTAAGCTCTTTGAATTATACTCCAGAGTTGTCGTAGTTTTGCTCAGCCACAGTAGAAAGGTGCTTAGTAGGTCAACTTTTATATTAGTTCTATATTGTAAAAAACAAATGCAAATATATGGCTGAAAAAGTGTAACCCTTCTGCCATCTGCTTCTCTAAAGTGGCCCCAGGGAATAGATCAGAGGACTCCCCACATCTTGTCCTGTCCCGTCATGACCAAAAACCATTAAAATCATACTGTACAAAGACACACTCAATCTGTTTTTACACGAATAAGAGCACAGTTATCCAATACAAGCATGTCGACCTCTTGGCATGCGTTCCGAGTTGGATAAACGTCTTCTGAGATGGCTAAAGTCACTCACCTGGATTTAACCACATGTAACGTACGAAGAACGGGGCCCAGGTCTTACCATGTTATTTGTTTCTCTACTGATTTGTACATTATTTGTGGTCTTTTACTACTGTATACAATAAATATAGTTTGGTACTCAGATTATCTGTCATGTCTCATTAATTTGTACAAATAAACTTATTTATTAAAAATATTTCGGTACTGAAATGTTTAATATAAATACATGAATACAGATCAATGCCATGTTATTCAGAATCAGATCACTTGATTGTCACTCAGCAAAATTACATTTGAGATGCTCTGCGGAATGAAATTTTTATGCAGGGTCACCACTAGAAAGCACTTATAGTTAAACACCTGAGTAAAAATGAGTTATAAAATACTGATGACGGTGTGTCATGATAAATAAATTTAAAACAAAGAGAATAAGTACTATATTGCACACATAAGTAAAAGGTTATAGCACAATACCGAGGTAGTAGTTTATTATTTAAAAGATGGATGGCGGTAGGAAAAAAACTTTCTGTGAACTGTTATTTATAACTCATCTAAATTAAATTTTTACACCTTACTAATATGTTTTTGTCTAATTGAGTTGAGCTTTTCTGCACCAAAGTCCACATTTCTAATTATATAAATATGCAGCCTCATTACTGAGCCTCATACTCTTTATGCTTGGATTTACCTGTTGACAAAACATCAACCCTGACTCATTCTTTCATGGAAAACCTGCTTCTGCCCAGGGACAACCACACTTGTGACCTGTAGCTTTACCTGCAGTGGGTCAATAACAATATCTGTCCAAAGTCACTCTTAAATTAGGTCAAAACTGTCTAAAAAACATAGATGTCTGATACCTGGACAGACTGTTAGGATCAAAACGTAAGTTTAAAAGTATTATCTGGAAGAATTTACCAAAGGTGAGGACAAACATTGCACGTGTCACCTGGTAAACATATTATTCTCAGAATGTGGCTGATGATTTGTCTTTTACTGCCAATATGTTTATTTTGTAAGATGTTGTTTCAGTTGTGACTGGGATGCTGTAACATGTACAGTGTGTACCAAATGAAAGGCATCTCACATTGAAGATTATAGACAAAAAAACCAAAAGACAGCTAGGTGGAGCCACTGAGCCACGATGACTTCAGAATTTGAGCCTGTCCTTGTCAGAGACAGGAGTTGAAACATTTAATCCCTGTTTTTTTTTATTACAGACATTGGTGGGAAATAAAGTATTACATGTTTTATTACTATACTTAAATAGAGTTTTTATCTTTACTCAGCTTAACCTCTTAACTCCTTACATTTTACCCTAAATATATCTGTACTTTATCCTTATTATATTTTCTCAAAAGGCTTGATTTAGTTTTCATACTTTTGCAGGGAATTATTGATTATTTCTATTTCAGCCTGAATGGATGAGACAATGACACAAAAAAGACATCCCATTGCTGCCCATCATACACAACAAATATAATGAAAAATATGTAATAAGGAATGCAACACTATAATTTACACTTATGTAGAACCTTTAATAATAATAATCACAGGAAGAAATACTTTTGTCCATATAGTGTACAAGGTGGGTGAAAAGTAACTAGGCATTGGAAACTGCTTATAGAATGTTTAGCATCACTGAAGTCATAACAAAAACCTTTTTTAAACAGACAGCACTAATGGGGATCTCTTACTGTCTTATTTCTTCTTTCTTACAAGTTTGTTCATTCCATCCCTGACTGTTTGAAGAAACTGGTTGACGCCACCGGTGCTTAAGTTGAAACATGAAAATTTTACTTCATTTTCCCATATAATAAAGAACATGTATCATTTGTTTCCATAAATTTGTAATAGGAATATGGATTTTATTACCAATTTTTAATGCCTAGTTACTTTTCACCCACCCTGTGGATCTGGAAAGGCAAAATTAGCACAAACTTAAATACTGTCAAGAATCAGCATTATATAACCATCTTCTTCACCACTTATGTCTTGCTGGAATGGTAAAAAAATAAAAATAAAAAAAAAGTTCTGGATTAAAAAATATTCATGATGCAAGTTATGTTTGTAACAGCTGTATTTAAAATTTAGCCACATATGAACATAACACACAAATACAAGTTTGAATCTGGAATCATATTTACATTTGCACTGAAAACTACAATAACAATCTAAGGAGCACAAGTGATTTGTGACCTTTAGGATACGAGCAGTGTACAAGACAGAGAAAAGGATTCATCTTTGCTTATGTGTTCACCTCTGCTGGGTCACCTGGGGTCTGACTCTAACCCTAGATCCCCTCTGATAAACTGATTGAACAGTGTGTTCAGTCCCATTGAGACAGCGATAAGATGAAATGATGATGAGTCAAACCAGGAATAATGAAAAAAATTTGCATGAATGAACAATCTAGATGGACTTTTCTGCTTCTAACGAGGTCCACGGAGAGGGCAACGTCCACCCTGCACCGTGTCTAGAAGGAAGAGAGATTAATCAACGCACAAAGAAAAATGGGAGCCAACTATTACTGGTATCTAGTATCCTAATCTGCATGTAGTCTACAGCCTGATCTGTATGTGGGCGAGAACAGGAAAGACATTTGCCTTGTAAATGTGCCGAGCGGCAGATGAGAGGATTCTGAGAGATCTGACACACAGCATGATGCCGCTGTCTCTCAAAACGCACTGATTAATACATGAATGCACATCTAATCAATGTCACAATTTGGAAATTTAGTTCAAAATCTGTCTGGAAAATGAAAAGTAATGTTTAACACACTTTTGTGCATAGTAAGGATTATGTACCTGCTGAGCACAAACACAAGCAGATGTATTAATCATCAACACACTTTTCCTTCTTTCAAAGTCAAGCATGATTGAGATAAATATACACCTAAATGTAACAAAAGACATGAACGACAGCCAAATTATTTCCAATAAGAATATGCTGATAGGATCAAATCTACCTTTATTTGGAGCCACATGACTTTGTCATAATTTATTGCAGGAACATGGTTAAAACTGTCACAATACATTAGAATATATTGTGCTCAGTCTATATTTTAATATTTAATAAGGTATTTACACAATTAAAATTCAAGTTTTATGTTTTGTTTTTTTTAATGTTTGTGAATTCTAATAGGTGGGGAGAGGCTTGGGAGGCTTAGGGAATGTTCAAAACCTTTCCTGCTGTTAATCTGTGACTGTTTCCATCCAGTAAAATCACATTAATCACAAAAGTGCCACATGTCCCAGAAATCAGTGACTTACAGAATCTGAACTATGAGTCTCAAAGTGACAGCAGTTCTGTCAGATTAGCCAATTCAATGCTATGCTAAGCCATAGTAGATGTTTCTTTCAAATCCAAGAAAACTTCAGTATTTACATTACTGTCTTCTCCCTAAATCTATGTTTAATCTAATTCACATGTGCAGCCAAGTCTCTTGTCCTGAAAGGTGAAAAGATTTTGGTGATTTGAGGTTGTGTCTGTGATTCAGAAGCATCTGACTGAGTCCTTCCCCAGAAGTAAATCTCTCATCTAATGTATTAATTACATAAAGACTAAATGTATCAGTCTTTATGTAACCTCAGTATTTCAGTATTTTTATCATATTGACAAAAGCGGCAGGAATCACCACAGCAATCATGCCCATGCTATAATAATTCTTAACCTGTGCAGACCATTCATTACTCACGTGAATGGAAGATGCAAATATTAGCCTTCAACATCCACTGGGAGCTAATGCTAAAACACCAGCACAAATACTACCTGTAACAAGTGGTGCCAGGCACAACAAACCCCACCCCTTGCAAATGTTTTACCTCTTAATGGACATCTCCATCTCAAAACGTGAGACTATGGGTTTGACCTTTCAAGGTCGCTTAAGGTCAAAGGTCATGATCCCATTTTGGAGCCTACATGTAGTTTCCTATCTGTCGGCAATAGTAACCGATTACTTATCACCAGTCTTTTTGGAGTTAGGACCATTAAAAATCATGTGACCTTGATTTTGACCTTTCAAGGTCATTCAAGGTCAAAAGTCATGACTCCATTTTGAAGCCCATGCCAGGTTTTCTATCTGTCAAAAATAGGAACTAAGTCTCTATCTGCACTGGTTTTTCTGTTCTAGTCCATTTTATTTTTTTAGGTATTGACCCCTGACCTCTTGGGTCAACAATAGGTCAAATCTATACACACAAGATGCAGAATTGAAAGACCAGCATTTTGGTGCTCATTGAAGTCTGTAAGATGAATAGTTCCAAACTTAGATCCAAAATTAGATTTTAACCTTTACTGTGACTTTGACCTTTGACCTAGAGTCTTCAAATGTGGCCTTCAAGGTTCTGATGTTAATGCACATCAACAGTGAGAACAAAAAGAAGCTCTATGCAAAATTAAGTATACAGCAATGACCTTGACCTTTGACCTACATTCACCAGCATTTAATAGGATCTATTCTGGACCACCTCACACCTTTCCTGAAAAGACAAACAGACAGACAAACAAAAAAACTGAACCAAAAACATTACCCTCGCCCTCCCCTCTGGGGGGGGGTTGGTGGGTGTAATAAACTAACCTGCGTTATTATTGCAGAACATACCATTTTTACTTTTCTTTATTGTCTTAAAATATATTTGGATCTTCAAGTTCCAGGTGCCCATAGACTACCTCAATAGTGCAATAACTAAAGTTGCATGCTGGCTCCACTTTATGGACTTATATTCTGTCATACAGAGCCCTATTGTATTTCATCCTTAATGTTTTTGTTAGTTTAGTGCATAGTGTGTTCAGTTTAGTGCGCCTCTTACACTATGGGTGCACTTTGGTAAGGGGTTGATGCTGTGTTAACAACAATGGGGAATATGTTCAGAGTGATGCTTTACTTGCTGTTGAGCACAAATAAAAACAAGTATCTACTCTCACTCCACTCACACCCCTTACCACAGCGTCATCTAATTGTTGATGTTAAGTTGAGATCCGTGCTGACTGACAGAACATGGTGTAAAATCCTCACCCCTGCCATCCAAAGACACGCACCTCAATCGATCAGTCTGAATCACATAGATGTGAATGCGAGAGTGAATGGTGGTTGGTGTGTATTTATCTGTCCTCTGATGAACTGGTGACACGTCCAGGGTGTACCCCACCTTTTCCTGTTGGTTAGGCTCCAGGACTCAGTGACCCTTTTGAGCGTAAATGTCTTTAATTTGACTTTGGACCTCCAACAGGCTTCACACTGATCTGACCTCAGCATCAGGGAGGAGCTTTTCCCAAACTTAGGACCAGGACCCAGAACGGCTTGAGTTGTTTTTATTGAGTCAGCCATTGTCAGACTCAAATACATGACAATTAGATTATATGTGAATTTGTTTTCTTAATTAAAACAGTAAAGGAGTGTTCTCCGGAAGCGAGATCCATATGGACTGAAGAGGAGAGGGAGGAGATGCAACAAGATGAAAACAATGTGTAAAGGAGAATTCAGGACATCGTTTTGACAGTGGAATAGTCAGTAAAAAGTTCAACATTATGACAATTTTAGATTTTTTTTTTTTTTTGGATAAATTCTGTTTCCAGTGTTTTGTGTCTCGATCGTGATATAAGGATGAATGTTCACCGAACGCCAGGTGCATTGAAGAATTCGGTGGTACTTTTCTTAGACTTTTTATGCAGTTTGACCCAGGTCCTCACAGTACATTATGTCCTGAATTTTACGTCCAACAGACTCATAAAAATAAGCAATATACACAGATCTTTAAGGAAAACATCCAGGTTTAAAATTAATATCACTGTGTTCATGCACATACATTGGTTTCTCAGTTAATATACTATGGGATAACAGCCAATATGATAAAAGTTTGGCTCATATCCATTTATCCATTATAAGACCAAAGGTCACAGATGTTCTGTTATTTTTTCCTTTCTTTTTAATTAAAAAAATATCTACCATGACCCCTTCCTTTTGCTCAATTTTCTTGCTGAGAAATATGTTTTTGACAGGCATTTTCCCTATGGTTGTAGTAAAATATTTTGTCCGTGTGCTTGTCAGTCACACAAAGTGCTCACCTACAGACTCTGTTGAGCAGTGCAGCAGCCCTCTGGCAGCTCTGTGTCATCGGAGGCGGTTGAGGGAGGATGAGTGACAGGCTGGTAAGTGATTTGCATGGCTCCGGTGCTTAAAAGCGGCTGCAGGTGCAGGATTCTCCACAGAGATGAATGGATTTCCATGTGAGCTCTGATGCCTTGTGACTGTTTGTCTCTTTTGCTGTTGAGTACATATGACTCTTACACAGGAGGAAATCATTTTGTTGAATTTCAGCAGAGATTGTGGACATTTTACGCTCATTGGATCCATATGTTGAAGTTTGTTGGAGTGGATTATTCTTAGACAAAAGAGAGTGACACGTAGAGATACACCTGATATGGAGACAGTGATACCCACTAACAACTGAACCATGTCATCGCTTACACTTGTGCAACTCCTTCTCCTGGGGTTACAGGTCATTGATGCCACTGCAGACTCACTGAGACACTGTACAGGTATTGTGTCATTTTATTCTACTTGGTCTCTCCCTAATGTCAGCTTCTGTCTCAGCTCAGCACATCAGTTAATGATTATTCGCTGGATGGTTTATGGTTTCGTCTAAAACCTGGGAAACCCCTCCAGCTGAAATTCTTTGGGATAATTCCAACTGTCTGTGTCTGCTTACAGTAGAATGGGAGTGCTACTGTGAGTGCGATATTAACTTGAATTAACATCCACAAACAAGTACAGGCAACAGATGTGGTTAGGAATTCCACAACAATTCTACTCATCTTTGATTATCAGGATGAACAGAGTGCATGTTTGTGGGGTGTTTCATGAGTTTGGGAGTAATTCCCTCTCATTATTCTCTCTCAATAACAGCCCCTCCAAACCCCCTGTAGCTTCATTCCCACCCAGGGCTAGTTCTCACACAGCCGGAGGGTCAGGGATTTAGCATGGAATAGCATTAATTAATTTGTTAGTTTACAGTAGTTGTTACAGGTTATAGTTTTAATATGATCTGTATCAACCCTTCATTACACCGAAAAAAAATCTAAATCTGACCAAGTGTATTTTTCTCATTTCTAGTCCAAATATTTCATCACACTTAAAATAAGACATAATCATCTAAAGAGTAACTTTTCAGTGAGATATAAGAACTGATTTTTAGACAATAGATCTGGAAAATCTTATTTCAA
>JAPQRP010000017.1:19303898-19324845 GCA_037367295.1 Apogon hyalosoma
ACATATATATGTATATATATATATATATATATATATATATCAAACAGTAACTTATTGAAATTATAATAAACAAGATTTATTATGTTCATATGCAAGTCAGGAGTTGTTTTTGCCCCACCAATCTTTAAGCATGTAGGGTGGCAACAAGGGTGGCAAATAGTTAAGCCCCACAGGTTCAAATACACACAACTTTTCATTCCAAACATTTAATCAGATAACATTTGAGGTCTTTGATTGTTATGCAGTTCTGCAAATACATAGCCCTGGGCAGATATCTGCATTCCTATATCAAAACAAACAACCAAAAATACGTTTACTGGAAGTGTAAGTGTAAGTGTGTGTTTCAGAGTAAGTGCAATTACAGTTTTTATTGCTACACTTTGTTTACGTGCACAAGACTGGTGCATGTAGAATAAAATAAACATATTACATAGATATATCAGAAAGCAACAGAAAACACGCGGGTCCATGAACTTGTCAATTCTTTTAGTGTGCTGCACTGTAAATGTGGTATGAAAGAATAAATAATTTAAGTAAGATAAATAAAGTACAAAGTAAGTAAATACATAGTGTGAGAGAGGTGAACCTTCATTGTTAAAGCCTCGTTTTCATATAATGTTTATTTCATATGTTATTGTGAACAAAGCGATTTTCCCTTTGTTATTATTTCTGCAAAAATTACAGGAAATATTTTACTATTGTTTGGTTATTTCTGCGTATGAAAACACAAAAAAAAAACCAACAACTCAGAAGTAAATAAAAAGACGATAAAAATGTTTATTTAAGTCAAACAAATCGTATTTAATAATTCCATAAAATGATTTTCAGTCATTTTTCGTCCTGACCTGGACCATAAACGTCAAACTACAACTACCATGATGCATCAGTACAGTCTCTGCCAGGAAGAAACATGGCTGCCTACTGTCCACCGAAGGCATTTTTATTTACGTTTCAAGTGTTACCGTTGTTAAGAAAGACCGAGGGACACAAACGGAGCGTCTAGAGCAACACTGAGTGAAAACACAGCTAAGTTAACAGGTAGGGTTTCGTTTAGAGGACGTAAGACGTTAAAAAGTATTTACAGTCGGAGTGCCATCGCCAATTTGACGTTGTTTTTTTTTTTTTTTTCCTTCATTTTCGCTGAGCTGTCAACCCTCACATCAGTTTCGGATTGCGACTGATTTGCGATTGATTCACCTGTTAGCGCGCTAAGCTAGCTACAGAGCATAGCTGCTAACTGCAACGTAGCGTTATTCACGTCCGGTAATAGTCGCTATGTTTAGCCCTGTGAAGTCGTCTTATTTCAGAGTGAGCCCGGCCATCGTCAACAGAGAACTCGGAAAGACCAAGATGAGATAGCAAGAGGGCACACAGTGATAGAGCTCCCACACACCCGGTACTTCCAGGCTGAGTCCCTGTGCTACTAAAAGAAAACGAAGAAAGTCAGAGCTCACACCACGGCATGTTTGGGAATCTTTTCGAGGAAGAGGAGGGAGGCTACTCTTCCACTCCATCCAAGGGGAGAGTGACAAAAGGGGGAGACGAGCCTCCTCCGCCCCGAGGAAGGAGCAATCTGTGCGGCATCAAGAACCAGGGGGGCACCTGCTACCTCAACTCTCTGCTCCAGACCCTGCTGTTCACCCCAGAGTTCAGAGGTGAGGGCAGGGGACTGTCAGGTGGTTCATGTCCTCCTAAAGGCACCAAGAGGGCAGGTGTTGGTGTGTTTGACCTCAGGGTGGTGTTTGTTTTTGCAGAGGAGCTGTTCAGTCTGGGGCCAGAGGAGTTAGGTCATCTGGAGGATAAAGAGAAACCAGGAGCCAAAGTAAGTGATGCTCTTTGATCCATGGGATTTTATATAAACTTTATTGCCAGAACTCTGATAATGGCATACGTCTGATATTAGGCCTCCAAAATCAAACCTTCAGTAATTTTTTTTTTTATGTTTAGGTTGAAGTTAAGTTCCAGGTTTGACTATAATTTTCAAGTCATCCATTTTTTTTTTTTCTGTTCAGGTATTTATTTCTTTGACTTAAATGTTCAGTCCCACAGTTAATCCAAGTTTTAACAACATCAAGGGTTGTTCATTTCTAATAGTGGTTATCTTTGTGTACAACAGCATGATATTGCTCAAATCAGCCCTTATTATTCTCAATCAGTGCATCCCTGCCACATACAGATTGTGATTTGTGGCTTTGTAAAATGTAACCAGGTTTTCCTTTGTCCTCTGCAGGTCCGAGTGATTCCACTTGAGCTCCAGAGACTGTTTGCCCGTCTGTTGCTGGTCGACCAGCAGAGCGCCTCCACTGCTGACCTCACCGACAGTTTCGGCTGGAACAGCAGTGAGGTGTGTATCTATTGCTTGCCTTTGTCACGTCACTGAGAGACAGAGGTTCAGGTTACAGTTATTATATCAGTGATGGATTTGCTCTGCAGTACACAGTGACTTGGCAGTATTAAGGAAAAAAAAACAAAAAAAAAAAAACACACATTACACTGACTGGTGTCCAGTTTTTCATGGGGTGGTTGAGATTCAGTGAGCATATAAGTAGTGTATGTATTAGCACACAGACTGTCTTAGGTTCATTAAGAGGAATGTCTGCAGAGTGCAATGAATGTTCTGTAGCAGGCTTGTGTGTTATGAACAACACAATGTGTACTCCAGTTGATGAAAACTATAGCTGTAAAGAGTCTGATATGACACAACATAAGAAGCAATAGAGATCAAGATTATATACAGTTTTCTATAAGATACAGTTTTATTTTACAGTCCTAGGCTGTGGTAGGAGACAACGTCTGTCTTGGTTTCATACAACACACAAACTCTACACGAGTTGTGAGTGTTTCTTATGTTCTCAGTGGAGAAATGTAATTGAGCTTTTATGGTGCATCCTGTTGTACTGCATTGCATTGATTGTAGGAAATTTGATAGCTGCTCACAATTGGAAAAAAATTAAATCAGGTGGAACTATATGACTGTGTTCATGCTTTTTCAGGGAACGAATCAGCATGATGTACAGGAGCTGAATAGGATTCTATTCAGTGCTTTGGAGCACTCTCTGGTGGGCACCAGTGGTAGTTCATTTATCCACAGCCTGTACCATGGGACCATTGTCAACAGCATCGTCTGCAAGGAGTGTGGGAACGTCAGCCAGAGACAGGTGTGCCCATGTTTGTTCCAGTTTTATTGTGTTCATTTTGATGTATCTAATCCATCTCAATTGCCTTCCGCTGGATTTAAAGAATCCTGACTACACTAATATTTTTACTAGTTTGATCATGAGATATTTAATCTTAAGTTTTCTTTTTCTTTTTCCCTCTAACATCTTGTAAAGCGCTATCAGTCACATAATTTGATACATCCACAACTGCACTGCTGATGCCACTGACCTACACACTCTACTTGTTTAAGTAGTTTATGTTATTTCAGTTAATAATTTTAGATTGGCCAGGTTCTGACAGTATACATCCCCCTGCTACATAGTGCTTAATAAACCTAATTCTGGTGTCAGCATGTGTTTTTTGTGTTTTTTAGGAGGATTTCCTGGACCTGACAGTTTGTGTATGTGGTGTGTCCAGTCTGGAGGAGGCTCTATGGAACATGTTTGTAGAGGAAGAGTTGTTCGAGGGCAATAACCTTTATCGCTGTGCACAGTGCAACAAACTAGTCACTGCTGCCAAGGTCAGTGTACTTTAAAATTGAGGTAATGTTTGGGTGCGCCTTTCCTGTGCTAAGGCAGCCTTAAACTATGGTATGAAAAGCAGAAAAATGAGTAATGATGGGGAAAAGGTTTCAAACATTCTTTCTTTGTAACAACAACAAAACTGCTGCACTATCTCTGTATCATTTGTCATGTGCCTTGTTTTTCATCCCTTTACTCTGCCTTTCAGTCTGCCAAGATGCGGAAGCTGCCTCCATTTATGACCATGTCTTTGCTGAGATTCAGCTTTGATTTTGCCAAATGTGAGCGGTATAAGGAGACGGGGCGCTACAGCTTCCCACTCACCATCAATCTTCGGCCATTTTGTGAACAGGTTTGTTGACTACTACTTTTTGTGCCTAAAAAGACGTTTTACCTGTAGTTTTCTTGAGAAGTTTATGTATTTGCTCTGTACAGGCCGATGTGGATGACTCAGATTACTCCTACGAGCTGTTCTCAGTGATCATCCATAAAGGCGGCTGCTATGGCGGCCATTACCATGTTTACATCAGGGATATTGACCATCTGGGCCAATGGGAGCCACCTGTAAGTGTCCTCTTAAATATGCAGTATATGCACATTTCCATGTGTGTGTTGTTTTCTGGAATGTTAAACACCTTTGAATGTGAGCAGTACTAAATCTAACATCTCTTGTCTGCTTGTCAGGAGGATGACTCCAAACCGAAGACTAAGAAGAAAGTCGGGGATGTGAAGGAGGTTAAAGTGTGTGAGCCAAAACTGCAGGAAGACGACCCTCTCTCTGTCCTCACTACTATCATTGCCCAGGTACAACAACAGTTCCCCACAGCACCTGCTCAGACCTGATATTAACATGATTTTTAGAAATGCACCCTGATGCGTTGAGGGCTGATGACATTCAGAAGTGTTCTAGGACATATACTTATAATAGTGTGAACACTAATGCATTCTGGGACATACTAAAGGACTGCCTGCTCAGCTGAAGTCATCACATTCACACAACAACAATGTTACATTGAAGTGTTAAATTCAGTGATAGCTGAGTACAACATTTTAATATTCTATTAAAGGTGCGTCAAACGTGTACTGCTACTGAACAAGACTCCAAATCTGTGTTTTCTCTTTGAGGAACAGAATATTCACAGTTCACATAACTAGTTGAAACACATATGCATTTCATATACATTTAAATGGTTCAAGATGCAGTCATCACTAAAGTCTGTGTCATTCAAGAGTAACAGTATAGCTGGTTAAAGTTGTAATAACAATATTTAAATTGTGCTGATTCACAGCATCACCTCAGGCAGTGAGAAGAGGTCAAGAAGACTTCTAGTTTTAAAAGCTGCCAGTAGTCCTTTATCAGCACTCTGAATTATAATTTTTTCCCTATTTCATTAATATTAACTAGTAAAGATGAAAAGGCATTGGAACATCCTTTCATTCATCATTCAGTCTTTTGTTGCAGTCTTTATTTATTTATATACACATCCAGACCTATTTCCACACTTGTTTTTAGTGCTGTGGAGATAAGTCTGTTTTATCCATTATCTCTCTGGAATGGGTAAATTCTCTAGTTTATTTGTATTCCTTATTCCATCAAACCAGTTAGTTGTCATGAGTGGAGCTAAGCCTAAGTGTTTGCCTCTGCAAAATTCTGTCAGGGGAAATTTTTTTTCTGGTGTAAGAAGTGAGCCCTGTCATTAAAATGTCTAAATTCCCACAAAAGAAAACAACAAACCACAAAGAACCAAGCAGACTGGCCTTATTGCACCATTCAGATCTCTTTGAGTATCTAGTTGCAGCTCTGGGTTGTTATTTCACAGAGGGAGGAGGACTGTGAATACAGTAACACACAGTTAACAGAGGGGAGGAAAATACAGGCTGAAATAGTCTTCTAGTGGTAGGATTATTACAAGAGGCCGCATCCTTCCAATCTAAAGAAACAATATGAAGCCTATTTGTTAAACCAAACTCCACTACTCCCGTGAAAATTAAGGCTTGTGCTACATGTTAGGTTAATAGACGGGGTTGTTTATTTACGTGTGGAGTGCAGTCTAATGGCAGTGTGAATGGATGTAATTAAAGCTGTTTACTTTTATTCAGATCACAATAAAACATACATGCTAAACTCAAAACCGGTATTTTTGTTTTACTTTTATGCTTGCCTTTGCATGCTTTGAGTTGGATATAGCCAGGACTAGTGTAACAGGTCCTGTTCATTTCTGGTCCATTAGGAGCCATCGAAGAGTGTCCTGTTGGACCAGCTAGGACAAAAACTCATGGATAAGATCGGTTCATCCTGGAGCAAAAAGTTCAGAAAACACTACGGTCCCATAGGAAAGGTATGCTTGGTCTGGGGTGTATGTATATTCCTTTATATGTGTGATCAGTCAGATAGTTTGGTGAAATGTACTATATTTTCCTCATTCTTTTCTTGTGTGTAATCTGTTCTGCTCTAGTTCCTGCAGTCCCACAATGATGTTTTCATGTTAGTGTCCAACGGTACCCGAGTGGCGCTGAAAGCAAACCCACCGAGCCCCACAACTGAACCCCCTGGCCCAGTAGATCAGAACTCTGATCCCTCATCAGCTCCAGACTCAGGAGCTGCTGAACAACAGTCAGGATGTGATCAGATGCCAGAGCCTCACGCAGAGGTACAAAAAGCACATTTTAACAGCAAGTTGAAGGTTGTATGGATGTAAAACACAGATATCATCTCTGATCGGTCAGTGAATGGAACTGTTTTCAGTTTGATGGGCCTGATCAGTCTCAAATATATCTCAGTCAAAGTAGTGTACACTGACACAGGTAGATGGGAGTTCTTCACTGTGACTGTAGAAATGCAAAGGACATGATTATTAGTGATGACTTGCGAAGAAATTAATATCGCCTGTTTCTGCAGTAGTCATACCAGACTGTTGTGAATAATCTGTTTTGCAGCTAAGTTTTAGATCAAGTGTGAGATACTGCAGTTCATTTTTAGTTGGATTTTGTTGAAACAAAAGCACTATGTCCAAAAAAAGTCTGAATTTAGATTGAATTGAAGAAGGTCCTGTAGTCTGCTGCACTTTTGGAGAAGATTAAGTTGTTTATAGCCCATATTTTTATTAGAAATTTGTGAATTTTACAAAAATTCTTTATGCTGTTAATCATACTTCTTAGAAAGAAAGAAAATCTAAAAATTAGTAAAACAGTCATTCAAAAAAAAGTCTGATCGCAGCTTATCATGGTGTGTCGTCCTGTGTGTCAGCAGGGTAGCCACTGGTTTGACCTCAATGACTCCACGGTGACCTCCATCAGGGAGTCGGACATAGAGAAGCAGTTCCAGGGTAAAGAGAGCGCCTACATGCTGTTCTACAGAAAAACACAGCTGCACCGGCCCAGTGAAGGTAACGGCACAGCGGTGTGCATTTGTAATGGAAAAGATGAGTCAGCAGAGACTAAAAGTTATATGGGTTCATAAGGGAGTCACTTAATTAGTATTCAGAAAGGTTTATCCTTTAAGTATTATTCAAGTAAGAAGACGTAATTATATGACTTGTGTGTACTGTGTTTTCATGGATGATGTGCTTTTACTATATTTGCAGCTATGAATAATCCCCAATATAAAGTTCCTCCTCACCTCATCCAGATGGCTCAGGAGGAGAACAGCAGAGTGCAGCAGAAGCGGTACACACACTTATTGTCACACATTTTCAAGAGTGACCAGTGTGGTAAAAGCCAGTGGTTTTAGAGACAAGAATGATTCACACAAATCAACATTGTTCTGTTACAGTGAGGAGTTTGAAGCCAGTAATAACACAGTGGAGCTGCATCTGCACCTGGCGCCTTCTTATCGGCTTGAAAATGGAGCCTTGCAAACAGTCAGCAAAGAGCAGAATGGGAGTACCACGCTCAGTTTTGACCGCAGAAAGACTGTGGGAGACCTGCGCTTAGCGATTTATCAGGTAAACTCAATTCTGACCACAGAGAAGCATGTGTTCCCAAAAATGTTCAACTCAAGATACATTCAGTGTCTTACAGAATCCAAACCAGAAAAATATACCATGAATTACCATAACATAAACTAACGATAATGAATGCAATAAATTATGAATTTTATCATCAAAGTACATCACAGCAATAGTCATATTTGGGGATTGTGAAGTTTCTCACCACCATGTCAAATATGCACATCTAATCTAAGTCAGACCATTTCCACTGTTTCCTATTATCTTGATCTAGTTTATCTAATAAACACAGGTGTGTGATCCAATCTGGGTTCTAAGCCTATGGTTGGGAAAGGCAGCTGTAGTGTTTGGGGAACCTAAACATTCTGTGTGTGTATTAAAGGCATATGTGGATTTGTGTACACAGATGCAGGAACTCTGGGAAGGGGATATGGCTCTGACTGTGGCTAAGAGTCTTCCAGCTGGTCTGCACTTATACAACACTCTAACAGGTAAAAAAAACTCTACAGAATCCCTTAAGAATTGTATTTTGTTAAATCAGGTTTTGTATTCACAGTGCATTCTCTTTGCAGATGATGGCGTGTCCTTGTACAGTGCAGGTATCCACACAAACACAGACCTGTTTGTGTGGAACGGCAGAGAGGTGAGTTCAAGGCTCATTTACAGCTGATGGTTAATTCTTTCAGTGTTGCTCCTGCAGATGCTCATGTTGTTGTCTTACATTTCTTCCTTACATGCTTGTATGCCAGGCTATTATATCTGCAAGCCATATTTTGCAGTGTGTCCTGTGCAAAGCCACTATTTTCTTTATGCATCTGCTAAATGCATATCTCTGTGGTCACTGTATTTATGCTTCTTGCAGGATGTGGATCTTCTTTGGTCTCAGAATTAGATTTGATTATGATTTATCTGTTTGTTGATGCCTCTCAATGCATTACATGCTGAGTTTTCTATATTACTTCATATAGCTAGCTAATTTTTCACCATTTAACACCTGCAGTCATTGTGTATGTATGAACATTTTCGTCACCAGTAGCTTTTCGACTATCTCTGAACATTACATGTATTAAAAAGTCAAAACAAAAGCCCCTCTTCAGTGCATTGAGGTGTGAATATTCATCATGCTCACCATTCAATTGATAATAGGTTTATTTTAGATGTTGAAAAACTGCTTTTAGTGGAATATAACAAGATATTGGTATCACTATCACATTTTTTGAATGATATAAACCTTCATTTATGTTTTGCATTTGCTCATTTGTGTGTGTATCGATGATTTTCAGGTTTGTGGTTCATCTGTCCTGACTGGAGCTGAGTGGGAACCGGTGCTGCTGACTGTAGTGCGTCCGTTTCTGGGGCAGGATGAGGAGCAGGTGGTGGAGGATGGGGTCGGGTCTGCAGAAGGGGGAGATGGTTTTCAGAACGGAGCACCGGGGCTGAAGAAGGAGGCCAGAGGGTTCGCAGGTGGGGCAACTCTGGGAGAAGTGAGGGAGGCATTGGGAGAGCCAAAAGAGAGCCTGCTGTGTCAGGAGCATAAAGGGGAAAAAAGAAGTGAGCAGGGGGCAGGAGGAGGAGGAGGTGCCAGTGGATGGAGGGTGTTTCCTCCTGATGACATGCAGCGCACGCTAAAGGAGCTGTCATTGAAAGATGGAGATGCACTGCTGGTGCTGGAGCCACAGTCCTTCGACAGCAGGTGAGATCAACAGTGTGTTTCATGAGCAACACAGTGAAAACGGCACCGCTAGAAAGAAATCTGTCATTCTTAACTGTAACCTAATCGTCTGGTATCAATTATGCATCTACTAATTGGGATTGGCAAGATTTCATAAAACATGAATAAAAATCTAACCACTGAAACATCAGAATTGACCTTAAAACTTGATGAAAAACTGAAATTTAAGCAAATAGTGGTCATTTCAAGCAACAAAACACAGATTTGATGTTCTTAAATTGAGAAGTTGGACAGGTGGTCTCAGCCTTATGAATTGAAAAAAATGTCTACCCTATCTGAAATGTAAAGAAATATGCTCCAAAAGTAAGGAAGCATGTCAAACTCACAAAAATCATAATCATTATTTTTATATATTTATTACCTTCAATTACAGAAATTTCCATTCCCACTAGAACGCCTGTGATGGATGCTGATAATATTTTTTACATATCGTTCAGTGTTTTTTTTTTTTTTTTGAACTTTATTCTCTTCTATTGCAGTGTTTTCACTCGAAACGGAGACGTCGTCACTGTAACTACACCTTCAGACTGCCGCTGGTTACAGGTGGAGTTTCAACCACACAAAGATGGAGGCGAAGAGGAGAAGGAGGAGGACACAAGAAAAGTCAAGGTTCTAGCCACAGGAAATATGGTCAGTGCCTTGTGCTGTTCTTATTGCTATTCGGTTGAAATTGCCATTGTTGATTTATTAAAGCATCCAGTTGTTCATATTTGTCATGTTTAATATACCCCTTCAGCTGTTGTCTGAGGTGAAGCAGAGGGCCATCGAGGAGCTGCAGGTGCAGGATCAGCTACCAGGTAAGTCCAGTAGACTGTAATGTGTGACTATTAAAAATTGTCATCTTTCATATCCGTTTATTTTTATTGAGTTATTGACAGTAGTAATAACCAACAGTAGTTCAGGATCCATCAGATTTGACTGGGAGGCAGTCAGGTGGGCAACAGTATGACGTCCCCATGTCTCTACTGTATAGACTGTCATACAGGCAACAAGTCACCTCCCCCAAATGCAGTATTTTGGCCTTATTTTTCCTCACTAGGAGGAAATGCTGTTGTAGCATCCGTATTTATTTTGATGTACATTTTGAAAAATGCATTTTAAATCCATTTTATTTTGGATAAGCAAATATCCAAAAGGTGATTAAACTCTATTTATTTCCACTTTGCTTGGCTTTACTCTATGGACATTAGTTTTAATTGCACAACAAAGCACAAACCTGGATTTAATCTGGATTTAGAGTTTATTTTTTAATAGACTGAGATGCACCAAGAACTTTCTATCACAGCTTTTTCTACACCCATATCAGCTCAATTTAGCATGATTTTTTTTTTTTTTTAATTTTCCATAGCATCAGAGCAGACCAGGTACCAGCAGGTACTTTTGTGGTAGAACTTTCATCCTGGTTCCCAACGAGCCAAAACAATACTATACATGATGTAAAATCATGCAGGTCATAGATTGGTTGATCTAGAATCATCACTGTGTCATAACATATAGTTGTCATCACGTAGTGATGTGGGATGCCAACCTAGCAGGAAATATCTTGATAAATGAACCATAGATCTGAAGTGTAAACAACTATATTCTTGTCATAAAAACATCTTAACAATATTTTTATTTCAGAAATTATAACTTATACTTTGCATTGCACTGTTTGCCCTTCTCGTACCTGCAGTCATGTTAAAGATGACATCACAATATATTTATATTGTCAGGATTTGGGTACTCCTACTATACCTGCAATGGAAATGTAACCGGTGTTCTGGTGCCAAAACTGAGTCATGTCAAGACACGTTGAACTAATTCCGTCTGTGGAAAAACAGCATATATGTCTCAATAATGGATACAGAATCCCAGAGTTTGGATCTTATTATCCTAGTGTCTTAAGTTTGTGATATTTAGTGATGAGAACACACCTTGATTTGCTGGGCAAAACTAGCTCACGATATCCAAGTTGTTCTTTTGATCTAAACTTTTTTCTATATTATTTATTTTGACATATACAGTCATTAAATGAGCTGTTGTTTCACTGACCAGGTGCACAGTACTGTCTGAGGCAGGTGGACGGCACAGGGAAACTCCTACCTCCAGGTACTGCTGATGTTGTTTGTTACCCAAGGGTGTTGTTTAATTACTGGGGGATGGAAACCCCCTTTTTATGCTCCAAAAAGTTGAAATACGGGCTCTACACTGTCCCCTTGTTAAAGTTTAAAAGGTACTCCCCCTGCTTGTAATTTTCCTTCTGATCATCTGTCTTGGAAGTTTTATTATACCATTAGCTGAGTTCACTGACTCCTTTCTTCTCCTGGTTTTCTGAGCAGTGTGTGAGGAGCTGAGTGTTCGTGATGCAGGCGTGCGACTCATGACCACGCTCGCTCTCTGTCCGGGAAACGCCCCGAAGGCGTCACAGGTGTGTGTTTTATTTGGAATCTTCAATAAATGCTTTGTACTTGCAGCTGCACTGGAGAAGTTACAGAACACTTAAGTAGACCTAAATTTGTCCTTAAGCTAAAGAGAATCAAGCAAAGTACATTTACTGTATCAGACATTTACTAGCTTTTTAAATAGTTGATTGATGTTGGGACATGTTTTCCTGTGTTGCAGCTTTTCTTGCACTTCTCTGTTGGCACAGCGCCCTCTGCTGGTATGGAGATGGACATCATTATAGAAAAGACTTGCACCGTCAAAGAGGTGAGGAAAATGTTCTCAACTGCTTGTTTTGTAAATAATGTGAAACATGAATATGATGCATAACCTGTGTATTCTATCTGAATCATTCTTTCACTTTATTTTCAGTGTCTGAAGGCGATGCTGGAGGCAGTTGGACTTGATGGTAAAACCCTTTTTGCAATGTTCATATTTTTTCTGTGGAAGCAGACTTCAGTTATGTGTTTTGGATGTAGTATTGTTGGTTCATGCATATTGTCTTTTTAGTAACATTCAACATTTTCTGGTTGTTAAATT
Organism: Apogon hyalosoma; assembly: GCA_037367295.1. Classification (NCBI taxonomy): domain Eukaryota; kingdom Metazoa; phylum Chordata; class Actinopteri; order Kurtiformes; family Apogonidae; genus Apogon; species Apogon hyalosoma. Next base: position 19,316,222 of record JAPQRP010000017.1, read on the forward strand.
TCGGCGTTTAGGCAGCTCTTGGCACCTGAGGAGGCTTGATTGGTGTGAAGAGGTTGGAGAGCCACTGATGGACGAAGTGAGTGTCTAAGCCTTGTGTCAAATCAAAATCAGTGTGTGCACATGCAGATTTGCTGTCATCTGCTGTCTGCCCATCAATACTTAATCATAATAATTTAGCACATCTCAAAAAAGGTTTGAAGCAATTACTCACACCCTACAGTATTTTAATAGCATTCGTTTTTACAGAATGACACCTTTTACTAATGAAGATATCTGTGCACAAAGCCATTAAAACTAACAATGATCCTCATATAACAACTTCTGTTTTCTTTTTTTTCTTATTGTTTTATCAAAATATACGCTTATACAAGTGTGCCACGAAACACTTAGCATTCAGTTCTAACTTCATATAATTGTGTAAATGACATAAGCATGGTCAGTGCCAGCGTATTGTAATCGTGTTCATGACAATTTTAAATGAGCATAATTATTCTCCTGATAATGCCCTGTAAGCCTTCTTATCCTGCCTGATACATTTGCAAATGGTCACCCTGAAAAATGAACAAAGCAGACAATTTTACAGCGTTTAAATTCGAAAACTAACAAATGAAGCTGTGTTATATGAGAAGAAACCAAAAATATCAATATTAGGTTACAACTGTCACTGATGAGTCATAAGAGCAGTGTTGAACTGTGACAGAAATAAAGTGGGAATTGTATCCATTTATAAGTGATATGGAGGAGGTTAAAGAAAGGTCATTATGAATATCATAGATAGATAGATAGATAGATGGATAGATTATTTATTTCTGTGTAAAATTAAGCTGTAAATTCATTTGTTCCACCTTTTGGAAAGTTATGTTGATGATCATGGTTCAGAATATTAATATGTATTCACAGAGTAACTCAGAGTAATTAAAGCATTTTTAAATCAGTGTGGAGAAGGTCACTAAATACTTTCTATGACAAATCCTGACCTGAACTATTTATGCATTTCATCTGTATGTAAAAAAAAAATCTTCATGTATGAAAAAAATATTGAGTGCCTTAAATTCATTGCAATTTATAGAATGTAAGAACAAATCTGTTTGTCTCTGATTTGGACAATATTATGAATTATTTGGATTGGAAGTGGTATTCCCTTCTCTCCATGTCTGTCAAATACCTGCCTATCAGTTCACATGTTAACAGCAGTGTTTTATGTTCAGGATGCTTCGCTGTCAGAGCTGAAAATCAGCCATGGAGAGACATTAGTCATCACTGAGGGACAGCTGCCTCCTAAGGTACTGAAACATTTGATTTCTCGTGTAGATTCAATATATATTATGTTTTTTATGACCATAACAGTACTTTTCTTCGTCTTTCAGGGTTTCCTCAAACTGTCTGTGTGGCTGTATCCAGATCCTGGAACCAGCTCTGTAGTTCCTTCAGAAACAGATTCACATCACACTGATAACGGCTACACAGATGGACAGACGGCAGGTCACTCAGCTCCTCTGTGTGGCAGCAACACAACAAAAATGACAAGTGTAGGACAGGTGGAGATTTCAGATGAGGCCACACTGGAGGAACTCAAGACTCAGGTACAGTGTGTAGGCTTATCCTTATCTGAAAATGTTCTTCCATCTGAGCTCCATTTGTAACATTACAGGAGATTAAGATACAGACATCATATTACAATCACAGATGACAATATTCAGGTCTTTGAACACACTCTAGATCTGGGACTAAGATGAGATTTAATTTCTTGACTGGTTCACAAAGGATTCCCTCAGTCTAAGCCTTGGATTTGTGCTTTGTTGATAACAGCTTGTATCTAGAGCAGATTTTATGGACATGTGTACCATGATGTAGTAACACAACGCCACAGTGAAAAACAGAAGGGGAGTTGTCTTCTTGCCCCAGTAGATCTAACCTGATGGAAAAAGGACATGTCTTGTCTTTTTTCCAGAACAGATGTTCTATCAGTACATCCAAGTGTGTATGTATGTTTCATTAGGAATGAGAATCAGATGTTGGAGCAAATACACCGTCTTCCATTTCCATGATTTTACTCTAAAGAGCATTTGTGTCGTTGTTTTTAACAGTTTAGCTCAAGTGAGGAATCCTGACTTATTTTATGGATGTAGCTGAGCTGTAGATTTTTTATTCTAATTTTAACATTTTTACAGTTATAACACAAACTTAGACACATGAAAAGATGAAGTCAAAGACAAATAATTACTAGTACGGTTCAGTTCATTACAATGATACAAATTAAACAGATAAACAAAAAACAAAAGATGCAGTTAAATGTGAAACTGTGAATAACACTTTTATCTCCTCCAGTATTTTTCTCCTTGGTTTTTGTTTTGTCATACCAATAAGTCGTATTTTCCATGGACTGTATTGATAATCCCTATAAGAAGGTCCACAGTGGGGGATTTCTTTTAAACCAACATTTGGTGGCAGCTTTAATACTTGTTACCATAAAAATAATCATGAGGTACATATTGCCTTTACATAAACCTTTAGGAGTGACCCCACAGTACAGAGTGGAACATGACCCACCCTAGAGATTACATTCCTCACGTTTTGCCTTAGTATGTAATTTCTGAAGGCCGACAGTAACAAACTATTGTTGTTTGCTGCTCTGTTGTTTAATGCTTCTATTTAGACCCTCTGTTTCCCTTGCTGTGTTTGTGTTTCCGTCAGGTGTTGACGCTGCCTGCCCTTCAGGATCTGTGTGCACCCACCTCTGCATTCCTGCGTATTTGGCTGTTGGAGGGACGACGGCTGATGCGTATTCTCAGAGGACAGCAACTCACACTCAGGTATCATACCATGCTCTTGTTTATATTTTCATACTAATATTTATATCAAATAGGTATGTTTCCAATCATGTATTTAATGGACATTTTGAAATTTGTCATTTGAAAATGCTCATGAAAAAAATGAAATTAGGAAAAAAGATAACATATTTGCACAGGACTAAGTAAACTGAAACACTGTTTTTGGAAAAAAAAATCTGCAAACATTTAACTCAGCTGTCTGCAGCATTTTCCCAGATGTGCAGATGAAGAGTAAAAGCAGGTCTGGTACAACAGATTGTGTCAAAGATGCTTGTTAAGGTGAAAGATTCTAATGTGGCCATTTTAACTGTTGATGACCATGTAACAGTTCTCCTGTGGCTAATTAGCAGATGCTTCAAGCAGCCCTAAATCAATTCTATCAATTTTCTTACATCGCTGATTGTCCTCTTAATGTTTACAACAGTCGGTCTTGTGGTTCAGTGGATGCCAACATAATTTGCCAGTTTATGGACGTGACGTTAAACATCATCACAGAAGTTGTCTGGTTGTTAGGCAACCAACAGTTTTCACAAACTACTCGTTTATTTAGTAAACTGAACCAGTTCTCCCCGAGGAATCCATTCAAACACATCAGACTCTAGTCTCCTTTCAAAGACCCCAAAGCCACGATGTATTTTTTCTTAAAGACTGGAATCTTACGTCATTAGTCAGAAAACAATCAGCAGTGTGGACTCATGAAAAGATCTGATATTCTTCCTTTAAATCTGTGAAAAAAGGCACCACAGCCATTTTAGATAGGAAGTTCTACAAAACCACTTCATGGATATACACATAATTTGCATTTTTGTTCTTGACTTTTCAATAGTTCACCTCAAATTCACTCGAAACTTAAATTAAAGTTCAGCATTTGTTTAATGTGGCTGAACTCCCTAAAAATAGGCACTGGGTCAGAAGTTTACCTCCCTGTTTTTTTTTTTTTCTTTCATCACATTTGTATGTAGAGAATAGTGCAAATTCAGTTAACACAGTGACTGTGTTACCATGGTGATACATTTACATCTTTTACTTCAATCCCTCTTTCAAACTCAGTGCTGACTAATGACTTTGAACACTCCAGGTACATCACACCATCACACTAGTGAACAGTTGAAGAAGAGCAAGTACATCTATTTGTTTTTCCATCACTGACCAATGCAAAGTCATGTGACCCAGGAATGAATACTAACTATATCTGATTGTACCTTTTCACACTGAAGACAAAATGTAGATTTTAGTACATCTTTTGGGAGTTAATTGATGTCAGATTTTTTTGAAGAATGACTGATGGTCCTCTAAAAGACCATTTATTTGTGTATCTGTTTAGGAAGTTGAAGCTGAGCACTGGAGCAGATCTGTGTGTGCAACAGCTACTGAAAGAGGAAGACCTCGGGTAAGGTTTGGGAGATTTTCAGTTTTACCTTTGGTTGGAAAAACACCCCATTGTTGACCTTTGGTCTTCATTCCCTCCTCGTCCAAAGGCCCAAGGAGATGCTGCTGAATGTGAAGATGGGCGTTCCCGGTGAAAGGTCTTACTACCCTCCAGAGGAACTGGTCTGGGACTCATCCCGGGATTCTTCCCCTCGTTCCCTACGCACTTGCTTGGCTGCACACTACGGCCTGTCTCCTGACTCGCTGCTGTTGGCTAAACATCTGCCAGAGAAACACAGCTGGGAGGAAATATCAAGCTGGGTAAGAGCACATTTTTAGTTTGGAACGGAATATTAAAAATCTAAATGTTAATGTATTTATACCATCTTAATAAAAGGTTTATACAGAAAACAGGGAAGTACTGGAGAGTCAGAGAAATACAGTAAATAAAGCAACAGCGGATACCAGCAAGGTTCAACCACTATGTTTCTTTTAAAGGCAGATACCAATTTTTAGTCATCTGACAAACATTTAATAGCAGTAAAAATAAAAATCTTGGTCTTATAATTTAGAAAAAAGAGGAAGCTGAAGCAGAGGCATGTCCTATCCAGTTAAGTCGAGATGTTGCTTCCTACTTCCAGGTCCACTGTTGTTCATTACTCTGTGTTCAGTCTGCTGCAGAACTGTACCCTTGAGTCTATAAAACACTCCCAGTTTTTAGGTGTAAAGCAGAGGATGTGGACGAAACTGATAAGTAAAGTTACAACTCTTAACTGAAGGAGAAGAAAACAAAATTTGGGGTTAGTTATTGTTAGTGCACCCTGATATAGAATAGAAGGGCCTTTAGGAGCTGTTTATAACTTGATGCTCTTTGTTTTATAAGTCGGCTTTTTGTCTGTTCTGTCCAGCTCAGAAGAATAGTCTGTGTAGTCCAGTATAAATATTATATCGTGTCATATTTAATACAGTATTTCCAACAGTAATATAATAGAAAAGCAGTTTTAATTTCTATGTTTAAGTGTTCAATCCTGGTAAATATTACATCTTCCTCATTAATTGTACTGTATGTGTATAAGGTCACGCCCTAGATGCAGATGTGTGTTTTATGGATCCAACATGAGACTGATCTGGACTTAATTTATCCACTTATGAGGCTCCCTAAACAAAACACTCACCTGACCCTCACCTCCTTTTAACTGTTTAATCTACCAATACCTTGTGTGAATGATGTAGAATCAGCAGGTTTCCAAAAAGAAAAAGAAGAAAAAGACAGAATCACTGCTGGGAGCACCATTCCACATGAAAGATGGAGACACAATCGGCATCAAGGTAATCGAAAACAACATATTTTCATTAGGTCAGTGGTATAAGTGGTAGATAAGTTAATGAGTCATAGTTTTATTCCTTATCACTATAATGAATATTTTTTGTATTGTTTGCACTACCTTATGCATGCACATTTTCTTGCACTTTATCCTGTTTATCATTAAAGTTTCATCTAATCTTTAATATAATTACTGTGTAAGGAAACTTAAATATCGTTTTGTTTTTTTTCTTTATAGAACCTGTTGATCGACAGCAATAGGAATTTTTGCACTTTGGCGGATGAGCAGGGTCAGCAGAGGCTCCGAGAACAGGCAGAGCAACGCAGGAAAGGGTGGGCCCTCTCTTCACAGCTGTGAAAATAAACCTCAGATTTTGTTTCACATTACGATAAATGTTATATTTTCTTATTTATTTGTAGAGAGCAGACGGCAGGCTTCAATGGCACGGAGCAGCAGAAGAAGGCCGGACAAAACAAATCCAGGAAACCAGAAGTGGCGCTGTCAATCAACGTTGGAGTTTTCAGATAGCACCTTCTAGGCACGGGGCATGGACAGATAGGACTACCTACCTACACAAACACATGCACACAGTCTGGTGCCAGTTTAATGGATCATATTCAATTCTGGGCAGTTTTCCTCTGATTTCATGTCAGGATGTGAAGCTCAAATGCTGGTATTAAAACAAGGTCGTGCTGTGGTCGGAAACGGAGGGAATCTGACAAATCACTGAAAAGACAATGGACAGTGAAAATCCAGAGGGAGATCAGACCAGATTTTAAGGAAAAGGAACATTTGTGATGATTCATCATTAGATTAAAGACAATGTTTACAGTAATTCTCTTTCTAGCTTGTAAAAGCAAACTGGATGTTATTAAGTTAATAATGCAGGGTTTTGATTTTTTTTTTTTTTTTTTACCAGATAAGTGAACCTTTAAAAAAATCTCAAAACGTTTTCATTGTCTAGTTTGGTTTTAATAAACGAGTGTGTTTTGATAGTTTATGGGAATATCAGTCACATGACTTAAATGTTTGCTAAACAGAACATATTTTATGTTTAAAAAAAAAAAGTTCTCATTTCCCATAAAGTGCTGTGACTTTTTTTTTATTACAAATTGTATGAGGGTGATTTTTTTTTTTTTTTTTGGTCTAATCTAGCTTTTTGTATTTGGGTTCTTCTGTGAAACTGGTTCTAAAAACAGGACATGGAGTTAAAAATTCAAACCAGATGTAGACTAATGTTATGAAGCAAGTTTGGAAGCACTTTGGGTCTATTTAAAAAAATAAATACTCACTGAGATAAGAGAAACTATTTTGAGATATAACACATTTTGATATTTATACAAAAATCTGAATGTAACGGTAAACAGGACATGAAAATTACACACTTTTTCAAATATCTCTTTATTCCTTCACAAGTGCATTTTGGGAATCAAAGTAATTATGTAAGGCAGAATGCTTCACAAAAATGACCGCTGTAGCAAAATCACTCGCTATGTATTTGTGTTTAAATGGGCAGGGTCCGCATGTAACACGAGCGGACACGATGGGTTACATACAAAATCTGGAATGAGACTGAGATTCATGAAAAACCCACATGTCTGGAATAGAAAAACCACTAGGATCATCAAATTTAACACAGTGTCTATTTATAGTCTATATAAGACCATTTACAGCCATGTTTTCAGATCTAATGCACTGGTACCTAGGTAGTTTTTCATGTCCCAAATTTTTGGCCCCAATATTTGATTAAAAATCCATTCATTATGGGATGGCTCTGAGCAAGAGTAAAAAAAAAATGTTTGCATTTATCTGAGGTCATCATTAGGTCCATCCTGGGGGGAAATATGTCTACATTTACCTTTTATTATTGGGTGTAAAAAAGCTGGAAAAGTGCCAGATACCAAAATGAACCCAGTTTCATGGAAAGACCCATTTAAATTCTCAAATGCTAAACTTATAAAAATATATGGAAACACACAGGACCAGCAAACTGTTTAGACCATAAACTGATTTCATCCAGTGCATTTTAAGAATGAGTACACCTTTCACATCCTCAGAAGGGTTTGAATACTAACATTAACAGCTGATGAATAATCTGTGACAAAGTATGTTGTTTTACCATGAAATACTGTCTGATCTCCTTCTCGGTCGTCATGTCAGGAAATGGTGTAATAATGACAATTTGCCCTAGTTCGTTGGGTTTTACACAGGTTTAATGCATACGTCCATAATTCTGATCAGTGTTTGAGCTTCACCCCTTTAGTGTGACATGACAGGAAAATGTCCACCATGTGAATATGTTCTACATGCTACTGTTTTCTGCAGAAATCTGTAAACTGACACAAATCAGAACCATACATTTTTCCCAGTGTGTCACGATTCAGTGAGGTATAACTGTAAAATGCATCACGTCTATGCATCAGTTTTGGTTCCTCTAAGCAAAGGTGTGATTATTTCATTCAGTGTCTATTCAGCCAAACTTTTCCATGGGTCATATGAAGCCACTGTGATCTTTAGGTAGAGCTGTACAGAATTTTACGATTTTTACAGCATGGATTTTCTAATGAACAGTATGTACATTTTCTTGACACCTTAAAGTTAAAGTTCCTCTTAAATACTGTCCTGTAGAAACTGTAGCAGTCAGGGTTAAAACCATACACTCATACCCACCTGCCAACAGCTTTTACGTTTTGACTTATTGAACAAATTGTCTCCAGGTGAGCCTCTGCGAAGCCTTTTTGCAGCAGATATTCTGATTTGTTAAAGGGGTCATATTTAGTTAAACCCACTTTTATTAGTCTGGTTCATTTATTTGTGTATTTGGACCCTAATAGTTCATACAGTTTGAATTTGAACCAGCCAGGTGCTGCAAAGCTATCTTTAGATTAATTTTAACAAAACTCGAGTGGATTTCTACAACCTGTTTTAATTTCTTCTTAATTTGTTACGTTTTATAACTAGTTACGTCACGATATTTGCACATATAAGGTCCAGTCTTCAGACCAACATTTTTCCAGTTCAACATAATTGTTTATCAGCAGCAGCAGTTGGAGTAAAAACTGAAAATATGTCCAAACTTTGAGCCAATTACCTAAAATGT
>JAPQRP010000017.1:19335150-19346210 GCA_037367295.1 Apogon hyalosoma
ATGGGTTTTACTGGTGAATCAATGTTGTAGAAGATGACGGTGTTTCCACGGTAACTACAGAGCCTCTGAACGTCTAAATGGATCATATCTGATGACCATGAAAAGATGACAAACTGCATTTACGCCAGTTATTGACATGGATTGATTGGTTTAGTGGATCAACTGGTACAAAACAGTTTATATCAGTGAATGATCATGGTCGCAGGTGGATGTTTGGGTCTTTATGGGTTGAGGAAGATGTGACTGGAAAGAAATACATTTGTAACATGCCAAAGTAAACACCTGGATGGAAATAGAGCTATTGATTATACATTTGTCTATTAAGTTAACAGTGATATTTCTCCAACATGCAAGTGTGAATAACAGAAATTATTATGACTGTTTATATGTTAATAATAACAGCACAACATACACTGTAGTCCATAGAGTTGGAATAATTGTGTTTTCAGACACATTCCTCATTTTATTCCTATTTATACACATCAGTAATCACCTTTGACCTGCTGCAGTGATTTCATACTGAGTCCCATTTATTTATCTATCAAGAATAAACCCCACTGTCACAACCATTTCATGAGAAAAGGGAAAATGACTTAATTCCATCTATATGGGCAACAGTGTATAAATAAACCTTTATACTTTACATGACATTGGGACAAAACAGAAATATCAGCTTGTATTTAAGTTTATTTAAGGTGCAGTATGTTGGCATCTAGTGGTGAAGTTGAAGACTGCAACCAGTTGGATACCCCTCATCTCACCCTCCCTTACATCGGCCTCTAAAACCAAAAAAGTCTCTCATCAAAACCAGTCTTTTTCATGTCTGTTCCGAACTTTTCTGTTAAATAGATACAACATATGGACACAAGTGCTGGGATACAGTGAATTCAGGTGTTTCATTGTTAACTTGGTCATCCAAAATACATCCAAATTGCTTCAATTTGTTTTCACTTTTACCCAACACTGTTTTTTTTTTTTTGTTAATGTCATAATTTTAATGTTCTACCTCTAGATTTATTAAATGTTTATCACATTCTTATTGTAAATAATCTGTTTAAACCACATATAAGTGTCTGGCTTCTTCAAACCAGGGTGAAAAATCAACTTTTAAACTAATAATACACATTGATTTGACATTTACTGTGATAATCATTGCAAGTCAACAGAAATGGGAAGTCCTACAAGCTGTAGGTACAATGTGTCTGAATATATTTATATAATGTATTAACTCTGCTGAGATATACTGTAGTAGGTGACAGTAGCATACTGTAATGCTGTATATCTAAATAAATATAATAAATAGAAATATAATAAAATGTTAAAAAAGACTGAGCTACTGAAACATGCCAGCCCTCTGTAGATATAAACAGGTCATTCTAAGATACCACAAACTCCAGAAATCTTATTTTTGGGACATTATATAATAATTAAATGTGCAATTATGAATATGATAATGAGTTTCCCCTAAACCCCCTAAATGTTGCACACTGAAGTTTTCAGTGTACCTTAAAGAAGAAAAAAGAGACAACAAAAGAAATATGCATTTCTATGTTTTTAATGTCACTACTATACACAAACATATCAAAGATGGAAGTGACAAATAATACATAAAATTTTCTCAGGGATAAAAACAAATTTATAGCAAATATTATCTGCTTTCCAGTCCTTTACTATTTACAATGAGGTTACTTCAAATACAAGCAGTGTTGTATTTGTTGATATATGTTAGCAACACCAAAATGTGTCATTTATTGGTATTAAATAACTTCATTCTCCAGTTCAAGTAACATATTGTTGTTAGTGTTGTAATTCTCAAGATTCTGGTTGAGAAACATTTATTTCTCATGTCTGGTTTTAAAACAAACACACACACACATGCACAGTTCTTCACTTTCAGTCACATACAGTGCTTTGACCACTGAGATCATTTATTTATTGCACATGTGTACCTGGTTTCAGTGAGATATTAAAACGTGTCATTGATGTCAAATTTTTCTGATTATTCTGTCATAAATATAAATGTCTCTTATTTGGCAAAAATGTTGACTTAGATGTAACACCTCACAGAAATATTCAAAGACCAGACCCCCACTTCATCCGTGATAGTGGAGCATCTTAAATAAAAATCCACCAAACTCCATCTTCATACTGGACTAGACTGGAAATTACAGCACCATCTTTCAATGAATAGTGTGTGTTCATTTTATCTCATTGAAAAAAGATTATGTTTAGCTTCAGGATTAGTGCTAACTGTCTTCTAGACAACATATGGAGTACAATGTATAGAGTCACATGTAAACAAAGGCTGGTACAAGCTGAGATTGAATGTACCAGAGTCCAGTTTACAACGTCAATCTGTCCAAACATGTGACACCTTCTGTCACGACTCTGAGAATCAGCACACAATGTTTTCACATAATGACACATATAAACGTTTTCCCACGTTAACGCCGGTGGTGCATCATCTTTCTATCATTTTTCAGAGATTTCGAATACATGACCTGGCTTTGAGTCCAATTGCAGGTATTCATGATCAATCTGAAATCTGGAACAGGACGCTCAGTTATTATAAATCCTGTTTAGATTTTGGGGTTGTGATTTCAATCCCCTATTTGGCCTCTGTGCTGCGTCCTTGAGCAAAAGACTTGCTGCATAAATGAGTACCGACTAAAATCATATTCAGCTAAGTCAGGTTTTTCCATTCATTTAAAACCCTTTCTATCTTATTTTTGCGCTGATTAACAGCATTTTTGGTCGATCACGCGCAGCTTCGGTTCCTGACAGCGCTCATCCCTTTGACTGAAATAATCTGAAATAATCCCATGTGCCTTGAGGGAGAATAACAGTCATACACCGATGGGAAAAGGAATTAGAGCAGAGCCGTTATTAACATGAAGGACTAGCACACGTGTGTAGATGGTGTAATTTAATAAGACTTTAACTGTCAACAAGTCAGGTAGTTTCATTTGGGAGCTCTCATATACACTGCATGGTCATTCCTTTTGAAATGTAAAAATAAAATAACAAAAAAAGTAGTAAATTAGAGGTGATTCCTTTGGTAGAAAGGAAAAAAATGAAAAAAGTGTAATGAATACTAAGCATTATGGACATATGTACATGTCTATTATGTAGTGAAGCAAAAAAAAAAAAAAAAAGCAATAAAGGAACACGACTGTACCAACCACTTTTCAAGTAAACCTGGGCTCAGAGTGATCAGGCCTCAGTTGTACATGTGGCATATTTGTACCCTGTTTACAGCACGATTTACTCCTTTAAAAACATTTTGCACCATGATGCAGCACAAAGGCGCTTAACAGTAAATGTATTATCTGCATTTATAATGTAAATGGATGATCCACAGGTAGTAGAATAGATTGTTCCATTTAATACTGGACATCCCATTATATCAATATCAAGATAAAAATAAAATAAAATAAAATGAAAGGAAAGGAAAGGAATGACACTAGCTGCATGTATTTGGTGTGAGAGCTCAACCAAATCTGGAAAGAAAATCAAATCGGTCCATCACCCATGATGCTCTGCTGCCCTGGGTTTTCTCCCGAAGACCCGCGGTGAACAGCAGACTGCGTTTCAGCAGCGCTGGGCATTTTATCAATAAAACTGACTAAACCTCAGACTGGATTCAGGCTGGAGCTTCAAAATATCAGTGGTGAAAAAGCGTAGAATGGAAACTGGGCTTCATCCTCATCCACAAAGAAACACTGGAAGTAGGGCAGCTCGTCTGTGAGGAGACACAGGAGAGTCATCGAATCAGTACAACATGTTCCCTCTGCTTGGAGTTTGCACACATCTGTGATATTTCAGTAGTTAGAAGGGAATGTGGACGTACCATCCATAACATAGCTGTCTGACACAGCAGGTTCTGCTGTTAAAAAGACAAGATCATGTTAATCACACATTACACTGAAGAATGTTAATACAACACAGCTGAACACAGCACCTTTTACTTTCTCTTCTTTGGCAGCTTTCTTCTCCACTGCTTTTTCTATCACGAAAATAGATATTTCATAGATTAATACATAAATCATGTTACAGCAATATATTTATGTTTTGCTTAATCATCATACCTTTCTTTGCAGACTGCTGTATCTCTTTCAGAACTCTGTCCTCTGTGAACGGCAACAAAAGATCAATAATAATTTCTGATAATAAACTGTTTCCATCAGAGTAACACACCATTGTGTTTTACAAATATCTTTCGTTTCTAAAGCTGGTTCCATACAGTACCTTTAGTTTTCTCTTTGACTGTCCTCTTCTCCATTGCTTTTTCTAATGGACAGAGGAAAGAAAATGAAAAGGTTTTTGTAGATCATAAATATTCCAGGTTTTGTTGTAGTTTTATTCAAGTGGGAACCTCCTGGGCAAAAAAACAAAACAAAAAAAACAAAAACTGTGCCGCTGTGGAAATGCCAAACTGCAGTTCCTCAAATGGCCACTTGAGGCTCTAGAAGCAAGTCTGTCTCCATTGACATCCACGTTAAAATGTCTAACTTCACAGCAGAAATAAACATGTGGGAACTCTTTTTGGTCTCCATAGCTAATGTTCCTGTTCATGATACAGGGACTGAATTTTCAATTTTTGGAAATTAGCTCTTTGCCTTACACTCTCTTTTATGGTTTTTCATCCAGTTTGAAGATAAACCAACCTAGACATAGTTAGTTGTAATGTATTGTGCAAATTTAACATAACTTATCAAACAAAACTGTATATGTCATCATTTATCCTGTAGAATTGGCTTGATAAGTTTCACCCCTCATTATTCGTCATCTGCACCTTATTGTCCAAATACAGTCACTTCTGTTTCCCCCAAAAAAATGGATGGCGACAATCAAAATACCAAACCCAAGTCCATTCACAAACTAATGGCTAATGTCACCAAGGCTTCGTCCGCTTAGTCTATGGTTTTACCACTAAGCTAATGGTTTGAATATTCAAGAAAGTATTTCTTTGCAGTCTGAGGTGTTTCTATTCGGCCTAAATAATCCAAATTTTGGTCACGAATATTGGTTTTCACATTTTGAACAGTCAGATTTTCTTCATCTTAGTGTCAAAGGTCAAAGCTGGTTTAGAGCTTTAAACAGAAATGCTTGCTGTGGTTTCCTCAGGGAAGCAAAAACACTAAAGGCATCACACTTTGACCCATGGTAGCACTGCATTCATGTATTTAACACCTGAAATGATCCTAAAATCAGCTGTTGACACTGATCTAAGTGACAGGAATAGGAAGCCTAGATGTCGTCATCATACCTTTCTTCACTGCAGCAGGTCTGTGCCTCTCCAGTTCTGCAAAAAGCAAAGTGTGGTCAGACATGGACAAACAGGCTGAAACACACCGTGATAAGCTCATTTTTACGTGATTCGTAATGCAGCTCGAATCACTGCGCGGCTATTTCTCAAATACGTTTCTAAAAGCAGCTGGCAGAGCATGAAGCAGCTTTGGTCAGTGCAAGAAACTCTGCAATAACATGTCTGTTATCCAGAGAATCAATATCAATGTTAATGCTGGTTTGGGCTTTTATTTTGAAGGTCTATCATCTATCAAATAGCGTCATTTACTGATGTCCGCATAAGCATATTTCTAGGATCACTGGACAGAAACAGGTGTTTGCCTATGGAGCTGCTGTGGTTTCTCATAGGCAAAAGGCATGTTTCATTTCGTGTCCAGATCGGCTGCTTCTTCATACACGTTATGTTATTACTCATGTACCTTTCCTCACACGAACAGGCCTGCGCTTTATCCTCAATGCAGCTGAGCCATCAGGGAGAAAATGTAATGGATTAACTTATTTACAGTCTACAGTTACAGAACATATAAGGAAAATCCACCACAAAACAGCTGTTTATTCTGACATTAAGAAATGAATCCATTCATTAATGTTATTTATTTTTTTTTTTTTAGATTGTACCTTTTGTAAGAGTTGGTTTGACTTTCTCCTTTAGGACTTTAGGCTCTGAGTAAATAGGAGTGATGCATAGCTTCATATTAATTCAGTGTCATTTGCAGATTTACACATTTTTGCAGCTCTAAAATAAGAATCTGCATGCAAACGTTAAAGCCAGAGTACCTTTTTTCTTAAGATGTGGTTTGAGCTTTTCTTTTCTTGCTACAGGCTCTGTTTTAGAAGCAAATTCCAAATGCAAAAACATATTTACAATTTAGAGATAAGACTAACATATTTCTTTGGCTTTTTCTTATAACTTTTCATTCACCTTTCTTTGCAGGAGCTGCTTTAGGCTTCTCCTTTGTGACCTCTGAATACAATGGATGGAAATTATTTCAGTCTTTGTGCTGAAGACATTTAGTTTTTGACAGCTAAAGGATTATAAATGCATTACCTTTTTTGGCATGGACTGGTTTGGCCTCAGGTTCTAATGAGAAAAGAGAAAATTTCAGTAAATTTCAGTATATTAATCAACATTTTCATTATTTACTGAAGAGATAAGATAAGTTAAGATAAGATAATCCTTAATCAGTTAAATGATGGGGATATTTGCAGTGTTACAGCAACATAGAGATAATGATACTGTAAAAGAAAAACTGTAAAAAAAAAAAAATAATAATAATAAATTTAAAAAAATAAAAAATACATATACATATATATATATATATATATATATATATATAAAAAGTAGCACTCAGTAGAAACACTAATAATAAATAAGTACAGAAAATATATGTAAAGGACCATATACTTTATAAATAACTGTAAGAAAACATTGCATAGTCAAAGAAAAAGTCAGTATTTTTGTGAATATGACGTTTGTGTGTCAGCTCATTTACATGCATTATTGCAGCCTGTCTTCAACAGCAGATAAATGAATCATAAATGTAAATGCAGACTCAATCATATTTGCGCTATAGCATTACTTCTGTAATTGCCGAATAATATGTCCGTGAAAATTCAACATTAAGACCGAGGGATTCAAGCGACAGTAAAACACTGACCCACTGAGTGTTTCAGGAGGGTGTGGTTCACAGCATGTATAGGGATAGGATGGAATAAATAATGACAGAACTTCACTTGAAAGCTTTGATACTGGGTTAAAGTTGTGCCATTTTATGAGAATTAGAGATTTAAGCTGAAAGCATAATAAATCCATCAAATCCATGAATTATTAGTAAGTCAGACTGGGGCAAAAAAGTCACAAGATTTCACTTTTTTAAGGAAGAGAATATCTCTCATCCCATCTACAAAGATAAACATGGATATGAGGGATTCTGCATTAAGTAGAGTTTTCTACATCTACTGTACAACGCACTACAACACACACTTCTACTACTGCAGATACCTTTCTTCTTTTCAGGTGGTGTACGTTTCACTTTGGTAACAGGGACTAAAATAATACACAGCCATATTTAACTATCATGGTTACAGTGGGAAATACTTATGCAAAATGTCAGAAAAACAATGAGAAAACAATTATAAAGTTAGACAAGACACCTTTTTTGGCAACTGGTTCTGCCTTTTTCGCCATGACAACCTCAGCTTCTAAGCACAAGAAAATGATTAGAGTTATACATTATGTGTTTTATCCTACAATTGTCCATTCCCATATAAAATAAATATACTGAATTTACTTTAACATGTTACCTTTTCTTGCTGGTGCTGCTTTGATTTTCTCTTTTGGAGTCACAGGCACTAATGGTGATACAATGTTAAAGCTTTTAGTTTTGACTTTGTGGAAAATAAAATGGTTAAAATGAATAAAATAAAATAAATAAATACTCAGTAATAAAATACCAGCTCTGACACTGTCTGGTATTCAATTTAAACTGCTGTCCATAAAGTCGGAATCAAATATTTTGACCTCTTCTCATGAAATGATTGTAATAATATGATTTATTCTGGATAGATAAAGTGTAACTGGAATCATTGCATTGGTCAAAGGTCATTGTTGATGTGTATAAATAGGAATAAAAACAGGAATGTGTCTGAAAACGAAATGATTCCAGCTTCATGGGCAACAGTCTGTTTGTAAATGGAATTTGAGGGCTGAGCTTATAACACCATTAAAATAAGTTGTAAACAGTCAGACCTACCTTTCTTCAGCGGTGTGACCTTCACCTTTTCTTTGGTCAGAGACACATTTTTGTGCAGAGCCTCAGCTTCTGCAGAAACATTTGGTGATAAAAATAAAACACCGTTCTGTAACTTGAAACTTTTCCCACTGATTTGCGTCATTTTACCTTTAATAACTGGGGTCGGTTTCGGCTTTTGTTTTGGAACCACAGCTACACAGAAAATAAAACACAGAAAACACGATGTTCAGTATATGAAACAAACCCCCTGATGACATGTACACGTAATGCATGAAGTGTGTCTCACCGATCTTTGCAGAAACTGCTCTGACTTTGTGTTTTTGCACTTGAATACAATGAAACAAAGTAGGTAAAGTTAGATAATCAGCATTCAAAAGCTAACACAGAAATGACCAGTGTCTCCAAGAATGTTCAAGATGAGCAGGTAACGAAAAATATGTCTGCATACTTTAATGCAATTATGAGTAAGAACAAAATAAATATACCTCTCTTGATTGGGACTACTTTGACTTTCTCTTTGACCAGAGTGACATTTTTGGGAGCGACCTCTTGTTCTGAAGAAAAATGATAGAAAAATTTCAATCACATGGAAATGTACACGGGCAAAAATCTAAATCTGACCAAGTGTATTTTTCTCATTTCTTGTCAAAATATCTCATCTTACTTAAAATAAGACAGAATCACCTAAACAGCAAATTTTCAGTCAGATATAAGAACTGATTTTTAGACAATAGACCTGGAAAATCTGATTTCAAGAAATTTGACCAAGACAATTTTCACTCGTTCCACTGGCAGAATTGATTTTATTTTATTTATTTATTTTTTTTTTAATTTTTTTGTGCTTAATTCAAGATTTTTTTTTGTTTAATTCAAGCGAGAAAAAAAAAAAATCTGCCAATGGAACGAGTTAAAATTATCTTGGTCAGATTTCTTAAAATCAGATTTTCCAGATCTATTGTCTATAAATCAGTTCTTATATCTCACTGAAAAGTTCCTCTTTAGGTGATTCTGTCTTATTTTAAGTGTGATGAGATATTTGGACTAGAAATGAGACAAATACACTTGGTCAGATTTAGATTTTTTTGGACTGTTTTCCAGTGTGGTCAGATTTAGATTTTTGCAGTGTAAGTTTACTGTCACATGTAATAACAAATAAAGGTCTTACCTTTAGCCACAACCACTGGTTTGGCCTTTTCTTTTGGAGCAGCTGCCTCTGTTTAACAAAAGTATAATGTTACAGTGGGCTACATCTGTGGCTTTATTCTTTATAGCTTGTAAATGATAGTGTGTATGTTTCACCTTTCTTAGCAGGAGCAGCTTTGACCTTTTCCTTTGGAGCTTCTGTATCAAAACAAAGCCCATTATATATATATATATATATATATATATATAATATAATATAACCTGGTATTATGGTATTGGCTTATGTGGCTCTGTTAAAACTGTATGATATAAATTACAGTACTGGAATATTGAATTTGTCATGCAGAAAATTACTGAAAACAAAGAAACTGTAAATATACTTCATTAAATTGTATCTACATCAAATATACCCTACCTTTCTTGGGAGGAGGTTTTTTGGCCTTTTCTTTGGTAACCACGGCATCTTCAAACAGAAAAATAATATAATGAGCGAACTGAAGTAGACAGGAGTATGTAAATGTGTTTTTTTGTCTATAGTATGAGTATGAGGACAGTATGAGTATCTCTTGAGTCAAACACGGTTGTACTGAAGTTAAACTATTGCAGTGGACATGTATCTTTACCTTTCTGAACCGGTGTGGGTTTTGGTTTTGGTTCAACCTCGACTGTGGAGACACACAGAATGTAAAAGTTATTATGAACTTGTATAAGCATCATTAATTAGCCTCCTTGTGCAATGTGGTTCCCCCATAAATAATATTCTTGGTGATCCTTAAATTCACATCTAGCTTTTTTTTAGATAACATTATGAAGGGAAACTATCGCTGTGAGTGTAAACACCTAAAGAAAAAAACACAAAATAAGAAAATGATCCCTAGGTTCGAGTTTAGCTTTTACTTTTTACCAAGAACCTGTATTTTTGCCAATAATGTTCAAATAAATAGAGTCATAGCCGGAATCAGAAAATCACACGCGGTTTGCAACCCTTTACCAGTGCAATTGTCACTTTTACGTTGCATCTCACCTGCTTTTGTGATGTTAACATGTTCCTTCGTCAGCACCGGCGCAGCCTCCTTCTTGACCACTCGAATAATCTTTTTGGGTTTAGCATCTGAAATAAAACAGGAGATACTGTACGACCACGTCCCTCAAATTATATACTAATATAGCAATTTATGGTTTGATTAATTACATGAAACTAATGAGAAGTAGATATATTGGGAATAGCTAGATTTCCATTAGTGGTTCAATTTCATTCTTTGCCGAGATATATATGGAATTTTTTTTTCTTTTTTTCACCAATTCTTCTTTTTTGTGTTTAGTATATAGAGGAAATGCATATAAAGCCATATATTTGTAATGTTTAAAGGTCCATTGTGTAGGATTTAGTAGCATCTAATGGTGCAGCTGTACACTGCAACCAACCGAATATGTTTTCACATCTATCTTCACCTTCTGGAAGAACCAGTAATGACCATTCAAAACATGAGAAGAGCCCATGTGTTTGTTCTAATCCCAGAGGAAGAAGAACAGAATGAGCCATTCTCTGCTATCAAGAACACAGTCATTCTTACTTTCTGGTGGTTCGGCAGTGAAAATTGTGAAAATGTTACATATGTTTGATATCCTGGATTCTTCTAACAGCTACTCACTGGACAGAAAATGCTGTAATAAACATACCTGTCTTGGTGTCTTTCCTTTTAATATCTTCTTTCACTTCTTTGGGAGGTTTCTTGACTTCCTCCTTTTCTTTGGGAGGTTTCTTGACTTCCTCCTTTTCTTTGGGAGGTTTCTTGACTTCCTCCTTTTCTTTGGGAGGTTTTACTTCTTTCACTTCTTTGGGAGGTTTCTTGA
>JAPQRP010000017.1:19396897-19412834 GCA_037367295.1 Apogon hyalosoma
GGTGAATCAATGTTGTAGAAGATGACAGTGTTTCCACGGTAACTACGGAGCCTCTGAACGTCCAAATGGGTCATATCCGATGACCGTGGAAAGATGAAGAACTGTATTTTACACTCAATATTTCCATGTATTGATTTGATGAGTGGATCAACAGGTATTAAACAGTTTAGATCAGTAGATGGTTTAGGTCAACAGAGTCTATTTGGGTTTTTATGGGTTAAATAAATTCATTTAGCCTGTTCTGAACCCGAACTGGAACCTCATTTAAGAAAGAAGTTACAGTCAATGAGGATACAGGCCTTGCTGTTGTTGACTGTTTGGACCCAGGAATTAGCTTTAAAGCTCCATGACGTCAGACTGGCATCATCACATGAGCAGGCAAACTGATCGATCATATGATACAGTATTGATGAGTGTTACGCTGACAAATCGGGTGTTGTAATTAAGTTCTGCTAATCTTAATGACAGGATCCTGCGATGGTCTTGTTAGTGTAAAGTCTCAACCACATCTATAATATTGTTTTACTTGATAAACAAAACTCGGCACTGATCTGTCAATTACTGCTGCCATGCACATCGTATACAAAACTTATTGCAGTAGTCACGAGTGGGTAAATAAGATAAAAGAGACTACAATTGTCTTTTTAAAGTCTGTGAACATATTTATTTCTGCTGTAAACTTGGGTAAACATGTGGGTCTGTGGGGATTGACATGGTTCTGGAGTGCATCTGCCTTGGCCTCATTTTTTAGCCGTTTACTTTAAACGCAACTCATCCTTAACATCATGTTTGTATTGTTTGAGTCACTGCAAAGCCTGTTTTGATTTCTGTGATGTGTCAGTAGGTTAGCACTAAGACATACCAGATGTGTCAGACTTTATGTGTTACGCGCCTTGATTCTATAGCCTTTTCAATCCACACAACAGAATGGGGAGGGGGGGAGGACGACGACACACCACCTCCCTTAATGCTGTCATCTACATGTTTTCACACTTACGTGCTGTTGAGGATCTGGAACCGCTCCCCCTTTCTGAAGCTGAGGTCATCCTCGGTCCTGGCTTCGTAGTCATAAAGAGCCACAAACAGAGTCACCCCTGCGGAAGAAAACATTTGCATATGTTGGTTGAATGGATGAAGTGGTATGTTGGGTTTGTTCATCTGTCTATAACACGTGGACCACATGTTATGTAGCAAAAGAGAAAAAAAAAAATCCTCCTTTTCTGCATGGCTGCACAGTTGTGGGGAAAAAAATGCAGGAATTTTCACAAGATGATTTGGAAAAAATGAATCACTCTTTTATGATTGAGATGATTTTTAAATGAGCAGCATCTGCATACAAAATAACAATAAATAAAAGGTTTTACAAGTGGTTTTACTCACCATCTACACATTGTCAAACAAATCTCCTTCCCTCAGTGTTTTTGTCTTGATGCTCATTTATTTTCAAGTCATGTTTGAGTGACTTTGACTCATTATGACAAAAGCCAGACCTCCTGTCACATCTAAACACAATATGCCATCAGTCAGAGTGGATTTGTGGATCTTCTAGTTTGTGACTAAAACTGAGTATTGCAGCATCACAACTACATTCTTTTGCAGGTTTGTTTGTCAAGTTTGTTTTTTTTTTTTTCATTTTTTGGTCTGTTTTTGTTTGAGTTTTATCTTGAACTCCGCGTAAGAATCAGGCCAGATCATCAGATTGAGGACGTAGTGAAGAAAACTCAGTTTGTTGCAGATTCAATTGATGTCTGGTTTGTTTACTCCAGAGACAAAGAGTAAAAAATACTGTAGTAGGTATTTTATCATTTAAACAAGCAAACAGTCCTGTTTAATAGTTTAACCAGAGGAAGAAGAGCAAAATGGATTTAACTATTGTCTCTGTTCATTATCATTAATCTACATTAGAAGGCAACCAATAGTAGATTTTATAACTAATTATTTAGCTAATATCCCTGCCCCTTCGCTTGAAAATACAGCAGTGGAAACCAAGTGAAATTAATGAGCCATGTCTGAAATTAACTATCTTCAACACTAGGTCCAATTACCTAAATGCATACATCTGAATCCTTAACCATCGACCAACAAAAAAAACCTAACGGAAGTGATTAGTATATAAAGTTTGAGTTTGTAAAATGTCCTATTGGCACCAATTAATGAGTCTATTTCAGATAAAACACACACCAAACTGGAGTCAGATCTTCCATTTCTGCTCAAGTCTAACATATGTGATCAGGGATTTACTTTATAACAACTTTCTGCTTCCTATTTGGTGCAGTGACAGTATTTTTATTAGTTTGTTAAAACATATTTATGTCACTGAATCTCACCGTTTGCACAAGCAAAGACTAAAACTCATGATAATATTGACCTCCATTGAACTGTACTGTACTTTCTGTTCAATATTTTATTATAGTATTACAGTAACAGGCTCTGATCTGGAATATTGGGCAATATAAATAAAATGGAATTGAACAGATTGGATTTTACTGAAGTACTTGTTTTGCAAAACCAGAAAGAGACCGACTAAAGACTTTTCTTTTCACCTCAGTCCAAATAACCCAGATGACAGGAGTAGACTTCGGGTTATTTGGCCAGACCGTCATCAAATTGTGAGAACTGCGTACATCGCAAGGATGATGCTGAACCCATAGAATGTGCAGCTCTACTTTAATGTGAGATGAAATAAGGTCAAAAATAAAATTGTCATTTGCTTAACGTGAACCAAAATAGCCCAATGACACATCTGCTACCTTTGCATAAGCAGCTGCTCTATAATAACAACCTACCGACCATGTTTCAATCAGCAATATGACTGGAAACAGCTGAGAAATTGTATTTTAAATGTGACTGATGGACAAACTGTATAGACCAGGGGTGTCAAACTCCTTTCAGTTCAGGGGCCACATAGCACCTGATTTGATCTCAAGTGGGCTGGACCAGTAAAACAATTGCATAACGCCCTATAAATAATGAGAACTGCACATTTTTCTCTGTGTTTAAGTGCAAAAAAGTTAAATTAGATTATGAAAGTTTTTTACATTTATAAACTATCCATCAAAAAAAAAAAAAAAAGTGAATAAGCTGAAAAACCTGAAATTTCTCAAGAAAAATAGGTGAAATTTTAATGATATTATGCCTCAATTTATCATTTATACATGTAGATTACAGTGGATCTACAAAGGCACAAATCATTAGTAACAGACATGATATTGTAGGAATTTAGAGTTTGGAACTAAAATGAGTTTTGGCCAGATTGGAACCTTTGGCTTTGGTTATAGCCCATGGGCCACATTTATTTTATTTTACCTTTATTTAACCAGGTAAGTTACTTGAGAACTGATTCTCATTTTCAAGAACGACCTGGACATATAGAGACGAACAACCAATCACTCTCACATTCACACCTATGGGCAACTTAGATTTACCAATTATCCTTCTAGTGCATGTATTTGGACATGTTTGACACCCGTGGTACAGACACATGGATGCATGTAAAAAAGACAGAGGTTTTCTATGACTGGTGAATGAACAGTTAAGGCTGTGAAGGTCTAGGTAGATTAGAGAGGGCAATCACATTTATCTGATGTGATCTGGGACGGCCCCTGAGTCCCTTAATAAGTCTGAAACT
Source organism: Apogon hyalosoma (assembly GCA_037367295.1). Classification (NCBI taxonomy): domain Eukaryota; kingdom Metazoa; phylum Chordata; class Actinopteri; order Kurtiformes; family Apogonidae; genus Apogon; species Apogon hyalosoma. The sequence goes on from JAPQRP010000017.1 coordinate 19,400,526, forward strand.
ATAAAATGATTTAATTTTCTGATTTGATCTAAATCATCCCTGGACACTCAGTGGCACTATCAAGGCCTGAACGTTACGCTGAGGATGTCAACAAAAGGGTTTCCACAGTCTAAGCCAAACATGTTCACAGCTGGGTCATGTGAAGTTTCTGCTCTTAATCAGCCATCGTGTTTTATTTTTCTCCTCTTTTTGCGATCTTAGATATGTATGCTGTTTGTTCAGACTGCCTGGAGCAATTTCATATTCATGATATTCTGCTGATGCTGACTCCACAAACGCAGAGGGTTTTTCTAATCTGTACGGAGATCTTCCTTCAGGAAAAAAGGCCCTAAGTTGACACCAAAGCAAGAGATGCTTTTAATTTGCACATCACGTGTACGTATCTTTAAGTTCAGCCGGTAAAGACTACTTCTGCACTGTTCAGCACAACGTCTGATCTCTGCGCTCGTCAGAGTATCAGGGATAATTTAGGTCACTGTGTTTTCTATTAACTTTCAGCCAGGAGACATTCATCTTCTGGAGCGAGAAGAGTTCATCACAAGACCACGTTATCGCCACACAAGAGAAACAATATTACAATTCCAGCCTTTATGACATTAATAGCTGTATCTCAGTAAAATCCTGCTACTAGACAAAACTAGATTCAAATATCGGTGTTGCTCAGCCAACATTAGTCTTTTATTAAACACTGGATCAGTGCCAGAGACTCTAAAGTGGTCGAAGAGTTTATGGTTTTACCGCTTAGATTGACGTTTTATGGCTGCGTTTGAAACTTGACCCTCATTTAATGACACGAACATACCTCCCCTTACAAGGTCACCCTGTCTTTAGAGGCTATTAACCCACCTGAAATAACTCAGTTATCCAAGTTTCAGTGCATTACAGTGGTGACATATTCAGTGGTTTCTAAATCAAGTCTGAGTGCAAGTAAATGTTCGATATAAAAACAAGAACCTTAAGAGATGCTGAACAGATTACATTCACTAAACAAAAACAAACTACAGACTTCAGTCATCTTGAACTTATCTCATAGGCTAATTCTGACTAAACATCTAATAAATATGAGGAGAAAGTTAAACAAAGCTATGCAACGATGAAATCAAATCGGTTCTATCGTCATACAAATGGAGACTACTGAAACTTTTCTGTAAAAATATTACTATAAAACAAAAATAACTGTGACTTGTTTGTCCAGTGCAAACAGACTCTAAACAATCTTCACATCAGGATATGAAAATCTTACATATTTACATATTTTAAAGACAATACGGTTGGTTTTACTGGAACTGAAAGGTGGTCTTGTCCATCAACATGTTTATCCATCTCACTGTGGTCAGTATTTAGATTCTACTTTTAATCTTTTGACTAAAAAGTGACTGTATCTGATCACAACTGCATTTATTTTGCAACTGAACCATCTAACTCTTGTTACATGTGACTATTTGTAATATAACTAGCATGTTACTAGAGCAGGGTGATGTGACCAAAAAAATTAAAGAATTTAAGATATTTCCTTCAGTCTTATGTCAGATTTATGATTTTTAATCAATTGTTTTCTGGCTGAAGAACTAAAGACGCAACATGTTTCAAAAATACTCTCCTTAATAATAAAACTAAATGCCACATAACTTGAGAAGCATTTTCACAATTTAATATATGAAAAGTAATCAAAAAAAAAAGGTTTTATTTTGCTTTTTTTTTTTTTTAGCAAACATCTCCAGGGGAATAATCTCCAGTTTGCAATTCAGGAATTTTTCACCATTTTCAGAAAGCAAAAATGATGCAAACAAATCAAATTAATTCAGTATATTGCCCAGCCCTACATGTGTCATTTATTTTCTTTAGAGAATCTAAAGCATTTCCATAAAATGATGCTAAAAATAGTCACAGTCTCTGACATCCTGCACCAGATGAACACAATGATTCACTTTACATTTGCACATCTTCCACAGGCTGCTAACATGTTTTATATATTACTAACGGACTCTAAAAGCCTCCGTGCTCACCTGTCCCCCCTCGGGATCGCAGCGTTCCTGACTGCGAGGACGTGTGGACTCCTCCGAACACCGTCACCCCCTGTGTGGCTGCGCTGTGGAAGTTGTTGTAGTTGGGGATGGTGGTGACCCCGAAGCTGGGGTAGTGCTGCGGCGTGGGGTCGGACCCATAGCGGTACCCCGAGTTGTGTGAGAGGCTGGTCTCCCTGTCATCGGTGAGTTTAGCTGCTTCTTTATCCTTACATTGGACACAGCCCATTCTCTACTGTCTGTGGGAGAGCGCAGCAGAAAGACCAAATTAGCACAAGGGTAAAATAATAGCTTTAAAGCCTTCTCCATTGGGGAAATTATGATTCAATGTTCCATTATTTCAGAGCTTCCTCTGAGACTTGGAGCACGTCTTCTGAAAAACCTTTCAATTAGGCCCAAATTAAACACGATACGGAGAACTTCATCACTAATTAGGCGGGACTTTAATGTGACAGAGCGTATTTGTCGTGAATACAGACAGAGAGTCGCATTTTCACAAAGCACTTCATCACAGTATCAATTCAAGAAAAAAAAACATTCAGGAGACACACAGGACCTGACAATACTATTATGCATTTTTCTTTTGGATTTATTTGGTTTAGTGTCAGCTAAAACATGACTGGTTTCTTCAGCTTCCACTCAAGACTACATTTAGTCTTCCAACTTCTAATATAATATAATATAAATAATTATTTTAACTGTCAAATACCTAAATATCCACTGGTGACCAAAAGCATCTACTGATGTAAAATGTTTAATAACTTTTAAACCACTAATCCTATCAGAGCAGTCAGACAATTCTGGTAAAACACAGTTTCTCAGCTTTTCAGCAGTATCAGATGTGTCCCATTTGGATGTTCAGAGGCTAAGAAGTGAACATGGAAACACTGTAATCTTCTACAACACTGAGTCATTAAAAAACCCATGTATTCTGAAAAATGACAGTGGTTGTAGACACTTATTTTATGTTCAGTTAATGAGATATTTTGTTGAAAAAGTCACTTTTGCTTCAGTTTTCTCTGCTTTCAATTAACTTGTAAATTATTATAAGCTATTATTCTAATCTTTTATAAATATGTACAAGGTTGGTAAATTCAACAAAGGAAAATACAAGATTTTCACTGAAAAATGCAAAATGCAGATGATACTTTTATAATAAATAGTGAAAACTCACTTAAGAAAGGTTAAATACATAGATAATGCATAGATGTCTTGCATGCAATTCATCTTTATAACTTCAGTGCCTTATGGAAGAAATTTTTATCTATTTTTTGTGAACAAAGGGTCAGCATTATCACCCAGTCAATACATTACAATACAAACGAACATACAATGTGATTTTCCTTCTTCATCGTGTCTGTCTGTGTAGATTTATTACATACCATAAGTAACATCTAACAGTCTGCTGTCTACATAGTGTATGTGGACAAACTGACGTCGACAGGGCTTCTCTCACCCTTAGAATATTCACTTTAACTTCCCATTAAAGAAGTTAACAACAGCGTCATGGTATATTTTTCCACTTTACTGCACAACCACACTTGTGAGAAGAATTTACACCCAGCCACTGCCTTTACAAGCTGGCATGCACTTACGTTTTGTTTGCTTGTTTGTGAGCCACACACCCATCTATAGATTCGCAGCTCGGTTGAAATGCTGCCTGGCTCTACGGCGAGTCTCATGAGGAGCACTCACCCCAGCATCTGGCCTCACTAAAGTAAAACTAAACCAGTTTCTGTAATGACTGAGGCAATCTGTGTTGCCAATTAAAAAGGGCCTTACCATCTTTACAGACCCAGTTAAACTAATGCACATTTCAGCTCACTCAGCCCCCCCCACCCCGAGCTCCACACGAACAACTGACGGCACAGACACACTTTTATCAACAATACCAGTCAGCTGACTTAGATGGATAATTGGAAACACACTTGTTTACCCTGGGTCCGGATGGAGAGAGGTGCTGCTTGGGGGGAAACGTCAGCACCACGGTGGACTGAGGACAAACCCCCAGACCTGCCTTTACCACTGTTTAACAGCCTGTCATTGAATGTAACCAATTACATCAGATTAAAGGTTCAATATGTAAGATTTCCATTAGCTTACGTGGACTTGGTGTTACTGTGTGCTTTGCTGGGAGCCGGTTGTTTATTGATGTTAGCTCCATTTCTGAGCTAATGACTGTTTATCTCCATGATAACAGCCTGTGGACTCATTTCTACAGCTTTGGAAACAAGTATGGGATCACAGTGTAAATAGGAAAAAGTCAACATTTGTCGTAACTGTAACTTTTAAATCCGTCATGGTTTTTCATGTGTGTCAAAAATGAGCCAAAACATTCATGACAGGGTTGCTTCACAAATTTAATAAGCTGTATCTAATTTAATGATGACAATTCTAGTTTTATCAAGTAACATATAAATTAAGAACATCTGATGGTGAAAAACACTCAAGAAACCAGAACAGGTGAAAAGGTCATTTGAGGAACTATTAGGTTTCTGTGGAAACATCACAAGGCGTTAAGTTAAAAACTCAAGTTAGTTTTACTGTTAAAATCCCTATATTCAGTCCTGTGTTCTTCAATCCATCAGTCTGAATCACAACATTCTCATCACTTATAAAAATGCAGGCAAGTTACAACTCAACGCTTTTTGTTGTCATTATCCGACCAGAAACTCTGCATTTTTGCATCATTATGGACAATACAATATGATACAAAACAATATCCAAATAACAACACATCCTCTGTTTTGTGTACACAAAGTTGCTTATTTTGTCCTGTCTTTGTTTTATAATGAATCGGTTTTGGTTTCAATCTTAACTCTTAAACATTTGTGTCAATCAGACACATTTCATGTTGAAATTCAGAAGTCAGATCAACAGTTCATGGACTTACAGTAACTCATCATCCTAATTTTTCAGCAAAACAACACGTACAAACTCTCCAAGTTAATGCAGAGTAAACCCGAACACTTTAATTTGGACAAATGTTAAAATAATGCTATAAAAAGACTGATATAAAGTCACTAACTGTGTGATATGTGCTAGTAACATTAATGTTACACTGATAAATAGATCGTATAAAACCAATATTAGCTGAGTATAAGAGTTCTGAAGTGCTGTTATTTATTTTTGCAGAATCTGTGTGATCCTTCTGAAAAGTAGTTCATATGATTTAAATCAGGGGTGTCAAACATAAGGCCCACAGGCCAAAACTGGCCCACCAAATGGTCCGATGCGGCCCACAGGATGAATTTCAAAAGTGCAAAAATTACACTGAAAATATCTACAGTCAAGGATGTTCAGGGGCCACAAACAACTCAATGTGATATCAAGTAAAATAACATAATAACCTATAAATAACGATAACTCCAAATTTAGTCATTAGTGTAATGTGAAACAAATTCAAATTTCATTATATAAATATTTATGTTACAAATCCTGTTGCAATAAAATGGGACTAACCTGAAAAAATATGAGAAACCTGAAATTCCTTAAGAAAAATAAGTGCAATTTGAACAACATAATGTCTGTTACAAATGTTTTCTGTGATCTGTAAATTGTGTCAATAATAAGCATAACGTTGATGTAATTGCACTTTATTTTTAATAGATATTTCAGGGTGTACATGGTTGTTCAGGTTATTCACATTTTCATAAAGAAATTTAACTTTCACACTAAAATAAAGACCAAAATTTGTATTATTATTTATAGGTTATTACGCCTATTATTTTACTGGTCAGGCCCATTTGAGACCATATTGGGCTGTATGTGGCCACTGAATGAAAATAAGTTTGACACCGCTGATTTAGATCAATCCCAACAATGGATGGAGATGGCGACCCAGTTTTAGTCATGACGTCATTATTAATGCGTGTCCTCTTCCCAAACCAAAATAATTATTAACAACCAAGCAGTGGGTAAAACCACAAGTATATCATTTAATTTGGAAAACAGTTTTTCATACTTTCCTCAACTAATGCAATAAACATTAGTTTCACGTCTCGAAGAAGTAACACAAGAATCTCCTCCAACCCCCGCCCCAAATGAAAAAGATGTCAATTCTTCTTACCGTCTTGAATAATTAACTGCTTGATTATCCATACACACCCTTAATCACAACCTAAGATCATGACATCACCTAATCTTCATCAAATCCACATGTCTCTGCCATTTTCAGCAGGTACAGTCCTATTCAGAAGTCTTAGGCTGTGATTACTACATATTTATTTCTCAGTCTCTTTCTAAAAGCAAGAAAATAAAGTAAATATGGGGAAAACAGTAACACAGATAGCAGAAGAAAGAAGGAAGGCCAAAGGGAGAGAGAATATCAACAAACATATATTTTTCACCAGCATTTTATTTACTAAGTAATTTATTAGTTAGCTGAGTAAAATGTAGTACTGTATGTTTTATGCTAATTTATACTTTTATTCATAAATCAATCTTTTACTGGTTTTATATTGTAATTAATCTGTGTAGGCTGACTATTACTGATTAACATTAATGATGGTTTTCTGTCATGATAATAAACATAATAAAGTAATAAAGTTGTGATTCTGATACATGAAACATGTCCCCAAACCTCAACCAACTACTGTTTTCCAATAACATCACACACTCAGCACAAACACACATGAAAATCCCACTTACAGAAGACAGGGTGGGGTGGTTCTTACTTTGTTCGACCTAGAGTCAAGGGAACATGAACCTACTGCAGGCATTTTAACCCATAAAGAGCCAGTGCTACTTTTATGGTGGCTCCCGAATGACTTTTTTCTCTAAAATGAACATTTCTTAAGCAATTTGTCATCATTTATTATGAAACAATCCTATGTATTTTGTATTTTTCCAGTAAAAATCTGGTATTTTCCAATATTAAATGGACTGATCATATAGGTTTTCATAAAAGCTCAGATTAAACTTGAGGGTTATCATACCAAAAAAATAGAGAAAAGTGAAGAAAAAGGGATTTTTTTTCAGTAAAATACAGGATGTCCCAAAAAATTTGACGTCATTTCATCACCTAATGATTTGTTTAAAATTTGTTTGCTCTTTTTGCTCAAAAAAGTGTAATAATTTTTATTGTTTTGCTTTCAGGAAACATGCAACAGAAAAGGTGTTCTGTGTTTTGAAGTACACCCAAACTCAGTCAAATGTGAATGCACAACGTGAATTTGTAAGAAAATTTCATAAACAAGCGCCAACAGGAAAGCAGATTTGGACGTAGCATAAGAAGTTTCCAGAGGAAGGATGTTCGTGTCACAAAAAAGGAACTCCACTACTGACTGGATGTGTGCCGCGTCACAAGCAGCGCACACCTTGAAAATGTATAAAAACTTTGGAACCTTATAAAATTACCATCCGCCAGAATTTTTCGCTTGAAATTTGCAGAATAAAACATTTCATATCCAAAATAAATCCTATTAAGTATCATTTCTCCTAACCATGTAGTCCCATATGGACAGCTCAAATGAGGTCAATTTTTTGGGACACCCTGTATATCATTAAATGAACATAAGACACTTATCTACCAAACTCCATGGGTTTTACCAGTGAATCAGTGTTGTAGATGTCTGTACGGAGCCTCTGAACGTCCAAATGGGTCATATCTGATGACCATGAAACGATGACAAACTGTATTTACACCAATTATTTACACTGATTTCACTGATAAGATTAGTGGATCGACAGATATTAAACATTTTAGATCAGCAGATTGTTTTGGTCACTGGTGGATGTTTGGGTCTTTATGGGTGAAGGATGTTTTCTATTAACCGAAACCTAAATGTCTAACTAAATTAATATGGAGTCCAAAAAAGTGAAGAAAAAAAGCTGATCTTGGCTCCTTGTTAAATTAATCCATCTGACAGTGTGAGCTGCGTCATTGGGAAAACAGTTACTATTGCGTCAGACTATAAAGTGTGGGTCTAAATATAATCGTTAATAGTTAAATCTCTCATTGTGATGCTATTGGTGTTGAGAAATAAATATTCCAACTCGTATATCTCCCATTCTGAAGGCTGGAGATGGTCTGCCAAGTGTCGAGGATTAAGACACAGACGTAGAAATCTATGGAGTGAAACTTTTTTATTCTTTGGAGAAACATCCACTTCTAACTCGACACATCAGTCTTTCTAACATTGACAGTTTTCTGATGGATTTTCGTCTCTTACCTCTAGCGATAACACTCTTTACCTCCTCTAGGGGTGTGCAGCCCCTATCTGTTTTCCTTCTTTAATTATGTAGCCGACAGCTCTTATGCTAAATGTAAAATAGGAAATATAACGTCAGTGATCCATTGTTAGGCTGCAACAGTAATTCACACATCAGATACGTGACTGAAACGGAGTAAAGTCCATGTGTTTGGATTAGTACAGCCACCATTTTGAGAGAAATGCTCATTTTTAGTCAGTGCATCATGGAGCTTTTAAACTGAGCTGATGTGAGACCGACTCTACTCAATATATTAAAAAAAAAAACAAAAAAAAAAACAAACAAAACATGCTTCATTGATGATTGATGTTATTATTGAAGAGATGTGACTTATGTGAGAACTGACAGTATTATCATCAAATCAGTTTCATTAGATCACAACCATGTATTAAACCAATTAAAATATATTTAATTCAGCTGCCACGAACCAAAGTATTTTAAAATTATTAGCCATGTTCGTGAAGCTATTTTGACCCCAGATGAGGGTGGTGTTGAATGGTTACAAGAAAAAAAGCTACACAGTATATGAGCAAATTCCTTCAGGCCTGTTTTACATTTAGTAGAAAAAAAACAAGTGGGAAAGCGCAAACAGATGTGTCACTTGCTTCACACAGCAGGCACTGCAACAACTGGATACAAGCAAAGTTAAGAATGTGGTTGAAAACAACAGAGACATCAGTCACACTAAAATAAAGCACGGGGTCCACGGTTGGATGTGGCCAAAAATGACATCTTGATTCTTTTTTTCAATTGTTTTCTAGTTACTTGAAGAAAAAACATGATTCATAATTATTCTTTCTTCACTAAATCTGCCACATAAGCGTGTAGAAAGACACACAATTGCTACTTACATTTAACCCTTTAACAACGGCAATCTCTCCAGTGCAGCATTTTGCACTTTACAGCATTCAAATAACTGTAACTGTTTGCACGATTCACAAAATTCATCGGAAAGCTGAGATCCTGAGCTTTATGACACTATATGACGCTTTACGGTAACAATGTAGGATTCTATTACAACAAAAGTATGATGCCATAATATGGATACTGAAAGTTCAAGACCAAAAAGCATGTTTGAGAAGATGTAAAATAGTTGAAAGTTTATTTATTCTGTCTAAAAAAGTTTCGTTATGGATATTTACAGTTGTTTCTGATAATAAATATGCTTAAAACTTTTTTTCTTTTTTACTAAAACACACTGTTTTAAGCATTTATTTATAATAATGAGAATTAATGACCAGATATTGAAAGTTAAGTTCTTCCTGAAAACAAAGGTGCAAAAGAATTAGCAAAAAAGACATTTTCTGACACTTTAATTGTAAAGAAAACACGATGACACCAAGGTGGCCTGTTATAATGGCAGTCTTAAAAGCTTGTTTATCAGCATAATTTTAGAATGTTGTACTAACCTATGGTTTTGTAGCATTACAGACCACTAGGCAACTGAGCTTGTTTGAATCGATGATATTTTAGCATCTGTCTACAGGAAAGAGATTGGTTATAGCAAAGTTCGTCTAACTTTGTCTTGGTGAAGAATTATCCATCACTTGCAGGTCCAACTTCTGGATTCTGACATACAGTGAGTCTGATTTACACCAATACTTCTAGTGTTAAAAGGTTTTTGGTTCATTATAAAACTCCAGCAAAACAAATTAGGCAAACTGTGCAGCTGTATGTACACAATAATATGTAATGTGGAACAGTGTTTACTTCATATGGAGTCAATATTGTTGTAATGTTGGCCCCAAATGATGCAAAAATGCTAAGTTTCTAGTCAGATGACAGCAGCAAAAAGCTGGCGCCCACAAGCTACGCCCCCAAAAACCAGAGGAAAATGTACAGTTTAACAAGATGCGAGACTATGATGATAATATGATTCAGATCTTGGATTGTGATCTTACGTCTAAAGGGCACCATGTGATCTTTTCACCTCCAGATTGTCCAGTTTGGTGGTGTTTACCATTACAATGGTTGTCAGTGTTTTCATGGTATCTTTATTATCCAGTTATGTGATTTAAACTCCCCAGCTCCATCCCTGTACATCTTCCATCAGACCACCAGAACCAACAACACATGACTGACACATTGTAGAAGGTCTTGAGGAAAACTACTGAGTTCCAGTTCTGCTTCAGGTTCACAAACCAATGGGTGACATCACTGACTCACTTTCTCCTGTTTTTTTTTTTTTTTGGGGGGGGGTTAAATGTGCTTATCTTTCTCCTCTGTCGTTATGTTACTATCTTTTAAGCATGTTTAATATTTCTTAATGTTTGTAGAAATGCAGCAAGAGATGAAGCCCAAGCTAAATTTCCTAAAATGTGGGAAATAAAGTCAATTCTGATTCAAACAAGCCTTTTTTAATTCACCTCAGATGATGCAGCACCTCCAGCATGATCAAATACCTTTAGTTTAGTTTTTTTTATTTTTTTTAATTAAACCTGTATTTCTGCTGCTTTTGTCAATCACACAGTAGTGACTTCCCTCCCTGTTGTGGATATAACTCCCCAGATCTAAATCTAAAATAAATACCTACCTTTCGCACAGTGAACATCATTTTCACTCTACATCTGTATCTGCTCTACAGTTTTAACCAGCTGGAGCCACTGCAGAGACAAGAGATCACAGTGATTCATTACAGCCAATAAAACCCCATAAAATACTGGAGAAGAAACAAGCCCCGGCGATAGCATTACAGCCTAAACCCGGATCTCAGACAGAAATACAAGGAGGATGAAGACCGCTGCTGTTCTGCTAATCCTACAGATATCATAGAAGTCTCTGTGGCAGTTATATTTACATCTGTCTCTTTTGGTAACTTCAACTAATGGTACATTTAAAGGCAAACATTCACCTTGAAAAGCATGGTTATTCAGCCATTTCCATTTAAGGTGAAGCGCACATGAGCCTGCAAAAGCTAGAGCAGAAATGAGAGGGATTTCTAAGAAGGCATTGGTTTGAGCTTTTAAAATGTGTAAACTCCCTGTTTGTTTGTTTTTTTTTTATCAACTTAAATCATATATAGAGCCAGAATATGGCATGTTTGGTTCTGAGTAATTACCATGTGTTTTTTTTCTGACATTTTATTGCCTGAAATGGTAAGTAACTACTTTTACCAGTTATTATAGTCTTGAAATTACCATTAGTTCTCATCTTTATTCAGTGCGCCAGTTTCTGATTTCAGTTTAATACTGTGAGTGCATAAGTAACTGTAATTTTATGTTTATTTTGAGGTACTTCCTAATTCTGCTAATGTTTTATTTGATTTTCAGGTTTTTAGAGGAAAGCCTTTATTTATAGAAGCTGAAAGTGGCAAAACGGACCATTAACAACCATTACCTACAGTCCAGTTTGTGTTGCTATTTGTCTATTTGAAAGTTTGTCATTTTTATTTTTATTTTAGCAAATTGTCCATTCACGGCTCCATTTACTTTTAGTCTTGGGTGATTCCTGCTTTTAGTCTCCATTTCCATGATGACAAGTTTAATCACAACTCTTTGAGGCTGAAAAACAACACAATTTACAAATATGAACTAAACCGAGTGAGATGAATTGTCTTGTGTTGGATTTTCTCTTGAACCACAGTGATTGAAAATAGCTCTGTGTGCACTCCAGGAGGGATCAGAGTAAATGAGGGGAGATCTCACGTCGCTGTGCTGCCTGTAGGGATTATAAAAATCTTCCTGCTCTTGTAGTAAGAAGACCAGGGACTACCATGGTTTTAATATCTGAAACCATTTAGCGCAACAGATTCTACACCATCTCTTACTGGTAGGGCAGCACAATTTATGGTGTCAGCAGTGTGAAATAGTCAAATTGCAAAGACATGCAATGTGAAATCAGACAAATGAATTCCAACAAGCAGATGATGAGTGAGAACAGCCAAACAAAAACACAGAAAATGAAAATGTGGTTGCAAAACTAAAAGCAGTGATGATTGTGTGGAATTATTTTGTCCGAAGAAAATATGATGTTGACCAAATACAGCTTTAAAGGAATGATATTTTGCTTTTTTAAATGGAATTCTTCATTTTCAAACATGTCCCTGTGGTCTCCATAAACTGTAAATGCTCTG
>JAPQRP010000017.1:19413463-19426176 GCA_037367295.1 Apogon hyalosoma
ACTATTAGGGTCCAAATACACAAATAAATGAACCAAAGACTCATAAAAGTGGGTTTAGATAAATATGACCCCTTTAAGAAAAAAAAAAAAGTAAATTCATGGAGAGTCCATGAGTGTTTGACTTCAGATCTGTCTGCATCATCAAAATGCCTTGGTGATGGAAAGTTATCCAAATGATGTTGCATGTCCCAAATTCTGAGGTTTCACCAGATATTACTCAATAACACCCCTTATTTATTTATTTATGATGATCCATAACATCAGTCATGCTCTTCAATCCTGCTGCTTTTTGAGTTAAAGTATCCCCTTGGTCTGCACTACTTTTGGACGATCATTATTTCAGTTTTCTGTGGCTTATGACTGCAGCACACACTACAACATAAATCATTTATTCCACTCTCTTCTTTTAAAACTTTAGTGTGAATTTTGTTGCACCTGCTTCGAGCTGTTTTCATAGTATACATGTCACTGTTATGAATGGTTTAATATTGTTGGATGCAGACATCTCCCTTATCGTGGTTTGTTTGTCCTGTCTTTGTGCCTCTTGGCCAGACCATCATTGTAAATGAGAATTGGTTTTCAATTGACTTAAATGGTTAAATAAAGGTGAAATAAATACATTTGGTTTCCATTAGACACTGATATTTTGGTGAATAGCTGATGTCTATACCAGTGTTATTTATTTTGTTATTTCTCCATCTTTTTTTGTGGATCAGGGATACACAGAGATCTTTACTACACTAGACTATATACGGCGTAAAAGCAGTCTTAAAACCTTTCAGCTCTTCATTACATCATCTTTGAATATGCACAAATAGTCGCACATATATTTATGAAGAGATCTATACTAGTAGACGACAGATGAAAGGACATCTTGTTTGCTAATGGAACTTTTTGACTGATGTTCAGACAATACATCAACATAGCACTTATTTTAATTTAAAGCAGGAGATTTGAAGGGCACTCCTATTAGGTTAAGCTTTCAAAAAAAAAAAAAAAAAAGACAGGACCTGAATATTCCACTGTTCAAATACAAATAAATAATAGGTTCTCATTGGGTCTTCAATTTTAATATTCAAGTCTACAGCGGTCAACAAAAAAGTAATCACGCAGAAAACTAGACAATCTTTGTTAAGCTAACTTTTAAGTAAAAGTAGGTGTGTCTCATGTTACACACTATATTTGGAGGGTCATCTTCAGCCCAGCAGCTCCTTTCACTCATGGCGTCAAGGCGTCACTGCTCGGCATGATGGGTCATTAGCATTACTGTGGCTACGCTAACAGGTTTCTATGAGTCTGTCAGTGTTCAAGAGTCCGGCTCATTCACTTTAACCTGCAGAGCTTACTGTAAAGGGTTTTGATACTGCTGTAAAGTCATGATGTCTGACATAAAACAGATCGTGTTCAGCTGCAGGCACCCATAAATGACCGCCTGACCCTGCAGTAAGTCGTGAGGGAGATGTTTGACTTTACGCATCACTAGTGAGACTGTTACGCTCATTTTGCCACATTAAGTTGCTCTATGTTCCGTCTCATCATCTTTATTGTTCACTTTATTATATGAAGTATTATTTAAATGCATTTTGGATCATTAACATCATGACATCGCCAAGTAAATTTACTGCAACGTTGGTACCCTGCGTCCTATTCAATGTCTGAAATTTAGATCTAAATATGCAGTTTTTGCTGTATTTTTCCCATTCCCACTCACTGTTTCATCAGACAATGACAGATAATAAGTGGATACAGGAAATGTTATTTAACTGCTTTGAGCAACACTTAAGCATAAGCAGCCCACAGACACTCCTATCATAAAATCCCTCGACTACAACCAGACACAAAGATACTGAGGCCCAGTTGTTACTGCTGGCAACTTTAATTAGTTTTATGCACTCTGTTACAAAATCCCCTCATTATTATTATTATTTTTTAACATTTTCAGGTGAAACCCCCTGTATTCTTAAATCGCAGTTTAGCAGTGCTGGTTTTTCCAGTGTCATGGAGCACTAGTCTGTGGTATTTTCTGCTCAGTAGACATTTGCATATGACTGGTGTCTTTTTGAGTTTTTGTGTGACTGATATTACTGAAAGAGCGCTACACAAAACAACCACCTTTGATCATCAGACACTTTTCCTTGAGAAGACAAACAGTCAGATTTATTAAGTTTAGCTGGAGTGTATTCAACAAGCAACAAGCAGACTTTTCACATGTTCACAGTAATATAATAAAAAGTTTTACGAGCATTCATCACCGGCTCTTGCCTTTCAGATCTAGTCCCTGTTATTCAATTACATGCATGAACCGACACTGTGGATCAAATCAAAACGTCAAGACAAAGCCGTGCCACAGAAGGATTTCAACACTTTTTCCCTGTGATACAGACACACACATGTGAGTTTGTGTAGTGGCTGACCCGAGGCACCACTTCCCCCTCCACAAAAGCAGATGATGGCGCCCTGGCCGCGGGGCTCGTCCCTTCCGCAACGCAGCCTGGGTATCGCATGACCACCTCCGCCTGCAACAACACTCATCACGCTATTTTCAGACCCAAATGAACAGCTTGCCTCGGAAAAGGACCACACTGGCACGGCGGGGAAGGTCCAACGGGGACAGGGTTGTACATATCCCCTGAATGTGCTGGAACAGTTAAAGGCACTATAATGCACAGACCAGGACGAGAGTGGGAGGCCTCGACTTTCACACAAACAGGCAGACGGCTTCATTACCAAAAGAGAGCCATCATATTAAACCTCCTCATCTCAATTGCCTCCAGATGCAGACTGAGAGCCAACTTTGATGTCTGGCCAAATCTGTCGACAAGTATTTGTCAACGCTGCTGTGGGATGCCTTCGCGTCAGGAAGTGAACAATGAAACAAAGCGAAGAGGCCAATATCATCTGAACGCAAACTAACAGCAGAGTTAATGCTACTGCATCAACAACATAATGTAGAAATTAATCTCCCAGAATGAAGGCTTTTATTTTGACGCTGTGAAGCCACAAGTGTTAATCGTCTATAATAACATACACACAGAGCAGTGGGAGCCATAATGAGATACTCACAGAGATCAATATAGTAAATTAAAAGGACAGACATGTCAGGGTCATGCTGTCTAACTGATGGATTAAACAGCAGAGACTCAGTCAGGCCTGAGAAACACACATATGGTTAGTCTGATGCATGGAAACAATGTGATCAACTGATAAATTCATCTACAGACTACGAATCGATAACAATTCTCATAATAAATTAGTCCAGTAAATTAACTTTGAGGTAAAACTACAAAAATAATCACTAAAATAATCATC
Source organism: Apogon hyalosoma (assembly GCA_037367295.1). Classification (NCBI taxonomy): domain Eukaryota; kingdom Metazoa; phylum Chordata; class Actinopteri; order Kurtiformes; family Apogonidae; genus Apogon; species Apogon hyalosoma. The sequence goes on from JAPQRP010000017.1 coordinate 19,416,773, forward strand.
TCCACTCAGAGGATTTGCTTTCCCTGATCCAGATTATTGATGGTCAGTCAGACCAGCAATTGAAAGACATCAACTTCTGGCAGGCATTTCTCACCGGTTCTGGACATTTTATATTCTGAGCATTCAATTCATCAAAAGAAACTGACAGGTGAAGAAATAGGGGTAGATAAAAGTATCGATACAGTAATATATCTCATGGTATTATGTCTATCATGTATTGTACTAGTATACTGAGGTAAAAGGTTAAGGGTTACTGTCTAATGGTGACACTTGGATATCATGACATCTGCATAACTAAAGAAGAAAAGCATAAAAAGCAAAAATAAACAGGAATTCTGTATTTACTCACTGCACTGGAGGGTCAGTGTCACAAAATTTGACTACTATCATGAAACCACCTCTTTAACATACACAGTGAAAATATTTCCATGTCAACATGTGGCATCATTAAACAAGTAGTGACATGTAATGTTTTAACAAAAATTGTATCCAATACCACTCTGAAACAACATATTGTATATATGTCCAGTAGGTGCATATGATGTATTGTATCAGACAATTCAGTATATTCCCTTATTGATATTGTGTCTCACTTGTTTTTGCAAATACTGAAAATGTCTTTATGTGTCTGCAGAAACGTACTCCAGGCTTTTATCAATAGTGACTTACTACTTATCTGCTGTAATACATTTCAATTTTGGGCTTTCCCAGACAAAAGATAAGAAAATGGGGTGATATTCTTGGTCATGGCAAAATAAGAGTGAACCTATGTTTCACCGTGAGCTTTACAGGTGGATATTGCTGACCTGAAAACACATCCAAGTCTCAATTTTGATAACACGACATACAGTTTATGTAGAAAAAAATTAGGGATGCAGATATATCAGGCAATATGGGGAGCAGTGCATGTCTTTTAATGTCTTTTCATTTGTGTTATATTAAAGTTTTTTCATGAATTAGTATGTTTGAATCTGTGTTCACTCAAAGATAATGAGATGAAGGGCTGAAAGATTTTATAATGGTCACTATTTTTATATTTATGATGATGTATTTGTTAATGGGGATAAATAGCAGAAAAAAAAAAAAGAAAAAAAAGGTTACATTGGTATTAACATTGGCTGTCATCCATGATATCATTTTAAATATTGGTACTGGCATAGAATTTTGGAATCGGTGCATCCTTACTAAAAATACTACCCTCAAACTTTCTTTGCATAACTGGCCTCTTTCCCCAAGTCACAACCAGGTCCACACTCTCCTTACCCTGGACGTTGGATTTGCTCCCATACTCATAAATGCCACTTTTATTACTGCTCAATCCCAAGCTTAAATTCATTTTTTACAACTACACTGTTACAGGTAAACCACATCTTTCATTCATTCATTCATTTATTTATTTGTTTTGAGCAGAAGAAAAATTAAGCTCTTTTTTGTGTGTACAAGGAACTAATATCAGAGCAAATAAGTAAAGGTAATCAAGACAGGTAGCAATTGCCATGTTCACTAGTAATAACAAATAAATGCAATATGAACTGCTCAAAAAGTAGTGGGAAGAAGAAAACTTATTAAATCTCACCCCGACCTCTTACTTATACAACATAACACATGACTTTTGCTTCCTTAATGATAAAGTAACATCTGTTTAGAGTCCGAATAATGTAAATAACAAGATAGTAAACCAATTAGGAAAACTTAAATTACACATAGTAACTATCTAAATGATAGTCTGTAGAACTTAGAATACAATATGTTTCACCAATAATCACAGACCAACAATGGTAATGGAAGTGACACATACCAACAATGATAAACGACAAGCACAAACCAACAAAGGTACGAAAGAGGAAAGGATGGAATGGTCCAGCAATTAACAATAAGCCCCGCCCTCCCTGTACTGTGACCAGACCATCCATTTGTAAAGTGTTTTAAAACTGTGGATGCTTTGGCATTGCTTGTGGTGAAGACATCTAATGTTTGTGTTCTGACTTACACTGTAGCCTGAGATTAAAGCGGTTTCATCAAGTGTCAGGACAGTGTGTCGTCCTGGTCAGACCGCTGAAATGTGCTAACGTCAAGCTTCATACAAAAAAAAAAAGACGAAAATCATTTGTGCCTTTTGTATTTCACTGTGGAGTGGGACTGCATTGTATGATTAGCCAACACACACATAAATGTCTTTCCTACTTAACCCAATGAACTCACACATCCCTCCAGAATGCAGTCATTTTGTAATTCAGCTTCGACAAGACAGCGTTTCATTTAGAGCAGAGACTCTCTGCATTTCAATCACTGCCACAGCACCAGACAACGTCAATCCTCCTGCACCCCACCTACAAAAGTCACACTCGCCGTGACCTTATTCAACACTGAAATCCAGCATTTCACAAACAATGGATAGACAGAGGATAGTCTTACTTGTGTTCCATTTGAATACATCTGAAACCCACTGGTGTGTTTACTGGATTTGGTACAACTCTGACAATCTCTTCCTAATGGTTGCCATTCTCTGAATAGTTACAATATTTGCTTGTGTCAGACAAGTGAGTTCATTCAGTGTATCAACAACAAGACAATGACTACATTTCAGCCAGCTACAAGATTATCTACACAATGCAATGCAGTGTTGGGTTTTCAAAGCATTTTTCATGTACTGAATGAAAAGACCTAGTTATAAAACCCACAGCTGAGCTTTATACAGTATGTATGTGTGGGCTTAAGCCTAACTGGTGTTTTAGTGTCACAATGTTCACTGTTAAGTATGTTGAGTCATGTTGTTAAATCACTGAGCCTATTGTAAATGAGTAAGTCCATTCAGTCAGCGAGATCCGAGACCCACATATGAACATTTTCCAAAGTGGAGAAAAGGGCAAATTAGAAAAACCTGAACTAACACTTTTTTACTTTTTTTTCTTTTCCAAGAAGGAGGATCAGATTCTTGCTGTTTCTGCCTGTCAGTCTGTGTTGGGGGTTTAAATGGTTCTTTCCAGCTCTTCTGCCAATGATGGTCACCTTAATAATCCACTGGAAATTATGAAGTAGCAGGTCTAGAGCAAAGGAGGTTAAAGATTCCTGGTGGAATGGAAGAACAGCTGGGGGAATGGTAGTTTAGAGCTGATATGAAAGACAAAAATATGTGAGAGTTGAGTGTGTTGATGCGAAGTTTGTGTCGGAGTCTGTTTGTAGATGCTAGCTAATGGTAGATAGTGTTTTCCACGGTTCCTGCAGGCTCTTAAAAAGTCTTGAATTTACAAATCTGCATTTAATACCTTTAAAAACTCTTTAAAGGGTATTCAATTTGATATGGAGGTCTTAAGTTATGTTGACATAAACCTGTTCACTGTATTGTGTTTAAATGTGTCCAAGCTACAAAGAAAGTAATGTGAGTCTAAGTTCCACCAGTTCCAACCCGACAATTTATAATGAAATTAGGAAACAGTTATCGCTAACCTTGCAGCCCCCGATGAGAAATGATTCCTAATGGCAGGAATCAAGACATTGGAGTAAATAAATAATTTTTTCTAAACTACAGGAGTCACAAATTTTTGCCAATATGGCCATAAAATAGGCTGCGAAATGGGTATTAAATTCTGTTCTAAGTAGTCTTAAAAGTGTTTAATGTAACTTGTAGAAACCTGTAGGAACTCTGGTTTTCAGAGAACCGAGAGGAGACTGATCCATTTCTGCAGAGCTACTTCTCACCATATCAGACTGAAAGATGTTTCCAAAAAGTCCACAGCTTAGTCTATTTCCTCTTATTTCTTTATCCATACTCTGCTACTGTCCTACAACTTTGATAAGAAGTGAAGCCAGTGTTTTTGTTTTGAGCTGCCCCTCCACCATGATGACCAGAGAGTGGTTGTCGGAAAGAGTTTCACTTCTTTGCCTCTATACAGTTTCCTATTACGATGACATTAGCTAGTTTCATTAACGTAGGCAGCGTGCCCTTCAGTGAGACCACTGTAGAGGAACTGAGCAGATACTGAAGAAATTATGAATTTCAATAATGCTTTTCTTGGAAAATAAAACAAAACTGTACATAGAAATAAGTTTACAGGTCATGGTAAGCTTAGAAATGAAGTCAGCTAATGTCAACAAATGACCAGCTCCGAGCACAAAACAGACGCCAACAACCTCATCGACACACATGCCCGTGTTTACAAATTGAACCTTTAATATCAGATACAGATATAGAAAATCTATTTACTCAATGTGTTCCAAGTATCTCACCTCAGTAACAACATATTTCATGGGAACTCCACAGCAGCTAATGAATCTGTTGGTACCGGCCAAGGAATCAGACTTTTATCATCAGTGTAATATGAAGAAATCTAATATGCTTTATCAAAAATTAGCCACAAATAATGTTCTATATATGGAGTATAGAGTGTGACAAAACATCGAAACACCACAGAAATAATAGAAGCTAAAACTTACTGATTATCCACAGATATGATGACAATTTGTACCTACTTCATTACTTTAGTTTTTGGCTTATACCGGCTGATGTTTTTATTTTATTTTCATTGACAGCTTAACTAACACATGTTAAAGTATTTGTTGTTTTGCTTAATTGTTGTAATGCATAACTGATGCTGAACTAACATTCTAACATCTAACAGCTGAGTGACGTACCTCTAGATTTCTGAAATGAGTTTGTTATGTTTTCATTCTAAGGAAGAGTTTGAGAATAGAAATAAAAGTCTAATTTCTTTAACTTCTTCTCAGGACCAAACGTTAGGTTTTCAAAACATTTACTGTGAACATTAATATTATTACAAAGATTTTTAGAGATACCACCCTGCCCTGAATGAATGAATGCTCAGTTCAATTGTTAGGTTTGTAACTGTTAAAGAAAAAGCATGCTCAAAAGATCAAAATAATCAAATCTAATAATTCCAAGAGCAGTAACAGAAGGTGTATGGCTATCAGACAGACTTCAGTGTTTGTTTGTTTATTTATTATGTCACATCATCATCCCTAAACTGGACAATGTCCTGTCACATGGCACATGTCCACATATCACGCAGGTCTAGTATCAGTAAGTCTATGAACTCACTGTATGCGCTGATGAGGCCTGAGGAAATACGGCCATGGACCATAATACACAACCCTTTTCATCCACATTTAACACACATCACGCATGCCAATTGTGCAGTCATTTGTGGAGAAGAGTTGGCTGAATCCTGCAGCTCCAGGCTGCCTGGGTCCATAAATAACACTGTCCCTGTGCTTCTCAGTACTCAACTTATGGATAAGCAGAGGTTGGATGGGAGCTGCACAACAGTAGCCTGTATCACCCCCAGTGTTTGCCTACAAGATGGATGGCTGCACCTCCAGACACCCATCAGATAAACCGATTAGGACAGCTTTAATTGGATATTTAACAGCGTGCCAATGCAATTAGCTTAGAGCATATGACAATTATTTTGGGGGGAAATCAACACGGTGCTGTTTCCAGGCCTGTTGTGTGGCGTTAGTGTGTTTGCATGGCCTCAGTGGTCAGCTCTGTTCTGCAGCGCATCCATCCCCGCTGCTGCAACAAGAGCCTCTTCTCTAGAATCACTGCAAAACATCATCCACAATCACCACCGCCGCCACTCTCTGCGTCTTCAACCAGCTTCTGTCAACAAAGTTCACTGTTAAATGCGTAAAGCTGCCACTGCAGACTGTCTGGAGTAAATACAGGCTTGAATGCAGCGATCCCACTATGTTATGTATCTCCTCTCCTCTCTCTCTCTCTCGCTCTCTCTCTCTCGAGATGAATCTATCTCGCAGTCCACAGCAGCGCAAAATAGGGGACAAGGCGGGTGCACCAATTGGATTCAACACTGGAATAAAACGTGCTTACCGAAGAAAATTCAGATTAATCCATCGGAGTTTCCAGCGGCACTTCCGTGGGACAATTCAGCGCTATTTTCTCCTCTCTGCTGGTGTTTTAATTCGCGTTCAGAGAGCAGCAGTGGGACACCCTTCCCTGCCGATTGAGGAGCCCCTGTCGCCGCCGCCGTGAGTGCAGACGATGACGACGGCGATGGCGCGTCAGGCTGGCGTCCGTTACGCACGGCGCTTCCGGAGACTCCTCCAGAAATAAACCCGTTAGTCCAAAACCTGCTCCGAAAAACGGTATTTAAACCATCATATGCGTTTGTAGGACTTTAAACATCGTAATTTTACCGTTTGATAGTATTTTTTTCACGGTAAAATAAATAGAAGAACTCTGCGTAAAGTTGGTTATTTTGAGGATTCAGTGTTTGTCTTTGTTCATTTAATTCTTGTTTTCTGAATTTAGTGTTTGTTTTTGTGCTCATTAAGTCTTGATTCGTGTCATTTTTGTGGACTTTTTGTTGTTGTGGTTATTTGAGTCTACTTTGTTAATCATTGTTCATTTAGTCGTTATTTTGTGGTTATGTAAGCTAATGCTTATTTTGTTGATTTTTGTTTATTTCACTAATTTAATGCTTGCTTTATTGAGTTAGTGTGTGTTTTGTTCATTCTTATTAATTTAATGCTTATATGAGTCCTATTTTGTTGATTCTGTGCTAATTCCTGTAGTTGTTTAATGTTCTTTTGTTCTTTTTTTTTCATTTCTGCTGATTCAGTCCTTACTTTTGTGCTGCTATAGTGCTTGTTTTGTTGATTTTTGTTTATTTCACTAATTTAATGCTTGTTTTATGTGTGTTTTGTTCATTCTTATTAATTTAATGCTTTTATGAGCTGTATTTTGTCAATTCTGTGCTTATTCTTGTAGTTATTTAATGTCCTTTTGTTCTTTTTTTTTCATTTCTGCTGATTCCATCCTTACTTTTGTGCTACTGAATGCTTGTTTTGCTGATTTTGTACCTTTTTAATACTGATTCTGTTCATTTTCTTGAACAAATGCTTGTTTTGTGGATTTAATGTGTTTTTGTGCTCATTCAGGGCTTGCTTTGTTTGTTTACATTGTTCATCATAGTTCATTTAATGTTTATTTTGTGGTTGCTTAATGCTTATTTAGATGATTTTGGTTTATTTTGTTAATTTAATGACTATTTAATCGTTTTGTAATCAGCTTTGTGGATATTCATGTACCTGCTTAATGCTGGTTTTGTTGATTTTAGTTCATTTTTTAAATTTTTGTCTCATTTTTGGTTTGTTGTACATTTTAATTTAATATGAAAGGATATGAGTACAATTCTCCTTCTTATTCAACTACTTATTATTTCTTATTATTCTTTATTTGTTGTTTGTAATGCATTTATTTTACTCAGTTTCTTTATTTCTGCAATTTATTGTCATAAGGTTGAGAAAATGCCTGTCTCTCATTTTTATCAATGAAACATATTGATGTTCACCTTGTTTTTAAATCTATTAAGAAAAAACGCAAAAGATATTTCATTAAACACTTCTATCCATTATTTGGTAAAGTAATCCTAACGCTTGCTGCTTCAGTATTTGACTGCCATTCCCATGCTTTTATTTTGGTGTGCTGGTGCAGATTTGTTTTCCGGTTTACGTGCCGCTGTTTTGACGCAGCTGTGATTGCATACGGCTGATGCGGATCCACACCGACCCTGAGTGTTGATTGACACCATTTTCCTCCAATGGCGGATTACAATGTGTAGTGAGACCCCTCCTCATCTTTGGGTCGGATTGATAAAAAAAAAAAAAAAAAAACAGAGCAAGACTTATTTCTGTAGATGATGAAGGCTTCTTATGGTTTAAAAAATAAAGATACCAGGTTAAAAAAAAAAAAAAAACTGCTCAAATTTAAAACTAAAAACATATTCCTGAACATTTCAGTCTGATCTTTGTTTTGTTCGACTATATTCAACAGTTTCCCCTGGAGTGTGTGAATCTGTGTTAGTTTAGTTGTTGTAAAGTGAACAGCTGGTGTTTCAGTCTCTGCCTGAAGGCGAGCAGTGAAATCACCGGCTGTTGGTTTGTGTCAGGTTTACAAACCACAGACAGAGAAACCTTCATGTAAAGTGATGAAGAAGAGCTCCAGATGAAGTCATTTTAACAAAATGTCACATCCTCAGTATCTCTTAATAAAAGATGGAAAGAAAGAAAGAAAGAAAGAAAGAAAGAAAGAAAGAAAGAAAGAAAGAAAGAAAGAAAGAAAGAAAGATAGAAAGAAAGATGTGACATGTTTACCCACTGAGAGAAACAGTCCTTAATGATATATTGCATTTTTACAAGGATTTTCAGTGTTTTAACCTCCTCAGGAATGTATTATAAACCACTGTGTTGACCTTTGACCTTCACTTATGTCACATTCCTCCAGTTTTGCAGCTGATTGGACACTGGACACTCCACATTCACTCAGTCAGTTGACTATATAAGCTACTGAAGTAAAGAAACAAACACTAGTGCTGTCAGACGATTCAAATTTTTAATCAGATTAATCACAGGGTAGCTGTGGATTAATTTTGATTAGTCACAATTAAATATCATTCATTTTTAATCTATATTAATCGTGTTTTATTTTACATGAGCAAACAGACTCAAGAACAAAAGGATATATATATATATGTATGCACTTAGCGGGTTTGTCATAAACTGGGTGACACGTTAGCCGAAGTGCTAGGAGAATCCCAGACTAACCTATGGTAAAAAGAAAACTCCTTCCTGCAAAGTGTGTATAATACTTTTTTATTTATTTATTTATTTATTTTTAATTTTATTTTATTATTTATTGATTTATTTTAAGCTGGAAGTGCTTTGGTGAAAAGAAAACTCCTTCCTTCAGAGTGTGTATAATACTTTATGTTAGTCGACTGTTCCGTCTTGGTGTTTTGTCCTCATATTTCCATCCAGAGGCCAACGTGCTGTTTGTCTTCCATCTTTATGGGTTGGTTCTGCTGCTTGTCACTCTACTGGATCAACTGCTCATTTGTTCATGAGTGACTTTAACTCTACTTGGACAAACTGTCCAAAATGCATTAGCAGAGACGTTCAGAGTCATTCTGCTGCAGATGGGTTGCATTACAATTTTTAATCAGATTAATCATGATGTCGGATTAATCTGTGTTAATGCGTTAATTTTGACAGACCTAACAATAACATTATGTTGTGTAGTATTTTATATAGTATTGTTACCTTTCAGAAGAAATGAAAACAAAAACTGCAAAGAAGTAAAACAAATAACAACTGCAGGTGAAATCAGACTAATTCTGGTTATAAAAAAAATGTTAGTGGTTCATGGTTCAAAACATGAAATATCTGAACAATCTTGGACCTTAAGAAGCAATAGGTAATTGTGACGTACAGTCGTGGAAAAAAATTATTAGACCACCCATGTTTTCTTCAGTTTGTTGTTTATTTTAATGCCTGGTCCAACTAAAGGTCCGTTTGTTTGGACAAATATAATGATAACAACAAAAATAGCTCATAGTAGTTTAATTTCAGAGCTGATATCTATCCAT
>JAPQRP010000017.1:19436201-19458701 GCA_037367295.1 Apogon hyalosoma
TCTTTGGATGGTGGGAGGAAGCCGGAGTACCCGGAGAGAACCCACGCAGACACGGGGAGAACATGCAAACTCCACACCGAAAGGTCTGGTGTTGGAATCGAACCCACGACCTTCTTGCTGTGAGGCACGAGTGCTACCCACTGCACCACCGTGCCGCCCATATAAACAATATGTACATGAAAAATACTTTTGTATAAGAATAATAAAAATAAAGAAAAATGACTTATGTATAAAAACACTTGTGCATGTGCAAAATACGTGGGGAGGAAATCTGATTGGCCACTGGCCTGTATTTAGATCTGTGTCCAGTGGTAAAAACAAGAGTACTTCTAGCTGTTATCATTTTGTCACTTTCTTTGACTCTGAAGACATTTTTTTCATCCTCAACTCAGCCTTTGTGTTACTTTTCGTTGCCATGGGAGACTGACTCTCTACTCCCTCTAGTGGTCATGTAGATTCCCAGTGACACATCGACTCCTGGCTGTGAATGGATTCATTTTGTACCTCAGTATTCTTTGTATCTCAGTACACTGACATCTTTAACATAACATCAAAACTTTTTTTTTTTAAACTCTGTAATGATACTTTCAGGTTATTTTAGAATATTTTAAAGTATAAATACCACATAAAACCCTTTTGACTGCTCACATTCAGAGCTTGTTTTATTCATTCATTAACCCAGTGCTACTTTTGTGTCGGTTCCCAAATTAATTTTCCTCTAGTTTTAACCTTTCTTAAATGATTTATCATCATTTATCATAACATTATCCCCCCTATTTTTCAGTGAAAATATTGTATTTTCTTGTATTTAATGTGCTCATCATGTAGATGTTCATGGAAGCTCAAATAAAAGTTGATGGTTATTATTTCAAAAAACAAAGAAAACTGAAAAAAAGTGACTTTTTAAGCAAAGATAACAATAACTGAACACAAAAATAAGCATCTACAACCACTGCCATTCAAGGGTTTTACTGGTGAATCAATGTTGTAGAAGATGACGGTGTTTCCACGGTAACTCTGAACATCCAAATGGGTCATATCTGATGACCATGAAAAGATGAGAAACTGTATTTTACACCAGTTATTTACATGTTTTGGTCGGATTAGTGGATCAACAGTTATTAAACATTTTAGATCAGTAGATGATTGTAGTTGCCAGTTGCTATTTGGGTCTTTATGGGTTAATTTTCTGAACCCTGAATGTATCGCCGGTCCATCACAGGGCTAACGTCAGCTTGTCAAATAGTTCTTTTTTTTTTTTTTACTGATTGACACTTCTACAGTTCCTGTGACAAAGAGGTTTGATAAGACAAGTGAAAGGATTCTGTCTGCTTTACTGGTGATAAATCACAACACATGGCAAAGCAAAGTTGACTTCACTCTTACCAAATACAGCTGTATGTTAACATTTACTAAGATGAAATTATATGGTATTTACTCGGACAGTGGTCATAAAAGGCCGTATTTTCGTTTAGTACGTTAGGAATAATATAGTGATTTTAATCCTTGTTCCTCTCTAAATACAAGAACTTATTTGCAAAAAACACAAATGACTGACAAAACACCAAATCTGAGGCTCGATAACAGCAAACAACAAACTAATGGGCGACATCATGGAAAATCAGTCTGCTTTTTATACACTGTCTATGGTTTACACCTTATAATTAAAAAATGGGTGTAAAATGTGAGACACTGCTTTATCTGAAGGTCACAGTCAGATGCTTAATAAAGATGCTTTGTCTATTTTCTTTATTTTGTTGACTATTTTGTCAATAAAGAACATTCAGATCATTTCTCTTCATTTGGTCAGTGGTTGAAGGGCTTTAATAAGACAAGATGTGAAAATTATGTATAAAAAGCCAATTCTCTGATACCACTGTCACATCCCAGACAAATATAACTTTTTTTTTTGAAAGCTTGAATTAATTCACAAATGTATTAATAAATCAGCACCAGAGCCACTTAGTGGTTTCATCCAAAGACAGAACTAGGAGATCTGACAACAGTAACTGTAAATGCAGAACCACATTTAAACAGTCAAAGGACAGTCACATCTGGAACACAATACCAAATGAAAAAACAAACAAAAACAAAGGATAACAGATGTCAAAACATTCATAACAAAGGTTCAGAAACAAGAATGCACCCACATCGGAAACGTATGTTTGGTGAAATTGGACTGTTTTTTTTTTTTTAAATCTCTTTTCTTTGAGCGTGTGGTAAATGTGAATAGGCTTGTATATTGTTTGTTTATACTGATTCTATATTATTGTTGTTTATACTGCATATGTATTCCTCTGAAAATTATAGCTAAACAATATATAGGCCTACTCTTTGTGCAGAACATCAAATGTTCTATATGTCCACTATGTTTCATTACACTGTCCCTAAGAAATAAATGAATAAATAAATAAAATATCAAAGAAGACCGGTTGAATTGTCAAATACTGTCTATAATTTCCAAATTGGTATATCAGAAGACGGTTAAATGCTTAAAAAGTATTGGGTGCTTTGTCTATTCTTCTTTATTTTTGTTGATTATTCTATTTTCTTCATTTTGTCCTTGATGGAGGGGTTTAAAACATGTTGAGAAGACAGATGAACAGATTAAATAAAATAAAATACTCCATGCTACTGATGCCCCTGAACACACTAAAAGCACCCATGCACAAACCAGACGAATTGACAAGGTAAATCTTTTGTAAAAAAAAAAAAAAAAAAAGGTTTATCTGCAAAAACTACTTTGGTCGCCACGTAGAATCCAACACAATCATTCAATATTTGTGGTTTATTCCCTCATCTAATAATCATCCACTTGGATAATGAAGATTTTACAGCTGTGATGGATCCAGGATGATGCTATCATCCGGACAAACATCCACTTTCAGCGCTCTAAAGTCGGTATAAAAATAAGTTGCTGGCCATGTTGTTGTTTCTCGTCTATTGTCCACGACTCCCCACTCCACGACCCCCTCCCCACCGGTCGGATCCCGGACTTGTGATTGGCGGACGCGGCCCGTCTTTGTCGTCACAGCCCCGGCGCCCATTCATCAGCGGACTTGGGCGTTGTACTCCGCATCTCATTTGCGGCGGGGGCCAATTTCTCCATTTACAAACTCCAGCTCGAGGGGAAAAAATTGCAAGAATTCCCGTTTCTTTTTTTTCCTGCGTCTTTTCGCCACAATTTCTCACGCGTCTCTTTGCGGTTGCGTCGGTCGCGCGTGGACTCGTGTCGGGCTCGGTTTGGAGAACGAGGGGTCGGCGTCGGACTTGGTGTTTTTGGGGAAGGCAAGCTTGCGGTCTTTGTTCATTCATTTGATCGGTCGGTTGGGGTTCCTTTGTTGGACCAAAAAGCATGGGAGCACAAATCTCCAAAACCGCTGGAAAAGAGGAAGGTGCGGTGGAGAAGCCGGCGGAAGGCGCGGCTGTTGCAGCGAAGTCCAACGGACAGGTAAATAAAATGTGGAATATTCAAATCCTGCTGTGCTCAAGCTTGGATTTGGGCTCAATTTGGCGATGTGGTGCGTTTAATGGCGTGCTCCCATGTTCCGTGGAGCGCATCCCCACGCACACCGGCATCCAGGGAAAGTGGCCACATGTATCCATGGCTACAAAAGAGTTTATTTTTGCAGAATAACATGATCATCCCTAATTAATTTACGTCGATTTATATCAACAAATGATATTTAAATTTATCTCATTTTGAAAAGAGCCCATGCTGCAAAACAAATGAAATAATTTATTGCTCAGTGTCTAAATTAGATGAAAACCTTGCATCGCTGTTGCTTTTTCCTGCATTTGGAACAATGGAAAATGGATGTGGGTGCTTGTATACAGCAGGGTTTGTGGCCGCTCACTGAGGCATGGCCATCTTAAAAAATGATACCACGCCTTTGTTGTCAGATTCAAGAAAGGAGCCACGTTTTGTGCACAGATGGCCCTCAAAACTCCCCAAATAACAAATCCGTGGGATACGTTAGAGGCAGATGTGTTTAAAAATGACATTTATGCAACTGTTTCATTATTGTGGTCGTTAAATGAAAGGGGTGAAAAAAAAAAAAAAAAATTCCCCCAAATTCCTCTGTTGCTTTAATCGATCGCACGCCGAGCTGTGCGCCCCCCGGTGGCCCCCGGCGGTACTGCAGTCTAACCGACTAGCCTACTGCTGAAAGCCACTGATCTGTCGTCACCGTCCTAGTAACAGATGTTGCTGCAGTTTTAGGGCTTTTTCCTATTGGTTACAATACTGGTCAGTGAATTTGATTAAATATCGCAGCACGAAAGGATTTACAGAGCAAGCGGAAATGGTCAAATCAAAAATATGTTAGAAATTCCAAATATATGAGCAAATGTGTCAGAATAAGACACTCCTATTAGAGAATGTGTTGAATTGAAATGCAGTTTGTATCTTGAAATGCAAAAATGGCTAATAAATTATAAGCCTCTATAAAATAGTATGAAATTTCAAAGAAACGGAGAATTGTTGCAACCCAAAAAGCAATTTAAGTAAAAATGTAGCCTACTTTGTTGTAAACACATAGCCTATAGAACATAAATGACACCATTTGTGTATGGATACCAGCTAGATGTAAACTATGAAAGGAGAAAATGTCAAAATGAAAAGAAAATCTGTATATCTCGTAAGAAAACCATACATCACATATATGCACAGATTAAAATACTTGTGCACACACCCACATACGTGTGCACAATAGATGGGTCATTTGAGAGGCACCTACATTTAATGCTTCTTTCAATACTTTATTAATAGAATAAAGCAATTCCATGTGCTTGCGTTAATTAAAAACAACAGAAAACAGTTGTTTTGATATACTGAGCTGTATACTAGCAGGTTTTTTTTTTTTTTTGACCATTTTCTTGAATTGGATTTTTTTTTTTTTTTATTGATTGACATCAGTTGTATGTGATTTACAGGGCAAATTACTCCCTTTTTCAAGGAACTTAGTTTTTGACCATCCAAAACAAATAAGCTCATACTTAAATTTTAAATGAAAAATTAACACCTTAAATTGCCATATTAATTTTAAGTGTATTTGGGTAAATCATTTTTAAAATAAATCCTTTACAGCCTTTTAAGACCTCATCCAATGCATCTCAATGAAGAAACACTTAAAAAGACATCTATAAATGTGTGCATATCATTTTATAGCAAATTAGTTTCAAAAGGCAACAAATTGTGCATCACATTCTTAATCTTAGGTTTTAGATTTTTAAGTAGCTTTGCATCATCCAGTGATACGTTCTACCTGAGGTTTCTGAAATATTCAACTATTATGTCATAAATGTACTTTATTCAAGTTTCTATTTTTATTGGGTTCCAAAAGCAACCTGTAAACTGAAGGTGTCCATTTGGCATCAAACATAATTACTGATATTGACCGATTTGGGCATTTGTTTAATTACAGGCTCCATATTGAACTTTTTTAAAGCACATAAGAGTTGGCAAATGATGAGACTCAGAAATCTAAAGGTAGGACATTTAAAAATGAATGCATGTTAGTGTTGATGTCAAAGTGTACTAGAGAAAAGGTAAGTGAAACAACCAAGCATTACGTAACTGTTAGTAAATTCTGTTAACGACAGTGGAAAAAGTCCCTGTGTGTCTGTGGTCAGTATTGGAGCTTTCAGAGGTTTTATTGTCTGTAATCACTTTGTTCCTAACACTTGGATGATCTAATGCTCAGGAATCAACTTAAATTTCCATTTTTTTCAGGAGAATGGACATGCCAAGACCAATGGAGATGCCTCTCCAGCTGCTGAGGAGCCCAAAGCTGAGGTCCAGGCCAACGGCAGCACACCCACCGAGGAGGCCCCGAAAGAAGGAGCCGAGAAGGCCGAGGGCGCCGAAGCCAACGGGGAGAAGGAGGCCGCTACGAACGGAGAGGCTTCTGCCAAACCAGAGGAGGGCCCGTCCACCAGCGAGGATGGCAAACAGAAGAAGAAGCGCTTCTCCTTCAAGAAACCCTCCTTCAAGCTGAGCGGCTTCTCCTTTAAGAAAACCAAGAAGGAGTCTGAGGAGGGGGCGGCGGAGGAAGGAGCCGCAGCAGCCGAAGGAGAGAAGGCGGCTTCAGAGGAGGCAGCTACCGAGGAGGCCAAGCCGGCCGAGGAGGCGGCAGCTGAGGAGGGCGCCACCAAGGAGGCCGCAGCCGAAGAGCCAAAGGCCGAGAAGAAGGAAGAAGAGGTGAAGACAGAAGAAGCGCCCGCAGCAGCCGAAGAGGAGAAACCGGCTGAAGCTTCACCTGCTGAACCGGAGACGGCAGCCAGTCCAGAGGCCGCCGCCGCCGAGTAATCCTGCTGAACGAAGAGACGCCGGAATGAAGGAAAACAGATGGAGCCCGTCTTGAAGGAAGGAATGCGAGGACTTGTCTAAAACCAGGGATTTTTTTGTTTATTTTTTGTTGGTGTTTGTTTACTATCTCTGCAACCATCTCATCCATACTGACTGCAGTGTCCTGGGCAGTGAGGCGTACTGGGGTGTGTGCTGCTTCCTCACTGCTCATCGGTGCTTGCATTTGTGACGTGGGTGAGTGTGTGTGAGTGAAAGTACGAATGCGTGTGTGGATGTTTTTCTACATGAAACCATGACTGTGTTGACATGAATTTGACATATTTAATCAAAGTATTCGGTGCTGGGCAATTGGATGTAGCAGCAAAAAGCTGTGTCTGCAACATTTGGACACATTGTGATATTTAAAGGGAACGTCTTAAATGTTGTCTTTGCAGTGCACAGCTGTTTACAACTTAAAGCTCAATACTCCTGTGGACACACAACCATTGAACAAACTAGATTTAGACAAAAACAAATAGGTGCTCATCACTTTCCATTAGACTCCACCATTTCAAACCTCTGTAGTAATGCACGTTGTATAGACTTTGATATTACTGGTTTTATGACTGAGATGTACCTAAATGACTGAAGTTTTTAACAGATTACCCATTGTAAATGAAGTTTTCTTGTTTTTCACCATTTGTAAGATTGAATAAAATTGGGAGATGTTTTAAGCAAATCTTGCATCAAGCTGTGATGACTTCAACACTCAGAATGTAGACAAGAAAATACAGCAAACATCAGACAGGGGGCAGTGTTTCACCTGCATCTTCTAATGTATGAGACTTCATGTCAAGTCAGTGTGGATATAACAGTTCCTTTGATGGCAGATCACTTAAACATTTAAAGTACCTGCACTCTTAACAGGATTTATAGTCAGTGTATTTTTTTTTTTATTAGTTTAGATGTTATATCAGAGGACATTGTATTTGACTATCTTCATTTTCTTCAACTGAATTTAATACAGAACAAAGGTTATAAGTGACAGTTTTAGCATTTGGTCACATTTATTGCTCATGTAATTAAATTTTTCCACAAAATGAATATTTTAGATCAACAATGTAACCCCAAAATCAACATTCTAGTCCCAGTGTACAGCGCAGTACAGTCTGTGTATCACAAAATGAACCACACAGTATTTGTCTGCATAGATGCCAGCAGAGCCAAGATACATTCATGTTCAAGTAAAACATATTACCTTCAGCACATGAGTCTATATGGCTTTTTATTCCCCATGTGTCACATTTGATACACAGAATAAATTTACACAATAGGAAAGCATCTTGGAGGCTTGAGTTTAATACTTAAACTGCAGCTGCTTCTGCCAGAGCATTATTAACATACAATACACATTTTTTCTACCTAAGGTTTGTAGTTTTTCCTCTGCATGTAGATTTGAGTAAGGCCCATTCTTGACCACCTGATTTTCTTAATAATTCAATCAGTTTTCTTTATCACACACTAATTTCAAGGCAACATAGTAAGGTCATGATCTTCAAATATGCAGGAAAACAAATCCCATGAGACTGAGCACAGTGGGAAGGAAAACCAACAGAACCGGGTTCAGAGTGGGCAGCCATCTGCCTCGACTGGTTAGAGAGGAGAGAGAAGTGGAAATCACAAACACTGGGCAGATCTGAGGCCAGCAACCACCACACATCAGGAACGTACAGCTGAGGAGCCAGAGATTAGAGATATCTGCAGAAAAATACAGGGAAGAAGTAGACGTGAAGGTGTTTTCATGTAGAGATGACCATGTATCCATCCATATAGAGCAGGGGTCACCAGTCCTGATCCTCGAGGGCCAGTATCCTGCATGTTTTAGATGTTTCCCTCTTCCACCACACCTGATTCAAATGATCAGCCTATCATCAAGCTCTGCAGAAGCCTGATAATAACCGTCAGGTGTGCTGGAAGAGGGAAACATCTAAAACATGCAGGATACTGGCCCTCGAGGACCAGGATTGGTGACCCCTGATAAAGAGTGAAAGATAGAGGATGGGGTTCTCCAGCTTTTTTCATCCAGTGCAGCTCTCCTCATGTTTTTCATTGCATTGGTCCTTGTTAATACTCCTGAGTGGGTGTGAGATTTCAAGCTGGTGTTTTGTGGCTGACATATATCAGGGATTCTGTACTTATAGCACCCTCATGTGGAAAGAGCTGGCACTGAATCGTCTACATTAGTCTGAGTCTATCCCAGCGTTACTTCACCAATCTGTATGAGGTCTAAAAATGGATTAAGCTTTCAGACTTATAGGAAATGTAGTCAGTTTATTTCCAGGATTACATTTAAAGGAGTACATTTACACAGAAATTCCAAACAATTATCGCATTATATCTCAACTGTAACAAAACAAATTCTAGGGATTCTTCTGCAGAAGTACCCATTTGAGGTCCCTGTCAGCACACTCAAAAATGCGATTATAGCAGACATATTTCTTTTTCTAACCAACCTAATTTGCAGGGAGGCACAATGTGAGAAACATGTTCAGCCTTGCAGTATTTTTAGGAGAAGTCAAGTAAGTTACTTGGGGAACAACCACAGCACAAATTATGTGATGAGACTTGAGGTACTTTGTGTTTCATTCAATCGCAGAGTTTCTGGTTTCACTCCATAAATGATAGTGTTTGAAACAAACATTTTTATGGTGTCTCGCAAAACAACTGCAGTGCAGACGTAACCGAGATGGCTTCACTCGCCATTTTCATGTTCTTTCGACAAAACCTAGAATCCCATAAAAACACCAGTCTTTTTAGGAGTGGAAGAGATTGCAGCAGACTTCTGCAGGGTGTTTTTAGTCACCCACAGCTGTACCCATGCTCATTCCAAACCATCTATTTCCTTTGCACCCAGATTTACCCTGTGTACTGCAGCTTGGGCCACCGCAAGAAGGGTGTGTTTTACACATAATATTTCTATTTCGGAATCCTTCCTGGTCTCTATGTCCATCTTGGTCAGACTGCTGAGGGATTTGTGACCCATTTCAGGCCCCAAAGAGCCCCACATGCTGCTCACAGACATGAAGTATAATGTCGACCTTGCCACAACATGCTTTTCATAGCGATCAGTGTCTTCTAAGGATTTATGTATGGAGATAATTTCCAGCCAAAATCTAGCAAACAAAATAAATTTCACTCAGTAGCCTGTGATTCCCTGACAGACACAGAGAGTGGTCTAGCTAATACAAATATAATGCATATGTTATAAGTGCAAAAAATATATCCAAGAAAGACAACAGATTTCACATGACTTAAATATTTGTGCAGGCAGTTTCACCACAAACACCCTGACTGATTCACCCTCCACAACAGCAGGTGGTGCTAGGAGTTAATTTACAAGTGTTTGTGTTATGTTGAGCTTTTCCAGAATCAGCTCTGCCAAATAATACATCTATTTTCAGACCTTATAAATATCTAATGAGGTGACCATATTGTATTCTAGTGTGTTGAGTTTATCATTCCTAATCTGATGAATACACTGTTTAGGGGAGTTTATTTTGTAGCTGCCAAGGGATGATTTTCCTGCTCTGATACATGTATGAGATTAACATTAAGCTCAAACAGTTCAAACAAATGTGGGTGTAATATTGTTGGATTTCTTATAATGTCTGACAGTACAGTTATAAAGGGGATGAATTATTTGTTAGAGACTTCAGTAACTTAAGTATGACTGAGGAATGAAGCTTGAGGCTGGTTATAATACTGAGTAAATCCCCAGAGACGTAATGTTTAAACAACTTTACAAAAAGAAATGAGCATGTTTATCTCCTGGAACTGTTTTGGTCACTGTTGTTTATTTCCACATTTATCACAACTGCATGAGGATGAACTTTCATATACCTCACTCTTCTCGAATAAACTAATATAAAAATTGTTGGTGACACCTGAGTGCCATCGGTGTTTGCCATGTGGGCTTTAATGAACAGCTATCTTGGCTGATTGAGTCAGACTTCTTAATAAATTTTAATAAGTTCTAATAAGACCATCAGAGGATCTGTTTTGCTCTTTCTCAGTATATAATTAAAGCACTTGGCTGATTAGTGTCATTTAAGTAAGTTAGCCAATGGTGATATTAGTCTGGTATTTGATTATATGGTCTGCAAGGTCATACTAATTCATTTGTTTATTTGTAACATTCATTAAGTAAATTAAATTATTAGGTTGTATTTCATTATGACAGGGTGTTCTGTGTTTTCACCGAGTTCCCATTAGTTCAGCGAGTTTCCTCCTCAGTCTATCCTTTCATCAAACTATAGGATGTCCTGCCCCTTCCAGATGGGCCCCATGGGTCTTTATTTAAGAAATAAACTATATCACAGTCAATGGTAGGAGACACGTAATTTGTAAAATTCTGTTTGACTTATGCCATCATGTACACGTTCATCAGTTTAAAAGAGTTTATGTGTCAGGAAAGTCACAGTTTGTTGTAAAACCCTTCAAGTTGTGGAGTTGCATTAGCGTAACTGTCTTTCTTCATGATCTTGAGTTCCTGAAGATGTTACTGCAGCTTCAACATGACCAGACTTGAGGTGAATTTTGCCTTTTTTTAGAACTTTTTCACACTGTTCTCAGAGAATGAGGTGAGACATGCTGAGGTAATGGCTGTTGTGATGCTTTTAAATATTGGTGATGTGTATCACAAGCAACAAGTGATGCAGTCCACTGAGCCATGTTACTTTACTATCCATATTACAAACTGCAACTTCGCTTACTCGTACAATTAGACAAATATAAATAGACAAACATATATACATGCATTTGTGTGGTTGATAGTACAGTTCCAAACAACAAATTATTTTTTTCTCACCATTGAACGTGTTCATGTTTTTCCAAATGTTAGGTCCCAGAGGGCACAGTGAACCGGACAGGTCTCTCAGTAGAGTCCAGTTCATAGTCTGTGGGCAGAACTTTAAACAACACAAGTGCGGTTAAATTAACACATTGCACCACTTGCTGCTAAGAAAAGTATAAAAAATATTACTTGTGAAGAAATGACTTTAAATACATGTGATGTTTGTTTTATTAGTTTATTAGTTTTGATCCCCATCAGCAGCTACTCTTCCTGGGGTCATTAACGACAAAAAACAAAGTACCACAATTCCACACAACATGCTCAACTAACGGGACGTGCATACACACAACACAAAAAACAAAAATTCAACAGCAAGCACACAATGCAAAGCAATCTGGGGTGCCATTAAGGGGGGTAAACATGACAAATTCATGGGGCCCAGCATTTGTGGGCGGGGCCCATAGAGCAGTGGAGGGGGACGAGTGGATACAAGTTAGAAGCTGTGAAAATTTTGTGTAAGGTACGCTGTGTGACAGAGGCGTGGAAGTCCGGAGTTGGACATTGAAAGTATGTAAAGTTTGACTTCTGTTTTACGCCAGCGTAAGCGCATTCCCCCCGACAGATCTACATGATACTGAATTTTATGAAAGGAATGTTTACCTTTTACGGGGCCCAGAATTCATAGCGGTGCCTCAGAAAACAATTATAACAATGATAGTACCAACAACACAAAGTCAATAAATAAATAAATAAATAAGTTAAATAAAACACAAAAACAGAAACAGCTCCACAACAAACAAAAGAAAACTAATCATCTAGATGACGTCACTACAGGATGTGCAATAGCTCAGACAGTTATTCTTGGGTAAATATGAAAATTCTTAACCTTTTAGAAAAACCAACTGCTTGAATTTCTGAAATTAAATATATAGCCTATCTTTTGTCTGTGTATGGAAGGCTGTAGTTGTCCCCGAGGGTGATGTAATAGAAATAAATTGTTGATTTATTTCATAGTTATTTTTTGGCAGATAAAATGTAGTCCTTTGCTAATCCTGTGAATCAGAAGGCATTTGTTAAATGTATTTTTTGTTGTGTTTTGGCATAAAAGGTGCTCCATATTTTCCTTCCTCTCTAGAGGGATGATACATAAACTGATTGCAGATGATGACGCACTAGGTAAGCCTTTTGAAAAACAAAAACTATATCATCGTGAAATATTCCTTTAAGCGCAACAGATAATTTTGGAGTGTGGCTTGCGGCGATACTCCGTCTGTCTTCGTGTCTGTCCCACCTCATCCGTCCACCACATGCTTGTCTTTGAATGGCAGTCTCTTCACATGGCAATCCCCAGTGGTTTCCTTCCACCAGCTTCCTCTCTGTCCTCCTCCCCGTGGGCCCCTCACCTAACCACCAGCTCCCGAACTGCCAAGGAAGATCAAACATCTCCGGCCCTGCATGAGGACCATCCTGTCCCTCATCCCACACGCTAACTATTTTCAGCACACCCATATTCAGACTTGCACGGTGGAGTAGCTTCTGTAAACTTTGGCTGGAGAGCAGAGATCCAGTAGCCATCATGTGGTTAGAAGACTCATCCATCTCACGTTCCACACATGGACCAGTGACGGAGAGTAATGAGTGGACTTTATCTAGAATATTTTTCTGAATTACAGATGAATATATGTAATACTTAAGTGTTTTGGAGGTTATGGATTACATACCCTGAAAATGTAATAGGTATTTTAATGATTTTATTTACTTCTATTCCATCTATGTAATGCAACTTGTCACAATTTAATTACTTTCCTAAAAGAATTTTTAAACTGAGTAACGAAGATAAAAACTCAGTGAGGACAGGATTTTCACCACTGGTAAATGAGATTTATTCTGTAGTGTAATGTGGGGAAAATATAGTCATATTTACATCACTGAAAGGTGTTTTGTCCACTTATTTTGGAATGTAATCAACAGTATTTTGTTCAGTAACTGTAAATTAGTATTTTACTCATAACTGTAATGGATTACTTTCACATTTACGTTGTGATTTCAATACACATAATGGTACATGACAGTAATTTATGTACATTATACATATTTTTATCATACATATAATTTTTCAACATTTATTTTTACTGTTATTTTTTCTCCTTAATCTTTTTATTCTGAATATTTATAATTTTTTGTCTTAATTTGTCTCTTTGAAAAACATTTCCTAACACTTATTTTCGATTACTTCTTATTTATTAGGGATTTTCTCATTTATGTTTTATTTTTTGACACCAGTTAGTATTTTGCTGAACTTGTAAGCGCATTTCTAGCCTCTACCAAAATACATTTGTTTTAGTTGATATCATTTTGCAAACACAACAGCTGGCCAACAAAACACACTATTCTAAACACAGACTCATATATGTAGATGCTGCATTTGGGGCTGAATTGTATGTCATTGATGTCACCATACTGGTCCAGTATGGCAGCTGTTTTTTCTGGATCAAAATGTTACATTTCTTTACCAATTTCAATGGGTTGTTTTAACCTGAACAGTTTACTAACCCATGATTTCCAGGTGGTTTTCATATTCAGTACTATAGCTTTAAGGACTACTTTTTTTTTTTCTTTCTCTGTATTCTAGCTGCATTTACAGTACATTGGATAAAGATTCTGACACTTCCCTTCTGACTAGCTTGCGTCACATGTCTTAGCTGCCCCTCTTGCCCTAATTATCCTAAATGTTTCTGAACTGGACTGAACTGGAATCTGTTGTTTATTTGATGAAGGTCAATTAAAATAATACTTTGCTTTTGATATGACATGTACAGGTCAGTAAGGTGGGTTTTTAAGTAACTTCAGCATTGAACATTTAGCAAATGGTTCAAACTCATTTTAAAGAATCACTTCTGAGACAAAACATTTGTTAAGACATCTTTTATTTTAGTCATTATGCTTTACATGACATAATGCATGTTCAGGGATATAACGATGTTGCTGGTAAACAGTTTGTGTTTTGAATGACACTTTTCTGGTGACTTATTTTATTATAATAGTCAATTTGACCATTACTGTTTCACAATATTCAAGTCACGTACAAGGACAACAGTTTCAACATGTTGCACAGAAAGTATTTGTTTCCTTTGAATAAGATTACTGGTCACCCCCCAACAAAACAAGGTTGTACAAAAACAAACAAAAAACAGACAAACACTAAAATAAGAATCACCAGTTGAAGTCAGTATAAAAGAAACAGAGTGGAAAAAGAAAAAATTAGGACACAACACAGTTTAACACCTCAATTTCACATGCTGTCTCCATTACAAAAGCTCACTGGTAACTTTGTGGATTGCTTTCCCCATCCCTGATCACCTGTTTTCATAAATTAGTTTTCCTTCGTCTAAGCACCTATTTCTTGTTAATGTTCAAGTCGAGATGCTACTATTCCTCAAAGAAGAGAGTGAACTGCCTGTCTGTTTGGTTGAGGAAAAAGTGAACAGGGAGTTTACTTTAGTTTGAGAAACAGATTGCAACTTTAGTTGGTTGACTTTTTGGGAACTACTGTATCAACGTATCACGTTGAGGCAATGAGGAACCCAGAGAAAGAGCAGTGGACATTCTCAGCGGCAAAGACGCCATTGGCCTCGTCATCGGGGATCTGGACGTAGACTGTGTCCTGCTCATCGAGCAAGAGGACAGCGCTGCCGGACATCTGGTCCAGGAAGCCCTTGTTGTACTCATCATAAGTGAACATAACAGGCTGGCCGTTCTTGTACAGAGCAACCAGGGCATGAGCTCCATTAACATGGATGCTGTAGGAGAAGTAATAAACTCCAGGAACCTGGCAGGTGAAAATGCCGGTCTCAGGGTCATAGTGATTCTCAGCATTGTACACAATCTGGTCAAACTTAATGGGGCTGCCAGCAGCTGGGTAGGGGGTCGCCAGAGAGGCAGTGAAAGCAGACATGGGGGCCTTGACCA
Organism: Apogon hyalosoma; assembly: GCA_037367295.1. Lineage (NCBI taxonomy): Eukaryota > Metazoa > Chordata > Actinopteri > Kurtiformes > Apogonidae > Apogon > Apogon hyalosoma. The sequence continues at coordinate 19,451,312 of JAPQRP010000017.1, forward strand.
TAACCTCACTCATTCCCATGCCCTTCTCAAAAACAACCTCTCCTGGGGGACCAGGGGGACCGGCAGGGCCAGGTGGGCCCTCAGCTCCATCAGCACCAGGCTCACCGGGCAGACCAGGGGGTCCCTGAGGTCCAGGAACACCCTTAGCAGCCAAGCCAGCTGGGCCAGGAGCACCAGGGAGACCTGGGTGTCCCTTAAGACCAGGGGCACCAGCGGGACCCTGAGGACCAGAAGGTCCTCTCTCACCTGGGGCACCATCAGAACCAGCAGAACCGGGCTCACCTGCACGGCCAGGATGTCCTTTGGGTCCAGCAGGTCCTGGAACACCTGGGGCACCTGGAGTACCTGGGGCACCTACATGACCTTTGTCACCTGTAGCGCCAGTGGCACCTCTTGGTCCAGGGGGACCAGCTGCACCTGGATAACCCTGCTTACCGGGGAAACCCTGCACTCCCTGATCTCCCTTATTTCCTTTAGGTCCCTGAGATCCAGTTGCACCTGTGTCACCTTTGGGGCCAACAGCGCCAGCCTCACCTGGGAAACCTCTTGGACCCTGAGGTCCAGCAGGACCAGTGGGTCCAGTTGCACCAGTAGCACCAGTAGCACCAGTATATCCTTGGTCACCCTTGGGACCTGTGGCACCTGGGGCACCTGTGGCTCCCCTCTCTCCCTTCTCTCCATTAGCACCTGGCTTTCCATATCCGGGAACACCGGGGGCACCGGTGGCTCCAGCAGGTCCCTGGTGGCCCTTAGGACCAACTGGGCCGGGCAAACCTGGGGCACCATTTTCACCTGGTTTACCTGGAAGACCTACACCGGGGGCACCAGTGTGTCCCTTGGGTCCCTGTGGTCCCATGGGACCAGTGGCACCATCCCTACCTGGGCTACCTGACTTTCCTGGCTCACCGGGCATGCCTGGCTTTCCTGGCTTTCCAACACCGGACTCACCTGGAGCTCCAGGTGCGCCCTCGGGTCCCTGAGGTCCTGTCTCACCCTGAGGTCCTTGAACTCCCACCCCTCTATCACCCTTAGCACCTGGAAGTCCTGGTACACCTGGATGTCCTTTCAGACCGGGCTCTCCCCTAGGTCCCATTGCTCCAGGGAGACCTGAAGGTCCGGGTTTGCCAGTAGCAGAGAGACCAGCAGGTCCGGGGCTTCCGGTGGCTCCGGGGGCTCCCCTAGGTCCCTGGGCTCCAGGTTCTCCAGTGTCTCCCTTCTCACCAGGCTCTCCATGGGCACCAGGTTTTCCAGGTCCACCTGGGGCTCCAGGTTTGCCAACAATGGAACGTCCGGGAGGTCCTTGGGGTCCAGGAGGTCCTTGGGGTCCAGGCAGGCCTTCAGCACTCTCACCTGGGGGGCCAGCAGGGCCAGGAGGACCCTCAGGGCCAGGCTCACCAGGAGCACCAGGTTCACCTGCCACCACTGTGAAAAGTCAAAGGATGGATGACCTTTACACCTCAGAGCAAACACAAACAACAACAACAACAACATTCAGCCTCCAAAACCAACACCTGAAATGGAAACAATGTGGAAAAGAAAAGTTGATTTTGGTTCAAACTTTGCTATGTTATAATTTATATTTATAGTTGTTGAGTTAAAGATCCCAAATGTCTTGTCTAGTCTATTAACCTGTAGCGAAAATGGAAAGCTGCCTCCTCTTCAGTGTGTTGACATAATTCTACTGGTACATGTTGTATTTAGAATTCACACAAAAAATATGGATTCATCCTGGTTGGATGTGTGAGGTTTAGGAGGAGCTTATCTGTTTCACAACCTTCTGATCTGTTACAAATAATTCTCTCAAATTTTTATTTATTTTTTTTAGTTTTTTGTCATGAGCAAATCTTCCACTGTTAAAGTTTTATTTTAGTGCACCAATTCACTGACATATTTTAAAAACTACTTTCTGAACTCCAAACCTCACAAAATTTCAAAATAAAATGTTTTGTTTGATAACTGCTGCCTGTACTTTTACTTGAAAATAATATATCAAAACAGCATTATAATCATATTAATTTGAATTTCACTTTTTAGGATAATCAGTGAAGTATTTTTTAAACAATCATTATTTTACATTTAACAGGATGTTTAACATACAGCCCAGGTAAGAGATGAGAAGGTCTGTGACTTGTTTGTGAAACAGCAGGTTCAAATTAAAGGCAGTCCCTTTTTATTTGCTGCCTTAGTGTGGTCACATGTTAAAAAGTCACTCCTCACTAACTGTAGCCTCGTTCGGATAAAACCAAACAGATGTTTCTACTTCTGTGTTAAGCAGGCACACCCAAACAAACCGCACTGCTGGGTGACTGGACTGTAATTGTCAGCGTCAATCTAAAAATAATTCACCACCAGCTACTTTCTGAAATAAAAATAGCAGTATATAGATTTAAACTAAACTAAACTGAACATTTTCATACTTTGCATTGTGTTGTAGCCTCTGTTCATTCTACATCTACTATCATTTTAAATGTACAATATCATCTTTTTACTTTATTTTTGATTTTCCTGAAAATATGGATTTGTTTTTGAGAATAAAGCTTGCTTAAAGTAAACTAAAACTGCACAAAATGAAAAAAGAAAGAAGAAAAATGGCCTAGATGTAATGTCTGTTTTGTCTTAATATATCTTTTATAACTATTGAAAAATGGCAAAAAGGAAAGAGGCAGATATGAAGAAATCGCTGACATTAAGACTCTGAAGTCCAGCAATATGCATGAAAAAGTCTTTAAAACTTTAGACATAACCAGAGAGTTTTATGAATGAAACTTAACAAATTAGAAACAATCCAAGAAAAACATGACCAACTGTTAAGGTTTGCTCAATGTGCAAAATACACTGAGCTGGATGATAAAAAAAAACCAAAACAAAAAACACAGTTAATGAACTGTACTTTTCTTCTTTAAGAAAAGCCTTCCTTCCATTCTATTAAAAATATTGATTTATTCATTTGAATTTAAGCACAAATGAAAGTCTTAAAACTTCTCAGTGACAAAAACTCCACAAAAATGCTTCAGGTTTAGGTGCATTTAAAAGGAAAACTGTAAAAATGTGCAGTGAGTGGCTTAAAGCCCTGCTGTAAAGAGGCTCTGTGATTGGAGAAGGCTGCACTGTGCTGAAGCCAATCAGAGCAGAACAAGTTCTAGAGTAAAGGTGGAGTTTAGTTTTGGAAGGCAGGTGTCCTGTAGGCCACACTGAACATGCCATGGGATCAGAGATAATGCAAGACTGTCACGAGATCTCAGCAAAAAAGGAATACAGAGGAGATCATTATGAGCTGCTGGAATATTTATGGAACATCTGACTTTAGAAGCAACTGGAGTAAAATCTGTCCCTGTCTGCTTCTAAAACAACACAGCTGAAGGATGGCTTTTCTTACCGTGGCTCTTCACATTGAAGGGCACCACCTTCTTCACAACGTAGCCCTTCCCATGAGCTGCTGCCAGGGTTCCCATGAGGAGCAGGATCGCTGCTACTCTTATGTCCATTTTTGCAGGGTCAAACCTGCAGGAGAAACAAAAGGACAATCAGGCATGGTGCAGCAGAAAACTTCAACTTCTGTTCTGTTTTCTCATTTTTTTCACATGGCTTAAATCTTCTCTCTGGAGCTAACTCTACGTTCTGTGCATCTTAACAGAAATAAAGTAAAGTCAGAGTAACAAGTTTTAAGTTTTGACCCAGTCTGAGCATCCTGTATCCTTGAGGAGTTTCTAAGCATCACCCATGAAGCTCTACAACAACCTGTATCCCTAACATTTCCCTTCCCACAGCTGCCGTAGAAGCAGCTGAGGGCCTCCACTCCAGTAAAGAGGAAACACACATACCGGCATCCAAAGTGGGGAAAACAATCTCTTCAGCACCAGTGAGCTCCTGGTGCTGCTGTATATCCTTAGGGTAGGAGCACAAGTGAGGATATGCTGCCTTCTAGTACAATGACCTGTGTATTTATACCATATCTACCCCTCGCATCATTAAAAAAAAAAGCCCCCACCACGCAAGTACCTCCCTCCTCAGAGCAGGGCTGTAATTAGCAGACAGATCTGCCCAAAGCGGGCATGTCACATCAGGGTGCCTCCATGTCTTGCGTATCCAGACACATGATTATCACTCATTTTAGTCTTTTTTTTCTCAACTGCATGTTCGAGCAAAAATAAATAAATATACACAAACATAAAACATTCAAATTAAGATGGGACATAATCATATGACACTCATTTATTTATTTTTTTCCACAGGTTTTGCACATTCTCATAACATATTTATATTAATGAGTGTTTATTGCACCCCCCTGTATAAATATCTGAAAATAGTCAAAACACATATGGACAAAAACAACACCAGATCTGCAGCGGCACCTGTGCTGCAGCACAAAGCTGGTATTGAGGATGTACAGTGGTAGAGTCATCTCCAAATTTACATCCAGCTCAGCCGGCTGGCGGCAAACCAGCCTTTTACCTTTCCTGACCGTCTGGGCACCTCCACGCCTGCCATCGTAAGGTAAACATGTGAAATGGTGGGGAAAGGTTGTCCAGAGTGTCAGGAATGGAAGGTGCAGGGGTTATGCATGTATTAGAAACTGTTTGAGCAGAAATAGAGTCAGATGGGGATTATTTCTGATGCTGTGAGTGTACATGTACTAGTTTTTTTTTTTTTTTTTTTTTTACTGTATCTTATCTATTTAAATGTTTAGACTGATGAAACAAATATATTTGGTTTAGCGTTTAGAGTAGTACTTTTTTTTTATTTTGGAAGCTTTGGTTAGCTTTAAATACTTTGTTGGTTAAAAAGGTTATTATGCGTGCTTTTTAATCAAACCTAGATGAGATTTAGATATTTACATGTTTTTTTAAAGCTATCTAATTGGTGTCTGGGCGTTTCTTCTCAAACTCCAAGCCATCCGTTTCATAGACCTCTTTAATATCTGTCTTTAATATCTTTATACTTATATCTGAGCTGTTACTTGTGTATTTAGTTGCACACTTTCTTACTCACACTCTTTTTAACTTACTTAACTACTCTCTTATTTACTCACTTATTTAGTTATTCACTCCTTTACTCACATATCTGCTTACTTATTTAATTACTTACAGTCACTCACACCCTGACTTGCTTGTTTAACATTTAAGGGATTAATGTGTTTATTTCATTTCCTGGATGTTTATTTGGTCTGCTTGTCATTGTGGCAAAAAAAGCACAAAGTGGCCTTGATTTCTGTCACTATTTAAGGACGAGCAGTTTATAGCTTTAAGTTGTGTATTTTTGTAAGTGTTTCGCTTTCTAAACAGCTAATAAAGTTATTTAAGGAACACTGGAAAAGACATTTGTTGTTTCTGTTCTGCCTTGTGAATGCAGAGCAGTGTGATGGTGTTCAGGTGCAGTTCTGGTGTTTGGACACCAGAGGGCAGGTTTTACTCTTGTACAGAGCCTCAGTTTGGTGCTGCTGCTGCTGCTGCTGCTGAGGAGGGGCCATGTTCCTGTGGTCACTTGTTATTTTTGGTCCCCTCTTTGCACATACATCATCAGAGGTTTCAGCTTTATTCCTACAATTACAGCCAGTTTCTGTCATTATGTTGTATTTCCCTAATCAGCTCTGTGCTGCAGTATTATCCTCCCTCACTCACTCACCACCTTGCCTTGCTTACTTTGAGCTCCTCCAACTGTAATTTCTCAATTTCAGCTCGGCCACATAGGAAATGCATACACCCAAATAATCACATGTTCTCAAACACACAAGTAGCCATAAACGATCTGTAGGGTGCTCTATATTCCATCCCAGATCTTCCTGAACATGAGCCCATTTATGGTACATGTTCTTCCTGTGTTTCTATAATGTACACGCACTGCTGACAAGGTGTGTATATATTTGTAAATGGTGATGAGTTGCACAATTGAAGGAGAGCTGCTATTTGAGACGCCTATGCAACACATAACAGTGACAGACGCCTTTCAGCGGGGCTATAATTTAAAAGATTCTACAACATGAAGCTTCTCTTAACCTTTTTTTTGTAAATTAGATCAAATTATCTGCAATTTTCAAAAGTGCTACCTTCCCTGGCTTGCAGTGCTTAATCACGGTTGGCAAGCATTGTTTATGCTCTTCCTGTCAAATAAAAGATAATCTAATTTGTGATCTTCATTTCTAAATGTTTGAAATTCTGTTCATAGTCAAGACCGGGGTAATTACTGAGAGCAAAGGTGCAGACGTACGACCAGAGGCTGTCTGAGGATGCAGAAATGTCACATGACACACGCTGTTCAAGCACAAGGATCAGTGGTGGAATCTAACAAAGTACATTTATCCAAAATTGAAGCTTAAGTTCAACTTCAACGTAATGTACTTCGCTCAAAGCTTTTGGAAATGTCTCTTGAAATAATAAAAATCTATATATGACGTTGAATTTAAAAGTCTCAAGCATTCACAACTACTTGAGTGAAAACAGTCATGAATATTGGGAAACCTGGCCCAAAAACCGCTCATTCTGCTGTTTTGATTATTTCTCAAATTGTATAGAACAAGGAAGGAAATCAGACGTCTCGCTAGGACCTAAAAATATAAAAATACATCAGTAACATCTACATTTTTATTGTGTTTATAGCCAAATTCAGATTGAGAAATGTCACATGACACATACAGTTCAAGCACAAGGATCAATGGAATGAATCTAACAAAGTACTTTTATCCAAACTTTAAGCTTAAGTACAAGTTCAACATAATGTGCTTTGCTTAAAATCTGCATGAAATGTGTCTTGAAGCAGTAAAAAAAAACATTAATTACATTACAACTATTTGAGTGAAAATATATACTCATAAAAGTTGGAGAACCTGGCTCAAAAATAATTCATTCTATTGTCCGTTCTTAGTCTCTAGTATCCAAAAACATAAAAAAATACATAAGTTATTTCCTTAACATTTACGTTTTTATTGTGTTTGCAGCCCAATACAGATTGAAGTGAGATGAAGAATGTCAGAATGCAGCTAAAACGGACAAATAAATGTAACTACGAGTCACCAGCAAAATTGTTTTTTTCAATATTGAGTCTGTCAAGTTTATTCAGTTTTGAGCTCTCTCAACAGAGTACGCACATACAGCACATCCATTCCCCTCTCCTCAATATTTAATAACTCTTCCCTGTATTTCCAACATCATATGAAATGCAATCACAAGTAAGGGAATCACAGAAATCACAAATTATGTTACCTGAGCCGGAAACTGAACAGGCTCAAAATGAAAGGAAGTATGATTGGATTGGGTTATATTTTACTTTACCAATAAAAAATAGATACAAAACTAAATTTTGTTTGGAAGGAGCAGGTGTATGTAGATCAGCTAATGTTAGAAACTTTAGCAACAGGATCACTGGGGCTGAAGCAAAATCCAAGAGTGAGATAACC
>JAPQRP010000017.1:19461201-19468236 GCA_037367295.1 Apogon hyalosoma
TTGTGTAGTCTTGTATTATCAACTAAGATTCAGATTAACTCAAATTTCTAAGCAGAAATTAATTCATCTGATGTTTTCAGCTCAAGAAAAAAACCAAATTAAACGGAGTTAACGACAATTTATGCACAGGATAAACTGAACTAGTTGTACTGGAGCGCCCTATGCCACAACTTCCAATATTTTTTATTACACTCTATTATTTTAAAAATGTCTTTTTGTTTGTGTCCCAACAAGAGGCTCAGCTCTTCCAGCTTTAGTCGGATTTAGATGAAATGACAGAGCAACAGAGGGTGGAGTTAGGATTTTATATGTTTATAGGTTCCGATAATTTCAGCTCATTTATGTTTGTTAAACAGGGACAAACCACGGCAAAAAGCTCCTCCGTTTTTAGTTTGATGTTCTGACAACAATGATTCATGTCTTCATGCATGAAAAAATAAAAACAATCTCCATCTGCATGAGAATCTGTGAAGAGACAGGAATGTTCATGCTGAACTTTGGAACCAGAGGCAACTTTTTGCACGAGGAAGACTTGAATTAACATTGTCATTTTGATGTTGTTTATAACCTCGCAGCATATTTTCCAATTTTGCAAACACGCCACTCGAAGAAGGTTTTGAGTCCCTGTGTTTATAATGACAGAATTGGAGGTTGTGAAAGTGCATGGCAGACTTTTCTCTGCTCAGCTCATTACAGGACCGCAGCAGCTTGATGTGGTTGGGAGGCTTCATTGTAATAACCATTAGAAATTAGGTTAACAGCCGTCAAACTAAAGGCAATGACGTCTCCCTTCACTGTAAAACCTGCACATGCTTTCGGTTTCATGTCATTTCATACATTTACACGTACACATACACAGTTTCATGTCCGTCAGTACATATGTGACATAAAACGTTTTATGAATTTAGAAAATAATAAAAAGGTAATAAACGCGGCACACCCGGAGTCACTGAGGGCAAATGAAAACTGCACATATTCTCATTTATAACCACACAGGTTCATAAACAAAACTGATCAAACTACACTCTTTACTTAAGTTTCAAGTAAAAGTAGGAACTCTTCCTCAAGTAGAAGAGAAAAAGTGAAAGTATGAAAGTAAAAAGTGACCCTTTGAAGGATGTTTCTAAACGCTGTTTCTGTGCAAAATCACCTAAACGTCACATGATATTAATATAATGTAAAGACTAGGAAACCATTCCACAGGACATCATCTCTATGTGGCCAGTCTCCCTTTTTTGTATGTTTTGCCTTGTACTGTTTCTATCTTCTTGTGCATTTTGGGAGATTTTCCACGTGTTTTTTTGTTTTGTTACATCTTTTATTTCCTCCTGATACCCAGCAATGCTTTTTTGTTGATTGCAAGGGACGTTCCATAAATAAGTAATTAAAAATGTGTCTTAGAAACTGTGTGAATCAGCAGAATCTTTTATTTTCCTCGATTTCAGGAAGACATCATCAGTGCTTTGTTAGATTTTTGTGATGCACACCAGTGGATACTTCAACTTCTTCAACTTTATTTATCCTTAGAAAGGATATTTGGTGTGCAGCAGGTGTCATAAACACATACACAAAAACACATACACAGAAACAGCCCCACCAGAATAAAATTATACAACACAGGACAACACACAATGGAGCCACTTCCATCTGAACCCAAATGACAAAGGTCCCAACGGAGCAGTACACAAATTAATTGCCATAATGGGCATAAGCATTAAAAGAGAAATAAATAATCACATAATAAAAAAATTGTAGACATCAGCCAGTGAATTCAGATTCCTCACCAATAGAACATCTTTTATTTGTGTTTTTGTTCCATCATTTTGGGTTAAAATCTCACCGTTGAATGGCTGGTTATTCCCTTCAAATGTAGAACAAGATGAAGGAGTAGAAAGTACATATAATTGTGCCAGGGTTAGGTTTTTCTCAGAAGAAGTGCAAGGTCATTCTGCTTCATTTCCTAGTTTCTGTGTTTAACATGTGGCTAAAACACAACGTAAACTACAGCAGTTCAAACATGGCTCAAATGTCGCCCTTAACCTTAAATAACCTGCTGGATGTTAAGAAAAAAAAAAAAAAAAACACTGACAAACTGTTTGTACTGTGACATCTGAGACTGAGAGCACATGAAAAGCGCTTGTGTTGTCACCTACAATCACAGAGGAGTGCGTTCATGTGTAAAACAGTGTCTCGGGGCAAGCCTTTAATCGTCCTACATTAAAACACAATGATAAGAAAATAAAAACAAGCATGGGAAGCAGTGACTGAGCAAGTTTTCTTGGTTTGACCCTTGTGCAGAGGACATCCGCTGGCACTCTGAGCTCCTGCTTGTTGTTCAGGCCTTCATCCGTATCTAAGAACAGGCCGTAGATTTCTCCAGAGTGCACTGTTGGACACTGTTACTGGCAATGTTAGTGATGTTTGTGCATGTACTCGACGATGATAACAGTGTTTGAAGAAAGGTTTTCGCATTTTGTCTGTTTTTGCTCGCTCCGCTGGCCAAGAATTGATGTTTCTGGTTTCTTCGCCGTGCTGACCGAGGCTCAACCCACACCCAAGAGGAGAACATAATTGGCGGTTGATGTAAGGGGTTCGACCCAACCAGAGCACGTGAGTTAAGCAACAGCTAAAGATACACCATCACGGCTGGGATACAAATTTAATGTTTCAATAAACTCCACGGACCACTAAGAGCTACTTCAGACTTTATGAATGGCAGACTTGACGGGGGCCCTTTTGAGTGATTGGTGGGGAAATTACAGGGTCCTTAAGACAAACACGGACCCAAATGGAGCCGGAAGTGTAAAAGTAGCTGAAGAACGGTGGTAGCCGTGTGGAGATGAGGGCTGGTATCTGGGAGGTCACCAGTGTGGCAGGAAAATGGGGGGATGGATGGGAAAGCAGCAGCAGGGTGTCCTCGAAAGATGGGTCTCTCCTTGGAAATAGTTGCACATTTTCTTTTTGATGTTTTCACCGCGCTGTCAGATGAAGTTTCTGTCACATGCATGTTTTAAAAATCCAACTGGCAGAACATTTCTACTGTTGAATCGAGCACGACTTCACCTCAACTCTAACATTTGTTTTTGTTTCCACAGTTTAACCCATGAAGACCCAGTGCTACTTTTGCAGCAGTTCTCAAATGAATTTTTCCTCTATATTTAACCTTTCTTAAGTGATTTGTCACCATTTATTATAATATTAGGGTCTGTATTTTTAATGTTTTTACGATTCATTTCACTGATCATGTAGATGTCCAAAAAAAAGCTCAGATTAAAGTTGAGGGTTATATCAAAAACAGAGAAAACTGAAAAAAATAAGACTTTTTCAGTAAAATCTCTCATTTACTGAACATAATCCAAGAGTTTCCATCCACTGTCACTGATCCAACTCCATGGGTTTTACTGGTGAAGCAATGTTGTAGAAGATGTCGGTGTTTCCACGTTCACGTCCGAATGGGTCGTATCTGATGACCATGAAAAGATGACAAACTGCATTTTACACCAATTATTTACATGTATTGGTGGTATTAGTGGATCAACAGGTATTAAACATTTTACATCAGTGGATGGTTTTGGTCGTCGGTGGAGGTTTGGGTCTTTATGGGTTAATTTGCTGTAAGTTTATTTCTGGAAACGTCTGACTCAGCTGCTAGTCTTTGTTTAGCAAAGGAAATCAGAGTTTTAGAGTTGCAGCAGGCAGAAACTAATTTAACACCAAGTATTCAGACAGACGTTTTATGAGGTGTTGCAAAGACGGCACGTGTGTACACAATGTACTGCAAAGGTAAAAAGTTCACCGCAACATATAGAGGCATTTTCTTTTGCATTCTTGTTTTTCCTCCAGCTCGCTTGTTGAAACCCTTCCACTACTTCTTTTGCCTTTATCCATATCTCTTATTAGTACAAAAAAAAATAAAAAATCCCAGTCAAACAGAAGACAGACGACTGCCAGAGAGTATCAGCCTTTTGTGGGATCATTTAAAGATATCAAAGTTAAATAAAACTGCCTTAATGGGATTTTCAGCACTTAAGTGTAGGTGGTAGAGTCCTGTATTTAAGGATAATGACTAATCCGCTACATCAAGCCTGAAAGAAAATTTCAGGTTTCACTGTCTGTATCAGGCAGCGTCAGCTATTTCACAACAAATGCCAGAAAAACCCTAACCCAAAGACAGGAGGATGACTACACCCAGCTCTGTTAATACAGAGTAAATGCATCGCAGCAGGAGGAGATTTATATTTGACTTGTCAGTTCATAATTACATTTGACTTAAGCACACACTGTTGTTGGAAAAATGGCACTTTCTGTGGCTCAAATACACAGCAACAACCAAGAAACAATGTTTATACAACACACTGTCACCTCACATGCTGGGGCAGATAGTTAACGCTGCACCATAATGACTTGCGGAGACATAAGACAAGTGTTGTTTCTTTACACTATATTTGGTCGCAGCCATGTCTGTCTCAAAATAAATGTTGCAGCTAAGCTTTTGCCCACACAATTCACATATCTGTGCTCGTGCTGCTCGTATACAGAGACGTGGTCACAGTCGTTTAATGTACAGTATGTCCATAACAATGTCGGGGTCCGAGCTCGATCCGGCGCGGTTAGGAAGTTTGTTGGCTGGATGGTGGAAGCTGTGTGGGCTGATAGTCTCACCAAAGCCAGAAACAGAAGCTCTACTGTGTCTAAATGTGAGTCTTTCCACATTACATAAAATACATAAACAATACATCAAACCTGCTCTCCATTAACAGCAGCTGAGCTCAAGTCGTAAAAAGTTCTCTTCCCCAGGATCCATGCCCTGGTGATGTGGTAACCCTTATGTTTTAAGCTCAGATTTTTATTCTTTTATTTATCTTTTATTGTTATTCTAAGAGTGGGGTCTAAACTGAAGCATCTAAAGGTTCATTTGAACCTTTTCACAGTCATCTTTTACATCTATGTTCAATTCACTTCACCCAGTCTACTTCTCTGCGATTATATGTGGCTAAAACACAACACAAATAGATAAAAGTGGCACAACATCAGCCCCTAATTCTGGTAAATTATAAGATAAGTCAGGAAAATGTTTAACACATGAAACACAAAAGGGTTCAAATACTAGAGGGGAAAATCCAGATGAGATTTATTTTTGCAAAAATTGAATATATACAATCTTTAAGAAATGCAAAATGTTTGATTCTCACTATAAGTCATTATTATATTTCCCTGTAGTTTTATATGAAAACTCTTTTCTGTGTTTAAATTGTGGAACTGCATTGGTAGCAGTTATTTTCTGGATAGAGGGATGAGCCTTAAAAAAAAAAAAAAAAAAAAGAGGATGTTCTATGGTTTGACAGGTTCAGGAAAAAATATACAATAATATAAGTTTATTGACATTTAGTAACACTAGATAACACTCCAGCCAACACAAAACAAAGTGTCACCGCAATACATATGAGTTTTTTCTTGTACAAAGCTGCATCAGCTGGTACAGGCCACACCCATGCCTATAGTTTTCATCTTTGCAAATGTGGAAACCATCAGTGGTACTTCACAGCAGCTTTAAATGTGGTTTTCTTATATTCTGTTAGAAAGCAATTAGGTGCATAAAGAACTAATCTCTAAGAATTAAAGTATGACAGAAATGTCTAATATGCAGTTGGTTTGTCAGTTCGACTCAGCTGTGACCAAGAATGTCCCAGACTCTAGTTTGCATTTCGTGTTTTGCCATATAACCTACACCAAAATACTCGACTGGCCCTGTATTCGAAGACATCACGAAAAAAAAAAAAAATCCCAGCATTCATTCAGACGAGCGTCTCTCTGCAGATGTTTTGGAGTTTGTTATTGGTCATCCACAGACACAAGAACATCCCAGAATAAACCGGGACGAGGACACACAAAGTGAAGGTTCATTCCATATGGTTTACATGCTGGTAGCTGGCTCCTCATTGTGTTTGCATAAGGGGTTTCAGAGGGCAGACTCTTCATATTTGCAGGATATTTTGAAGATCCATGCCAAAGGTGGATCCTGCGAAAACACTCATGCCGTGAGTTTATCCAGAGTCTCACGTGGCTTGTGATTGTAGAAACGGAAAGCTGCCTGACACAGCATGGGTCCTGGGTATTGCTTGACTTCAGTGTATCTTTTTAACACCCACCATAGAGTAAACCATAGAGCATTAAACTTGTCTAACCACAGGTCATCTGAGACTGTCTCCGACTTTCAGACAAAACAAATCTGAAGTCAAAGTGTAAAAAGGCTAAATTTAACTGCGTTATGTTAAAGTGGACATTTACTCAGAAATGTAACAGGAAGTCTGAACTTTTGCGTCTGCAGTTCTGCAGGATGCTGTGAAATTACAAGTGATTTAAAGTCCTTTCACAATGGGAAGTCATGCTTAAGCACATCTTTAAAGGAGCTATTAGACATGCACTTATATGAAATGAGCTGTTAAAACCCCCTTTTCAGGTAGTTATTCCGGTGTTCAGGACAATGTACAAGAAAAGTGCACACTTGTAATTCGCCTCCTGCCATTTACATATGGTTGTTAATAAAAGGCTTTTGTGTGAGTCATCTGCATTAAAGTTATCAAGGTGTAATTTTAGAACTGAGGCTCTGACGGACTTCCTGTGTGAGCTGTAGAGGTAGGGTCAGTTCTGCATGGACAGAACTGGTACTATTTTGTTTTTATTAGTATTTTTAGAGCAAAAAAAATCTACCAAATTTAAAAAATAAAATATGGTACTGTGTAATAATGTTAAGCTTTCTTTGACATTATTTTTTTTAAAAAGTAAACTTAACACAATGGTTCCCAACCTTTTTCAGTTCATGTCCTCATTTTAACATCACAAATTTCTGTCGACCCCAGACATTCAAACGGAGACATTTTTTTTGCTAAAATTAATTTGTTTTTCATCATGTAATAGTTTGCTATACTATGTTGCAAATTAAGATTAATTTTAGATGACATTTAGTCTATATAATGCATATTATTGTGGACGGAGGCAGTAAAGCCAGGTGTAGATTACTGCACAAAGGGAGAA
>JAPQRP010000017.1:19472735-19493429 GCA_037367295.1 Apogon hyalosoma
ATAGATAGATAGATAGATAGATAGATAGATAGATAGATAGATAGATAGATAGATAGATAGATAGATAGATAGAGTGCATGACTGTCACCTCCTGGTTCTCACTATACTGACTTTTTTGTGGTGAGGGGTATTCAGCACTGATTAGATAAGAGCTACTTTCAGATTGTGAGTGTATATACCACTAAATATCACTTCTAAATGCAGGCTGGACTTTGAGAAATGAGAAAAAGATGGTGGAGAACTTCTGAAAGCAAATACACAGAGGTAAGGGACTGTCTTTATCTGAACCACACATTCAAGATTTCCCCCCGGTTGACCCAAAGTTTAGGACAAAGAGGGATTTCACACAGATGCAGAACCTTTGCAGTCAGGTATTACCTTCCATTTCTAATGACAGAGGATTGTCCTCTCCTGTTGCTCTGTTCTTAAGCCAGTCTAAATTGCACAAACTTGCTGTTTTCCTGAGAAGCCTTAAATAAGAGATTTAAAACCTGTTTGTAATGTTTAGACGTTTATTTCAAAGCCCTTTACTTTCACTTTATACACAGTGTGAAGCCCCTCTGTTGATTGCAGAGTTTGATCCCATCTATACCTCACATAGAAGTGGTTTGCTTCATTGAAATTAAGCTAATTATATTCCACGCCTGTACACATGCAGCCACTGTAAGCTATACTTTCACTCACCATTATCTTTCTAGGGTTTCGTGACTGTGCAACACCCTCTTCAAATTAAAGGTCGGAAAAGTGCCAAAACCTGGTATTATAAGCTGGGTATTTTTTCTTTTTTTTGGTTCTAAAAAGCACCCAGTCTCTCCAGTCTCTTAGTCTGTCCCAGTTTGACATCGCCTGCCAACCAAGAGCTTAGCATAATCTTTAGCTTGTGGAAATCGCTCAGTGTGTGACAGGAGCAGAAGAGCTGAGGTGATCTTTAAGCTCTCTGTTCTCTGATGAAACGCAGCAATAAACTGTAAATGTCAGTAATCACCTGAGGATAAAGAACAGGAATGTGCAGTCACACAGGTACAGAGACATACATATTTTTTCAAAACAGACCATAGCTGGAGGAATCTTTTCAAACAAGTGTGTTTTTCTTGAAATTATAACTGAACACCATAGTAACAACGGTCCTGATAATACAATGAATCATTTTGAATGACTGGATTAGTACAAATATCTGCTCCCGTACCATTTTAGTATTATAATGTGTAAAACCGTTGTTAAAGATTCATTTTGTATAACCTTTAAACATCTGCCAAGCCACTAGTGATGCGTTTTAAGCTGCAGGAGCTGAAGCAGCCAAATAAAAAGACAGAAGAAATGACCTAATGTCATTGCATTATTAAAAATATTCCAGATTTCAAGATTTTTTCCTTGCAACATGCTCATGGTATGAACTGAAATGCAAAAAACAGTCTATAAGGCCATGCATGAAAATGTGTCAAATCTTCAGAAGGATTTCTCTTATAGAGTGAAGTCAACTATATGTAGATGTAATATGAATATTAAACTGACAGGAAAAATACTATATTCCAGTAACTGTCAAAATCTCATAAGTACTTAGTGCAAGAAACTACAGCAGAATGTGCATTGTGCAAATGTTATATATGTGTGTGTGTGTGTGTGTATATGTGTATATAATATACATATTTACACATTTACATTTACACTGGTGAAAAAAAATGAATCACTTTTCTAAACATCCCTGTGAAGACTCTTGCCTCTTCTCCATTCCATATTTTTTACCTCCTCAGCTCCTTGACTCCTCGACGCTGGATGGTGACCTAGAAATCATGCTTAAATGTGCATCCAGGACCAATAATGGAGGACCAATGAGGCTGGTTGGAGGAGGTTTGACTGGTCATAGCTTTTGGGAACTCTTTCCGAAGCCTGTTTGGTGATCAGACCAATCTGTTCCACAAACCACAGCAAGAGCAGGACATTAAAGATAAAAGTTTTGTTCCAGCTGATATTTTATTTGCTATGTAAAATGATCAGTTGTGTATGTCAAATGAAACATGACATATCTATGAGTACTGACACAATATGCCACATTGTGAATTCAATTAAAAGTTAATCGCAATTTAACATGAACACTTATCTGACAGAGATCACAAAAGCTATTACAACAAAATCCCTCAGTTGCATCTCTGACTGGAGGGCCTACAAGTCTGAGGAGCTACAACTTGAGTTCGGGCTTTATGCACAGCTCCACTACGTCCTGAACTTAAAGCAGCTCCTTTATTTCCTGTCTTTATTGGACACACTGGTTAATCCAGGTGTGTCTGCTGCTTCTTGTTGTGACAGGTCAGGCACATCTGGATTAATCAGTGTGTCCAATAATGAAAGACAGGAAATAAAGGAGCTGGTTTAAGTTCAGGAAGTAATGGGGCTGTGCATAAAGCCCACTGGGAGTATGGCTACCTGATCTGTGCACCTACCCAATGCCACAAAACTACGGCACCTCTGTTTGGACAAAACCGATTTGCAGACTTTACTCGATTTGCGTCTTTAAAAAAAAAAAAAAAAACAACAACAAAACTTTATTTACAACATTTTAATTTACAAATATGAATACAGATCTCTGATCCACAAATTGGGTAGCCACAGTCCGACCAACACACACTTATTCAGTCAAAATGAAGGATTTCAACTCTTACAAGGAACTGAAATACTACATTTGTAACTGTGTAATCCAACTGAGTGTCACTTAGAGGGAGTGACATGACTTGAAGCATGATTCGCAAAACTTCACAGTCAAATGTAGGTAATATTAAGCTATGCTACATAGTATCATGCAATTCAGTAGTGTAATTAGTCTACGTTAAAGATGCAAATCGTTTTTTCCAAACGGAGTTGCCGTAGCTTTGTGGCAATGATGGCCGACCATATTGCACATGCGCGAAGCAAATCGGGTGGGTGTGTAGACCGGGTAGCCACAGGGAGAAGAGGATTGAGGAGAGCAGCAAAATCACATCCAGGCTGCATCTGACAGAATCTGATCAATAATTGGTCATTACAGCTGTCAGTCATGTATTTAAGCTTCCCACCTGTCTGAGATTCCTGTGATTAGGCAAAAACATGTGTCATGGGGTAAGTCTTCTACAGCAGTGGTTATCAAATCCAGTCTTCTAGGACCCCTATCCTACATGTTTTAGATGTTTCCCTCTTCCATCACACCTGGAAGCTGTTACATCATTATCAGGCTTCTGCAGAGTTTGGCGATGAGCCGATCCTTAATTGAACCAGGTGTGCTGGAAGAGGGGAATATCTAAAACATGCAGGGTAGGGGTCCTCGAGGACCAGATTGGAGAACAGCCTAAGAAAGCAGGGGTAAAAGAGACCTTGCATTCCCTCAAACCATTTGAATTACAATATGCTGAAAGGTAATTATGGATTTTTTGTCCTGTGACACTAAAAACACTACATACACAGCAGCTTTAGGAGTTATGATGACATTTGAGCCATGGTTAAACTGGTGCGGTTAGGCTGTATTTTAGCCACACATTTGTGTTGTAAATAAGACCAACTAACCGAGGCTGAGTATGAAGTTCTCCAGTCAAGTCTAGACGAGGACTAGACCAGATACTCATTGAGGTACGGCACTGTGGTCGAACTTTGTAGCAGCGATTTGTCAACACATTGCCTGTTCTATGAATCTCACGCCGGGATGAGACTGTATTAGCCGCATCTCAGTTTATGTTAACAAACTAGGATGAAGCCGATTGCACCCTGAAGCATACAGCAGGTGGATAAAAGTCTATGCACAGTTTAATGCTTGATTTCTGAAGAGCTCTGGTGCAGATACACGTTATTTTTGCTACCTGTGCAAACGTCACTTACATGACCGTTCTTTATGGTTCCTAGATGGTGCACCTATGAACTCTTTGTAACAAATTTTATTGCAGAAGTTATGGCTGGAGTCTCCTCATTTCAAATTAGAAATATGAGAAATGTAGAAATATATCAGACACTGTGAAGGTAGTTTAGTACAGGCCCCTCCGCTGTGGACTTGACTGATCTTGTAACACTGATATCCCACTTTTCCATCATCTTATTCTTCTCTCTGTCTCTTCCACGTAGCTTCCTCCATTTGTCTGGTGGTGTCTGGAATTGTCAATTGAAATTCACACACTTTTTTTATCATATCAGTCTTCCTTGGGCAATTTACCAAAATAGTTTACTGTAGCTGCTGAGTCTCCTTCATCTTCAGAGTCTCTACTTTCTCTTTGACAGGTTAAAATAGCAATATTACCAGCTTTTTTTTTTTTCCACATTCCTCCTCTAGCAAAGACTTTAACCCTGACCTTATTTTCTTCATTTTTTGTTTTTATCCCAATTCCATTTTTCTTTCCATTTAAAAACAAATTTTTGACGTGCAAGACTTGTATCTCTGGAACTTTATTTAGCTGATTAAAAAAAAAAATCATGATTCCGGAATACCATGTAAAAGGAACACCTCTCGTTCCACAACCAAGGTGTGATGTTTTGATGACGTATTGCGTGTGCGACACCCACACCGGGGGGATTAAAAAATGAGCATGGGCCGTGTACAGTAAACAAACGTATAAACGCGAACAGAAAGACGTAGAACTGGGGAGACGCCAACATCCACGAGCTGTCGTCATTTTGGGCAGAGGACTCTATCCATGCTAATATTTGTGGAACGTTGAAAGATGGGCCGACTCTGGAGAGGTTAGCAACACCGCTATACCCGGGGTGTTTCCGACGCGCAAGTTATACATCACGCTGTGCTGCATCACCGCCCCTTTAATTCCAGAATGCAGGTCCGCTGTGTAAAAGTCCAGCCTGTCTCACCTCTGTTACTCCTTTGGCTGTGGAAATATGCCAATGGTGGAAAAAAGGTGGAATCACCATCTCACCTTTTTTGTCTGTGTAAAAGTGTTTTTCGTGTAATTCTGAGACCTTTAAAAAGTCTCAAGATGGTCTTCAATTGACTTTCCTCAAGATCAATGTGGAGAACTACAGCACAGCTATAAACAGACCCAAGAAGAGTCCCTTTCAAATGAAGCACGCACTTTAGTCGTAAAGTTCTTCTATTATGAGCCAAACCCCAACACAAACGGTCTATAGACTTTTGATGTAAGGTTCCATGAAAAGAGTAGATGTTACGTGGTTGTAGAGACTGTCCTTAAAAGATTTCTAAATATTCCAAGTTGTTCTTGCCCCAGGATTGGAAAGCAGTGAGCAAATGTACTTTCCCCGGTTTTATGGTCTTGAAGAACATGCTTACTCTGGTTTACTCAGACAAATCACAGTGGCTGTTGCCATGGTTTTGTTGCTTCATTAAGCAACATGTTAAGCGTACACAATGTTATGTTATAGAGCTTTGCAGTTGGTTTAGCTGTTTAGACAATGGAAAGCTGCAGAGTTTTATTTAGGACACTGATTCACAGTGCTGTCACCACAGTCAGGACTACTCTTTGATTTAGTGCGGTACCGGGACCAACAGGGTTTGTCCAGCTGTTGAAAGTTAACTCAACACAATTCATCATACAGTACATAGATCATGTGTCATAGAAGATAGGGCAAGTGAAGAGCTACAGATTACAACAAAAACCCATTTGATTTAAGTAGAAATATTAACTTTTTAGGTTCTTTTTTTCAAATCTGGAACATCCTGTACCTTCCATGAATTGTTCTTTCTTTTTTTAGCCACAAAGTGATGCTAAGGACTCCTGAAATACCCTCAAGTATGGGTATGTGTCGGTGCATGAAACCACAAAGTGCAGAGATGTCTTGCAGCTTCACGTCAGCTGAGAATCGCTCCATTCTTCTGCACACCATGGCAGTTAAGAGTTCGTAAAGGATTTAATGAAGGCCTTGAAATGTGCTTCGTATGATTCTTCCAGAGATGTTCGATCTGTAGAAATAGAATTGTAATTTTATGCTAAAATATGATATACCTCTAATTTGAAATGATTGGAGCTTTGATTGCTATATATAACGTTATGATAGCTCATGGGATTTTTTTTTCTGCACTAAAGTATAGATTACTAAGATATTTTTTTCTTTTTTTTTTGCCGTAGCTACTGTATAACTAAACTGAAAAGTTGAATATGACCTTTTAGGGTTGGTATTGAATTTCATGCCCCCTGGGGCCGTTTATTGTGTGGGATACAGTAAGTTCAGATAGCGAGGGCGTCTTTAAGTGCAGTGGTTGTTATCAGGGGGTGTTGGGACATTTTTAACTCCTTGGCTTATCTAATGTGGTGAAGGGTGTGTTCATCTGTGGTGAGGATTGGCGCTAAATGTCTAATTATGCGTGATCCTATTCTCAACTTTCCCAGGGTACAGTAACAGTAACTTAATGTGGCACATGCTCTGTAATCATTCATGTCAAACACCACATGAGGCGCAGTCACACAGATACAGCTTCTAAGCTATCAGGGACCCCGTGGTGCTAAACACATATGCCCTCTGTTGTCAGAGCTTTAATTATGTTTGCTGTACACAAGGCAGGCCGTGCAACCATTTATGTTATGCTGCAGCGGTATTTGAACGTTTGTGACCCCTTCAGAGTTTTCCATTTTTCTGCATAAATCTGTGTACGATTTGGGAGAACCAAGCTCATTCTAAGTCAACAGAAACTGTTTTTATCTTCAGATGATTATATCTACATATGGAAGGGACGTGAGATCCAAAGTGATTATTCGAGATGCATTTAGAGACAGGTTTTAATGCCAGTTGATACGTGACCTTGAAAGGTACTGATCGTTGTCTATGAAACAAAAGGCCTCTTGTCGTGGATAATGTCAAATCCGCCATCAGAACATTAAACATCAATAGTGTATATAGCGGAGTTACAAGGAGACAGTCACCATTCTGCAAAATGACATTGTTGCTCATTGTCTGCAGTTCACTAAATGCCATGTGGATGAGCCAGAGGGACAGTGGACGAGCAATATGTGGATGGATGAGACTAAAGTAGAACGCTTTACCCTAAATGATAAGTTTTATGACTGGCACCGACTAACACTGCATTCTTACATCAGAACTTTGTCCCATTTAGAAACGTGGTGGTAGTGTTATGACTCCAGATTGGACCAGAAAATTCTACAGGAAAATGTTAAGATGTCATCTGTGATTGAAGCAAACCGTATAAATTGGATCATTCAGCAAATGTCACCCTGGTTTTAAGATTGGTTGCACTTTTCATGATTATGGTTTTAAAACTTGGTTTTACATACCATGAGGTTTGTTCAGTATTTTATGTACTTGATGCATTCTTTGAACAGTTTCTCTTTTAATCCATAAAGACCCAGTGCTACTTTTGTGGCAGTTCCCAAATCAAATTTCCTGTCTATGTAACCTTTCTAAAGTGATTTATCACCATTTATTATAATATTGTATGTATTATTATATATTATCCTCTGTGTTTTGCATTTTTTCAGTGAAAAGCGTGTATTTTCCTATATTTAATTTATTAATCATGTAGATATTCATAAAAGCTCTGATTTAAGCTGAGGGTTATTATATCAAAAACTGAGAAAACTGAAGAAAAAGAGACCTTTTCATCAAAATATATCATTAACTGAACATAAACCCAGCATGTCCATCCACTGTCATTGATCCAACTCCATGGGTTTTACTGGTGAATCAAAGTTGAAGAAAATGACGGTGTTTCCATGGTAACTACGGAGCCTCTGAATGTCCAAATGGGTCATATCTGATGACCATGAAAAGATGACAAACTGTATTTTTCACCAGTTATTTACATGGATTGATAGGATTAATGGATCAACAAGTATTGAACAGTTTAGATCAGTAGGTGATTGTGGTAAACAGTGGCTGTTTGGGTCTTGATGGGTTGATATTTTTCACCTACACTGGTCAGTTCATTTTATTATTATAGTATTTATACCATCTACAGATGCTATGTTGCAGTGTGTTTTTACTGTTTCTGACTGTAATGGCTAATGCTCTAGGGGAGGTAACTACAGAAATAGAATATAAGACTCCTAACTGTGTTTTCATTAAGGTACATTCACTAAAAAAGTATTGTTTAAGGGTCACCCTCCATCTTTTTGCCTTTTTTTTTTCATGATCTACTATGTCTGAGTGTGAGATGTTATTCCCTTATTTAAAAAACCCAGAACAGACAAACAAAATGCAAGTATCTTTCATCTTTTAGCAACCTCTGTACGGAATGGTTAGGTTAAGAGTATTCAGTTTGTTGCAGATATCAACTTTTCCATTAGATGCCATAGATACACAGTGAGACACATTGAGTTTATAAAGTCCCTTTAAGTCAGTGTGCAAGATTGTTAAAGAGGGTCACACCAGATACTGGAGGAACAGGTTAATATAGTTTTATCAATGTATGTTTTTGAGTTAATAGGTTAAATCTTATTATTGTGTTGCTGAATAGTTGCCTTCATGCTGTTACAGAATGTGGATATCTGATCATGTTCTATGTCATATTTAAGCAACAAGAAAAAAAGCCACTGTATATTCATCACCAGCAGTTTGCTAAAAAAAAAGTCATCTTTCAATGTCAGTAACAAGAGTACAAGCTTTAATTTGGTGCAAATCTGAGGTTTATTTGTGTGAAAGGGTGTGGAACAATGAAGCCATGAGGCTGCCACAGGCTCAGCCATAGACCAGACTGCACTTTCTGTCCAGGTTTTAGATTCGTCAGCAGGTCTCCTTGGTTCTGTTCCCAGAAACCTAAATGCTCCAGAGATGAAAGGTGCGAGACCTGGAAATGAGACACACGCCTTCAGATTCTGAGACCAGGTGGACGTCCACAACTAGACCCCTTGGGCCCTGTGCTTAACTCTCCACCTGAAATCCACTCATTAGAAAAGAGCAGCATAAACACATGGGCTGCCAAAAAGCCTCACTTTCCATTTATGAACTCTCATTCTTTAACCAAAATTGAGTCATTAGTTTTCTACAGTACACATCATTACGCTCATGCTACTTAAGTTGTTGAGGAATTTATCTATTTATGGTTGATGAAAGAAATGAAGTTTCTGTTACATCTGACTCTGTGTTTTATACTTTAATATGATTTCTAGTTAGTTAATTAACAAATGAGAGCAGGCACTTACACTCATCTAATTTTCTTTTCAGTAAGTCATGTTAATGTGACGCAAATTTATGTTTTCAGCAAGGATAATTAGCTGAAAATTTATACAAATCATATCTTCCACAAAATAACCACTTGAAGAAATTGCCCTGAAAACTGAGAGAGTCAAACGGTTGAATATTATTAGCCCTGAGGCCTTGGTTTGACTCTTTGCACCATACTGTATGATGTATGTATACAGCCCATGACTCTTTGCAGCAGGGCAGGGTGGGTGTCTGTGGTTGCTGCCTCTGCCCTGAGTGTCTCCAGTGGGCCACCCTACACATTTCTCCCAGTGGCATTTGACCAAACCCCAAGGTAGAAGGCTCTGAAAATGAGAACGTTGCCTCAGGAGTTAAAAAAAGAGATGTTTTGATCATCCTATTCTGCTATTTATTCCCATCATTTTCTGCTATATCTATAGAATTAGTTTTGCCTGGGAAAGTGGAAATTAAAGTTCAATCATTTAGGTTTTCTGCTACCTTACCATTATTGCTACCAAAAGGGCTGCAAATTGAGATTCTCCTTGTCTCTCAGCAACCACTAAGGGACTGAAAAATGCGTCATAAGGGACATGATACAGTAATTTGTGGCTTTGACTATAAATATGATGCATGATACATAGAAAAGCATTGTGTATTCATTTTTCCCATTGGCTTTATTTAGTCAGGTACCTGTTTAACATGGCATATATACATATATATATCCAGAAGGACCATTTGCTTTAAGGGCTGTTTTAAAGCGGGTGCAAAACAGTGGTGATGATCACATTTAACTTAAACTTGATATTAAATCAATCCTCAGCATACATGTGAAATACCCTATGCACCTACTATCTTCAGTCAGAACAAAACTGTGTAAACATGTAAACAGTCACATTCTGTCCTCCAGACAGTAGACATTTTTTTCTTAAATATAGAAAAGCTTAAAAAGAAAATGTCCTTGCTTTCCCCTCTTTGTGCTGACGATGTGGCCGCATGGATATTTATAATGGAAGACCAATGTCTGAATGTGAGCCATGCTTTATTGCAGATGTTTACATCCAAGTTCAGGGCTGCAACTATTAAACTCTTTTATTTTCTGACAGTATCTTTTAGTGTTTCATTTCAATAGCCATTTCCTTGTGGATGCCAGTGAACACAAATTTGACCTAATCCACGCCTACAAATACAGAAATACATAAAATATATTATGTGCTATATAATATACAACAATAAATATCACAAGGTTGATTTGAATGAGACTTCTTCTAGTGTGAGATGAACCAAGGCCACTCCACAATGAAATCCTTCACAAGAATAATACCATCTCATTGTTTATAATTCTTCCATGTGCATCTTCTATTCCTTGGCTCTCTCTAAACTTTTAACATAAACAAACAAACAAAAAAAAAACTTACATCTTATCTTGTGTCCCTTGGCTTACTTCAGTATTATCTGTCAATATTCTGCAGTTTCATGAGATCTTCATACAATATTATATTACTGTGATTAACCAATCTGGCCTTCACAGTCATCTGCTGACACTCCCAGATATTACATGTATTGTGAAATATGCAAACATGGACAGTGTGAAATCGATCCTTGTAAATATACAATTATATGTACATTTGCACATCATTAGGGAAAATATGCACATGTCCCATATATTGTTTTCATATATACAGTTATAGTTTTATACAGTAGATGTAAGTAATGTTTTTCTTAACTCTCACTGTAGTGCATTTTAACCCATCTAAGAACACAAAGTGAGAAAGTGGGCTGCCACTGAAGGGTTAGGGGTTCCAGATCTAATCCAGTGCTTTGGCAAAAGGCACTTACAGGAGAATTACCCTAGCATACATGTACTTGACAGCAGTGAAGGTCTACAAGGCACAGGAAGAACATGCAAAGTTCACACAGAAAGGCCCTGATCCAACCTGGGATTGGATTTGGATTCTTTTTGATGTGAGGTGACAGCGTTAACCACTACACCAGCATGCCTCCAAAAGGCTCTATATGCAAGATCTGTAAAGCTTAAAAATGTAAGATTTACATGTGCGCTCATTACGTCTGTTTTTCTGCACTAAGAGACAAACATTTGCTAACAGGTAGAAAAAATGCTGGAAAAGGAGCCCAAAAAGGTGGTTTGTTTGAGGTGGGACATATATCTACTCAAGAATCGACAAGGAACTTCAAGTAACTCTTTATTGTTACAGCATGGTCAAGCAAGGCTAATCTCTAATCTGTTTTCCAATAATGAACCTGAACCAATATGTACAGAACCAGAATGAACCAGAAGTCTCATTTTGATGCGACTGATTCACTTTTTGTTCACATCCTCTCATAATGTAGCTGATCCAAGTGGATAAAGACAATTTAGTCTGCAAATTAGGAGCGTTTTGTCAAAACAAAAAAAAAATCTTTTTAAAAAAAAGAAAGGATCAAGATTGGAAATGTTGCAGAAGGGGAGGTGGCTCGTCTGACTGTTAGTGTTTAAATGTGAATATGCAATATTCATGTGTGTGCTTATGTGTTTACATGGAGTTTGTTTTATGGTCATTTGTTGATGTTAGCCAACTCAGCTTCTAGTTGCTGGTTTAGCTAGAGGAGCACAAAACAAGCACTGAGGAATTTGTTAATTTGCCATCACAGTTTGCTAAAAATCCAACTTGTCATTGAAACTGAAATCATACAAAAGGCTGTTATCAGGAACATGCAAAAGCAGGAACGCCAAAGAAGGCTTTTTTTTTTTTTTTTATATACGTTATAATCCTTTCACATAGAAAGTGCCCAAAACAATGAAACTCCCACTAATAAAGAACAGACATACTAAACTCTACTCACATAATGAACCGCTGCAGATAGAGCAAAGTCAAAATATTCATATACTGAACAGGTCTTAAATTTAGAATCAGGTACATGCGGTGTTTATTTCTACCTTTCAGTAACTCTGGGCTGTTGGTCAGTATCAAAGATGAGAAAAAAATGGTCTGGGTGCAGTATTGCCGCAAGTGTGCAAAACAACATTAGTATTCCCTGAGGATGTCCGTGAGAGGGAAAGAACATGGACATAATCCAGGTTTGGTCCACCCAGTGGTCGCTGGTCATCAGACACGGCCCAAAGCTCGACCAGTCACAGAGCAGCAGCGCTCACAGCCAGGACACACAAACTGAGAGAGGCCCCTTCACATCTCAAAATACTTTATATAAAAAGGTTTTGATTTGATTTGCTGTGTGTTTTTTTCATCCACTGATACCTTGCTGTTTTATCCATGAGTGCATACAATGACTGAGCAGCAGGTTGAAATTAAATGCTTAGGTTATCAAAATTACAAGGAGTTGATATGGAAGAGAGGCCATGGCAATTTTCCTGCAACCACATGAAAGGGCATTTCCATGGAGATGGTTTTCTCAGGGTCTGAGCCAGTTTATTTATATGACTCAGATGCTAATTTAAGATGCTTAAAGTGAGAAATTTCACCCTTAAGCTTAAATCAAGTGTTCCTTTTAGCCCTTAATTCTAGTACCCGTTTTAAAGGGCGTCATAAGAGCCACACTGGACATCACATAAGCACTGCTCTGACTTGCCCTCAAGTCAACAATAAAAACTCCCACAGAACCCTCATTAGGCCAGAGAGAACAAATCCTGGAGTGAAAAGTCAGTAGAAACCTTGGCAACAGATCACAAAATATAATCCTACCAACACGGTCATAATTCACTATTCATCTACATGGTAATTAGTCACTCGCTCCAAGCCAAAAACTTGCAGTTTTATCCAAATAAAGAACTACTAAGTTACTGCTCCAGCTCCTTTAGGCGTCTCCTTCACTCTTTTCCAAAAAATGCAGCAGTACAGCGAAATTCATGGAGTTCTGGTTAGCCTTAATGACTAAATTAGAACAGCAATAGACAAATACAGCTTGAATGTGTCATCCAAGTTAATGATATGTGTTTAAGTTTATTTACAAGATTTCCATACTGCATGGTTCACTTGAGTTTGTATGTTATTATTTGGAAGACACTGTAATGTTCCCTAATGATATGGGCCGCGATGATGGTAAAAATTGCCACTGATTTCATATTCCTTGGACAGACATGTTATTTGGTCACTTGTAAAATTAGTTTATAACAACAGTGACCCCAACCCCCTCTGCTTCCTCAACCTGTTTGTGTTTCATCTTCCAACATGTAATTATGAGGATATTTTAGCTTATAAATGTACATTAATGCAGGAGCTGAATAAGAAGTCTCTCACGTGCAGCCTCTCCTCTGCACTTATTGACATTCTATTTTCAGCTCCATGCAGACAAATATACACAGTCAGAGGAAACCATGATGGCCGGGATGTATATATACACGAATCAAATTCTCTTTGGCCATCCGGGTGACCACAGGTGGTTTCCATGCAAAATGCCACTGTCTGATCATTTAATATATGCCCCTGAGTGTCCTCCACATTTCACTTTATAGCTATTGCTGCCTCTTTAGGAAATGGCTCAGACATGCCGCCCTGGAAAACTGCACTGCTTGCTTTTTTGCATTTTGAAACCAGTTATTTACACAATGTATTTTCTTTTTTCTACTTGGGGAACTTGTCTGGTCTCAGGTCCATGAATTGAATCATTGTAGTGAGTAGATGACACAGTCTAATCTAGAAAAATGATCAGGTAGGAAACAGACACCAAGAAATGAATATGATTATCTAGGGCGCCGAGTAGCCATAGACTGTATATAAAAAGTGGACAAAGTCTCTGTGATGTCACTCATTGGTTCGTGGACTGCAGTTCTGAAGCCTCGAGTTTGGCGTTTTGGTTTTGTCAGAAGTGCCGGTGTTTGGAGAAGACAGAGAAGCTGAGGAAGAGTGAGGGGTCACACTCGCCAAGCTGCAGCTAACATTAAATAAACAAAAGCGTTTTATTCAATAAATACACGTTCTGAATGTCCAACTTAGAAAATAAGCATAGCGTTGTCACAGGCAAGGAAATTAGCTATAGAGGCCAAAACTGGTTTTTGCACGAGGGTGTTGACATGTTTGACTGATTCGCTTTCGGAGCCAGCCTCAAGTGGCCATTCATTCAAGGATCTGCAGTTTTTGGCACTTTGCATTGGCTTCATCGTTCAGCCTTGGAGGTTGCTGCTTGGAAAATGTACAAACACCAGACAAACACACACATTTGCATATCAGCAATGATAAGGAGTAACTAACTGCACGTATGTAATTAAACTGCAAATGCAATTGTGATCAACATAGAAAAAAATATATAGAATTAGTCGCTAATCAGAATGCCGGTGATTGGTGCCTCCAAATATGTTCTTTGTACTAAAAAGGTAAATATAATTTATATAATATAATAGAATTTTCATACTGGAGCCCGATTTCAGTATTTGTGCTTTCAAATTACAACCTTATAGTTTTAATTAAAGTTATACTAGTTAACT
Organism: Apogon hyalosoma; assembly: GCA_037367295.1. Taxonomy (NCBI): domain Eukaryota; kingdom Metazoa; phylum Chordata; class Actinopteri; order Kurtiformes; family Apogonidae; genus Apogon; species Apogon hyalosoma. The sequence goes on from JAPQRP010000017.1 coordinate 19,487,248, forward strand.
TTTAATAGATATGAAGTTTACACTGGCTTGAATTAAGACTTTTTCTGATTTTAATTTCCAGCTTAAAACATTTATTAGAAAAGCAAGTAAAAATGCACTCACAATGTTATGAGTTTCATTACTTTGATGGAATAATTAAAATACTTATGAACAAACAAAAAAATTGTGATCTCTAACATTTACATTACACTGCAGATGTTACAAAGCTGAGAAGGCAGTGCAGGTTGTGTGAATCAGTTCACCTTGGAGGTTACACATGAACTGCGGCTCTGTCAGATCCTTCTGACAAACCTTACACACTTGCCCTTTGTGAACTTTGAAAGCTGTTTTGGAAGCCTGCATCTGTGGATGGGAATGAAAGGACAACAGGGTTCAGAATACTTACAATGTTCACTCCAGAAAAATGTGAAATATGTCATTAAACTCACCCAAATGACCTTGTGCCTGAACAGTTCTGCCTGGGCCAAAGCCTTCTGGAGTCTCCTCATGCGCGTCTGGTGGAAAGTCTCTCTGAGGGATCCAACCAGGAACTGGGAGACCAGCTGGACAGACCAGGACTCAGGCAGGACCTGGACCACCTTCTCTGTGGCAAAGACCTGTGGGTTGTTATTGAGCAGATCCACAGCAGCACTAGTCAGACCCTCAGAGTTCAGGTAGACCTTCAGAAGGGTGGACAGCAGGGTCTGCCTGTACTCTGGGTCCTGGCCTTGGGAAAACCTGTCGCAGTAGGCCTCTGCGGCCTGGGGGTCTCGCCCATGGTGGGCCAGCAGCTGCAGGGCTTCCGAGTGTTCACCAGCCTTACCCAGCAGAATGGCTTTTTCCATGTGCAGAGATGTGGATTTGACTCTCTCTGTAATAAGATCAAATGTGTGGCTCATTAAGTGATGATTTAGTATCTCCTTTGAATGTATTTACACACCCAACGTTGGGAAACTAACTTGAAAGCATAGCCTTGCAAAAGATCACATACTTTACACTGGAACAAGCTGAACTACAGCAAATTCACCCTTGGGAGGAATCTGGTTTGGTTAACTATGCTTAATCTGAAAGGTAGGTCAAACTACATTAATGAACAAATGATCACATTGGTAATGAATCTGATACTGAACACAACAAAAAACCTACAAACCAGCAGAGATGTCAGCAGTGGACTTTAGTGCAAACCTTCATGGGTTCAATATGTGATATTAACATAAGCTCATTTGATTACATGACCTTTGTGTTGGAGTGTGGATTAGCATTAGAGAACTTTATGGAATTAATGACCTTAGCTATCTAACTCCGAATGAGTCAGCCAGTATTACCTGGTGACTGGTTTTCCAGCTCCTTAATTCATGTAAGTGTATGAGTTCACATTGATCTGAACATACTGAACCTTTAAATTTTGCTATAAACTCCATTGAAGACGTCTTTGTTGGTATGTTACTTTTTGTGTTTGATCGCAGTATTTTATCATATTATATGTATGTTACAGGTTTCCAAATCATTAAAAACTATGGTCAATTATAAATGAAACTACAAACGGTAAAGAAAATATTTGACCTGTACCTTTGAAATATAGTCTTGTTAGTTTTGTAGTGTGTCATTGTACAGTCTTGGAGTCAACAAATCAACTCAGCTGATCTTCAGGGTTAAAGGAAAATTATAGCATAGATTGTATGCAAAAATAAAAATAAAAAACAGTTCTTTTCTTTTATGGTCCAAAATTTGCATTTTAATACCAGTAGGCTGCTGCAGATTACACTGTCCTGTATGTTCTGAGTTACTGCAGGAACATGGCAGCGCTACAGAGCAGATTTTATGCTAAGAACTGTGAGATAAAGAAATCACCACACGTCTCATTTTCATATAATTATATTCTGCTGAAAAGACCATTTCAACATTGCATTCTGTTTCTACAATTAGATCCCTCAGCATCTTATGAACCCTCATGTTACTCACCAAATATGATGGAGATGTCATAAAACGCTGAGTCCCATAGCAGCTGCTGCAGTTTCCCCCTGGTTGCCATCAGATTTGACTTTGCCTCTTCTTCCTCTTGCAGTGTGTGTGTAACATATGCTAGGGCCAGATGGCTGTGATGTCTCTCCTCCTGAGGGCAGATTACACAAAACATGTTCTAGTTCATTTAATAAAGGTGTTAGGCTCTCAGATCAACCATACCCACCTTACTGTGTAAATCGTGAATTAAAAATTCAAGATACAACATCATCGCCTGTGGATATGTTTCCAGAAGAACAAGAATGTCTTGTGTGGAAAACTGGTCGTCTGGTGGCCGCTTTGTAAAAATCTGCACACCTGTCTTTTTGGAAACAGTAGAGACGATTACTGGTCATTCAGTGTTAGTGTCAATAAGAAAAATGATTTGAATTAAGGTAATCTACTTAATACAGGGACATTTACAAAACATAGTTGCCCTGTGCAACCCTGCCCTCTGCAGTTAGGTCAAAAGAATGAAAAATCCAACAGCTACCTCCTGGTTTCTGTGCAGAACCCAGTCTGCAAATGCCCACACAACATCTTTGTTTATGAGCTGACTAAGAGTCGACACTATGTGTTCATACACATCAGAGCAAGTGGGGTCTGTGAGGAGGCCATCTGCGATCTTCACCCACGTCTGGAAGAACATAACAGGATGAAACACACCACCTCATCTTCTACTTATTACATTATTAACATGTGAGGATGTGAGGATACCTGTAATGCCTCTGTGTGCTCTCCATGGCTTTGATAGAGTTCACCTAATGCAAAAAATCTGAATATAAAATAGGATTACATGGCAAATAGTGCATTAATCATCACATATATGACACACATATTCATTACTACTCGGTTATTAACATCCACATTAGTAGCATTTTGTTTCTTTATCAGTCAATATTAGTGATGGGATCAATATTTGTATCTGTGTTTGATGAGGCATCCAAATAATTTGTATTTGAATAAAGTGAAACATGAGGAATTTTTGGATATTAAAGAGTTAATTTGTGTTTTCATAAAAGTATTATAATAATATTGAGCACTTAAATGTAATATTAGTTTATTCTTTTCATAAACTTAGCAATAATTGCATAAATGTATGTATAATAAGGTTATAATTATGTAATATATAAGGGATACATCACCTACTATATTCAAATGTGCAAGAAACTATTGTATGCAGTGCTATCCAAAATAACCCTAGCCAGCTAAATTTTGTATTATTACTACTCGTGTTACAGTGGGTTATTTGTGTTCTGAATCATATATACATTTATTTTGAAATTGTCTTATATTTTGATATTTTGTTTCTCAGTTTGTTGCTAATCGCTGCAGAAGTCACTGAATAACACAACAACAAGTCAAGTCAGTAACACAATTTTCTGTCACACCATCAAGTGTGAACACGAGTATTTAGTGTTGTTTCAGTGTAATATGATTTTTTCTGGTTGTGTTGATGACCAGTTCCACGAGCAGACACAAATGAAAATTAAAAAAAAAATTGTAAAACTGTCACTTAATCACTTTGTGTGAATATATATTTTTCAATCACAAGTAACTGTGCAAATATTTGTATGAATATATATATTTTGGGGGGAAAAAACCCACAATTTGCACTGAATTCACCACTGATGAGTGATTTGCACACCATAAATTACCAGTTTTTGTGGTCAACATGATGTTTAATGCATATGTTACTGCAGACATGCCCATGATATAAATGTACAACGAGCAATATGCATTTTAAATATAGGTGTGAGATGATTTTTTAAATATTTAATTCCTCTCAAGTCAAAAAATAGTAGGTCGCCACAATAGTAGCATATCAGGGATCTTCTTTTAGAGATGCTTAAGACATGTAGTTGCCTTGAAAAACTCCTGAAAATGTTATGCATCTAATATAAATACACAAATTATGAGAAATAATGATTCATTGAACCTGGCATCCTTTTCTTCAGGACAGTAATATCAGCATCACACCCTATTTTTAAAGCCCCGATATCTCAAAAGCTAATGAACACAAATAGCTGGAATATTTTATGGTTGTTACTGGGTCTAATTACATTTTCTAAACATACGATGCAGATTGGAATTGTTTAGTGAGGAGGTCTGATTCCCCATGGACTGCCTCATAACTGGGAAAGGCTCTAATATGTATGTTAATAAGTCATAATGCGGTAAATACTTGATGCACCTTGATTTATAGTATTACCGCGTTTTCTTTACCTTTGGTGTTGTTCCAGAACAGGAACACACTGATCCAGGCAGCATTCATTTGGAAATGTCACAAGTTGGTGCAGATTTCCAGTGTGGTCCTGTTCCGCGTACAGCCACAGGAGGGCGCAGTCCACCTCCTTTCTGCACCTCAGGTCTTGCTGAGTTTCCCTGACTGCTCTGAGGAAATCTCCCAGGAAAGCTTGGTAATGATAAAATGTGTTTCTGTCCTCCTGCCACATCACCCCAAGATCTCTGTGCTTGTTCACTTGATCCAGGTGGGATTGAAAGTCTGCGCTGAGACAAGACTTGACGTCGGGGTAGAGGCTGATGATTTCTCTGGGGTCCAGCTCACCTTTGCTGTTCGAGTAGGCAACAAGTATTGATTTATTTGTGTTAGACCTCAGTGAGTAATTCAGCAGGAAAGAGCACTCCAACTCACATTCTATTCTTCTTACTATTTAGACCAGAGGTCTCAAACATGCGGCCCGGGGGCCAGATCCGGCCCGCCAAAGGGTCCAGTCTGGCCTGTGGGATGAATTTGTGAAAGGCAAAAATTCCACTGAAGATATTAATCATTTTAGTTCAGGTTCCACATACAGACCATTTAATCTCCAGTGGGTCAGATCAGTCAAATACCATCATAATAACCTATAAACATTTTCATGTCATTTTACTGTATTTAAAAACAAACTATCATTTCACAAAAACGCGAATAACCTGAACAAATATGAACATTTTGAAATGTCTGAAGTGTAAGTTTACCAATATTCTGCCTGTTATTAAATGTTTTGTGTATTTGTAGACCCACTGTGATCCGTAAGCTGTAATGTATGTGTGTAAATGATAAACTGAGACAGAATATTGTTAAAATTGCACTTAGTTTTCTTAAGAAATTTCAGTTTGTTCATGTTATTCACATTGTTGTAAAGGATAGTTGGTAGATGTAAACATTTTCATCACATAATTTTACTTTTTTTCACCCTAAAACATAGAGGAAAGTTTGGAGTTGACATTATTTACATATTATTATGTATTATTTCACTTCAGATCAAATTTGGTTGAATGTGACCCCTGAACTAAAATGAGTTTGACGCCTCTGATTTAGGCTGTTTTCAATGGGATATTTCATATAAGGGAACTGTACTCTCACATGAATAGATCCTTGGCCTCTGAAAATCCCTCCTGGTAAAAATGAACAAATCCAGCCAGGCAAGTGATGGCCTTCTGCAGCTCCTGCCAGTGGAAAAAAAGATCCTCTTAAAACCAGACACACGTCGCATGACACTATTTAATCCACTTGTGAACTTAGAGCATTGAGGCAGAAAACTGTACGACTATTTTCAAACTGCACAAAACAAGTATTTTACATGACAAACTATAAAGAATGACTCATTAGCATGTTAATTGTGATTGTGCCAAATCTCAGACACCATCTGCTCTGCTGAGTTGCATTCATCCAACTGGAATACACCTACAATAGCAGCGCAGTGTAATGTACTCGGTCTGTGCTTGGATATTCTGGCTCAGTCTGTTCTATAGTGATGAAATATTAAATTCAAACACTATGATGCAATGCCAGCTGGGTTTGCAATGCATGTATATTATCTCCACATCAGTGGTACGCATGCATTTCTAAAGAGGTGGAATTATAGCAGCACGGGATAGTTGTAACGTTCATTCACATGAATAAGTAACACAAAGAAAACAGAAATGTGCGGGTTTCATCTACGTATCCTAAGAAACAGATTTTTCTAATCACTGAGAAGAGGATTTTGTATTGTAATAGTGATAAGCATCTCCAGCACTGAGGCTGCTGCATGCACAAATTAATGCACTGCCAATTATCTGATATATTAGAGAAGTCCCAGTGGGATGTGATATGATTCAGCCTATTATGAGGCAAGAAAAGGCAGACTTCATTCATTAATTTTCCTAACTGTTTATTCATTAGGAAGGTCAAGAGGGATGGATGGATGGATGGATGG
>JAPQRP010000017.1:19510898-19521116 GCA_037367295.1 Apogon hyalosoma
ATAGATAGATAGAGAGATAGATAGATAGATAGATAGATAGATAGATAGATAGATAGATAGATAGATAGATAGATAGACGGACAGACGGACAGACGGACAGATAGATAGGAAATTACAGTGTAGCAGCAGCATGGCACATATTCATACAATATATCAACAATATAATATCGTAAAAGATCTGAAGAGTGCAAAAACTTATATTTAACATACATTTATTGTTTTTTTATAAATACATTTAACACCAGTTGCAGTTGAAATTTCAGTCTCACTCATCTGTTTTCATTGACATTTCCTCAGTTTAACTTGAACTGAAGCTTCGGCATGTAATTGTTTTTTGGCATCACCAGGAAAAAAATTCATAATCACCTTTTGGCACATTGTTATTTTGTCTCATATCTTTATATTTAGTCTTTTGATTCGGCCTGAGAGGGAAGAGCTGCAGAAGGAACATCTATATTTTCAATTTCTGACAATTCTCCCTGTTTTCGACCTCGTGAAGCATTAAAAGTCCAATACAGAGTGGGTTTTGTGCTCAGAGCCAGTCATTTGTTGGCATTACCTAACTCCATTTCAAAGCTAGTTCACATCGTTGGCTCTGTGGAGGAGCTCTTGTAATGGATACTGGCAGAATAAAACTACATAGAAATCAGCGTACAGGTTATCAGGAACATATAGGCAATTGAGACGGTTTATCTGTAAGAATGGAATATTAATAGAATTGTAATATTCTATAGGTTTGACTGTACTGTTTTGATTAATAACTGTATTTTCATAACATACTGTATTTTTTGTCAGTAATTGGAACTGATTAGAATGAGTTCATTTAATACATAGTACTGTTACATGTAAAAAGTTACTGCTCAACCGTGACTGTCATCAGGGTAAATGTGGAAAAGAATAATGAACTGCATCTATCATCATAACGATCATGATCCCAGCGTGTACCTGGCATGACGGTTTTCTTGCAGGTGGTGCACTTGGAGGAGTAATCATGGGCGTAGCACTCAGTGCAGAGCAACAAATCATCTTTGGCCGCAAATGCCTTTTCCACCAGAGAGCGGCTACACTTGGCACACTTAAAGCACTGCTCATGCCAGTGGCGATCTTTGTAGGACAGGTCCTGCCAATATTAATGATAAGTTTAATTCACTTGTTGATGTCCTGCAAAATACGAGATCTATTAAAAGCTGAAGCCTGTAGGGACAGAATAAAGAGCTGTACTGTGACAATATTAAACAATGTTCAGAACATAACTGAACAGGTTTGGTTATCATCCATTTTAGATATTTCTGACATCACAACCATAAGTCTCAGGACAGCTGGTTCTTCCATACCTTAGAGTTGCAGCCAATTGGTAAAGAGCAGCCCTCACAGCAGTTTGCAAACAGGTTCTCATAGCACTTAGTGCAGTACTGCGTGTCCTCTTTCATTATGTACTTCTTCCCCAGCAGGGAGTCTTTGCAGTAATGGCAGTCGAAACGCTCGTTGGTGGACATTGTTGTTTGCTTTTCTTAGCTGCAGGTCAAAGGAAGCAGTAAGAAGAAAATTGGATAATAAAGAAAAATGCATGTAGGAGAGATAGAAAATTCTCTGTAACAGTCCAGGCCACGTGTCCCTCCTGTCCTCAGATGAGTAAGGAGGCCAAGCAATTCAGCCCCTGTTTCAAAAGAATCTGGAGAAAAAAAGCAGAAGAGCTGTACCTCGGTTGATACAGGGTAAGGATGAGGCTGAGCTGGGGGCTGCACAGAGCAGTTCAGGCACAGGGATGAAAAGGGGTGAGGCAGGATTAAGGGGTATCCACTGGGGGGGCTCTTCTATAAATACTAGCCCTCTTATTAGCAGTAATCTCTGGGGAGAATCAGCATGCTCCACTGCATCATTCTGCACCTTTTAAGGGAGCTGATGGTGCACACATCACAAAACCTCAGATCTGATTGAATCACCGGGTTTCTATCCAAAAAATGCAGAAAAGACAATGACGCAATATTTTAAACTAGATGATAGCTTATCGGTGGGTATGCGATGGAGTATAAAGATATAAAAAGTGTCATGATCATCAACACCAAATGAGAGATTCTACACTGTAACCAAATCAAAACAACAAAATGACGCTACTGTTTGCTTCTGCAAACCATGGACACATGTAATATCAATCAATACTATAGTGTTTCAATGGCTTGTGGTGTTTTTCCATTTCTAGTAGAAACTGTGTTCAGTACAATTTTTGGTTAACACAGACAAATTCTACACACATTTGGTAAAAAATTTGTCACAATTTAAAAACCAATCAAATTCTTTTCCTAAACCTAACAAACACACTTTCGTTACTTAAACCTAAAAACATTTGGATTTACTACAAAAAAATCTGCAAAGACGTTAAACAATGACTTATTGGTTTAATTACCAGATGTTGTTATAATAAATTCTTTGTACAAGATTATACATATCACCTATTGTGACTCTTTATGGCCTACATGTGGGCTAAAGACCTACATTACTTGGGATGTGAATGCCATTCTCTGGAGGCAAAACCCTGGATTTTGGCAATCCACCATCCACCATACAAGCCAGAAAAGGAGCAAATTCTTCAATGTCAAATTACATTGAGATTACACTTATCTGTGATTTCCAGAAACATACACTGGCAACATTCTTCATCAGGCTGAATATAATTACACTTCAGATTTGATGCTATTTTCCTTTTTTCATGTACACGTGGCAAACTGATTATACACGGGTCTACTCATGTATATCTAGTTTGGCCACTGGTGCCATAGTAGAAATAGTTGGCCTTTCTGGATGCTATGACGTGTCTGGACACACTTGTGGCCTTTGTCAGTGCCTGCTACACACAAGCAGATGCAGATGGCCTCTAAGAGGTGAGCGCCAACAGCTTTGTGGTTGCCAGGTACTGAACTATATTGCCAGAGCCTCTCAGTGGCTATTGAGAGCGCCTTGGCAGCACTTCAGAAGGGGCAAGCTGCAGGCCTGTGGATGTTCAGTCCATCCATGGCAAAATAAAGGCGGGGGAGCAGAAATGACAGTTTGATGGTGACCATCTTGATGACAGTGATAACTCTTGAAACTTCATTTAAAACCCATTTTTATGATGTAGCAAGGCTGAAATCATTACAGTACCACAGTGTTCCTGGACTGTTTGTGCATATGTCTGGCTCCATTACTGCACAAAGTTGTCTGAGCAATAGTAGCTGTTAAAAATGCACGTGTCAAACAGAACAGACGTATAATTAGCAAACTCATTTTCCACCTGGTTAGAAATCACAGTTCCGCATCATCTCTGACTGACAGTCTACTAATTGCATTTGATTCTTGGAACATGTGCTCATATCATTTTTCCAAAGGATAAAGGGGCCGGACATCTTCATAAAAATAGCCTGGGAAGACCATCAGCCCAGCCTCCGAGCCTAATCCCTCATACACACATAAGAAGGTCAGTGAACAGGGATGAGGCTGAAAGGAATGCAACTCTGTTTAGATTAACTCTTTCCCCATGCCTCTCATTAGTATATGTGTATCTTTTTCTTTCTTTCTTTTTTTTTTTTTTTATAAAGAATGTCTTCTGCATTTCCACATCTTGTATTTCAGTTAAAAATTAACTTTTGGATCAGCCTGTGATGTGGGAGCATGAGCCTGTGGAGTGTGTAGGTGGTACCTACCACTGAGGAATAATGTAAGGCAATGTTATTTTTTGCCTACCAGATCTTATGTAAGGCCTTCAGCAGAAAATAACCATACCATGTCAAAACCTCAGGTGTGGGAAAGGTTACATAAACATTTTATTACAATTAAACTGTGCACACATCAGAAGATAAATAGGTTGACATGTTATGTGTCTTGGGCATTAAGTGTGTTGTAATGGTTTGAACAACCAAAACATACAAAACTTTGAAGGTGAAGTCATCTTAGTACATGTTACTTAGATGTACCACATTTGCCCGGCACGACTATCAGGTCCATAAGAGCAAAACAGACTCGTGGAACCATATCCTAAACCAACAGGATTTCTAATTTACTGTGACAGTGTTATGCTGTTTTGTCATTTACAGTTACTATATTTTAACCAACTCCTCCAGGAGAATAAATCTAACACCTTCAAATCTGGTCACTGTGATCTAAGGACTTTTGTGATCCAAGACCAAGGGGGTCATGGTGTATATGCCAAAATATACATCCACGACAGATTGCACACGTTATGATTGGCTGTTTGACTTTTCTCAGCTCAATGTCACATGTAAAAAGCAGAACACTGCAGACCTCAACTTTACAGTAGGTGCCAAATTACCAAAACTAGTGCCATAAACCAAGCAAATGTAGAGTCATATTTGCATCAGACCCTGAAATAAATAGTGTGAACAGATGTAACCCAACTTCTATGAATATGTTTAGCTGATCATCTCACTATATTATACAATGAAAAGAATTAATGAGGCAGCAATAACCATCCAAATATGCCCTGATGGTTCCAGACTATACAACATTGTAAGTGTGTGTGTGTGTGTGTGTGTGTGTGTGTGTTTGCGTGCGTGTGTGTGTGTGTGTTATAAGTGGTTCTTTATCAAAACCCATAACACTTCTTACATGCAAGACACACAGCTATGAACTGATCATAAGGTGTAAGGCCTTCATGATGAAAAATACTGAACCCTTTGAGTTTCCATTAAATGTTGTTAACAGGAAACAGAATGCTGTTTCAGAAGGTGCAAACTGAGGGACATTGGTCGGAGGGGGAGTTTATTGTCATCTGATATGAGTGATGGGCTTAGAGTTTGGCATAATGGCTTGATAGCACCCCCTAAAAATCTGACCCCAAGTAATCCAGTGTGGCCCAAAATTCTTCTGCTTGACAATGAGATCTATGTGTCAACACTGAGACAGTCATACCAGCAGGAAGTCCGCTTTATGTTACAAACTAATTCTGGTACCGTGTAGTGGACACAGGAAGCGCTATGTAACTGCTTTATGTAACATCCAAAATCAGGCCAGACCATACAGAGGTCTAGATGCCTTCAGTACCCCTCACCCACAGCCTGCCCCAAAGGTGAAAGGGCCCGATGTTCCCCGCTCTATGCTTTAATACTTTTGGAAACCAAGCAATCCTTAAGGTCCGCTTTAACTGTATTTCTTAAGTAGGTGGGTCCGTAGGATTGCACAGAGCGATCTGCTGCTCTGGATTAAATTACCACTGTGTTGTATTCTTGTTCCGTGCTGGTGTTCAGATCAAAAAGCCACACAGACCTTAAATAAACCCAGAACCAACTGTTGGCCAAATATAGTCCTTGCCTCTCAAAAGCGTTTAATCTTTGTTGCATTGGTGGGTGTTGCACAGTATGTCTGTCATCATGTGATATGATACAAGGGTGGAAGTGACCCATATTCACCATCAAACAAAAAACTTTGATCTCTTAGTCTGTGTGTGCGTAATAGAAAAGTCACGAAAATCACATTGCGTGTCAGTAGTCTGCATTGTTTATTGGTTATTCAGATGAGATTATAGTTTTTTGTGTTAATATTGTCATTTTTAATCTGCTTTCAAGCATGTTTGATCGAATCTGATGGCAGTCATTCTGATTTTTTACCATATCTGATAGATACCATGTGCTGGGCTTTGTCCCTTTGATTATTAACTTCTATACCAAACAGTGCAAGGTCTGCAGAGTTAAAAAGCTTGCTGATCTTGCATATTCCTTTGCCTGCTTAATCCTCTGAAGTCAACCAGGGAGCAGCTGCCAACAGATTTCGTATGCGGCCTGTCTAGCCTCAATAAATAGGCCTTTGTCTGACCTGGACTCAGATGTCCTCTTATCTTAATGTATTCAGTCTTTACAATAAGGTGTCAGTGGCTGTTTTCTCTTCCACCGTTAATCAAATGATCTCAGAGAAGAAGAGAAGCATTTACTTTGGTCGCTCCTTTGAGGTGGTGACTTGTTGTAGACTGAGACAGATCAACACGACACAGTTCCATCTCTCTGAAGCACAAAAGCCTCGCCGCACCACGGTTGACAGCTGGTTGGCATGGTGATGACAGCATAAGTGGGATCCATTAGGGCTGAGATGAGGGGCAGGTCTAGTAGTTAATGAGAGGACTCGCACAAACACGTCCTTTTTGGGCAGACCTCGGCGCTCATCCGCAACATGGAGAGTTTGCTTTCAATGCAGCGTTTTTGACTGAACAGGATACCCACACAGGGGGCTGATGGGGGGCCAGGAGATACAATCTAATAAGTCTTCAGTCTCCCAAAACCTTACACCCCTTCTGGGAGGCCCCTCTGAGTGCCTTCCACTGACTCTGCCCCCTCCCCAGTTCTCACCAATATGAGTCACAGTATGAGTGGGTGACAAGACCTGTTACAGAGCCAGACATATGATCGCTGCTGCTAACGAGGGGAGAAAGTTTTCTACCTCCAGGAATGCACAAGACATATCACCTTTTCTTCCCTTGCACCACCTCAACACACAGTTTATATTGACAAAGCTGCTGATTACCTTTAAATGATGGCAGCAAGTCAGAGTATGTCTGCACCGGAGCGCATACTTCAAAATATCAACTAAATAAGGAATTTGTACAAAGAATGTCAATTAATTATTCAGTCTTCACAGCATGAGGACTTCAAAGCCAGAATCTGAAAAACTAACATACCTGCTCCAGGAAAAAAGAAAAAAAAAAAAGCAAAAACAAAACACTACAGCTTCAGAGTCCTCACTAGAAGTCTTCTTTTTTTCTCCAGTGTTCAGTCAACAGTGACAGGAACACTTCTACTGCGGAAACGCTTTAGTGCGGCACAGATACAGATTGTTAAACGTACAGTGTTAAATGAAAAGTGTGCTTAAATTTTGAGGTATTTGTACTTGAGTATATCCTTTTTCTGCCACCTTTATACTACATTTGTCTGACGGCTGTAATTGTTTTTTTCAGATCACAGTTGTTTTTTTCAGGTTTTTCATTCCCTTTCGGTCCAGTGAAAAGCATGAATCTTGAAAGTGAGGGTTTTTTTTAGGCTTGTCATGAACTGAAGGATGTTGTTGATGCATGATGTGAATGTGAAATTGGCAAGATTTTGGAGCATTTAGGGACATCTACTTAGAGAAATGGAGTTTTGGAAAATGCAAATTATTGTGTTACATACAAGTAGAGGGTCCACCATGTTGTAATGAACAGGGTTTTTCTCCTTTTCTGTATGTAGAGTAGTATAACATTAAACAGGCCTGAAACTGACACAGATACTGGCTGCAATGAGGGATATTTTGAATCCATAAAGACCCAAACATCGACTGGTGACCAAAAACTGTCTACTGATGTTAAACTGTTTAATACCTGTTGAACCACGAATCCTATCAATACATGTAAATAATTAGTGTAAAATGCAGTTTGTCATCTTTTCATGGTCATCAGATATGACCCATTTGGACGTTCAGAGGCTCCGTAGTCACCGTGGAAACACCGTCATCTCCTATAACATTGATTCACCAGTAAAACCCATGGAGTTTGATAAACGACAGTGGATGTAGACGCTAGTTTTATGTTCAGTTAATGATATCTTTGTTGAAAAAGTCACTTTTTCCTCTGTTTTCTCTATTTTGACATGATGACCTTTGAATTTACTGTGAGTTTTCATGAACATCTAAATTAAATCTAGGAAATTAAATGTAGGGAAATATATGATTGACAGTGGTGGAACACAAAACAGCTCAATTATTATATAAAGCCAGGAATAAATTGCTACCAGAAAACATTCAAAACATGTTTTATCACAGAGAAGGGGGCTATAATTTAAGGGAACATTTAAATCTAAAGGCTAGAAGTGTGCGTACAACACTGAAAAGCTTCTGCATCACTGTTAGAGGAGTTAAACTGTGGAATAGATTGAGTGCAGAACTAAAAGAAGAAATGATTTTCCAGAGGTACATTGATAAATAAACTCCATAAGGTGTTTGTTATTTGGAGATCAGTTTTACAATGTGTTGGTGAATGCGTTGTAATATGGATGAGTAACTAAATGTACATGTTCCAAAATTGCTGATAAATTGGGACAGTGTTTGTATGAAAAGGTTTGAAGGGGTCGGATTAGATCAGTTTATTCGTCTTCCTACTCCTTTTCACTCATGTAAATTTTGAGGCTTGAGACGTTGCAGTTTTATGTTACCATTTTATTTTGTTTTCATTCTTTTGATTATCATTTATTTGCATTTCTGTTTTCAAATTGTCATTTACGTGATCGAAATAAAGAAGAACAGTGAAAAATGGATAATAAATGGTGATAAATCATTTAAGAAAGGTTAAATAGAGAGAAAAATTCATTTGGAAACTGCCACAAAAGCAGCACTGGGTTTTTATGGGTTAATGGCCATCTGCAGCCTCACCACTAGATATGACTAAATATCACAAATGAAACCTTTGAACCAAACAAACTTGGTAAAACCCATATTTGATGAACTAGAACACACCCTGTCACAAAAGTCCGTTTTCTCTGAGCTCATGAAAATTTCATCTGTTTGGTTTCTGGCGTATGATCATCTTCTGTATATGACACTGCACAACAGTACATAAAATAGGACAAATGCCTACCTCAGTCTACATGTATCAGTTTTTTGCATAATGTTGTGTGTGAACTGTGTAGCTGCTGAGGACAGTGACCTTCTCTGTGTCTCACTCTTGAGTCCGAAAGAATGACGGGACAGTCCCTGGCCTTCCATGAGTTTAGAACACGCCACCTCAACTTTCACATTAATAACCAAGTGACAGCAATGGATCATTTACACCGCTGATCCAGGCAAGCACACACTTATGACACACCTGCAGTGTTGAACGGAGGCAGTTGACAAAGATGTGTCATCTCAGTGTGGTGAAGGAGACGACCGTTAATGCCAGTGTGAGAGCGAGGATCTGCTGTAACTAACAACAGCCGGAGGACTGAGGCGTATCCACCACAACACACTCTCCTCGCTTGCATCAATCACTTATCAAGGCTTTTGGATAGCTATTTTTACCTCCTCCTGCATTACATGGCACTGTAAAACACTGTGGGCAACAACTGTGGAAATTATATTGGATGTGGATGCAAGAACACTATATTTGGTTCTAACCTGACAAAGCCAGTCAAACATTTACGTGTAGACTGTGCAAGAGAAATATTATCATATTTAAAGTTACCAAGTAATGACACTGTCTGTTCTATGCTAAAAAAGATCAGTGTGTAAATGTATGACAAAATTAAATGATTAAAGTTTTTTTTATGTAAGATTTGTGAGTGGTTGCTTGCTTAAATTACTTTTTAATCTGTTTGTTTACTTCTTTATATTTTATACATTGTCTGTTTTATCCTCTGCTGTATACTGTCCTTGGATGTCCTGAAAGGCCCTTATAAGTAAAATGTATTATTATTATTGGTGGTAGTAGTAGTAGTAGTAGTAGTAGCATCATTATTATTATTATTATTATTATTAGTAGTAGTAGTAGTAGTAGTAGTAGTAGTAGTAGTATTATCATCATCATTATTATTATTATTATTATTATCATTATTCTTAGTAGTAGTAGTAGTAATAGTAGTAGTAGTATCATCATCATTATTATTATTATTATTATTATTATTATTATTCATAGTAGTAGTAGTAGTAGTAGTAGTAGTAGTAGTAGTATCATCATCATCATTATTATTATTATTAGTAGTAGTAGTAGTATCATCATTTTTATTATTATTATTATTATTATTATTATTATTAAATGAATCTTGCATTGTGCTGGGATTTAGTCATTTGCTGATGTCAGCTGACTCCATTAAGCTAAAAGTTGTTCTACTTGAGACCTCTACATAAAAATCAGTATACAAGCTGCTATCATATCCCCTGTCTATGCTGTTGCAGATGTTTTGTAAAACTAATATATTTCTCTATGTTTGGGCCTCTGGTTCACGTGTAAATATCAGAAAACCTCAGATTAAAAAAAAAAAAAAGTTTTCTAATTGCGTAGTTTTTAAATGGAAATGGCATCAATACCCATTTTCCACATGTCCATTACTGCTTTATATGATGAACATGTACCTGAAACATTAATTCAAGGTATATATCTGTGTAGATAGATAGCTAGATAGATAGATAGATGGATAGATGGATATATGGATATATGGATAGATAGATAGATAGATAGATAGACAGACAGACAGACAGACAGACAGACAGACAGACAGACAGACAGACAGACAG
>JAPQRP010000017.1:19521720-19539983 GCA_037367295.1 Apogon hyalosoma
AGATAGATAGATAGATAGATAGATAGATAGATAGATAGATAGATAGATACTTTATTAATCCCGAGGGAAATTCAAGACTTGTAGATTGAGGTCAGCGTGGATACTTTTGGTGGGATGGATGGAAGCTGCAGTTTTGACAAATCCACAGTACACGTTGATGTCCTGAACCAACACTTGCGTTAACTGGAGTTTCTGTCTTATCTTGTCATTGTCACAGATCAGAGTTTTGGCATCTGCTACATCAAATACCACCAGGTTTCTTTTATTTTTATATGAGTAGATTTTTGCATTTTGGTGTGAACAGGGATAAAATGAGTTTGTAAAATGACTGATGATGATGATGAAGATGATGACAGATTATTATTATTGTTATATTGTTTTTATTATTATTATTATATTTTTTTCTAACAAAAGCAGAGGAAATAATATCTATTTAGAAAAATATCTATGCTAATGTGAACAGGCCAAAAGATGTATATCTGCTGTGATTGTTATGTTGCTAGGCAACTGGTGAGTTGTTCTTTTCTACTGCTTTGACTGCATCTGACTTAATAAAACCATGAAGAGTGAGAAACCTTATATTTGTATTCATTTATACTACATTTCAAAGATAAGGAGTGTACTTTTTAACACATTACATGTATCTGACAGTTTTGGATATTAGTTATGTTAGATAAGGTTAAATTTGATGTGCAATATATATGATGAAAAAGTATGTAACGCTTGACTACAGGTTAAATTCTATGCAGAAGTAATGCTGAAAACCTTGGTTGATTGACTGAAAATTAATTAGAAACAATTTAGATAATGATTTTAATTAACGTTCATTTAAAACTGCAATGCTTGAGGGTCATTGGGAAAATTCCATGATTACCTTTCATCATATGACGCAGACTTTGGGTAATCACAAGTGTTTTCAGGTGGGGGGGGTATGTGACTGACATCTGTAATTACAGATTGCCATTAACGGCTCCACTCAGTGGCTCGACATGGAAGCTTGGAGAAGTTCATTCTCAAGTGCATTCTACCCATGATTTCACCTCCTCCAGCTTTAAGTAATTTATATGTAAAAATACCAAAATGTCATAATTCTGGCTTTATGAAGTCAGTCATTTCTTTATGAAGTCATGTTTTTCATTTTTCATTCTGATTATTAAATGTTTGAGCTTTGAGATTATTTACTGAATTCATAAAAGCTAATCCTTTTGTGAGGAATTCAGTTGACTTCATTCCACAGCTTTGCCACTAGATGTCCCTAAATATTACACACTGACCTAAAACTGACTTGTATGTGTACATTGAACCTTTAGCTGATAATTATGCTTGTAATGAGTTTTGCTAACAGGTAGTGGCTGTATTACAACATGAAGTGTGCTGTATTTGTGTTGCTTCAATAGTGTGCTCTTACTAATCTTTATTAGCGTGCTCGTGGTTCTAGCACATATGTAGTGTCAGCAACAAATCACATCCACATAGTGACATCACAGCACCGCATAAACAGAGGGACCTCCTGACCAATGCCTTCTAGCACTAACCGTCAGAGACAGTCATTAACTTAGAAATGCAGTCAGATAAAACCAAAAAAAATGTCTAGCTCCCAGCACAGCACAGACTTTATGTAAGAACATGAGTTTGCACACATCAAACACACTGAAGCTTTAAATACACGAGTGAATGTCTCTAAAAAAAAAAAAATCCAACATGCTTCACTCATGTTTGCTCATTTGTCCATATCTTTATTTTCTTTGACACTATCAGACATCTACAATTAAAACACAACATTTGGCAAAATACAATGATTTGGCAAAAAACTTGTACTGATTGACTCACTGATTACTTCAGTGAACTGGCAGAAAATGAGCATTTCTGAAGAAATCTTCAGCTTCAGCCACACACAAAGATTTCATCCCACCCTGTACATTGTTTTTTAAGGACGCCAGCAATGTCAGTGCCAGGTCAGACAGTATCCAGAGACATCCTGATTCACTTTCTGATGCTGTGACACATTCACAGACTCAAAGGGGACAGAGGAGACACAGCTCCTCCATGTTTGTTTTTGTGCAAAAAGAGAAGAAAGAGGATGAGAGGTACATACAACACGGACAGAAACAAAGAATATTGTTCCTTAAAGTCACCAACCACATTTGACAAGAAACCTTTGTACTCATACATCAGATTGGACTGTACAATATGAAACCATGAATGGCAGTTTCATAGTTAATCTGTGGGACAGCTGAGGTTTCAGATGACACTTATTGAACTCATAATAGCTTCAGAAGACAGCCATCAGCACAGTGAGTCACACAACTCCAAATGAATAAAAGTGCTATATCTCTGCTGCATTTTGGCATGAGTTTTACAATTAGGTCATGCCAACAGAACAGGATTATTCACCAAAAAACAAAACAAAATCCTTTTTGTGTAAAATCGCCTCTCTTGGTGGACATGTCCACCTCATCACAATAAAACCACTGCTTTTTATGCTGGTTATCCTTTAAAGTGTCTCTCTCCTTCCATCCTTGATTAACAGCCTCTTGATGCACCAGCATGACTTACATCAGCACAGTGAAGAACATTCACTGCCTCACAACACTTGCATGATATAAAGAGATTTGAACATTAAAAATATATACAACACATTGTTTTCTTTTCTGAGATAAATGAGAACAGTGCTTGAGTTCCCTTACTGTGGTGCACATACAGGAATGGTTTGTGTCAGTGAGCTACTGTGATCCAGGTAATGTCTGTGTTCACTACAAGGTTTACTGTATATATACAACTATGGCATTTGGAACCATATTCTATAAGAAAAATAATTAAATTCATCATATTTTACATCAGTGGTCCCTTTGACAGTGAAGAAATATCAAAATGATAATAACCTGAAACACGTTTGAGAACTTTGACCAAGAAGCTATTGGCTTGTCTTGCATAAAATGTTGACATGGTTTTGCACAGTACAGTCTATAAAAACTTAACCATCATGTCAATAGCTGCTGAGTGCTGCTGAGATGTACTGTTCAGTATCTGCATGACATTGAAAAGGGATGTGATATCTACAGATGAGCTGCTGTGTTGTAGTGTGATCTTGAGTGCTGAAGGTTTGCTGCCAAGCCACACTGTAAACAGGGTGTAAACAGAAATCCAGAAAAATTGCTTTTACATGCAACTCCCCAAATGACACTGCAGAATGATTCAGACACAAATCAGGTAGTCTAGAGCTGAAATCGGGAAACTTCATTACTTTCCCATTTTATCGAAATATACTCTACCAAATGAATGCAACCTGCTGTTCCACAACTGAAAAACAAACATCAGTGTGTACATTTGTTCAATAAGAACCCTCCATTATCTATCAGAACATTTATCTTAATATTATGACATCAGCAATACAGCAACATCGACAACAGTGTGACTTTGAGTCCATAAATGTGTGTGTTGTAACATTTCTTTTTCTTTTTTAAATAAAGCAATCTCTTTATTTAGTAAAATCTTCAGTTCCTAAAATGGCCACTTGAGGCTGGCTCCAAAAGTGAGTCAATCCACATGACTTAGAGCAGAATTAAACATTACATTTTAGCCTCTGATACAAAAAAACAGATTTATTCTCTGTAGTTAATTTCCCCGTTCACAGACAATCACAGCTAGTCAACTACTGAAAGCTAGCTTTGGCTAACTTTTTGAGCGTCTGTTTATCAAATAATATTTTTTGCTGATTGACAGTTTTATTGTATTTGTGGTTGAGAAGTTGCACTAACAAGACTGTACTTTTACTTAATTCTAATACCTGCCCTGTTGTGTAACACAGCGACGTTAGCTTATGTTAGCATTTATTTGTGACAGTATATCAGGTCTTTCTGCCACTCTGCTAATTATTGCAGCTACATTGATTACTATGTTTAAACATTATTGTAGACATTTCCCCTGCATGTGTTAACATTTATCATGTATCTTAAATAACTTGGTATTACTTATCATGAGTGTTGGTTGATGTGGTCTGTGTTTTCAGTGCGTTAGCATTAGCATTAGCTTAGTTAAGTATTAGTTTTCTCCCTTGCTCCTCCCCAGCTCCACTATGGTACCAAATATGGACACTTCTCTTTCCGAAAAGAAGATATGCCAAACTCCAGGCTTTTATAAAATAAACAGTCCATAGAGCTGATCTGCCCCTTTGAGATAAGATCGAAAGGATGTAAAAATTATTATGACCGTAACAGTCAGCATGCAGCCAGAAAAGGCAGCAGATGGTTCAGAAATGGTGGTAAAATATAAAATAACTTGTCATTATTTTATCAATATTAACTTCATGATGTCACATATTATTCTGGGTTTCATTAGACCAGTGGTTCACAAAGGTGTTTCAGCTGGAGACCCACTTGATAAATGTTTCACCTCAAGACTGGAATTCACAGCAAAATGTCATAAATTATTCTTTTACATTGATTCTCGTCTTGTCTTGTTACATCCATTTATATAATTTTTTGCACTAACATTATTTTTTTGTCTTGTCACTAAGCTGTTATGTTCATCTTAGTATGTTTTTATGTTACTTTCAAATTATTACTTCTTTATCTTAGGTCAACGTTTATAAACTCTTTATCTGTTATCACATTATCTTCATGAATTTGTCTGACAGTCGACGACCCAGCAAAACAAAAATCTCTTGATGCTTTTTGGAAATGACAGTATTAGAAAATGGAAGGATGTTAGTAGACATCTTAAGTAACTTAAACACAATTTAAATGTGTGTGGTTTTTTTTTTTTCCTGTGGTCATGGAACAGCAGTTTGCTCTAATTCAGTAGAATGACCTATATATGCAGATCTCACCTGCTCTTATTTCACTCTAATTTACACTCACTTCAGGTTGAACAGATGAAAATCTCAGTGTAAATATTTGAGGTTACCTTATGTAATGAGAGCACAGTACACACATAAATCAGCATAATAAAAGATTCAATCGTATGCTAATTTGTGCTCGTTTCTATCACTGTATTCATATAAATATTACAGACATCAGTGGATGAAATCACAACGCAACACGGCGATGTGTGGAGGAGTCTGCAGTACGATGGTTCTGCACTGTACTGTATCATCATCCATACAGAATCCAACTGCACTGTGACACATCACATGTGACAATGAACGATTCACAGTATGATTAAAATAGTAACCTCCCTCTCACCAAGCAGTGTCACATCTGCTGTCAGAGACTACCAGGGTAATGATCACCATATGCTATGTACAACTACACAATTCAGTGACCGGCTGTCCTACTGTACATATGTCAAGATAGGTAACAGTTGGAGTAGCAGTGCAAATGCAAACTTACAAAAATATGGAAAAATGATAGCTACATAATTCAAAAAATACACAATATATGTACATGACACAATTGAACTACTTTCACATTTGAGTTCAGTAAACACTGCATAGGTGACTGCATCACTAGCACAAATGAGATTGTTTTTATCATATAATGCCTCACTTGAATAAATATTACATAAATATTTTCACTGACTCAACATTAATGTCAGTGTCCTTCTGCTCAACACTTTTTTAAGGTTCACCATGTGCCACATTTTAAAATGAATGTGATTATATGAATGCCATTTGTTATACAGCAACATCCATACAACATAGCATTCACACAGAGAAAAAAGAAAACAAAAAAACGTAAAAAATTAGCAGCAAATGTGGTCATGTTAAGCAAAATATGGGTTTACATAACAGTAAAAAAAATGTAGTGCATTTTTAATTTAAGCAAAATAAATGTTAAAAAAAATAACCTAAAAGACAAAGTAAGGCTTAGCTAAATTGGCTTGCAAATTAAAATAAGGAATGGATGTCTCACTGTGCCACTCAACCAACAAAAAATACATCATTCAGGGGCTCTCAATAAAACAATAATGAACCTTCATGTTACAAGAAGGACAAAAATCTTAAAGCACTGCCTTCAACAACAAAACAAGCACTGCATAGCCCTTCAAAGTACTATCCGCCCCAGTACCACTTGTCAAGGTTATTGAATGCCTTGTACTCTTTGTGCCTACGCAGGTAATCACAGGCCAGGCATGTGTGCTCTGCCCAGAAATAGGCCTTCTTTACTTTAAAGTGCCGTCGCCACTCAAAGTACCTGAGGTACATTTCCTCGTTCTTGTCCAGAAGGAGCAGGTAATCAGCCAGCTCCTTGGGCGAGGTGAAGTCGTCCACATGGATGAAGGCGTCTCCCTGGATAAAGTTCTCGTAGTTCTGCCGGGGCGGGCCCAGAACCACTGGCACGGTCCCCACTGAGAGGGGGTTGTACAGTTTTTCAGTAATGTAGTCCTTGTGGATGGAGTTCTCAAACGCCAGGTAGAACTTACAACTGGCGATGGTGGGGAAATAGTCTTGGTCTGCGATGTATTCCCCAAAGGCTTGTCCATACGCGTGAACCTCAATGTGTTTGTACAACTCATTGTAGTATTTCACCCGCACGTGGTCCTGGTTCCAGTTGCTCACAATCCAGCAGATCAGCTTGTTTTTGCTGGGCGGAACAAAGTCCTCCTCACCCTCTGCTGCTACAATGGACCCATAAGGCACTTCGATGTCAGCATCCTGACGGTAATTGAGAGTCAGATTGAACAGGTTCTCGATCCCAGGAAGCTGGGACGAGTGCGACGGCGACTCCAGGTTCATCCATATCCACTTCTGGAAGGACGGTCGCTGAAGCGGGGGCAGGTTGGACAGGTCTGTGCAGATGTCTCTGTGATGGATGACGACCCCATCTGACTTGTTGTAAAGATTCCTGTCTGCTGTGATGAAGCAGCCATCGATATTGAAGAGCGAGCTGCAGACACTCAGGTCATAGGTTTGTCCGAAGGGCCAAAGCCAGATCAGAACAGTGGTCACGTTCTTGTCACTCCTGGTGGAAAAGAGGTTCTTGACCCGGTCTGTGGATACCGTTGACTCTACAGGCCCTGATAACCAGCTGGTGGATGGTTTAAAATACATCAAAAACAGAGTCACAAAGCATCCCAGAATGAACGTGCCAATCAGAAGGGGTCGTAGGATTCTGTGAAAAGGTGCAGATGGCATACTCTGTCCTGAAAAGAAAACACCACATCAGCTTAACAAGGTACGACCTTACAAGTCCAACACATTAACACCCTAGGTTTATAAAGTTTAAAAACAGGTGAGAACGTCAACAGATAAAAAATGGTTATGGAAAAAGGTAAACTCTTAAGATCCAGCAGGTCCTGGTTTGCAGATTAGGTAGACGTTTAGTGTCACATTTACAAAGAGGCTGCTCTGGTTGACTTTTAGCTACTTACTAAACACAGAAACTAGAGGACGTTCCCTTTAAATTAAGCCTAAAACATGAATTTCCGCCTGGTATGAACCTAAACCTTTCACCAAAAACCTTCACTTTTGGTTAGAGTTCCACAAAAGAGGTGGATGTTAAAAGTCTAAGCCAAATTTCCTGTATTTTTATACCATGTTACCTTTTGGATTGAAGTCCAGAACCAGTTACTTTCACTTGTTTGGGACCAGATTTATTATCGCTTTGTGCCAATACAAAATGTTCAAAAATACTAGTTAATGAACCATTTATTTCCTGACCTTACTGCCACATATTTGTGGAAATTTTCTTCTCAGGCCACAAAAGGGATTATTTATAGAAGAGAGTATTTAAATACATCATGTAACATGATTTAATACGGTTTACAGTTGGTAATTTACTTTTGCCGATTGCAAAATTACTTAATACAGAAAAAACACATCTTAATCCGTTTTTGCACCTGGCATGGCTGTGATAGCTGCAGATGGAGGAGGCGCTGCTGAGAACAGAGAGCGCATGGTAAAAAGGAGAGATTTTTCTCCGCTTGTGTTAATCTAGTTGGAATGCCAGAGGAAGGCGTTTTCAGAGCAGATCGATTGCAAGAAAAAGTCTACATTTTCAGCTACGTGGTGCTGAGGTCATTAATGGGAAAGGTGTAGAGGACGGTAATATCTGTAAATGGCCAGAAGCTTCAACAGGAAAACAAACAGAGGATTAATAAAGTCATATTCATTATTAATATTAGAAAATGTCAATGAAATCTTAATGTTTGACAGTTCAGGACTATGGACTGCACAGTGTTTCCACTGCTCTACTGATATACATACAGTGCATATGTCTGAATAAAAACCTATATAGAATACATGTAAGCTGCTGCTAAAGTTCAGACCTCAGGAGGTTCAGCACTATGGGCCCCAATAACTGTGACCCCTGTTGGTCATTATGGAAATGAATGGGCTGTATTTGCATTTTACATATTCACAATGTTAATGGATCAGCCACAGAACTAGTCTTTTTTAAGGTTGAACAAATCTGACCACAAGCAAAATGCTGGGAAACCGAGAATGCAGGTGTATTACTATGACAGGAAATGATTATTATAAGCACGGCTGAACTGTTGAAAGTATTTCGACAGCGGATATTTAGAAAGTAACTATTTCAGGTTATCCATATTGGAATTGTACTTCCAAAATGTATAAAGAGCTTTTCTTTAAGCATATATGCCATCATTTGTCATGTTTCTATCCACTGGCACTCCAATTTTACACCAAATTTCGTAAAACTAGTGAAAGAAAATAGATATAAACCTGAATCTGCTACAGCTCTGACCTCTGACCTCCTAATAAATATTTCACTCTTCACCCTTACATAGAGTTGGTTCTGGAGTGCCTCATAGTGGGAATTCATTGTGCTTCCACATATATATATTTTTTTCTTTGTTTGTTTCATGGAATGGTCTGCACATGCAGACACACACAATTCCCTCAATTTTTCTCCATTGCACTTTACCTTTTATTAATGCATCTTTTGCACGTCTCAACAGTTTTAGTGATATTTTGAGGATTTATTTTGTGTATTTTCACTCTTTTTCCAGTGCACAAAAATGAAAATGTGTATAAAAACAACTGTATAGAAATGCTGTACTCCTGAATCATGTGCATTATCATGCAATGCCATCACCTCAAGTTGAACAAATAAGAAATTTCATGGAGCAAACCTTCTCAAAATTCTTCTCTGTGGAATTCGATACAGTAATGTTTGATTTTCAGACTCTATGTAGATAGCCTGAAAAAATTAAGATATCAATTATCCTTTCAGTCACTACAAAAATCAAAGAATAAAGCAAGAATGATCCAAAAATGTGTAATTCTTTTATGTTGCTTAAGATATATGCTGATTAAACATACTTATCCCACTGGAATGGACATAAAGAGGGGTAGCAACTTTCCATACAGCCGTTTTTATGAGCATTTTCATTTGCTGATTTTCTGAAACTATAGTCAAAATGTGCAATAAATTTGGATATAAACCTAACTAATGTTTATATTCATTGAAACAGTACATGACCACACTTTTTTTTTTTTTGCCACATTCCCTGTCTACACATGCACCAGTATTTTTTTTTTTTTTTACAGTAAAATGTGATGCCTCCTCAGACACATCATGGTACAAACCTGGTGGATTTGACTGAATGCTGAAATCCAGAGAGTAGAGACTGTGGGAATCTGAGGGAGCAGTTTCTACATCGGCTCGACGGTGCGATCAATCTCCTTTTTGATAGAGTGCTCATAGAAAACAAAACTGCAGGTCACAGCTTTTATGTGAGCTGCTGCCTTCTCACTCTGACGTGGAATAACAATTATCCTTAATGATTTAATGAGGCGTGTTTGATCTTGAATGGGTGGGTCTTCTTAATAGTGCCTCCTTTGCGCGAGCGGAAAAACAGAATGAGAGAAAATCAATTAGGAATGAGAAGGAGAAAGAAACCCATACAGAAAACACACAGTATGACTGAAGGCCTCAACTAGGACAATTCAGCTTTATCTACACAGAGGAAATACCCAGTTTATATTGAAAATAGAAGGAAAATATTCAAAAATACTCCATTTGTGTATGTATTAAAGCATCTATTTGTTAATGGATGGTGGCGTGCAGTGTATTGTAAGAGAATGCTGCCATCTTAAGGCTGAGGAGAGTAGAAAAGCCCCCCAACTCTCAACACACCTGCATGTTGCATAAAGAGGCCATACAACCCCATTGAGAAGCCAAGTGCAGATTCATTCTATGCAATACCTACTCTTATGTTTCATTCTTTATATCATGTGTCCAGTCTAGAATGAAGTGGCCTCATGTCTCCCATCTGTGACTTATGTTCACAGATTTGAGTCCACATCCCACATGCGGCGGGGTCAGATAAGTGTAACTCCTTTTAAAGGCTTACAGTATCAATATAATTTCATGTAAGTAAATCCTCTTATACAGCTGAAACACACTCTTTGTCAGCTGCAGTCATAAGCGCTTTGCTTTACACAGGAGCTGCAAATGCATACTGTCATGCAGGCCTGGGCGATAAAGCGGAAAATGTCATCATGATACAAACGCTCCTATCAGTCAGTTGATAATTACGATCAATGACGAACCATTATGTCTTTTAAAGTTGAAGATGATTATGTGCGGTTTCAAAAAAAAAAAAAAAAAAAATCAGCGGGTATAAAACCATTTCACAGATGTAGAGGAAGAATAATTACAAAGATGGGATGTCTGTTTAACACCAAAATATGCACAAGTGAAATTAAGTAAAACAATAAAACACTGCATTGTCTGTGAATGTTTGACTGACATGATAAACAAACCAAACCCTGAAGACAAAAGAAAAAATACAGTATATCGCACCAGTGATAATTACTACTATTTAAATTATAAATGCCACCATTATCATCGTCCTTTATCCTAACCGACTTCACCATGTAAAAGACAATGCGGGTCAATCTGTGGGAGGGCTTGAACTGAAAAGGAAATAAAAATAAACACCAGATTTAGCTCCGGTTGGAAACAAACACTGCTTCGCAAAGTCCATGATGTTTGTTGCTCTGTTTCTGTCCCTAATCCACTTCCTTCTAAGGTTTGTCTACAGTTGAATCATCTGACGTTTTCTTTCTTCCTGCACTTATTCTTACAACTGCAAAAGGTACGTAAACATGGGTGGTTTATTTGACCTCAAAATATGCATGAATAAAATGAATTAAAACAACAAAACACTGTGTTTTAGCTGGCAATGTAGAGTAAGGAAATATACATTACTATAATCAATATCAACATGCAATTTTCTATCACAATTTGAACCAGACTGACCTAAAAATGAAAATGACACTATGGATTAATCAGTTAAAAATTCTTTGTATTTTTGCAGCGATATCATTCAATAGAGACAAATTGAGAAGGAAGCGCATATGGAGAATATCAGTCACTGTGGACTTGAACACAGGAGACCATTTTATGTCCCGTTTACAACCTAATGTTAAAGCTGTGTTCATTTTATCGTTTGTTTTTTTTTTTCTTCCTCTACTGATAGCCCTGTCTCTGACCTCTTTTCCTCACCCTAACCATATTGTTTGCGCTTCTACGTACCCAAAACTTGGTGCTCACACTGTCACAGCCTAAATTCAACATTCACATAGTACTTTGAACACTATCAGTGGTATTTTATGTGTACAATATTGTGCATTTTTGGAGTACAACTAGATCCATACTGTTTGTTTTATAGCCGAGCCCTGCCTTTCAATGTAAAAGTACTTTCAGAGATGCAGGGATCTTAATGAGGCACTAAAAAAAATCTGAGATTAATCAAATGTGCAGTGTGTGGTAAATTTATAGTGTTTCCATGGTGATGGAGATGAGGTCCTATGATTACAGTTGTTATTTCCTCTTATTTTTCTCCGTTTCTAAACTCTGCTTTGGGCTGAGTGAGACATGTGTACAGCTCCAGCATTCGTTTAGATTTATAAAAACAGAGCTGGGGCTTTTGTCAAATGCAATGTGATGTATTTGGGACATGGAAAGAGCACCGCATGGATGAGTAGTCTGCAGAGGGGCTACGCTTCAAATTATTGGAGAGAAGAGACAGAAAAAAAGGCGCCCACAGATTTTTTTTTTAGTAGCATCAGGCATAAAGATGCATCACATCCCTATAGTGTGGTTTTAGTAACAGGTACTAAAGAAGTCCAGGAAGATATTTGAAGCTCTGAGCTGTATCCTTACACAAGGCCATTCACTGCACTGATAGTAAAAGGACACTCTCCATCCCAGGTGAGAACTAATTTCCAGCCACCGAGCACTGAAGGTCATTTTTGATGCTATAGTCGACTTTAAAATGGTTGTCCTTTGGAGGGATGCTGCATTGAAGTTAATGACAAGTGAGAATCAGTTACATATGGGATGTGTTCCCTGACCCAACAAACAACAAACGCGTAGAATATAAATAAAAGCGTGGAGGATGATGGAGAAAGATGTACATTTGAGCTGCAAACACAAGCAGGAGTGCACGATCTAAGATACAAATCACATCCAATGCATGCAGAATGTTGCGTTTACGGACACGAAAATGGTGATGTATTTATTCACTGTGACATTTGTAATTAGCTGGTGAAGGGTTGCCGTCAAAACCAGGTACTACTGCTGCTCAGCCATGGGATGCAGGGAGGGGAAAAAAAAAAAAAAGCCATGCATTTCACTCACCATCTCGACAGGCGTGAGTCAAAATAGACCTTCCTTCTCATTTCCCCCCGAGGTCCGTATCCTTTTGCAAAGACACCTTGCAACATACGGGAGACGTGGATGCGTTTGGAATAGAGACAGAATGCGCCCATCCGCCGTTTGTTGCAGGAATAGAGTCGGATGAGCCCGCATCCATCGTCTTGATCCCGAAAAATGATACCTCTACTGTAGCAATGTGAGCTGCTGAATGTCTGTCCCCTTCACTGCTGCTGCTGCTGCTGCTGCTGCTGCTGCTGCACACCGACGCACAGAATGATGGCTGCAAAAAGAAAAAAAGAAAAAAAATGTAAAAAAAAAAAAAATAATAATAATAATAAATAAATTGGCGACTAACCCTTCAGCTCACAAACTGAATTCATGGCTCGGTGTGTGTGAGGACGCCATGTATGCTCAGGGATGTGATGCGATGTGGAATAATTCCCTGCTGGCTGCCCATGCGCTACCTTGCTCTGTTTACCGTCACTGCAGCTGCGGGCTGTGGCGGAGCTCCACTGTGCGTGTGTCTGCGTGGGTCTGATGCTCACATTCGACCCTTTAGTCAGTGCATGTTCCATTAATCATCCGTCTCATTTGTACAAACAGGTGAATCACTGCAGCACCGAGGAAACACCGATCCAAAGAAAGGTTTCCCTCCTGACTGGATGCGTGTCGACCTGAGTGTGTGCGTGTGCGCGTGTGTGTGTGTGGAGAGAAAAAAAAAAAAAAAACACGGACGGTGATGTAGCGTCAAACCGGAGCCCTGATATGTCCGCAAATGCACCACAGCCGCTCCACGCATACCAGCAAGGCATTCCACATGTCCACACCATGTTCAAATCAGCTGTAGATCAGATTATACTGCGAATAAAATGACACAAACCTGCAAATGTAGGCTTCAGTGTTTAGAATCTGTCAAGTTTGGGCTCAGTTTTGACGTTAAAATGGTTAGTATCAAATAATCCACCTTTCTATTGTGGGTATTTTTGGGAGGAGGTGATATCCTGACACCGTTGGTTATTTTTTCCACTTCAGAATTCCAGCTTTAAAGTGAAATCAGTACTAGTATTTTAAAGTGCAATGCCACTGATGGCCACTAGCAGCCCATAGACTTAGAATTAAGAATCTTTATTATTAGTATATGTACTGACTAAAATTAAACCAACTTAAAAGTGACTGAACTTAAGACTTTTCTATAACTCACATAGTCACTAGATGCCCCATGGGTTTGTGGTTTACGCAGCCAAAAAACACAGTGTCCATTCCATAGATGTTTTTCAGGTGTTTTATTCTCAGGTTTTGCAAACAAACAACAATTAAGGCCTGTTTGCTGCCTGTTTTCCTGCTTTTGCACTTTATTTATTTCCACGGAGGTTCAATATAGTCACAGATTACAGGATGTGTCATGCTGCTGACTGACCGACTGGTAAACAAAACCACAGGTCTACCCAGGTGCATGCTGGTCTCCCTTGGTCCTGCCTATTTATGCCCAGGTGCCCACGGTTTAAACCAATAAGAAGAAACTAAACAAAAGGTGCTAAATACTAAAGAATGAAAGTAATAACCATGAAAGTCAAAAAATATAATTCTAAATATTAAACAAAAAGCAAACAATAGAAAATAAGCAATTAGCAAAAAATAATAAACTGGTGAACAAAAAAGTAAATGAACTTTGAACAAAAAACCAAATAGACAAATAACTCCTACAGTGTATTTTGCAACACACACTGAAATTCATCGTCTGCTGTTAACTCACCACGAGCTGAAATATACTGGAACACTCCACACACTGCAGACTGGGAATGATGGGTTGCCATGTCGTTTACCTGAGGAGGTCAGGTGCCTTGCTCAAGGGAACATCAGCCAACAATCTGTCTGCCGGTCCTGGGAATCGAGCAGGTGAAGTTGATTCTCCAGCCTCCTAGACCACAGCTGCCCCCAGTCTTAATTAGAAATGTTTTTCTAAAATAACTCTCCATTGTTTGTCCAGACTGATTGTAGTTGTGATTAAATAATAATTAATTAAAGAAATTACTGGTGTGTTGACCTGTGGGGATCCATGGGTTCTAGATGTGGTAGTTTGTATGCCGTTGTGTATTCGTGCATGCTGTACCGCTTTTGTCCAGCTGTCACCACCAAAGCATTCTGGGTATAACGTGATTGTAAGGCTATTGTATTCCAAAATTACTAATATCTCCCAAAATATTGGTCCTAGCAAGTTGCTGTTTTCGCTAGTCTGTTCCTTGACTACAAATACATAAATATGTCAAACAGCAGCTGTCAGCTCTGTGCGGATTTGGTGTGAAACCCCAGACACACATACATGTACCCACGCATGCACGCACACAGAGGCCACTTGGCTTTTATAATATAGATTACTTTGCCATGTTATAGTGTTTGTGTTTCCTTAGATCCCTTTTTTGCCCAAATATGGTCACAGCTGACCCCAAATAACCAATATGGCAACAAAAAATATAAACATCTGCCTTTAACACAGTCCAAAAACCATATGTAATTTGTGGCTGGAAATGACTAAATTTGGACAAAGGGGGCAAAGGAGGCAAAGGATCATGGGAAAGCTGTAAAGGCTGTAAAACTGTAAATTTAATAGAGCATTGTGCAACACTCAGGTTACTTTTTTTCTTTTTTTTTTGGTGGAACCTGTTAATGATAACTAGCTGAGCTGTGAAACATTTGGAAGGTGAATAAAGGCCTTTGATTTGAGCTCAGATCTTACTGACAGAGCAAAAACTAAATGGACCACCTGAAAACTTAATATATTTTTCCAAATAAATCAAATGAGACTCGTATGACCCCTGGGAAAAAATATTGTTTGACAAAGAGAGAGTATGTTTAGAGAATTTCAGGGTTTTTTTTGGAAACAACCCTAGTGCCTGTCAGCGGTACTACATCTTTAAGATACTTCTGTATTGGCTCAGTCTAGAAGTTAAAACCCTTGCCAGTAAAATACTGGGACTCGTGGCTCTTTCCACTTCATACAGTCTTAAATCATAACCAGATTGATGAATACTTTCACTTTGCCAAATTCTCAAAATAGAAAAGAAAAATAATAATAGAAAAAAAATAAAGGGAAACAAATCAAGAATACAAAACTGGATCCTGATTTTTTGTCAGATGAGTTACATATGAAACATATATAAATATAAAAAGACAGACAGACCTGATAGGCCACAAGCGCATTGTAATTTTATTGAGTAATTGCTGTATTTTTATTATCTCTAAATGTCTGTAATCTTCATATTTATATACAGTATTATGTATGTTTCTGACATCCCAGTGCAATCTAAACAGCACAATAGTTATACCAACATCATATAACAGGCATTAGTTCTCTGCAATATGAAAATTGTTGATGAAGATGGATCCAAAATCTATTCAGAGGTTTCTGTGGTTTAAATTACCAGACTCCATTGCTGTCTTGGTTGCCTGGAAAAGGAGTCAACTAATATTAACAAACACTGACCTCAGCACAGTCTCCACATGCACACAAAACCATATATAAATGCTAAATATTGACGATTTCAAGATATTATGAATAATGCAATAGTGGTACAGTTAATTTGTCACTTTAATAAACCATTACAACATGCATTACGTACACAGCGTGAAACCAGATCACTAACACAAAGGCTTCTACTTCAAATGTACATGTTGATCTACCCTGCTCTCCACTGTGTACCTGCTTTAATAACTCAACTGCTGTTCTCTGATCCTTCTGCTGTTATGACTCATCTCAAGACTTGGGGCTGACATGCTTTGCAAACATAAAGATGTATGCTGTGATTTTCCCTCGTCTAGTAACACAAAAGCACAAGACTGCTTTCTACACTAGTGTCTCTCCTTTTGCACTTTATTTCCACGGAGGTTCAATATAGTCACAGATTACAGGAAAGCAAAACATGCCAATGCGCAGTCTTAGCCGGAGTATACAGAACAGTGATAAAACATGCTGATTATGTTTGGAATCCTGAAATGTGCGAGGCTGTGTAAACAAGAAATCATAAGACATCAGTTAAATTAACAACAATTCAACCAAGTGTGAAAAATAACATACATCACTGCAGCTAAATTAAGCCAGTGAAGTCTCTTCACTTGCCTGTGGCTTCCCAAATTATTTGGTTTTGCTCAAAAAATTCTTTCATTTGCATCTTCATGTGCATTCTGTAACTACTTTAATTAGTCTTTGTGTGATCACTTTATACAGCGATGATAAATAAACACTGGTAGCACCTTAAGTCCCAGAAGTTTATTTTACAGTCTTGCGCAAACAACTTATCCTGTGCACATAATACGATTATGTTTGCACAACACACGTACTTGTGTACACATGATAAAGTATCATCTTTTGGGAGTCGAGGGACCTCGTACATTTGCTGTGGCTCTACATCAGATCATTCCTGCCGTCTTCTCCGCTCGCTGCCAAATATCGCAGCCCATTTGCGCGTTATCTCCAGGTAGATTGAGGGTTTATTGGGCAAGTAGTCCAGATACACAGTCTGGCTTGTTTTAGGAAGAGCCATTTCAATCTGTGTCCCCTCATGCCATTCGTTAAAAGACGTTATAGAGATAAAATCAGGCCGAGCTTCTAATGCTGCACTTAGCGAAGTCTCGTAGTATTTTCCATTAATACGGTTTCGAGTGTTTTGGAAGTTCCAGGGCCGAATACTTGTGTCGATATACCCGGGGCCCACACTTGGAATGAATATCAGGTTGTTATCTTCGCAGAAAGCTTTAATAGAATCCCAGTTTTTCTGAGTAGATCCGTAGGAAAAACCATTAGTGGCAAAATAGGTATAGAAGCCGTCGAACCCTGCAGTCAGGATATCCCTCTTATGTTTCTCCTCCACCAGCAGAGCGATGAAGATGGCATCGTATGGGGTATCCCTGATGCTGTTGCTCTCTGTGTGTTTCAGCAGTTTAGCCCACTGCTCCGAGTTCATCAGATATGAGTCATACACATAGAAGAGTGGAAGAAGCTTGCCAGTGTTTGTCCTGTACTTGAAGAAAGCGGGGTGCTCTCCATATCTGAGGGGATGAGCAATCGGATAATAAATGAGCTGACATAGATGCAATTACAGCCGAATGACAACAGTAAGTAAAGAGCACCACTTACTTTTCAATAATGTATTTGACATTAGTGAACATATTGACTTCATCTCTTCCTTTATATGGCTCAATGTGAAAAGCTACCTGTAAACAAATAATGATAATCCGCAGACATTTCAACATTGATTGATCATTTATGAGTCCCTGTTTAGAGAAAAGTCTTTATACGAACCTTAATGTGGTATTTATGAGCCACTTCCAAAAGTAAAGGCACAATGTTATCGACTGGTTCGCCATTGTCGTCCTTCGTATTAGGAGGATACCAGGAAACAACGAGGACACCTGAAAAGCCAATCAAGCGCAAAACATCAACCTGATGCAAGAAACCTCAAACACAGGAGCTGACTTTAGTTTAAATGTGTGAAATGAGACGCAACATGGAATGTGGCAATGTTTTTAGTCAAAGTGAGCCAATATAATCGTTTAACTGAACACTGTTTTCAATATACAGTTGTGGAAAAAAATATTAGACCACCCCTTGTTTTCTTCATTTTCTTGTTCATTTTAATGCCTGGTCCAACTAAAGGTCCATTTGTTTGGACAAATATAATGATACCAACAAAAATA
>JAPQRP010000017.1:19541409-19571965 GCA_037367295.1 Apogon hyalosoma
GCATTTTCTCCCATTCTCAGATACAATGGAAAAGGGTGCCTTTATGAGTCTGACATTTCACACAAAGTGTCTGGAATGTCCGGATTAAATTTATTCAATTTTACTGGGGTAATGTAGGTCCTCATTATCCAATTATACTGTATTAACTTAAGTCTAGAGTTAATTATCAGGCTCTGGGTCTTTGAGCATATTTGACTCCATTCACCATCCAACACATATTCCTGTAAATCATCACTCCATGACCTCCTCATTGAGTCAGAGTATACTGATTATGTTTTAATTGTAACTGTGTTTTTAACTTGTCTCATTTCCATTTTTGTAAGGCACTGTAAATTGCCCTGTGTATTTGCCTTGCCTTGCCAATGTATTATAAAATGAATAAAAGTAGTAGTAGAAATTGCACTGCTGTTCTGTGATGACACCAGATAATGTGTTTGTTAAAATACGCATGTGGTCTGAACAAATTCCTCTATTAGTCTATGCAGTTTTATGAATTTAGTGTTTCATCTCGTCAAAGAGAAACCGCAACCAAAATGCAGTGCAAAATAATGGTGTTTTTGCCTCCTCAGTTACTCAAAGATGAAGTATCATCAATGATTGTCTGGCAATATATCAAGTGAGACTCAGAAGCTTTTACCCGCGGTCCATCTGCATGTTGAGTGAGGATTTCAACAGATAGTAATGAGGTCGAAACAGCCGATCACAAATCACTTCACATCTTCTGTATGTATTACAAAATATCCATCTGCTGTGTTGTTAGTTGGGTTTAGTGTCTGTACATAATGTTTAGTAATTCAGAACAACACAGTCTTCTGCTCTTCTTTACTAATATTCACAACACATTATGAGGCATCCTTAGACGTTTTCATAGTTCAGCTGGATGGGTTTTGGTCTTGTATATACTGTATACACTACGTACCTCATTTTTAATTACAGTTTTGCCTGGAATCATTTATTTTAATGATATTATTTTGTTAAATGACAGTAAAAATGTGTTCATATTATTAAGAAACAGTTACACAATACAGAAAATAAACCACTAACTGAAAGCTCAACCATTTTCACATATTTAGAGTTGATAGCAGCCTTTCCTTCTTAAAATCACTATAGTTTTTGCAAGCAATTTCATAGGAGTGTCAAGTACAGAGTAAGTTATGATGGGATAATACAAAGTATAATTTGGACCATGTATAATGTCATGTCTGTGTGACTTCTCATCTGTCCAGGTTCAGTCTTAGTTGTTTTCAAAGTTCAACTGGACTGGTTTTGTTCTTGAAAACGCTTTGTCTCTCATCCAAGAGGCTTCATCAGTTCTAGTTCCTGTCTATGGTAATGTACTGCACCCCTCACTGCACTCAACAGCTCTCTCCCTAGGCAGTTTGTCCTCAGGGTATGCCAGAGCCTGTCTCAGGGTGTTGGTGAATTTGAAGTGTACTGGGATATTGTGTTGGTTGAAAATCCTTCAAAGTTTCTCACAGAGTCCAGCCGTGTAAGGACTGATGAGGACTGTTCCTTTTTCTGATTTTTCCTGTCTGTTGCCTCTGGCTTCTTGGTGCCTTGGTGCGATTGGTGTGGACATCAATGCACACTTGGTGACTTCAGTGAGGAGTGCAACTCTTCTCACACTCCGTGCACCTTTACCACACACAGCAACTTAGTGGATCAGAACATCCAGATCCCACAGGAAGATGCTCTTCACAACAGCCTGCATCTCCTGGACTGCAACATTCATATCAACAACAAGAGATGATTAACCATAGACATTTCCAGGAAACCAACCCACATGGACCATTATCTCCTTTTTGACTCACACCTCCCCATGGAACACAAGCTGGGGGGGTCATCAGAACCCTCAATCTCAGAGTAAAGGAAATCCCAGCAGTGGCCGAAGGGAAGAAGAAGGAAAAACAACAGGTCAGGGAGGCAGTGTTGACCTGTTGCTATGCTCCACTGAGCTGATGTGTGTGGCGAAGGTGCACGGAGCGTAAGAAGCACTCCTCATTGAACTGAACGGTGTGCATCGGAGTCCAAACCAACCAAACCATGGAACCAGGAACCCAGAGACAACAGAGAGGAAAAGCTGGAAAAAGGCTGGAATCTGACACACTTCGAAAGATTTTCAACCAACTCAATATCCTGGTATATATCAATCCCAACATCCTGAGACAGGCTCTGGTACACCCCAAGGATAAACGGCCTAAGGAGAGACAGAGTAACATTGCATCTACTGTTCAGTGCAGTGAGGAGTGCAGTACATTGGTGAAACTAAGGAACCCCTTCATAAATGCGTGGCTCAACACAAAAGAGCCTCCACCTCAGGCCAGATACTTTGTAATATCGCATCATGAGTTCCTCTGTAATTGCTGCTCCCATTAACTTGTTTGTAGAAACTGGAGTGATATGAAGAAGAGAAGACTGCTATCAATACTAAATATGCAAAAATGTATGCACAGCATACAGACAGTGGTTTACATTCTATACTGTATATCTGTTTCCTAATAATATGGACACATTTTTATTGTCATTTAACAAAATAATGTCATTAAAATAAATGATTCCAAGTAAAACTGTAATTAAAAACTACCACAATTATGTAAGTGGTACATACAGTGTGCAGCTCTGTGCAGAGATAAATTTTCAGTGAGAGTATAATTATTACAGTCAAGTTAATCTACATTCTGAGTAGATATATTTAAAAAAGACAGTATTTGGTTCAGTGGAAGGTTTATAGATTTGTCCACATCAGAAATGTGGACTGTAATGCAGAGGGCCTGGACACACTTTATCAAAAACAAATTAAGAACTGGGTGAATGGAATTAGATAAAATATGGCAATTAAAGCCACAAAACTTCAAAAGTTAGACCATATATAATGTATTGCACTCAATTTATAATGTAATTGCACTGTGCTGCTATGTCATAGTAACAGAACCCCCACTCAGGACATTGCACTACCCACTTTACATAAAAAGACTTAACACTATAGTCATTACTGTCACCTGTATATTCTGCATATTTGACACTGGACTAACTTTTGTGTGTGTGTGTGTGCCATTTTTAACTTGACTATTTTTTAAACTTACGTTGTCTTTTTACTTGACTGTTGATACTTATATTTTATTCTTGACTGTATAATTGATGTGTATTATACTTGAACACCTTACAGAGCGTAAAACCAAATTTCGCTGCACTGCTCAATGGTATTTTGCAATGACGCTAAAGCTTATTCTCATATAAGGACACCTAGAGCCTTATATTTATGCAACTGAATTTTAGCCATCTTTTTAAGGACCTGCATTTATCCTTGCACCACAGTAAAATCAAATATGTAATACGAAATTAAAACTCATTATGGTGTCACTTCCTGTCTTACCGATAGCTGCCGTGCGCAACTGCTGCATATGAGCCTCCATAACTCCTGGGTCCTTGGAACTGTAAGGCCCTAAAGCTGGGTAGAAGTTGGAGCCAATGTCATCGGGTGGGCTGTGTCTCCCCTGTGGATACCCCTGGGCTACCTTATAGTCCCAGTGTGGTAACTGTGGGTGGTCCCAGTGGATGTACTTGCCATCAAACTTGGGGTTTCCATACCATGGGTAGTAGAAGGCATGGAGATAGTAGTTGGGAGGGGGATATTTCCTCAGTGTAGCTTCCAGTTCTGCTCGATTTTCAGGCTGAGGTGAGTTGCTCATTTTGGTCTGCTTAGGTTTACCATCAGCCAAGTTGTCTTTCTGGATCTGATTGTCATTCTTTCTATCAGCAAACACCTCAGGACTGGTTAAGGAAGTGTCCTCTGGAAAGAGAAACTTCAACACCACTGTTACGACGAGCACAAATAACGCCAATGCAAACAATGTAATGTAAGATTTTCGCTTGAACCTTGCCATTGTTCACTCAGTGCTCGGGACTTTCCACAGTTCATTGTTGAGACAGCGGAGGACTGTTTTGTAGATGGGATGTCATCGCATATAAACCAGTTAAGTTATTTTCATTCAGCCTGGTGGAATAAATAAACAATATGAAGTGTATTTAGGCCACAATGAGAATGAAAATCATTTTGAGAATGTATCATTTAAAAAAATCTGATGTAAAATTTTTGAGGACAAACACTGATATCATGACAATAACTGTTCAATATTTTCAGAAGAAGTAATAGTATTAAAAGAAAAAAGTCCAGATACTACGACACATATCAGAATAGTTTGAGGAGGGCAACATAGTACAAAATTAAATTTGTAATATCAAGGGGGGGGTGTTAATAATACTAGACTAAAGCTTTTATGTTACTATATGAGCAAAAACCACTGTGGACATTATGACTCTTGTAACATTTGTAATTTTTTCCCCCAACAATATTATCATATATTTTTCTGTCAGTATATTAATTGCAGATATACATATACTTAGGCAGTAAATAGAGGTTTCCCCCTCAATAGGAGCCTAACAGGAAAGCAGAGCTAGTATGATGTGTTCAATGACAACATGCGGAAGTGTTTACACTACCGGTCGTTTGCAGCAAGGAATCTCATGTTTTATGATATATATATACTGCATTTTAATCTTCCAAATTTCACAAATGATAAGCTAATAACATTAGCTACTCGAAGTCTACCTCCATACCTCCATTGGTGAACTTTGGACGAGTAAACAGCAGCCAAAAAGGACAAGGATGAGTCCACATGAGTTTTATCCTCTACCGGTCTATCACTCCACCTGACTCCTTTGGACGGATGTAAACTTCATACCATCATTTCATTGTGTCCTTTTCGGAGCTCTCTCATGAATTATTTTCGTAGCATGTGATGCAGAGGACGGGACAACCTGCATTTCTGGCTTTGCAGCTCCGGGCTCCGGCTCTGGCTGAGGAGGAGAAGCGCTGATCTATAAACGGGACGAGAGTGGGAGCTGGTGGACGATGCCCTATCCATATGGTATATGGAGCTGAGAAGACGTGCTACGTCCTGCGCGTGCACGTGTACGTACCGCCGTCAACGGTCTGTCAAACAGGAAGTAGAACTGTCACTGTGGACACCGCCCCCATTCGTCTGGGAAGATAAATAACAAAACAAAATGCCCCCCCTCCAAAAAAATAAAAATAAATAAATAAATACACTTAACCCATGAGCATTTATCATTTTGAACATTTTATTTTTTATTTAACAAAAAAACATAAATTAATAAATTTTAAAAATTCAAACAAACATTCTGGGTGTGTCCATGTTTCTTGCAGTGTTTCAACAAATAAGGTGAGTGAGGGAGACAGACGTACAAATAGTATAATAATAATAATGATAATAGACAGATATTTATACTTAATGATAAAAATAATGAATAGATATCGAAACCATTTCTATATCTACAAATGGACAAGTCAAACTTATCAAAGAGCAAGTTAGCCAAGCTATAGCTAGCTAACTAGCAGATAACCGCTAAAATTTGTGCCATTTTCTATTTATTTATTTGAATTTATTTATTTACTCAACTATTTGTTTTATTATCTTCGCTATTTTGACTGTTGTAATTATTTCTGCAATGCTGGCGGGTTTTTTTTTTTTTATTACTTCAGTGTTTAGCACAACATGGTTGATGTGAGGCATTAACTAGTGTAAACAGTATCAAAATAACTTGTTGACAGTAGCAACGACTACAGACAAAAAGATTAGATGAAAATACAAACTTGTCGTTTTTGAGAATATCTTTCAGTATTGGAACATTGTTTTGTTGCTGTATGAATCTGTAGGAAGAGCACAATATATTACTACAAATGAAACACACTTAATTGTATTGATTCTTGGAAATATTGTATATATTAATATTAATACATTGTATTATTGATTTGTATTTGTTTGAAGTACTCATACTATGGAGAACCAAACCTGCCAAATTGAAAAATATATACAGAAATATAAAAATGGCTTGATTATTAATGTGCCAATACATGATACAAAAAAATTAAAAGGCATTTATTTACTTTAATATTTAATTTTTTGTGCCATTAATGTATTTATTTTGTCCTTATTTCTATTTTTCCTTCTTTAATTTTATCCCTGCATTTATTTTTGCATTGTTTTGTATTTACATTTTCTTTATCTCTTTTCTTATTTATTTCTATCATTTATTTTCATTTGACATCTTATTAATTTATTGGCATTTTTTTTATTCATTCATTCCACTATTTATTTCTCCAAGTCTATTTATTCCATACCCTCCTTACTTCTTGGAAAGATCTTCATTGGCCATGGAAATACAACACCTACGAAGGCCTCCTTTGCGCAGAAGGAAGATAATGAGTTCTCGCTCCAGCTACCTGCACCCTGAACGCAGTAATGATGAGGAATTCTTTGACGCTGGAGATCATTTTGAAGATGTAAAGCATGTTTTTGTTGGCATAACACACACAATATTCTACTATAAAATCAGTCATAACGTTCTTAATTCACCAGAAGGAACCTCTGAAGAGCCGTCTCACCCACTACGCCCTCCTCTTTCTCAAAGTGGGGCTGTGGCTGGGGTTTGCCTGGGTCTTGTCCTACCTACACCTGGGTGTTCCATGTTTTCTGCTGCCAGTCATCCTGTGGTTGTACAGTATTCTGGTGCAGGGAGAGTCTGTAAAGTCTGAAGAGGCATCTGAAGAGCTGCTGAAAGATCTTTCACAATGCTCAAAAGGCATCCTTAAGTGGAAGACTAAATAAAAGCTTTCTTTGACTGATGGAAATGTTTCATTGTGCACAAGGCCACGCAATATATTGAATTAATTTAACTGATCATGCTTAGGTCTAAAATTTTTAATTTAGATAACTGCTTCTTCTGGAGATAATTTTTACTTAGCAAGATTAAAAATCCAATCTGTTTGCATGTTGTAATATATTCACTGTGAACATGTTCCTCCGGTTAGTCATCTCATTTTCATTTATTTCATTCATGAATGTTCATTTCATCAGCAGACATTCAATAATCATCAGGGGGACAACATTTACACACCCGTGCTTGAAATGGAGCAGGATCAAGAAAATCTTATATTTCCTGACCCTTTCTAATAACAATAGCCTTAATGGTTAGCTATACACAACTAGCTGTGAAGTCTAGTTATCGCTTCTCAGTGGTGTTTTACTTAAACAGTATTAAAAATAAACATATACATTATATTTTAATGAAAACAAAATATTTTTCATGTCTATAACTGATAAAATTGAAATTACAGTTTTTGTCCATATCATTACAGAAATCCTGATAATGATTTTTTATTTTTGACAATTTGATTTTATATTAAATTGTGTGATTACCCTGTGTTAGGGCAGGGCAGTTAATGAAATCACAACAACCATCACAATATCTGCCTTTGGATTTAAGTCACATAACAGCAATTTAAGGTCCAGATTTAGGAGGGTTCAGGGAAGGGGTGTCAAACATATGGCCCATAGGCCAAAACTGGTACTTCAAAGGGTCCACGTCGGCCTGTGAGATGAATTTGTGAAATGCAAAAATTGCACTGAAGATATTAACAGTCAAGGGTGTCAAAATCATTTTAGTTCAGGGGCCACATACAGACCAACTTGATCTGAAATGGGTCACACCAATAAAAAATTATCATAATCTATAAATAATTACTCCAGATTTTTCTCTTTGTTTAGGTTTTAAGTAAAATTGCATGAAAATATTTACATTTACAAATTAAACTTTGAACAAAAAAAAGTGAATAACCTGAACAAATATGAAGAACATAAATGTATTAAGAGAAGCAGACGGAATTTTAATTATATTGTGCCTGTTACTAAATGTTCTGTCTTCGTAGATTCACTGTGATCTGTAAGTTGTACTTTTTTCACTCTAAAACATAGAGAAATGTTTGGAGTCGACATTATTAAGAGGTTTTTATGGTATTAACTGGTCTGGCTCACTTGAGATCATATTGGGCTGTATGTGATCCTTGAACTAAAATGACTTTGACAGCCCTGGTTTATGGTGACCTGACTGTGGAAAAAGGGAAAAACATAAACACAATCTCTTCTGTCTGGTGATATTTTGGATTAAGTCATAGAGCAAAACATCCCTACAATAATCTTTTTTTTTTTCTAAATGAATAATCTGTACATTTTCTTTACTAACCAGCCAAGGAGACTCAAACTGCAATAATAAACTCAATTCTTTTTTAACAAATCGCCCACCCCTTCCCTGTGTTTACCTTGGATGACTCAAACAGTAATGTAATGTAAGAGTGTAGCAACATATAAACCTATAGACAAACTGTATAACTTGAATGTCTAATAATAATAGAAAAACAACACTGTTGAGTTTCCAATACTTACTGTTTCCATCCATTTTATTGAATTTATAGACTTTCAAACAAACTTGTACAAATTGCAAAACAGCTTTTGGTAACACCTCATTGTTTTGTTATAATTATTAGGAAATAAATTATGTAAATAAAAAGTAAACAATTGTGAACTCAGAACATAGAAATACAACTAAGAGCAAAAAAAAAAAAAAAAAAAGAGGCAACTGTTTATTACCATTACACGTCCACTGCATTATATTTACAGTGGACTGATGCTCATCCAACCTGAATAATGGCTGGTTTGTAGAATAGACAGCTGAAGTACCTTTTAATGTGAAATGATACAAATGTTTTACAGGAAATGTCATGAAAAACCCATCTGGAGTTTTAAGATTTGCATTGGATTTTTGTAGTACTGTACATATACACTAGGTGGCGCAACTGTCACATGCCTGAACCTGCCACTTCCTTCTGCCAGAACTTCTTTAATACTCTGTACCTGGAAAAAAAAATCTATGAAAGTACTAAAACTTAAATAATGTAGAGCATACTGTGAATCTTCCTTTACATACATGTATATTTGGTCTTTATAAGTCTGTTAAGTGGTCTGATTACAGAAGCACAGTTTTATTAGCTCGTCTATGCTTTTAGTTCAACATGGCCCTGTCCAGACCTTCATTGACACGTCCTACGTGACCTGAGGTGGAGAGCTCTGATGTTAGGTGTAAATGCACCTGAAATGATGCACTGAGATCTGATCACTGAGACCACATTCAGAGGTGGTCTGGGTTGTGCATATCCACGTTGTTTTAGC
Source organism: Apogon hyalosoma (assembly GCA_037367295.1). Taxonomy (NCBI): domain Eukaryota; kingdom Metazoa; phylum Chordata; class Actinopteri; order Kurtiformes; family Apogonidae; genus Apogon; species Apogon hyalosoma. The sequence goes on from JAPQRP010000017.1 coordinate 19,550,496, forward strand.
AGCGCGAACACAATCAACACAAAAGTGTACGACATGCAAGACAAAATAAAAACAAATGGAATGGTCAATGGTCAAAGTCGTTATATTGACATTTAAGGGGTTACTGCAGTGCGTGGCAGGCAGGAAAACATCCCACCTTAAAAGCTGTGTACTAGTGTTGAGCTGTACAGTGAATTAAATCAGCAATGACATATTATAAATCCAGCCTGATAAACTTAAAATGAAAGCTTGTGCTATGTTTTAGGCTACAGATGGACTTGTTTATTTAATCACTCAAGACGTGTTTTTATGAGGTGTGAACAGACGTATTTACAGCTGTCCACTTGTCATCACACGATCAAAAACGCATGTTAAAGCAGGTCTAAAAAAGACCTATACCGGCGAGTAAAACACTGACTGTAAGCAAGACTCAGACTAGTTCAATGCCCCTTCATAGACTTTCCACACAGCATTTCAAAATGTCTGAAACGGTGTTTATATGTGGGAAAATTATCTTGTTTACAACAAATAATAAACTGAGGAGAGTCTTGGGAAAATGTCAATACTGGCTCTGTGTGAGGAGCAGCATGTTTTAGTGTGGGTGTGGAGTCGAGGCATAGCAGAGTGGAGGAATCGATGCGTGGAGGGCGTTGTGTTCGGACACAGCGCGTCCACAGCCAAAAGCATCTGATCAAGCCTGTAAGCATCATTCATGCCGGTCTGTTCACATTCTTTTATGGGGAATGTCCGCTTTCTTTGTGGTTAATGACATAAAACTGTGCTTGTGTACGACACCCGCGAGTACACGGCACATCCTATAAAGTCCTGTTAAAACAGAATATAAGAAATGTTATTTTTGTTCATGGGTTTAGCATTGCACAGGAATCTCAGTCCTATTAAAATACACTGAGAGGGTTCTCTATTTTTTAAGAGATCAAGGCAAAATCAATGTTAAATATCTATATTCCTTAACTGAAAAAAATTCCTCTGACTCAGTCTCTTTGCCTCTCGACATGGAGAAGCACATTTCCGTACACAACACAGAAAACCTCAAATGGCATTGGAAGTATACCACCAAAAGATTATTTGTTAATAATATCAAAAATACCAACAAACAGGCAAAAAAATTAAAACAGGTCGGTCACAGCAAATTTATGTACACGTACACATTAAGAAAAGAGCTGTCAGTGGAGCCGGGGAGGGGTCAGTGAAGGGAGGGGAAAAGATTCGGGCAATTAGATAAGCCCTGTATCTTAACCATACAGGGGAGTTACAGGGGTTGCCGTGGCAGCAGACCGAGGACAGAGGATGGGGTGATGAGGGGGGAGAGCCAGAGCTGTCCGTTCACCTCTTCTTTGGGGCCTGGGTGGTGCGGGGCGGGGTCACGGGCCGTCCAGAGTTCACGCCGCCGTACTGGTACTTGGCCTTCTTCTCTGAGGGCTTTAGGATCTTAGAGTGAGGAGACACGAACAGACAGAAACAAAACAATAAGAAACATGTCTGACAAAAGCATCAGCCATTAGCATGAACAGAAAACGGTAGTTTGGAAATATGTGTTTTTAGGCTGGGGCCAAAGTTTAGTACTGTTATGACACTGACCAGACTGCTTAGATCAGAGGGGTCCAACTCATTTTAGTCCAGGGGCCACATACAGCCCAATTTAGTCTCCAACGGGCCGGACCAGTTAAATACTAGAATACGAATATATAAACAATAACAACTCCAAATTTCTCTCTTGGTTTTTATGCAAAAAAAAAAGTAAAATTACATTATGAAAATGTTTACAAGCTAACATCTGTGAACAGTTAGAAATTTGTTCAGAAAAATAAGTGGAGTTTTGACATTACTATGCCTCAACTTATCACATACACCTGTACATTATAACTTACAGGTCACAGTGGATCTGTGGATCTACAAAGGCACGAAACATTTAGGGAACTTCTAAAATGATGATGCTGGGTTGCAGCGCCGGATTCATTTTAGAGGTGTGGGGGGGAGGGGGGTTACTGGATTGAATGACTGTCGGGCACCCATAATTTAGTCCCACTGTAGCCTAATGTCAGTGCGTATACTGAAATGATTTTTTAACTGCTTTGAGTAGAAAAACACCAGGCATAAAAAATGACAAATAGACAACTTATATAAAACTGCTCTGAGTGTATAAAAACTGAGGAAAAAACAAGCCCAAATGGGTTAAAATAAAGAGTTTAGTCCTGAGGAATGGGTATCAAAGCCAAGGAATCAGTATCAGCCATGTCTGAGAGATACTCTCACTCTGTGCTTTTCATCTCTACCTGGAAGGAGCACATGAGGGATTCGTCAACGCTCATCATGCCGCCTGCGTTATCAAACTCCCCGCAGTAGTTTGGAGCAGAGAAAAGTGTGACCAGTTGGCGTTTGGCAAAGAACTCATATCCATCCTCCACAACCTGTTAGAAGACACAACATTATTCCACTGCCCACTGCAATCGATAGAAGAAATCTTCAGCTAGTTCCACAGACCAACTCTCCAGGTTGAACGTACAAAACCACCTACACATGAATCAATATGTAATACCTGATGCAGACTCATAATACTGGATCTATGCTGTTTCAACATTAACAATATTCACTCTAACTCTATCATGTTCATTATTCTCTGATAATCATGGTTTTTGGTTATACAGCTGATCGTAATATCACACACTGCAGCCAACTGTTTGCTTATGTGTTATAAGTCTAATAGGTGTTAATTAAGCAAACACTGACTTATAATAGTAAACATTAGCTAAAGATTGTGTCAAATAACACCTGCATAGGAAAAGAGTGTTAAAGTGAGGTCTGGAGGTATAAGTTTGCTCTGAGAGATGCATGCAGCTTAGTCATCAATTGTGCCAAAGACAAAAAAAAAAGTCCTGCCATTTCAATTCCACCGTTATTCAAGTGCAGAGCATTTTCTGTTGTTACCTGGTGGGCTCTGCAGATCAGGTCCAGGTCGTGGCGATTGAGGAACTTGCTGACCACATCTGCCCCGAAGGTGAAGGAGACTCCACGGTCGTTCTCTCCCCAGCCCTGTACGTCCTTATCTGGATCTGACCACAACAGGTCACACAGCAGGCCTAAGGCACACAGGGACAGGTGACGAAAGAGGGCGATGGCAGCAAACAAGGACAGGAATGTGGGAGAGACTCAGCAGACAGTACACGGGAAATCCACTGCTTAAAGGAGATCCCAAACTCAGACGTTTCGCCCTTGATGGAAATGTAACAGCTAACCTGGATCGAATCAACTCACACTTTAATCCTATGTATTACTTTGAGCCAACGGGATCAGTTCTGTCACTACATTCTGCTATAGTCTGGTAATACAGCTGAGCAGATTTCTCAGCCATAGAGGTGGAGATCTATGACATGTTTAGAGTGTTCAGCTACTAGTCCATGGGGCCGCCATATGTTTAGTTTGGAATATTTCATCATCTTTGGATATATGGCATCTTCATTCACAGGTAAAAGGTATAAAATGCTGGTAAGCAGCTACCATTACATGAGATTACACACCAAATAATGCTAAGCCAGCTGAGTACAATTTTAAAGAAAGTAACTATACAGAAACAACGCACTCATCAAAACCCATTTATACTGTTTTACAAAGCAACACAAGTCCTTTTCTTACTGCTTTGGTTGCATTCTGTGAAGTATATATGTATCTGTACAATTGGAACACTTAAAAGGTTTACAAAAAATGATGCAAACCACATCTTCCCTTTAATGAGTGAGATTCTGACTCTGTTTTCACCCCCAGTGAGTTCTCCCTAAAACCAGCTAAGACACGCATCGCTGTCTGTTAAAATCGGGAGGTTCAGCCTGAGCCGAACACAAACAAACGTCCTTGTGGAGACTTAGAAAGAAGAGAAACTCTTCACTGATGACCTCAAATTCTCTCCCTTTCACTCATGTAGCTCATACACATATCACCCCTAAAATATCTTTCTTACAGATATGTTTTGTTTTGTTAGAGTCACATTTTCTAAAACCCAGAAATGGATATTAATCTGAGAGAATCACATGTGTGGTGGAACCTCAACATCATTGGTGACAATATACAGTACATACAATAAATACAAACACAATTTCAATCAAATCACAGTAAAAAAAAATTAATACATATACAATATAATTTACAAAGTTAACAATGTAACACTCAAGGTATAGGAATCGACGATAAGATATAAAAAAGAATAAGAACACTTAAGAGCAGCTACAATCAATATAACAGCTATTAAAGTTTGGAATTGTCTCAGTGTTATTGATGAGGGCACCTTAAAGCATTGGTAAAGCACATTCTAATTATGTGTGGCCAAGTAACAAGAAGAAAATGTTCCTAACTTTCTAATTTGCCAGGATGCTCTTGGAAAAGAGATTTTTAGTCTCAGTGAGTCTTTCCTGGTTTAATAAAGGTTAAATAAACTAAAGAAATCTCTGTATGGAACGGACTCTATATTCACCATCACTCCGGTGAGAAATTCAGAGGAAGTGGTCATGTTCAGTATCCACAAAGAGTCAAGTGCTGTTAACACAGACACTGTACCTGTATCTGGCACATCTGTGGGCCTCATAATCCTGCGGATCTGCTCCATTGACTGCAAATCAGGTGATAATCCTAGAAAGAAAAGCGTTTTGGGTGGGTAATGGCTCATTTAAGGATAGTGATTTTTTTTTAACCAACATAGTCTACATGACATGACTATGACACTGGTCGACAAGTAAAATGCTTCCAGAATGAAAGTAGTGAAATTTTACCACATGTGAGTCACTGATAAAGAAAAATCAAGTCAAAAATGCTGGTTGACTGAAGCTTCCAAGATACAGTCAAAATGTGAAATTAGAGAATTAACGAGAGAACTGGTTTTACTCCAAAGGAATATTTGTCTCAGAGCTACCAGATCTACTTCAAAACACAGTCTAGACATTACAATACATTCACTTTATAGGTTCTATCTAGTGGAAGATTTATAAAACTATTGAATAAATGCACATAAACCAATATATATGTGTAATAACACTTTATCATATACCTTGAAAACATCAGCAAACCAGCACTTTGTCATTTGTTTTCCAATTAATCTTATTAAAATACGTAACATTTAGCACATTTAATCTCTGAAGCAGATAATTTCTAAAAAAAAATTGTAGACCAGTGTAATTAAAACTAAATGAGGAGCTTTATAAGTGTGACTGTCACTTCTGAGCATGAAAAGTGAAAATGAAGTGAGATCCTCTGAAAGTCTCAGTATAGTTCACGCACTTAGGATATAAATAAGTCCCAGACTGAATTTAGGTCAAAGGGAGGAAATGAGTGCAACAGCAGCTCTCTCACCTCCATGGCAGCAGAAGATCTTCTCATCTATAATAGCAGCAATGGGGAGGCAGTTAAAGCAGTCAGTGAAGGTCTTCCACAACTTAATGTTGAACCTGCGCTTACCTGTGGAGAAGAACCATAATATTAGACATGATGGAAGCTCGGTTACATACAGAATGATTAAAGTGATAAAATGTCATAATGCCTTCAGCAGAGCTTCAGTGCATCTTAGCAATAGTTCTCCAAGTCTTCCATCTGTATGGACTCATTTGATGTTTTTATGATTAAGGTGGACAGTGATGTCTAACACAAAAACCTCCCACAGATGTTCAGTTGGGCAGCAGTTTGCTATTACTTAATTACATAACATTTATTAGCTATAAGGGCTATTTTATTTATTAGCTGTTAGAGTACGTTCTGCAGTCTGTTTCATATCCGGTGTGTGCTTTTAGACTGCTGACTCTGGTTAAACTGACGGCACAATATTGACAGCAGCAAAACTTGCATAACAGCTGACTGTGCTGAATGTTGGGGACTAAAGAAAGTATGCAGTTATGTATTTGGTGTATAAGAAGTGAGTAAATTTAGATACAGTCATAAAATAAACGGAATCAGAATACAACTGTCTTCAACTGAAGAGGTTGGAACCTCATTGTGTAATGCAACCTCTGTTTATGAGGAAAAACCTGCTCCTTCTCCTCTTGCTCTACTTACGACCTGAAAAATCTCCAGCATGCCAACTTTTGTTTTAGCCCCAGTTAAGCTGAAGTGTGTTGGTCAGGTCCCCTACCCACCAAGCTACTCACATGGCCAAATTGTTCTGACCCAGTGATTTAACCATCACAATTTCTCCTATGTCAAAGTTGCTCAGATCCCTACTCTTGTCATTTTCTGATGTTTCTAACACACCAATTTTGACATTGGAGGTCTGTTCACTTGCTGCCTAATATATCCCACCTATTGACAGATAACATTGTACTGAGATAATCAAAATTAATACTACTTTACACATCAATGGTCATAATGTTATTGCTGCTCAGAGTAAGTTTACTGCAGCCAAACTCTGTGAATCAGATGAAGTGGGGCATGGTTTCAAGATTTATGTATGCAGAGTGACTGATGCTAACACCTGCTGACTCGCAGGCTACAATACAAGTGAGAGTACAGGAATAAGTCATCAACAGTATGTGTCGTATCTGTGCTGCTAAGCCAACAACTGCAACAATACAGTTGTGGTATTCATGTGTATGACAGAAAAATCAGGAGGAGACTGGGGACCAAGTTTGTGACTTGTAAAAATTATAACTTTGCAAAAGAGCTTGTGGAAACTATTTATTTGCATGCATAAACTTCCTGTCAAGTTGATCAGTACATCATATGTATGCTGTTTTCCTATTAGTTGATTAGTTTAGTCTATTTGAGGTATTCACACACAGGCAATAACAGTCGGAGATAATGCTGAAGTGATCCAAAATATTTAAAGATTGCTACTCACTTTGAATAATCTTGTAATCGAACAGAATACATCGTACATAATCTGTAGTAAGGGTGTTCCAATAGTTTGTGGAGGACTTTTGACTTAATTTAACTTAAAAATCAATGTATTTTCCAAAATTTTTGATTTTGTTATTACAATATTTCGAAAGTATCTCAAAGAAATAAATTGAAGACCAAATAACATCATTAATGAAGGCAACACCAGTTCAGAAAACAATAGACAACTTGCCTTTTATAAAGGTAATTTCTAGAGGAAAAAGTGAAGACACAGAGTTAAATAATGCTCTTATGTCTTACGATGGTCGAGAAACCATTGGTAGTGACTTGAAGTTTTGAGTTTTTATGATACAGGGTGAGCTAATATTCTACTTACACTCATCATAGAATCCATAGATGCGGTTGATGGATGCACACTCATGGTTCCCCCTGAGCAGGAAAAAGTTCTCTGGGTATTTGATCTTGTAGGCCAACAGAAGGCAGATGGTTTCCAGCGACTGTTTCCCTCTGTCCACGTAGTCACCCAAGAAAAGGTAGTTTGCCTCTGGAGGGAAGCCACCATACTCGAACAGCCTCAGCAGATCTGTATACTGCCCATGAATGTCACCTGAGGAGAAGATGTGAGAGGTCAGGGTGTTAATTTGATGACGAGCAGCAACAAGGACAGGCAGAGCAGCATAATCTGATCACAGACAAGACGAATTACTGACAGATGAAAATGATAAGAAGAGAATTTTACATCAGTTTGTGCTTAGAATAGGTGGGTTTCCATTTAGCTACACTTAAAAAGAACTCAGTGGAGACAGCAAACATTTTACATGTTTGGGAGAGGCTTAAAAGTTGTCTTTAACTATGGAAACTGATCCAGGTCAGTTTATTTCAGTCTCTCTCCATTGAATTTTTTTTATCTTTTCTACCAGTTTCATTACTGCCATTGAGGTGGAGCTACTTTCTCTAAAGCCATTTTGGTGATCACTCGATAAATTGTCCTATTTGTTAATTAAAATTAACACAAAGACCTTTTCTAGGATTTTTGAGAACTGGAAAAAGAAAAAAAATTGGTTTGTAATTGAAGAAGTGGAGTTTCCAGCTTTGTAGATATTAAGTATTCAACCGGTTTTCATTTTGGTAGGAAGTATTTCTGTTTGGAACGGCTAATTGCGGACGTGTGTCCATGATTTCACTATATGTTCTAGAATGTCTTTAAATGGCAACATATCAATTTCAGTCCAATTAGGTGATTTTTATAAAAATCTTGAACATTATTACTCATTCCCTTTTCCTGTACCCTCCTGATAAAAATGGAGTTGGGGTTTTATAGATTTTATCTAAATCTAGACTGCATATTTATCTCTGGGCTGTACAATTTCAGTGATTGAACCCAATATTTACAAAATAGTCATTAAATGTATTTGTAATCTCTTTAATTTAATAAATAATAGTGTTGTATTCAGTGGATGAATAATGTACAGGGATGTGTGGACTGATGAGGAGAATTTCCTTGAATTAACTTAATAAACAGAAACACCAGAGAGTTAAAGGCTTCAGTTCAGAGGACAAAGCTGGCCTTGATAATAGTTGTTTTAGTCTTAGCCCTGGTCTTTTCACTGAAATGGACAAAATAAAACTATGAAAAATATATAAATATATCTGTCACAGAAACTGTAGGGATGTTTACAAAAGCAAGTGCTGTTTAGTTTTACTATCCCCAAAGCAAACTTCATCTTTATATGTACACAAACACAACGCCACCCAAATGTGGTGTGATTCTCAATAGTGTCAAGCATGTATGTTGGAGGGAATATATGACTGAGGCTACGTTTTACTGGGACAACAGCATCACACCCAGTTCTACACAGATACCCACATAATGAGCCGGTATAACCACCACCAGATCAATGCCGAGTCTCAGGGGAAAAGAACAAGACGACGACTGACAATTCAGGTTAATCACAAAAATAAGGGACAAAAACTAGCTTTAATTTGAACAGCTCCCCCAGGACAGCAGGTTGACCCCGTCAGCAGGCGGTGATGAGCTGGAGGAGCTCTTACCCAAGCCTCTGCAGGGGAGCCTCACTTTATCACCCGGCCAAGACCTGCTTCCTTTTATATCTTCTTGCACCAACTTATGAGCTGCTCTAATTTGGGCTAAGTACTCCATACACAAATGACTGCAGAGAGCCTGACCAGACACAGACACTGCATGGTAGGACAATAATAACAGGCTTTATCAAGGCCAGAACAGAAAGGGACATGATATGCCAAACTCTTTTTATGGCAAGGCTTCATTACAGGATGGCACCAAATACAAATTAAAATGAAATAATAGGCCTTGTTAAACTGCACAGCTGTTTGGCTCTGAGATTAAAATGACCAACAACAAAAATGAAGACGTATGAGAAGCTGGCATGATTTTTTTATATTTTTTGGTGCCAGTCAGTGATCTAGGCACCAAAACCCAAACCACCAATAGCACCAAAGCTGCAGGCACATTCTTATTTTTGCCTATGTGTTTGGATAGGATTACAACAAAATCTGGGTGTTTTTACAGTTTGAAATCTAGGCTTTATACTTGTCGCTCTTGTTTGTTTAGTTTGCATCTCATCTTGCCATCAGTCATTCCCTTTATGATGGACATCTGTTCCCAAATTGCCGTCGTCGATCAGAAATGTTAACCATGATCTTTCACAATAATAATACAGTGGATCTAAACTAGGACTGCACGATATTGGGAAAAAACAGGTAACTGACGTCGCTTTTCTTTTTTGCACCAAGTCGTCATTTATGGTGAATTTCTCTTGTTCGTTGCTCATTTTTCAAGAGTTACCAGCGACTCACTCCAAACTGATTAAGAACAATTGTGATTGGTGGATTGCTGTGCACAGTGTGTGTCAGGTACCCTTGAAATTAGATGAGAACACACTGAGTTCATTTACCTTCTACATTGCAGGACCTGTGATGTGACTATTGCGCACATGTACATTGCGATGACGATGTTCAAACGATATATTGTGCAGCTCTAATCTAAACTTAAATTAAATACGTTTTGAGGTATTAATGTACAGCTCTTGTCAACGCAATGCAGATCACAAGTTGGAAATCAGAGAAGCTTTTAAATTTTGATGGAAAGGGGGAAGTAGGGGTTGTACATGTCATACAGTATCCATTCCAAAGACTGTCTTACAATTTACATTCAAAAACACTTTCAACAAGAATGTTTCAGATGATACTGAATGCCCATAGTGTCTTGATAATTCTACTTGCAACACTGAATCTAGTTCATAAGTCAAGTGCACATACTGTTTATTTTACTGATGAAAGGAAAAACCATGACGGTCTCTTCCACTTAAAAGTCTTCAACGTATATGTCTGTGTAGGTTCTCATTTGCCCAGGTCATCGTTCTTGGTTCAACTGGACCACTTCAGCTCTTTTGAAAATGTTTCGTCTCGTTTTTGTTTTTCATCCAAGAGACTTCTTCAGTTCGGAAGAAGAACTGAAGAAGTCTCTTGGATGAAAGATGAAATGTTTTCAAAAGCGCTAAACCAGTCCAGCTGAACCAATAATAACTACCAAGAAGAATCTTCAACGTATATATTCTCAATAATACAAGCATAAAATGAAGTTGTGATAATCAAATGCATGCCTTTTCAAAATGGTTGGTTTCACTGAGCAAGATAAACAGACGATGCTGAAAGGGCTGTAAAAATTGTCATGAATGTTCATTTATTTACATATACTCTTCGTGTGATTTTATCATTTGAATTGTGAAATAAAAAGTGGCTCCCAGAAAGTGAAGTTTGAGAACACTATAATAGTGTAGTGTTTTTTTTGTTTTTTTTTTTAATTTTTATTATATATTGTGAATGCTTTTGACAGAAACAAATTACTAGTGGTGTAAGACAATGTTGAGACATATAAGTACTGCTGATGCCTTGTACAGTTATATTGATAAGTTGTTTTTTTTTTTTTATCTTAGATATTATAGGGGTGTGTCTAATGTATGGTGCTGTTCCTGAGGACAAATTTCATTCATGTGGAAACATGAAGAAAAGAAATAACTTTGAACCCAGGACTTGTGATACTGTATTGATTCTCAAATATATTGTGTTGTTTAGTTATTTATTTTTTTAACTGATATGGGTTTACATGAGAAGCTAAGAAATTTGGCAGTTTATCAGATTGGGCTGCCTGATGCAAAGATTTGAGCATTGTTTTTTACAGACTGGTAGGCTTTCTAAGAAGAACTGAAACTCGAAGTTCAACTTGAAGAATGTGAGTAGACAGAAGGGTTTACAAAAAATTACTTGATTATTTAATTCTGTTGCACTGACAGCACACAAAGTATTTCTATGATGTTGCTGTCACATGCAATGTAGAAATAAAGCACATGCATACAGTGGTGTGTTCTTTTTATTTCCTAAAATAAAATAATTCTTTAAAATATAATATCTATCACTTAGTTTACAGTATTGCAGTACGTCACATTATACTGAACCATAACCTCTGCATCATGGTGTGTACTCTCATCTCCATTATGCTAATATTGAATGGATGTGACCTGAAAACCTATAGATACAAAATCAAAACACTGATTGTTGTGTGTATTTATTCTATTCTAAGGAGTTACAGAGCAGATCACAGGAAACAACTAGAGATTATGTAGAAACAAAAACAGATGTTGGAGTAAATACAGAGGGCAACACACAAAACACAAATTCTTGAATTTCCCTGAATCAAAACACAAATAGTAATATACAGTTAGTGTAAATTAAGGAAAGCAAATTAAGGAACAACATTTGGATGCAACTGCACAGGAGGAGACATGGCAACACAAACTGTAATCTCTGCAGAGAAGTTATTCAGAGGTGAGTGAGCTCTGTAAAAGCAGGGCAAGCTTCAGTTGAAGGCTGGCTCCATAGTAAAACCTGAATAAACTGGATTAGGAAAGAACACTCTTTCATTTAGCTTTCAATTCGTGACATAGACTGTGCTTTATTTTTATTCTCTCCCACACCCACTGACCAGAGTTCTATGGGGCAGAACCCTGTATGGTCTCTCACGAGAAACAGTAACATGATAGTGAATTATTTACTCATCCTTTTGCTGCAACGTCAAAACAGTCTGAGAGTAGCAGTGCACAGACATGGTTTATAAAGAAGTGCAAGAGGTAGAAGAGGAAACAGTGTTTAGCCTGAGGTCAGTTTTCTAATGGGATTAACTGGGCTTCGGAGAAAACATGATTAAAAAAATGTTCAGTTGTATTAAGCACTTAGTGGGTTGTAAACAGGCCAACACACCATCAAGGTGAGTAATAATTAAACAATAAAGTGAAGCAATATTGACATAGGCATTGTGTAACAGCCATAACACGGACTGGACATGTGGGCTCTGGTATTTTAAAAACAGAGGTGCCATGACGTTTGTACCGAATGGAGCCATAGCCAAGGTGCAATTCTTACTGAGTTCCTGAAGCCTAAGTGTTTATTCCATAGCAATACTTTTGTACTTTTCTGTATTTAGTACTGTGATTAATATCCAATGTATGTGGCTCACAACATAACCCACAGTATGATCAGCAAATCAACCTGTAGGACAAATGACTGAAAATATTCTAGGAAAAAAGTAGCTATTCAGGATGAGATGGCATGGACCAACCACATTGTACAGACTTTAAGTGTGATACGGTTTGGTAAATACTGCTGTCTTGTTTGTTTTGAAAGGAAAATATCTTCCTAAAGCTAACACTGTGCTGGGTTTGAGAATATATAATTACTCCTGCTGCCACAGAGTGCAAAAATGCAAGCCTACTTATACAACATAAGCCTTGTGTGCATTTTTGTGGTGTTCTTTTGGTAAATTTAACATGTCAACGAATCAGTTACTGTTGGCTGACTCCCATCAGTGAGATAATTTTACACTGAAATAGAACTGAAAAGCCTTGAAACATTGGAATTTGAAGAGATTAATTCATATATTTATATAAAAGAACATCTTTATTATGAGAGTTTGATTATTACGGTTTGTGTCACAGCACAAGAAACATCAGTGTAAGTAACACTGCCATTAAAAATCTTGTTTAAACAGAGCCAAATCATGCCACATTTGTGGACTTCTGGTGACTTGAAGGTTAATACATGAGGGAGTGAGTACAGAATCTGATCCATGTGGCCTTAGTAAATAATTAAGGAGATTCAGTGTTTGGTCTTTATAGTCAGTACAGGTGCTCAGAAAGCTGGTCATTAGAGCCAGGGGTTAAAGACAACTAATCAGTCTAGGGTTTGAAGTTCAGCGAACAAACAAACAAAGCAGAATAAGAGAGAAGGCCAGTATAACGACAGGACACCACCTCACACTCATCTATATTTTAGAGCATGGAAACAGAGTTCTGTGCAGAACACACCATTCAGAGACATTAATTCTTATTAATCTAATAATACATGTCAACACAAGAAACCAAATCTGTCCATAGTGCTTCCACTTATACAACAGAAAAATGTGTTTTCATCCACTTTTATTCACAAAGAAATAGTACATAAAATAAAGTTTCAACTAATCAATTAAAAAGTGCCATCAGGATGTTTAACAAACTATCAGAATGGGCAGAACTTGGGAAAATAGTGGAATTTCAGATCAATTAATAAAAATTAAAAAAAATTTGCTTGCTTAGTTCCAGATTTATGAATTCATTCAGTTGTTCTTTATTTTTACTGAGATGCTCATGTCACCAGTTGCAGTTGTGGTCAATTTGTGATAACATCACAGTACACTGCCTTGCTTAGCTTCTGTGCTGTACTCCTGTATGCTTCAGTCCTGCCCAAGAGTCAAAACACCACATGTACATAGGACCTTTTTTGTATCTATATAGATTAGAAATTCCCTTAACTTTGACACTACTGATCAACTGTTATGTGTTCTTGGACCCCTTAAGGGGGGGTTGACACTAATTATGCCACTGGTGCATTGCTAAGATTTTATTTCTGACCAGCCCAAGTATCCTGAACACAGAACTGAAGAAAAACAGTTCAATACCTCCAGCTCCACAAAACAGTACTACATAGTTCAGTCTGTTTGCATGTTCTCAGCAACTGTTCTCTATATAGAATGTGTTGACAAAGAGACATCTGTATTTACCATTGCTCAGAGTTTAGAGTAGAAATGTTTCCGTTCCGAGTATTAGGCCATCTGACAACAATCTCACGATGTAAATGTGTGTGGGTGGAAACGGGCATGTGGAGACACAAATGAACAATATGTATGCATTTTGAGTGAATACAGCGCACAGTGCGATGTATTCTCAGGGGCTGCTTTGTATATTGGTTCAGAGCTGTGTGCACTTGCCACGCTATACTGGAGAAAAGAGATAAAGCATGTGGGAGTGTGCAAAAATGTGCAGGAGCCAACTTAGAGATAGTGATAGCAAGGCTTGTTTCAAAAGAGAAGCAGCCGGCCTCACACCGAGGGCTTAATGCGCACTTCGTTGCCTCCTTCAGGTCTGTCTTTATTATAAGGGATACCCCATCTTTACATACATGTGCAGTTGCCATGTAACACACAGGGCAGTGAAGCTGACAGAGTCACACTGACTTAAATTATGGCCCAGGCTGAAGCAGTGTTATCTGGTCTGATTACATAAGTAAACTCTGAGCTGCATCAAAGAAATAGATTGGTGCTGTGGGGTATGCAGACCAGGCTTTGTAGTATGTGTTCTGCAGTGGGAGGAGATCATCGCTCCATATGACCCCAGTCTGCCTCTGTATTTTACAAAGCGTTGTCATTTTCACTGCTTAACTGGTGTGAAACTTTACAGGTTTATATTGCTCATTTAGTGTTCGATGATACCGCTCAAAAAAAAAATCATAAAAAAAATTTTCTTTTTACTTCATGCTGATAACTGTTGATTTTTATTTACCTACTGTTAAGTAATTTTGGCTGACAGAAAAAGAGTGAAATAAATCACATCATTTATCAAGCCATAGAGTATAACCAGTAGTAGCCAGGGTTTTTCCTGCATAGCAAACTACGAGGCAGCCACCTCTGTCAGATTTTGTGCAGCCTCCTGCCCTAAATAAACCTCTAATGTGCAGTTTCATGTAAAAGACAATTTTATAATAAGCTTTGTGTGCAGTGTATTTCTGTCATTTGGAAGCGTAAATGTGTTAATTGCACAGTGATGGAGCGGCAGTGTATCTTTATCAGCACAGTGCACCAGGAATGCACTCTCAAACCCCTCAGGGAGATCATCAGCTAACAGTAGCTACTAGCACTAAATACTCCATGACCTTAACCAGCTTGCTGCTTAATGTTAAGCTGGTGTAAAAACATGTGTACAGATAGGTCTGGCTGTGTGAGAGTAAAGCAGTTTCACCTTTTTGACTGTTTCCCTGCAGTGTTTATATCTTGCATCATCTACAATGTTATAGAATCAGAATCTATTCAATTAATTTACAGAAAACCTGCGATTTCAGGATATGAATTGTAGGGGTGTAACGGTACAGAAAAATTTTGGTTCAGTACATTTTTGGTACAAGGGTCTTCGGTTTGATACATTTTCGGTACAGTGAAGGAGATCAAGGGGGGGGGTAGTAATCAGGAGCACCACAGCAGAGGCACAGTGAAGGAGAAGAGGAGCAGGTTCACTTGGTTTTGCCAACTTGAGTTAAAAAATAAAAACCTTTTTGGTAAAAAAGGAACCCGTGGACTCTTTTTTGCCACAAAGTTGTAACATACCAAAAACCAAAAATGAAACTTAACATGCTTCAAACGTCCGACCTAGCTTCTGTGCCTCTGTTATACTCTCTGTTGTCATGTGTTAGGTTTTTTTGTAGCAGTGCTGACAATTCATCACTGCTGAATGTATATAGAGGAAACCCTGCACATGGATTCTGTTTGTAGCCACCCTGCTTTCTGAGTGTTTGCGTTCTTCACATAGACTGCATGTACTCATTCCGTACACCTCTGTATTGTATCAAAGGCCCCGAACTGTAACGGTTTGGTACAAACAAGTGCACTGTTACACCCCTAATGAATTGTTATCTGGGTATGAAGAGCTAGCCATAACTGACATGTTAATTATTCTCAGCAATCAGCAACAGCATCTAATAGGCAGCTAGTGCATGTTTACATAAATTTATATGTTTTACATCATTAGTTACATATTGTTATGATTGTATATTTACCTCCAGGCCTTATAAACTTTTCAGCTGTCACATTAAATAAGAAATAAATAGTACTGACCACAGATCTTGAGAGGCGCCTCAAGCTCCAGCAGAATGGGCTGGCTGAGGAAGATCTCCCTCGATTTGATGCAGAGGCCCCGCACCTCAGCCTCAGTCATCTGGACTATCTTCCCTGGGCGACATCCCCGCACTATGGAGAGGAAAAAAAACACACTGTCAATGCTATGAAAGAACAGTCATCATCAGTTTGAAGTGTAAACACAGCAGCACTAGGGCCTCCCAACATGACAAAAATTAATCAATATAGGACGGTAACACAATGCCTCTTCACCAAAGAGGACATAACACTCCAGGCAGAACCACAAAGCAATCTTAAAATCTGATGAGCTGCGGGTGTAATGATTCTGTACCTTAATGCTGCTTAGTCTCAGCCATACTTTATAAACCCACTACATGGGCTGTGAAAGTGTAGCAGCTTGCATTTTCAGCAGTGGTGTGGGCTTATTGGCTGTGTTGTTGTACTGTTGGCTTAAGCCTACTTTCTGGCCTTGTGCCACAGCCCTGGGTGCAGATTTATCTCAGAAGAATGAAAAGAAGAGCGACAATTTCAAGCTGCTGTCAGCAGTTGAAATAGTTATATAGATATGAAACATGAAAACTAAGATTAAACATAAAAGCCGGTTCTGCAAAGATGCCCCCTAAGCAAAAATAAGCAGTAACTCTATGCAAAAACAGGCCAATTTTCAAGGTAAACACAGGACAAAATTAAATTAAATGCATATTAAGTCGACAAATGGTGTAATAATGGCATCCAACTGTGCCTTTTTGTCAGAGAAAATGGTAAACAGTAAGCAGAGCATTTTCTGCAGCTCAGCGTTTTTAATTAAAGCGTCAGTTTGACGTCATAAAAAAACATCAACAAGCACACTGTGAAGATGAGCCACTGAGCAAATCAAGTGTGATTAACTAATTCATGATTGTGGAATTGTGCCTTAAAGCTAAACGCCCACCAAGATTCCAGTAAAGGGTAACTGAAGCGAGTGAACAAATGTTTGATGTAGAATGAGAGTGAAAGAGAAACTTTCTTTTAAGCTAGAGCTACACAATTAATCCAACCGCAATTGTTATGTGTGTGTGTGTGTGTGTGTGTGTGTGTGTGTGCAATTATATAATTGCAAAAGGCTCCAGTTGAATGAAATAAAAATGTGCAAGTGAGTACATGACAACCTATTCACTGTTTGCGTGCAGTCTGGTGATTATCTACATATAAAATCACACTCTGTTAAGGGAGTAGAGCTTGTGCAATGTATGATCACATGACTGTTCAGCGATGTTTATGGTGAGGTTTTGGATTTAGTGTGTATGATAAAACATGCATAGTTCAAAATAATTAGTAGTCTGAACATTTTCCTTGATTAATAAGTAGATCGATGACAGCATCCCAATAATATCCACACAAATAACATGACTTTTTCACTAAATCATGCAGCCCTATTTAAAATGGATTCTTGTTCATTGGAATTATGGCTTTTGCTATAATGAAATTTAAGTTAATAGTTGTCACATGAAATGCAACTAATGATTCATCTTTTTCTGCATATCTTATGTCACTAGTATAGCATAGGCTGAAGAAGAAGATCCATTTGGGCACTCATATCTATATTTGAACATTTTTAGACAGAAATTGGACAGGGCAGATCTCATAACTGATAGTGCTTCTGAGTTGCCAAATTTGATAAATGCTTTCATTTCTTCCAGTAGGGAACTTCTATCTGTCAAAATAAGAGTGCATGGTCTATAAACCAAATAAATAAAGACAAATAATATAATAAGTACACACTTTAATTCATTTCCAACTATTACATTTTAAAAACATAAAGTATTTATGTAAGTTGCTTAATTAATATGCTTTTTAACTGAAACATTATAGCCATGTAGTATACAACTAGCCTATTTGTGGAACCACCTGGGGAATCAAAAACCCTTCTTACAGCTGAAAAAAAGTAAAATCTCACTCAAAATTTGTGGAAATAGTGACAAAACATTATATTTCCATTCCAGCTGTTGCAGTAAGTTCAAATAAGATGATTATGTAATAACTGTGGCGGGCCGACTGGGAATCAGGAATTCCCTCAGCTTAATGCACATTTTCCTGTGTAAAAATACAGTATATTATCACTTCATCAGTGTTAGTGACTCATTAGTCACTAAGACCAATGTTACATGTTATTAGAAGTGAGTAAACCAGAGGATTATGACTCACGGCAGTAATTCTGATACCCTAAAGCTCCGCCAACTTAAGTGACATTAGGTCATGCTTTGCACCATCAATTTCACACCATCTCATTTCTTTATCTTCAGTATCTGCATTGCTCCACATCCATGTGCTGTGTGTGGGGCAAAGCATGAAATTGTAAGAGCAGGGCTCCTCAGTCCACGGTCAGGCATCATCAGAGCTGAGCGAGTTAAGCTCAAGTGCTTAGTCTGCCTGGCTTTAACACTGCTCAACCTTTCACTGTTAGCACTTCTGCAGGCTGGCACTTTTAACAGAGATTATGTACTTAAGAACACTGAGGGGCAAAGGGTAAAATGTACCAATGACAAAATAAATGTGTATATGAGAGAGTGTGTGATCAAGCATGTGTTTATAGACAGAGACTCAGTTTTCCTGAAGTTTTCCAGTCAGTGAATAAACTCACAGTTCGGACTTTATAAGATAGTACAACAGTTCAGAAAGCTATAATGTTGCACAGTGAAAGCTTAAGGTCTTTTAAAATGTCTGGTTTAGAATCTTAGAATATAAGAATTTTAAGTAAATATATTCAAGAGAACACCAGCTGAAAACAGCTGAGCAAATGTATTAGCCTATTATTACAAAGTGTGAAGTAAGTAACTTGTTTTATCTTATTTATTTTCAGTGACAAGCATCCTTTACTAACCAGGATGATTTCTGCCATTATACTTGAGTGCAAATCCACCCTGGTCTGACCAATACCTAAACTACATGAATGTAGATTTTGACAAGGTGAATCAACAGTCTCACTGTTCACACTACAAGATTCAGTACTCGATCTAGATTTCAATATCAGATTCCAGTGTGACCTGGTCACAGAGCAGAACAAAGGCTACATGAAGACACAAAGCATGCTGATATGCAGTAGAAGACAGCAAATCTGTAAGCAAATGGTAATAATGAGGATAAGGATAAAAATAAGACAGCCACATGTACACCTGCCAAAACAGCACAGTGAAGAATGTCTACCTACCTAGAGTGATGCAAAAGTCTGAGTTAGGACAACACACAGGAGTGGTCCAAATCAGAATAGAAAATATCAGAGCTGATATGATGATTTGTTTTGTTCACAGTCATGAAAAATATGAGTCAAATGAAAACAAAAAAAGTCAAATGTCAACCTCTGTCCTACAGTATAATCATTCTGGGTGACTGCAATTTGTCACTGAATCTATTTTTTAGATTCAGTGAACAGAATGTGTCACCACATAAATAATCATGCTGTTTAAACACTCTGTTCCACTAATGAGTGAAACTCTGAAGTAAAAATATGCTTTGCCAAAGCAACAGAGCAACACACAAAGTTGCACTGTAAAAGATTTCGGTTCACACATAGTATAGTACATTGTACACAGTGTTTGCTTCATCCATACTGCAGCTTTGTTTTGGATTTCTAACTATTACAGACAATGCAGCAATACTACTCATCTGAAATTATGCAACAAAAGCAGAGTTTTTGTCAAATAACAACAGCCACCACACCAAAGTCTAAGCCTGCCAGAAAACTTGGGAAAACATTACGTATGGCTTGTAACTTTTGTAAGAGGTGAGAAAAACTGATTCAGACTATGGATCGTGATTCTGCCTCAAAGCATTGGCATTGGATCCTCTGTCCCAAACACTGCCCTAATCCAAGATGAAGATTTTTAACAAGTTCTATTTTTATACATTATTAGTTTTATGGTTTTTGTGCTCTGACTCATCCAGTGACATTACATATATTTTTTCTCCCCAGGCAGAGCTTAGATCCCCAAACTCAGCAACAGTGCACTTCATCAAACTTAGAGACAACACTGTACACATCTAATATTATATAAACAGAAAGGTACAGTTTTTAGTCAAATAACAACCCTTTCACTGCAACCACGGCTCCTACGTGCTCCAAAAAAAAAAAAAAAAACTGGGGAAGCCATCAAATACTGAAGTAATTTAGTTAAAACTGCAGTGTGTTCTACATTTTTTCAATAATATTGCGTACCTTGAACAAATACTAGTGGAAAGTATGCCAAGGACAAGTGGATGTGCCTTAGTGGTCTGGTTTGACTCAAAGGATATCTCACAGGGGAATATAAAACTCTCCACCTTCTCTTGAGCAGCTAGAATGCCAACATGAACTCTCTCTGACAAGCACAAAATCTGCTCTTTTCATCCAAAGAACAAGCATTTATACAACTTTACAGAGCGTAAAAGCATTACATAAGTTTCCTAACAGCAACAACATAAGGTACCTGATCATATTATCAAACGAGGGTATGTGCAACCTGTTTGACTATCAAATCTAGGTCTAATATATTTGCTGGAAGCCTCTCATTGCCACTTATGGGACATTAACCATTTCATGAATACAATATGAAGTGTGACATAATGATAACTTATAGTACTACTGAAATTAAAATAATAATAGAGTCAAGGGCAGGAACAAGATTTAAAAAGTGGTAATTCATACCGTAGATACATAAACACTTAGCTTACATGGCGGTTACACGTATTATTACTAATATATATTATTTTATTGTGAAAACGTAGCCAAAAACCGTCACAGCCCCTCCTTTTTTTATTTTATTTTTTTTCATTTTAACCATCCATATTTCAGCAAATAAATGAGGACTACACAATTAAAAAAAAAATAAAAATAAAAAAAAACACACACACACACTCGAATGGCAAAGTAAAACAAACAAAGCATTAATATATGGTTCGAGGCGAAAAGCAGCATGCTACTGTGAAAACTGTGACATGTAGGCGTTCACCGCAGACTGTGTTTATAAACACGGCCAGGCTAACGGTACCATTAGCCTCGGCTAGCCCGGTATTCACCGATACGATTGGCTGCTGCTAGCACGACTAGCTAACACTTTTCCTACATTCGTGAAGCGACAGCGACACTGAAAACGGACCAAACCCGGTGCAACGAACTCTGATATCTAACTCTGTCTGTTACTGGAGAGTGTTTTAAGTTAAATTCACCTTCCAGGAGCCGAGAGATGAGGCTGTCCACGTTCAATTCACCCTCCGCCATCTTCAAACTGATGTCGGACTGAGGCGGCCGGTTCGGTCCTGTAGTGCACAGCAGGGGGCGCTGTTGTTAAAAAAGAAAAAGAAAAAAAAAAAGAAAATGAAATTAGATAGATAGATAGATAGATAGATAGATAGATAGATAGATAGATAGATAGATAGATAGATAGATAGA